>OY743169.1:69674323-70423799 GCA_963555705.1 Ligustrum vulgare | reverse complement strand
GTTTCTTTGAAAAAGAAACCCTTTACCAGTTTGACTCTGAAAAAAAACCCCTCATCCATATTCTGACCATTTTGTGCACATCTTTTCTCTCTCTCTAAGGGCCTTCGTTTCCATGGAATTCTTGTAAATTGTGATATAAATTGCAGATGAAAAAGATGAACACGGTCCTACGATAACATGCACTTGCATGTAATCCAGATTTACATTAAGTTTACTTATAAGTGAATACATTTATAAATAATACCTTTTTTTTTTCTTTCTTTTTTTATCATCAAAAGTCGGTAATAAGAAAGTATGTTTTTGGAGACTAAGACTTACTATAACTTTTATTACTTAAATATATAAAAAAAAAAACTAAATGATTCAAAAATGCTTGGAGACATATAAAATTAGTTAAAAGTAACTCAACCAAAGGTGTTCTAATGCGAAAACAAGCATTCTTAAGTCTTCAAAAGTGTAGTCTAAAAAAAAAAGTGAATAACAAGTCCTTTTATTAGTTTTAGATAACAAGGAAAAAAAAAAAAGAAAATGGAGGGGAACGTATACATGACCTCCAGTAAATAATTGAGTGACAAACACTTAAATTCTAAATTACGAGCTTATTAAAAAATAATAAATACAAGGAGTAGGTGTAAAATATTTAATGATACTCATGGGTCATGATCCTCATATTATACTCAGAGTGATACAAAAAGCGAGTCGTACGTTGTGATCGTCTCGGTTGAAATCGATCATAGTCGGGGTCTTGGTCAGGATCGCTCAACGGTGAATGATCTTGGTTCGTTTGGTAACACTGTTTGATTTATAAACTAGTTTATTTATGATTTTGAGGTAAAAAGTAGTTGTTGAAAATTGGATAGAGAAAAGTGTATGGTTAAAAAACTGTTTGAGAAATTGTGTGGTTTATAAACCCAAAAAAGGACATTTACCAAACGGTGGCTGCCTCCGTTTGGTAATACTGTTTGGTTTATAAACTAGTTTATTTATGATTTTTGTGGTGTGCACAATCGAAATGAAGATGCTTCAGTAGGTGATGAGAAGTCTACCTCAGTGTTTTGCACGTAGTTTCCTAGACCCATCCCATCAATATCACTCTGGATATGTGCCTTTACCTTATCATGCCTTAGGGTAGGAGTAGGTGACGTTGTCGAAGTTTGAGCGATGGAAGGTTGATGAGCTTTCTTTTCACCAAAAAGATTAGTGACCAAATCCTCAATGGAAAATCTCAAGGAAGATATGATTTTCATACGGTGCTTTTCTTTTAAAATGATCTAACAGAAACTATTTGACCTTTGATTTCTCTGTACTTAGCTCTACTAGAAGACCATGTGCAAGAAGTTCTGGAACTGTTATTGCTGACCCATAAAAAGACTATGCTATCTTTGAAGATTGTGGGGAGCTACTGTGTGTAGTTGTGGGTAGTGCCTCTATAGCAGGTACAACACCATTAGGTGTAGGAGTGATAGAGATTGGAGGTACTCAATAGGAACCTGTAGAGGAGGCTAGGATACGGTAGGAACTGCCACTCAAATAGGCTCAGTAGATGTGGAATTGTCTGTGTAGCCGCTAAGTGAACCTTTGGTGTGATCTCAGTAGTAGGAGGAGATACCTCAATAGGAGCCTTTGTAGTCTGCTTAGAAGATGTAGGGAGAGTCTCTGTAGTAGGCTCAATAGTTGCAGGAATGTGCTGTGGTCTCTGGTATAACCTCTGTAGGTGTGGGTGCAATCTCTGTCATTGATGGTATCAATTGGGTAACTGAAGGTAGGGGTGAAAAAATAAATCGCCAACCCGCTAAACCGAATCAAACCGCAACAAATGGTTTGGTTTGGTTCGGTTTCAAAGGTAAAATAGGATGGTTTGGTTTGAAAAAATTCCAAACTGCTTTAAACAGTTTGGTTTAGGTTTCAATTTTTAAACCCTGGGTTTGAAACCGTAACCCGCTAAGTTTTAAAAAAATTATAAAAAAAAATGATTGCAAAAATAACTTATCAAATTCAAACTGTCATTGAAATCTTTAAGTTATTTTTAGTGCTGTTTTGGTTTCTTTCCTAGTAAAAATGAGTTATAGATTCAACTTTTATTAAAATTTGGACTTATTCTTGAAAGATTCCTAACCTTTGTCAATTGCAAAAAATGTGAAAATTTTTCAGGAATAAAGTTATGTTCTAATCTATGCATGTTTGATCCCTCCTAAAAACAGTCCAACTTCATTCCCAACTATATATAACTATTGAAAGGCGCAAAAAAGTTAAAATGAGGCTTGCAGTTTTCATTGAAGAACTTTATAAACAAATTATAAGAGAATTTATTAGGATTCATATTTATAGCATACATAGAAGAAATAATCTTGCAGTAACATAGTGTGTTATCTTTTATTTATGTGAATGATTTTGTACAAATAAATCTCATTACAGTTGGAACCTGTCGGAGTAATCTCCTTGCCAATGTGAGTTGCATCATGAAAAAATTCAAGAACACCTTTTGACGTAATCTATGTAATGGTCAGTTGATATTTCTTAGTTATCGACCATAAAGTGGTATTGATCATTTAATCAATGTTATGTATCAATTGCAAAATTTGTGATCTATGCTATTGGTAAATTAATCATTCATTCATTCTTGCATTATCGTACAAGAATGTGCCTTGGTTTAAGATCTACTAATTTATTTGATTGCAAAACGCAGTTTTAAATCGCACCAATCCGCAAAACATGGTTTGGTTTGGTTTAGTTTAGGGAATGAGATGGTTTGGTTTGATTTGGAAAATTTTCAAACCTTTTTAAACGGTTTGGTTTGAAATTTTGCTACAAATAGTCCAAACCAAACCGTGTTCACCCCTAACTGAAGGTGCTACAGTGGAAGTAGTGGGGAAGAAAGAGGGGGCTGCCAAAACTGGGACTCACCTCTTCTTCTGTATGGGAGGTGGTGCTATGACTGCTAATGTAGAAGTAGGTGGTGGTGGTGGGTGTAGGGTGAGTTGGTGTTGGTGCTAGTGGCCTCCTAATCTGACAATGAACATTTGAATTCCCTATAGCCCTGCACCTAAGATAGTAATCTTGCATCTTGTCATAAACTAATGTCTACTAATACCCAGGGTATTTATGTCTTTGAACCCAAATCCGATCTCATTACAACAAAAACAGTCTTTTGCAATGTTCACAAAATGTAACCAAAATGCTTTTGCAGCATTTGACAAGTGTTGCAAACCATAATGTTTCCGTAGAGAAAAAAATTTCGCAGCTTTTTTTAAATGTTGCAAAAGCTTGAAATGAACGTTGTCATAGACCTTTTGTAATGTTCTTTAAGTATTTTCGTAGACACTTTTGCTACGTTTTTTAAGCGTTGCAATAACTTTTACCCTAATCTTTTGCAACATTTATTGAGTGTTGCTGTAGAATCTTTTACAACATTTTTTAGTGCTGCTAAAACCTATGACCCAACCTTTTGCTGCTTTTTTGAACGCTGCTATATGTTTTTTTTAATATTATTGAAAAAATTATTTATAAAACCCACTTTTTTCTAATTAATTCATTAAAATGGTAATTTACACAAACAACAAAAGTAAATACATTATGATTTTCGAATCCATACAAAATAAATTGTTGATAATTTTTAACAAATCCCCAAGCCATACAAAATAAAATGTTGATAATGTTTAACAAATTCGCCAAAAAAAAAAATAAAAAAAAAATCATCATCATCATCATCATCATCATCATCATATCTTAAAAGAAATACTTTACTATGGGAACATCAACTTCATTCCACAATATAACCACGACTTTAGATCGCAAAATTTGGTCCATCTCTAAAACAATATTTTCAAAGTTGCACCTATAACGAATTTGATCAAAGTTATAAGTGAATATCATGCTTTACTTAATAAATGGTAGACAAAAAAAAAAAAAAAAAAAAAAAGCTAAAAACCATACATTTATTTATATCTTTCAAATGTGATTTCATAGAAATTGATAGGACTCGTCCAAAATCAATCTACTAGACCTATGACAAATGTTACCTAGATGCTAGATCTAAACTTATACGTGTAAACTTCCCTTTCCTTTCATTGTAAAAAATTCTACAGAAATTTCGATGGAGTCTCCCCTATAAATTGGACTTAGCTAACCTGTAGAGAGACATCACAACCAACATAATAATATAAAAATTAAACCAACACCTCAAATAACATCCAACATAATCCCCAACTCCTCAACATCACAAAATCAAAAATAAACACCATCTAATAAGAATTATATTAGATCATTGAATAAATAAACATTTCTTACCATAAGAAACTCTTCCACAAGCATTTTTAGTGCTTTTGCTAAGTTCATGACCACCTAAAACAAAAGGGGGAGAAAATATGAGGGGCCGTTCTCTTTGCGTTTCGATTTTGAATTTTGAATTTTGAGTTTTGGATTTTGTTTTGAATTTTGGATTTTGGTTGTTTTTTTTTTTTTTTTTGGATTGCTGAAAACATGTTCTCTTTGTAATTTTGGAAAACTGTTTTCAAAAATAGAAAACTGAAAAATGTGTTTATTGTTATAAAATCATCGAAATCATAAGAACAACATAGAGAGAGAAATGGAGAGAGTTTAGAGGAGAGAATTTCTCTTCAAGAATTGGTGTAATAAATTGGTAAGTATAGGCTCCTATTTATAGGAGTGGACAATGGCACAATCGTAATATTGTAAAGTTTACAGGGATATAATGGTTATGTCATTCACATATATACATTATTTATAACACTCCCCCTTGAATAACATATTACGCAATTGTCTGCCTCGTTAAAACCTTGCTAAGAAAACCCAATGGGATAAAACTTGAGCGAAGGAAAAAGAGTACAGTTGCTCCCCCTGATATTGGCCATCGTCAATCGTTGAGTCTTAATGTTCAAGTAGAACAAATCATGTATTGAATCTTTGAAGTTCTTCAGTGCTTCAGTGCTGCCTCGTTAAAACCTTGTCAGTAAAACCCAATGGGACAAAATCTGAACGAAGGAAAAAGAGTACAGCCGCTGCCTCGTTAAAACCTTGTCAGGAAAACCCTGTGGGACAAAACCTGGACGAAGGAAAAAGAGTACAGCATGACAGCATGATTCTCCCCCTGAAGTGTGCAATCAAGTATTCATGAACCTTTTGAATAATGATATCATCTTTCTTCTGGAATATATATGAAAATCTTCTTGTGTGTAGTCGATATCATAACATTCTTCATAAGATGTGTATGATTTTCTTCATTTGTTGATATCATTCCAGTATACCAATGTGTTGCTGAATTATAGCTTGTTGATAGCTATGATGATGCCTCAAAAACCTTGCTAGGAAAACCCTGTGGGACAAAACCTCAGCGAAGGGAAAAAGAGTGCATTATTCTCATTAATTTTCATCAATACGCCTCAACTGTTGCCTCATTAAAAAAACTTGCTATGAAAATCCTGTGGGACAAAACCTCAGCTAAGGGAAAAAGAGTGCAACGCGTATTTATTCCTTTCATGGAATATTACATGTATATTGGTGCAATCACGAATCTTTTCATTGTATTTTTCACTTCTGGTGAATAATCAAATTTAGAATTCACTTCTGGTGAATAATCAAATCTATAATTCACTTTCATAGATTGCATCTTTCACTTCTAGTGAATAATTAAATATTCATTTTCAAATTCACTTCTAGTGAATAATCAATTTCAAATTCACTTCTGGTGAATATTCATTTTCGTATTCACTTCTAGTGAATAATCAATTTCCCAGATGTCATAAATAGTACACTCCAATTTCACTTTCAACATATTATATCATGGAGTCATTTGTATCATTCTATAGTGATACTAATCTGGGCATATTGAATCTTTCAATGATTTATACATGTATGTTCTTACACTTTATAAACTGCAATTTCTAATTTTGCAGGAGCATAATCAATCATTGAAATAGATATCAATTTCGACATATAATCTACAATCATTTTACTTGAAATCCCAACGTACCGCGATCAACTGGTACATCAAAGAATACTCCCAAAGTACCGAGATGAGAATCATACATTTTGATCTCACTCATTGGTATATCAAGGAGCTCAAGCTAGTGATTTAGACTATAGTCTATCCACCATATGTCATGCCAGTTCTATGAAAAATTTCGCGCGCAACTAGTCGTCTTTTACGACTGTGAAATATTTTTCATTTGTACATATAATTACTGGCTTTACACATTTAAGCATTTGGACTTCAGGTCCTTGAACAATAATCCCTACATTAGGGTTTCATACTTGGCCAAAGAATTATGATTTCATCAATCTTATTTCATAAGAGGGTATGCAGTCGACTTATTTATCGATTCCATCTCAATATAACGTGGAGAGATCTCTTTATATGTTCTATCATCAGGTACCTGAATATCTCATCATTTGACTATGTCCCTTTTACTTACTTTGAGTATTTAGCCTCAAAGGAATCATTTCAATCATTCAAGAGATATTTATTTTTGGAATCGATAGTCATTATGCTTCAGGCATAATTACGCTTCAGGCGTGTTTTCACCATAATGTTCTCAAATATTATCAATCGGCTAAAATGCCATAACACATGTCATTCTTTTAGGGATGTAATTTCAATCATATATCTCAGTGCGCTTTGGTGGAGTGTATGCATATCGCACTTTTACAAATAATAAAGCTTCTTGAGCTATTCCCTGTTTGACATAGAATATTGTTGTATGATAAACAATTTCTGAATAAGTTATTCTCATAGAAAATAATTTGGAACTTTTGATAATCTAACCGTTTATTATAGAACTTCTGGTTCTATACGGTTTTATTTCATTTCTATGTATGAATATTTGATTCAATACAATATCGCTAAACTTCTGGTTCAATACAATGTATATTTCATTTATGAGCTTCTGGTTCATACTATATACATATTTCACTTGTACGTATGAACTTCTGGTTCAATAAGATATTTCACTTGTACATATGTATGAACTTCTGGTTCAATACAACATTTATTTCATCAGTATTCTATATAGTTCAAATCAGTATACCTTTATTACTTTTAGTATACCGAAAAATCAGGTACAATATCCAAGGAAATATCTCATAATCTCAATCTTGTCGCCAAATCTTCCCTTATATCGAAAAAGGTAATGGCATATTATCTCACCTTTTCAATAATTTATTCCATTATTTCTTGATGGAATCCATATCACTGACACGCGGAGCCGTCGCTCTTTTACGCGTTGAATAATGCATTTAAATAGATGATTTGGGAAGAAGGCTAGATCCATCAAAAAATGGATATCATACTTTCAAATATTCGCAAATATTATTCCAATCTTCCAGTAAATGATTTGAGAAAAATTTATCGAATTAGGCTCGAAAGATTGAGGTTGCTGATGGATCATGGCATGCCAGAAGATGTTCGCTGGTTGATCGAAGCAAAAGTTCGATTAGCTGGTGAATTACCAGATTCATTTTCTAAGCACAAGCCTGGCTTAGGTAAGAGTACTTTTGCAAAGAAGCGAAGAGCAAAAAGATTAAATAGTTGCTACAAATGTGCTCGATGGACATGTGATACCCGTTGTAAATCAATAGGATATTCATCCATAAATCGAGATGATAAGATAGACTTCATTAAGGGTGGACTGAGTAAGGAGTCATTGGATGATATCCGATTGACTCTTGAGACGCACCCTAGTGGATATGTGCAGCGTGAGCTACTATCTTTATGGGCTAAATTCATCAGCGATAAAGAGAGATATAGTCTCAAAAATATAATAGCAAAAGATCCTGTTTGCCATGCTGTTATAAACAATGATGCTTTGGCTATGCAGCATTAATACAAGGTAAATCATTTGATATATATGCACATATAAAATATTTTTTTCTGTTTCCTTTCACGAGTTTTGATAAAGGCTGGTTAAAAATATTAAATCGCCGAAAGGTGAGTAGGATGATTTTGTCAAAAGTAAATCTTCACTTTTTCGAAAAACGACCAGTAAATAGTGAAGTTTTTCGGTTTTAAATAGCCAAACATTTTTCATAGTTCATGCATCCCAAAATAACATTTTCCTTCTTTACTTTCAAAAATGGAAGGACCAAAATTTCGACAGATCAAAACTATCTGTGTATTTTGTGGATCAAAAGTGGGAAAAGGTTTTGGGTATCTAGAAGCAGCCGTGGATTTAGGAAAGAAATTGGGAGAGAAAGGTATCACTCTCGTGTATGGAGGAGGTAGCAGTGGATTGATGGGTTGTGTTTCACAATCCGCTCTAGTAGAGAAAGCAAGAGTGATAGGTGTTATACCTACTCCTTTAGCTGATATTGCAGGCAAAACACGAGGGCATGAAGTACAAACCTTATCTATCCATGAACGCATAACTTGCATGTTATATGGTTCTGATGCCTTCATAGCCCTGCCTGGAGGTTTTGGTACTTTAGAAGAAATCTTTAATATTACTTCATGGGCTCAACTAGATCTCCATACTAAGCCTATAGGGCTTTTAAATGTAAACAATTTCTTTGATGGTTTGCTAACATTTCTTGATTATGCTGTGGAACAGGGATTCATATCTCCATTTTCTAGGAGAATCCTTATTTCTGCTCCTACTATCGAGGAACTGCTGGATAAGTTGCAATCATATATTCCAATACAAGATCCAGCAGGAGTAAAGATAGATTGGTCGCAAGGAAGGGGAATCAAGCGAAAATGGAGTCCGGTTAATGTAAATTTATCTTTGTGAACTCTAGAATAGGTGGTGGTAGAGTACGGAGTATTCTCACTCTTGAGACACACCATAAATTTCTAGGATTTTATCAATGTATTAATCTTGTGTACCTCAAAGATTTAAAGTGGTAGAGTATGGAGTATTTCTTACTCTTGAAACACACTTTTTTCTTTATTTCCTCAAAAGGTCAGAGGTGGTAGGATACGGCTACTCCCGAAACACATCTCTAATTTTGAGGATCATAAATGTTTTCCCCTTTTGCATTTTGCATGTATGTCTCGTTTATGCTTCTTCAGGAGCAATAATAATATCATTTCAGTATGTTTAGATGATAATTTTTACTTCTTCTGGAGTAAATATGTACTTCTTCTGGAATATATAAGTGCTCGTGCAAGAACTTTTCCAGGCACTTATCATCTAACATTCATCTCATAATACTGATGAGATTATTTTCACATTAGCTATATCCGTGCTATCATGTGATATTATCTTATCATACATCAACATTCTCTTGTTGAATAATTTTCATCCACCCATTCAAATTCAGATATTGGTAACTTCTGGTACCATTGGATAAAACATTTTATTAATATTTATCAACCTTTTGGTAATGATAACTTCTGGTATCATTTGATAAAATATTTTCTAACTTTAGTATTGATAACTTCTGGTATCATTTAATGAAGTATCAAATAACAATAATATTGTATATATATATTAACAATAACGATACTGGGGTTATACCACCAAGTATATATGTTGACAACAACCCTCTAATATGTTAGAATTAACCAACAACTGAGGTGTTTATATGTATTCAATTGATATACCGACCATATAGGCGGTGTCAACGTGATGAAATAATTAAACCAGCCATATAGACGGTATCAACGAGATGAAACAATTAAACCGGCCATATAGGCGGAATCGACATAATGAAATAATTAAACCGGGTAAAGCCAACCATGTAGGTGGTAAAACCAACCATGTAGGTGGCAGCATAATATAATTCAATTGATCACATATTAATCGTTAATTTACGATTATTATACTTGTATGTATTATTAAGGGCAAAATCGTCCATATTTTAATATATTGCTCATATGAATAAATTGAAACCGTCAATAGGTTTAAAATTTAATTTAGAACAAACTTACTTTTGGTCCGAAGTTCAAAATCTCGTCAGGATTGCTCCAAAAACAGTTTTTAAGAAAACCGCCATGTTCGACCGCCGGAATATTTTAAAAACTGCACAAAACAGAAAAATAAGATCATAGAAAAATCCAATTCATCAAAACGGACAAACTGCCTTTCGTCATCGCCGGATCCGCCACGCGCCGCCGCCGCCGGCCGCCACGCGCCGGTGATCGGAAAAATTGACCCATCACCATAATATGTGCCTCGGCGTCCTGAACATGCCGGTGGTCTCCGATTTTCCAAAAGATCAACCGTTTGGCCGGAATCATCATTTTTCAGTCCGCCAGCATCTTCTTCTCCGGACAATAACTTCCGTTTTAACCGTTGGATTTGCGCCAAATTTCAGTCGAGTCTTCTCCTAGAAAAACCCGTTGATATGCCGCTGGCCGATCGTCGATCGGAGTTCAGAATCGTCCGGAATAAGCATTTCAATTTTCGGTCAGATATCTGTTTTTGCACAGTTTTTCAGATTTTCTTCTTCGGTCGATATCTTTTGTTTCAGCCGTTGGTTCTGCGCCAAATTTTAGGCGAGTCTTCTCCTTGACAAGCCCGTTCTGATGGCGGTGGCCGATCGTCGATCGGATATCTGGATCGGCCAGAATCATTCTTTTTCAGTTTGAGAGAAAAGGAAACATTGGTTAGTAATAATCAGGTTTCTGATACAGAGGCTCATCATTTAGATGCAACTGTAGAGCATACTCCCGTTATTACTCAATTGGTTAGAGACTCGTGCTGATAACGTGTTATAAAATCATCGAAATCATAAGAACAACATAGAGAGAGAAATGGAGAGAGTTTAGAGGAGAGAATTTCTCTTCAAGAATTGGTGTAATAAATTGGTAAGTATAGGCTCCTATTTATAGGAGTGGACAATGGCACAATCGTAATATTGTAAAGTTTACAGGGATATAATGGTTATGTCATTCACATATATACATTATTTATAACATTTATTTTGTAATTTTCTGATATATTTATTTTGTGATATTTTATATGAAAGAAATGGTTGATTTGTTGAATTACATTAATTTTAATGTCAATAAATCAATTAATTCTCTACGTCAATAAATTTATCATTAATATTGTTTCAGCTAAATAAAAATCTAACCCATACCAACAAAATCTTAACATGAATCTATATATAATGGAAAAATAACATAAGAACTTCAAATTAAGGAAGTGTCTCACATTTTCCAAAAAAAAAATATTAACATGAATCTATATATAACGACAAAATAACATAAAAACTTCAAATGAAAGAAGTATCTCACATTTACAAAAAAAAAAAAAAAAAATTACATAAAAAAAAAAAAAAAAATCTTAACATGGATATATAATGGCAAAATAAAATAAGAACTTCAAGTGAAGGAAGTGTCACTCATTTACAAAAAAATAAAAAAAATAAAAAATTACAAAAAAATAAAAAAAGAATCTTAACATGGATCTATATATAATGACAAAATAACATAAGAACTTCAAGTGAAGGTAGTGTATCACATTTACAAAAAAAAATAAAAATAATAATAATAATAATAAAAAATCTTAACATTGATCTATATATAATGACAAAATAACATAAAAACTTTAAGTGAAGGAAGTGTCTCACATTTACAACAAAAAAAAAAAAAAAAAAAAAAAAAATCTTAACATGGATCTATATATAATGACAAAATAACATAAGAACTTCAAGTGGAGGAAGTGTCTCACATTTACCAAAAAAAAAAAAAAAAAAAAAAAAAAAGTCGAAAACGCTCAAAGCCCAAAACGAGTGTTTTGGACTTTTTAACACAAAATATCCAAAACGCAATAAACTCATTTTGAGTTTCCTTTGTATTTTTTTTTTTTTGTTTTTTTGTTTTTGAAAACGCATTTCTGAAAATAAGTAAGGTGAACGCGTTTTCGATATTTTCAAAAATCGAAAACTCAAAACGGGCTGAAAACAGTAAAGAGAATGGAGATTGAGTTTTTCAATAATCAACTCTATCTAATATAGTGCATATGCACTATATAAGGTACTTCACAAGGCTTCTTTAAGAAATCTTTAGCATATGAGGAACATACAATGTCAAAGTAATTTGATACAACTCTTTGGCCAAGCAATGGTACTTTCTAAGACTTCCTTAAAACTCGAAACTCATCGATAGGTCTAAATAAGGTCCACTGATCCATATACACTTCCTCAACCCATATCTTCCAACAATCCTTTCCAAGTAGCAGTGATGCACCTTTGTGCCTTGGTTCATTGATGCAATCCTTCATTCTACTAAAACTTCTTCACCTTCAAGGTACAAATGCAATAGTTGGCGCCTTGTATTTTCCTTATGTGCGATATCTCTATGGATACCACTTCCATGTTGTGACTGCAAATTCACAAATAAATTAAAATATTTCCTTATTAAATAAATATGCTATAATAAAAATTTTTAAATAAACAATATGTAAAGCGAGATTAAAAAATCTGAGAAGTAAAAGCACATGAACTTCTGTCCTCCACATTCTTACTGTTACTCTATAAAATGACACAAAAATTACTAGATGTTATTCTACATATTAACTTACTTAGAACTAGTACTAAAAAAACATAAAATGTTAAAAAATTATAACTTGTTGAATCAACATGAAAAGTGCTTCAATTTTTTCCTCTAGCATGCTAACTCTTTCCGAATGACTTTATAATTGACTTTCTAGTTCTTTCACTCTCCCAGTACTGTGAATTTTCCCTTCAACTCTTGATGGTGCAATTTCAAACCAAAGTCCTCTCACTCTCCTATGACGTTTTGGACCTAAAACTCAGGCAATAGCATCATTGCGGATATAATCTTCTATTGGTGTATTGGAAATTGATTGGGCGCACTCTTCCATCATTTCCTATACTTATGAAACTCAAATTATACACTAGAAAACGATATATAAGTTAAATCAAATTATTACAAGAGTACAAATACCAAAGTTTTGGCAACTGCTTCATTAATAGATTTTCCATCTTTTCGAAGATGTCCACGAGTTTATAATGTAGCTCTTAGCCCTTTTATATATGAATTCTTTTTCTTCTGTAATGCAAATACAATAATTACATTTATCTGAATTTTTTCTCTACAATACAAGATAGGTTTGTAATGTATCAATTCATGAGTCATACGAGAATAACCCTTTCAACCCCTTAGTATGAAGAAGTTTCTGATATCTCATTTCGCTAAACTTGAAACTTTGATCCTATTAGGAAAACAAAATAAAATAATTTAAAACTAGCAAATAATCAAATAAAAAGCAAAATTTTCATTTGTAAACATTGCTTACTTGAAATCCAGAAGAAAGGGTATTTTCGACAAATTTCTTCCATACTTCTTCAGAGTCGACATTTCTTGATCTAAGGAGGCCAATAGAATGTGTTCTATTCGCACTTGATGTTACTTGAGTCTTGATCTTTTTTCTCAACCTTGATTTGTACGTCCTCCAATATTTTCCCATATATTGAAATGTCATTTTCTGATTAAAATCTTTCACACTGAATCTTTGCTGCATTTGTTAACAACGAAAAATTAAAAAGAATTGTATTAGTATGAAGGAAAAATAGATAGCACATAATCTTAAAAGTTGTTTCGGTAATATACCTGTACAAAATTTCAGAGTTCCTTTTTCTTTTCTTCATCCACCGAATGCCAATTTTTAATTACAACGAGCACATGTTTTCGTACCACGGCTCCAACTATGCTAGAAAATTTCTCGGAGTTAGTTCCAACAACTTGTCTGAATTCATTAAACTCAAGATCCATCTTTTGACGATTATTTTTAGGAACCATTTTAACATGGGTTGGACCTCTTTTTTTTTTGGGAGCATTTGCAATTATTTGCGTCTTTTTTTGCTCATCAATAGTCGGAGTAGATATTGTATTTTCTGCCTGACTAAAAATTCTTAAGATTTTACTGGCCTTTCGATATTTGTTCACAATCACAGTACTTCCCTGCTTAGAACTCTTGGAAGAATTCCTAGTTGACATTAATTATACAGCATAAATACAAAAGATGAATTTAATTATTTTCAAAACTTAAAAAATACCATATATAATATACGAAAATGAAAATTACCTTGGCTTTATCCATTGTATAAAATATATGCCCTATAGTCAACTTGTTTGACAAGATTCCCTATAGACACGGTAAAATCTGCAACATAAAAAGAAATCAAGGTTAGAGATCTTAACCAAAGAAAAAAAATTGAAGGCAAGTAATGAAAATAGGTTGTAAATACAATAACATAACTTGACATAACGTAATAATTTTGATGTTTTAAAAAACTCTTGCTAAGATAAATGGATCACACAATAGTACTTTGTACATTATAAATCAAATATGACGTGTATAAGAAACTAACCATAAAGACGATTACCAATCTAATTTATGTATTACATAATATGCCTTCGATATCTATCCTTGCAGAATTTTCATTGTCAACATGATCGTCTTCAGGCTGTGATATATTGTTCACTAATTTAACACTTCAAGTGTACGTATCGTGACAAGTAATATAGTGGACTTTTAGAATCCGAGTTATCGTACCCACGAGGAATTTGATTAAGTATCAAAGTTATTCAAATTGTCACATTATTTGAATGACAAATAATCAAAAATTATGATGATTCTAAAGAGAAAACTAAAATCAATAAATAAAGAATGAAAGTTTGTTTTTAAATCACTTGATGTAAAGTTGAGATTTCACGATTTCACGTAGTCAATACCTTTAATCACACCACTCAAGTCCTAATCTACTAATGTGATTGGTCGAGCTCACTTATGCACATGAAATCTCTCTATCAGGTTTAAATCAATTCTACCTAATTAGTCAACCATGTTAACGAACAACTGGTCGTAATGATTAGGTGCATGGAATACAAGAACTCAAATACGACCGCAATAACAACGAACGTATATCTCTATCGCTCATTCAATTATCGCGTTTTATTCCTAGGTGTAGATCATTAGCTCACCTCTCAGATTATGAAAACGATCCAATTAATCAATGAACTAGTGGCCAGTTAATTCACACATTGAACACAAAATAAAATCATACACTTGCAATCAAACCGTAAAACTTGAGCAATGAAATTAAAGGCGTAAAACTACATTATATCGTTTGATCCCAACAAATAGTTTAGTTATTCATATAGTGAAAACAATCAAAATGCACCAATAAACTATATTAGACATCATAAGTAAATTCAAGAGAAAAGTAAAAGAACTCTTGCACCAAGAAGTATCTTCCACAAATTTATCTTCGAATTTCCTTGCCTTCGCCTCCAATTGAGCCTCCAAAATCTTCAAACTTTTATTGTGAATTGTGCCTTTAGACTATGTGTGCAAAGGTCCTGAATTCGTGCATGAGAAGTCTCTTTTATAGATTTTCCAAGAAACCTAGACTTAAACCACGCTGAAATCCGCGCATGGGCCTGACTTTTCTGGGCCTCTGACAACTATGCGGCCGCGCATGCTGACATCTGGTGGCCACACAGTAGAACCAAAACAGATTTTGTTAATTTCAAGACTTTACCGTGGTCATCACGTTAATAACCCATGGCCGCGCAGTATATTTTTTCGCATGCAATTTCCATCTTTTCGATACGTTTAATTTGACCCCTAAACTTTTCAAACACTTCAATTCTTCTTCTAAACTTCAATCTATCTTCAATTAAGCTCCCGAACCTTGATTTCTACAATCTAACTCTTCTTGGAAATCCCGGGTGATGCCACCATCACTTATTTTTCTCTTTTTAAGCTTCAATTAGCTTCCAAATGTACATTGTTCCACTTTGTTGCTTCATTTTTCCATGTTTAAGAAATTTCCTACAATGTAAAAAAATATAAAGCAATTATATAATAATTATTCAAGTATAACAATAATTTATTCTAATTTAGATATATAAATAAGTGTATAAAATGCACTTATCATACATCTACTGGAATAGTCGTCTCATAAATAGTATCTTCTTCCATAAGTAATGCGTGAAGTTCCCTTGGTGGGGTTTGCAAAGCAACATACCAATCAAATGTTTCATTCTCCCTTGAATAAAATACTTGTTTCCCCTGTGATGCTAAGATGAAAGGATCATGTTCAAATTGTTTGCGTCCCTCGTTAAGGTTAACCAAAGTGAATCTATCTTTCATTTTTATTTCATTCACGATATTTTCCCAATCACACTTGAATATTGGAACATGAAACATATTGTAATCAAGAACTATAACATCACACAAAACTCCATAATAATGAACCTTCCCAACTTCACGTGCTTTATCTTTTGCACCAGATAGACAAATTGTTTTTGCTTCAACTAAAATTTCACTGTTTTGACGAGACTTTTCTGCATCTTTAGTGTGAAATCGAAGACCGTTTATGAAAAAAATAGAATATGACGTGGATTGGCATCTAGGACCACGAGCAAGCCGCTTCAATGTATTTGAAACTGAAAATTTAAAGTTGTCTAAATTTTATATTTAAACGAACAGACTGTCACAGATATGTCTAGACAGTAACAAATTAACAGTGAATCGTTAATATTTGTTTTAATGAAAGACTAAATGAATCGTGCTGATGCAGATTCGTCTGGATAGTAAAACGTAAACAGACAGTATAAACTATGCAAAACTGTAAAGAGACAAGAACACAATATTTGAGCTTAACGTGGGAAAAATCCTAATAGGGAAAACCTACGTGCCAACAACCTGTGGAAAAAAATCAATCACTTTATAAGAAATTTTTTTACACAGATCAATATAAGTTACATGATAAATCTACGCATAGACTTATCAAACACCCAAGAAATAAATCACTCCCTGATTCTTCTATAGCGTATAATATGAGCTGGCGTCCCACCATTCTTCAGTAGCTTTCTTTGAAATTGCAATGATCTTCAGCAAACTCGAACTCCCGTTCGATCTTGATCCAAACTCCCTTTTGATCTTCTAGCTGAAAGACTTTTCTTCTCTAAGTGATTGATAATCTCCTCCCGGAGAACCGAAGTTACAATAATGCAGAAACCGTGTATATTTAGTGCACCACACGAATTTTTGGTTTCTCAACATCTAGGGAAACCACCCAAGCTTCCCTTATTTATGTGCAATCGGATTGCTTGTCCATCAAGAGTCCTACTTGCACCAAATCTCAATTTCCTGCAAATAAATCAAGAATAATCAGAGATAAGATAAGATAAGATAACTATAAATGACAGAATCTTATCATAAATGACAATAAGGTAATATAATCAAGGTTGTTTGCAAATCTTATCATAAATTAAGATAATGTAAGATAATCAAGATTTTTTACAAATCTTACCATAATTGATAAACTTTGACACCAAGAATCATGATCTTCGGCCAATCAAAATATTATAAAAATATTTTTTGATCATTATCATAAAAAAATAACAAACATTATCTCCAATATTAAATGATTATCACAAACATATAGAAGATAAAAACAATATTACATCCAAGAAATATTTAATTAATTTAATTAAACTTAATAAATTACTAAATACGATTAAATTAAATTTACTTAAATTACAAACTTGTGGAAAAATAGAAATGCCAACTTAAATAAGTTAACAGAAATATCATCTATCAACAGCTGATCTTTAATATATTATTCTTTTAAACGTGTTAGAAATAGAAAGAAAAATTAAATAAATATCGATAACTTTGATATGTATTACAACCTTATCATCCAACCAGACAGCAAAAGAATCAATGTGTTTTTTTTGCAATAAAGTCTCATTTCTTTCAAGTCGCTTGTCAAAACTCTTGAGCTCATCCATATTCATCATAATTTATATATATTAAAAGACAAATATGGTGGAGCAACTTAAAATCTATCTAAATAGATATTAAAAAGCATACTTTGTGTATGGTTGATTTTTTGTACTATTTAGCAACACATAGTAATGAGCAACTTTCAGCATCTCATCAGTAGTACAATCGGCTTCCATTTTGAAATTGTACATCCTACATCGAGAAATCCGCTCATATTCTTCATTGTGTACAGGCTTAGAACCTATTTGAGATGCTCGTGTTATGTATTTGCTAAAAACAACGCATTTTCTTCAATAATATATTGTTCAGCTATGCATCCTTTAGGTTGTGCTCGACTCATAGTGTACCCTTTCAACACTTTCATATACCTATACGAATACAAAAGTCTAAAACTTATGGAATTGATTTTATAAAGAATTTAGCCAGTAGAATAACTTAAAAAGAATATTACCTCTCAAATGGGTACATCCATCGATATTGCACTGGTCCACATATACAAACTTCTCTCCCAATGTGGATTTTCAAATGAACCATTATATCAAAAAAAGAAGGAGGAAAATATCTTTCCAACGTGCATAAAACTTCAATAACATCCTCCTCTAATTGTTCGACCTTATTTCTATCTACAACTCCTTGACATATTTCATTGAAAAATTAGTACAAATTAAAAATGGAGCTCCTTGTGCCTTTAGGTAAAAGTCCTCTCAATGCAACTGATAATAATTGTTGTATAAGAATGTAACAATCATGAGATTTGACTCCAACTGTCTTACATTCTTCCACTGAAATGCAATTTTCAATATTGGATCCTAATTGTTAGGTAATCTTAAATTAGAAAGCCTTTTGCAAAACATTTGTTTCTCTACTTTTGATAAAGTGTGAGTAACTGCAGGTAGGTAAAACTTATTTCCTCTACTCTTAGGATGCAAAGCATGCCTAATGTTCATAGCTTCCATGTCCTTACAAGAGTTTATACCATCTTTAAATTTTCCTTTCACGTCCAAAAGTGTACTAATGATGCTTTCACAAATATTATTTTCCACGTGCATCACATCCAAGTTATGGCGTACAAGTAAAGTATGCAAATTAAACATCAATAATCTCATAATAAACTATACTCAATTACATGTATTAAGTAAACACTTTTAAGAAATATTACAAAATTTACCTTCTAATATGGTAGCTTGAAAAATATTGACTTCTTCTTCTAGGTTACATTAGATTGAGTCGTACTTTTCTTCCTCTTTCCCTTGCCACTTTTTTCCTAATTATTAGGAATTTTATCAACTTCAATAAAATCTTCTTCACCAATTTTTATCTTTGGCTTACTTCCATTTTCAATATGTCCATTAAACCAGCCTTTTTCATGTGAAATGGATGATCTAATGGGAGAAATCTTCTATTTCCCATGTACGAAAACTTCCTTCCATGTGATAACCACAGCGAACATGTTTCTTCACGAAAAACAGGACATGCAATTTTTCCTTTGACGGGCCATCCAGATATATTTCCAAATGCAGGGAAGTCATGTATTGTCCACATCAAAATAGCTTTTAAGTTGAATGTAGACTTTGTAACTGCATCATACATCTCAACCCCATGACTCCATAACAACATTAAGTCATCTACAAGTGGTGTCAGATAAACATCTATATCATTACCTGGCTGTTTTGGTCCCGGGATCAATAAACTCAACATCAAACTGTCCTTTGACATGTATGACGAGGGAGTCAGGTTATATATAGTTAAAATTACTGGCCAACAACTGTATTTAGAGCTAAGATCTTTGAAAAGATTGAAAC
The DNA here is from genome assembly GCA_963555705.1 of Ligustrum vulgare. Lineage (NCBI taxonomy): Eukaryota > Viridiplantae > Streptophyta > Magnoliopsida > Lamiales > Oleaceae > Ligustrum > Ligustrum vulgare. The sequence goes on along the minus strand of OY743169.1, from coordinate 70,404,274 downwards.
CATTAGTAGCAAGACCTAATATAATATTTCAAGCATCTGATGCAAATTGTGGGAATCTTCTGTTTATCAGTTCCCAACTCAACGAATCAACCGGATTCCTCATTTAACCATCTAAACTTTTATTATTTGAGTGTCATCTAAGTTGTTTTGTTGTCTCATCTATTTCAAACATCCTCTTAAGTTTTGATATTATAGGAAAATAATGCAAGACTTTTGCTAGAATTTTTTTCTGAATTTTATTTGTTTGTTGGTTAACTTTCCATCTTGAGCAACCATATTTTAGACATAATTTAGCATCCTCAAGCTCATTTCTATATAGAAAACAATCATTTACGCAAGCATGTATCTTCTCATAGTCAAGATCAAATACATTGACAAGTTTTTTCATCTCATAAAATGAGTTAGGAATTGTATTATTATCTGGCAGCATTTCCGGAACAAGATTTATGAGTTAATCGAAACTGATATCTGATAAATCATGTTTAGCTTTATGCCTAAACATGGAAACCGAAGCAGACATTTTCGTGAATGCCGTATAACCAGAATATAAAGGGGTTTCAGCATCATGAACTAAAAGCTCAATCTCTTGCTCTCTTTCATCAGGAAGATTTTCAGTATCTACATCATGTTGTGCATAGAAATCCTTAAACATCCTACGTGACTCAGGAATTTCTACATCAATCAAATTGATTTCACTTGATTGTTCTGCATGAAATACCCAAGTAGTGTATGTAAGATCCATACCATTAATAACCAAATGTTCACAGACTATATCATGATGATGATGCTTTAGATTCCTACACTTAACACAAGGGCATACTACCATTTTTGAATTTTGATTTTTATGAGCTACTTCAACGAAATTCCGTGCTCCATCTCTATATTGTTTAGAAAATGTACAAGTAAAGTTTTATGATCATTACATATTAAATTATTTTAATTTTGCAACTAGAATCATGATATCTAATTTCGGATAACCTTCTAACTATAGCCCCTGTTTGTCCATTATAAGGTAAAGATTCTATCCAACACTGAACAATACAAAGATATATTAGAGAAAAATTTCAGTAATATGGATATGGTGAAAAATAATTATTAAAATTGTATATTTGTTAAAAACATCAACGTAATCTCCATTGTCACTTGGACACCGTATCACATTAAACTAAAATCCCACGAAACAACTGAAAGCATAATTAAACTAATAACACCACCAATCCTAACGCAATAAGAAGTAAGAAAATTATTGACAAACGTTAATCATTTCAAGAAAATAATCAAGAACTCGAAGAGTAGATAAAATCTAAAAGGCCTAATTATACAACATATCCAAGATTAGATAAATTGTTGCAAGAAAATAATCAAGAACTCGAAGAGTAGATAAAATCTAAGAGGCCTAATTATACGACATATCCAAGATTAGATAAATTGTTGCATGTAATTTGTTAAAGATATGATCTTACTTGATGAGGCTTTATAAAGATAGATTGAAATAACTTTGACGAGCACTGTGAACTAACACTAAATATGTTGGTTAAAATAAATAACTGTTACAAGTAAGAAATATAAAGATATCTAGGAAGTTAGAAACTTTTATACATAGGTAATTAAGAAAAAATAAAAAGTTCACAAGATAAGGTAAAAGAATTAAGCTGTTAAGATGAATGAGTGGGCAATTTAATAGTAGGAATGACAACGAGGCGGGGATGCCAATCCTTGGCCCCACCCTGTCGAAAATTTACCATCCCCATCCCAGCTCCGTCCTCGTTTATATATATATATATATATATATATATATATATATATATATTTATTTGCCCATTAATGTCTTTTTATAATGGTTATCAAATGTCTTATTTCTGCAAATTCTTTGCTTAAATTATGATTATTTTACAAAATTTCAATTTAATAGCTCTAAAGAATGATTAACATTAATAAAAAAAAACTCATAATAGTTTTTATAAAGAGTATTACAAGTTTAATTATGTTAAGAAGTATGTTTAAAGAAAATGAGATGAGACTTGAGAGGGAGAGATAAAGAGTAGTATAGAGTTGAAATGTAGAGTTTGGTTTTGAAATTATATATTTGGGCTCGAGTGGTTTATGACACTTTTAATTTGTGTGAATTTTTTAAATTGAACTTATTATTTGTGGATAATTTTGAGGCGAGTCTGGGGCGGGAATAAGGATTTGATAGAAATCTCAATCCCCGGTCAGGGATATTTTTTCATTCCTGTTCCTACCCCATCCCCGACATTTTCGGGGATTCCTTACCCTGTTTAGGGAGGGTCCCCGTCGGGTTCGGGGATTTCTTACCCCATTTCCATTGCCATCCCTATTTTATAGATAAAAAGGATAACAAAATAAAATATAAGCAAACAAGAAGTGGAACCAAGATTCTGATTTTGTTGGAAAATTTTATTTCATTAGAGGAAACTTTTAATTAATTCTCAATTTTACACCAACTTAAAAGCAATCACTTTACATCATTTTTTATGTTCGTACTATTGTTGTAAGAGATATTCAAATATCTCAATGTGATGTAGGACAATTAGCGTTAGAGTTTGAAGAAGAATTGAACCGAAAATTGGGTAGAAGAGCTGTTTCGAAGAAACCGTCATAACTTTTTGCACCGGTGTCAGATTTCTTATTATAATATGTTTTTGGAAACGTTTGCTGGAAACGTCTCTCAACGCTCCATAGCGTCCCTGGTGTTCACATAAATAGGTTTAAGGAAATCCTCACCCCAAAATCATGTCTCTAATAATTCAAACTTAAACCTAGCATTATCATAAATCAAGACATAAATGAAAATATATTCCAAATCCCACCCATATTCTACCTCAGATTCCCACATATATACAACCCGACTTAACCCTAGAAGAAAAATCAATTAGAATCTTGATGCAGGACATCAATAATTTTTTAAATACATGTATTATGGTAGAGTGATACCATAAAAAAAGAAATATGAGAACGAGAAAATGAGATGGAGACTCAATATTTAGAACTCTTCTCTTAGGTAATTTCAGGATGAAATTCTTTTAAGAGGAGTTGATTGGAATGCCCCAAAAATCATGAAGTCCCTAATTATCTATTATTACGTAATAAATATTTTTAGAATTTATTTAATTTTTATGGAAATAAAAGTGAGAAAAACGAAAATATTAAGAAAATAAAAGTTACCAAAAACATGTTTTAGCCCTCTCTTTTCAAGAGACTCGTTTGAACACTTCCAATCTCCAACTAATTCTTGAGACGAACTTCAAGAATATGATTTTTTTTTATAAGTTCGATCAACAGATAGTCACCGGTGAACTTTTAAAAATAGCCCTTTACCGAAAGTTTCGAAAGCCTAGTTTTGAGTGGCTTACTTTTGCAAGCCATAACATTCACGCCGGTTGGCCGTTTCTTGTATGGTAAGATGCATGTGAATTTACGATGTGAATACTTTGAAATAGTACTAGGAACTTGATGTTTCAACCTCATTTGTTACCTCGGAATTGAGCCCAAACATGCTCACTCGAAAATGAATTTTAAAGATTTCAAAGCATGAGATGTCGCTTATATTTTCCAAGCCCTCTAGCCTTAATCACCTAATCTATATCTTTCACTTCCTACTTGCATAGTTTTAGTTTAAACGCATCCCCCTCGTCACTTGTCAAAATTAAGAGTTTGAATCCTATGCAACCAAGATCATCTTCCTTTCCACGCAACCAAACATCCCTATAAATAGCCAAGGTTTTGAAATAAGACCTTCACATTGAAAATTAGTCAAGAAAGTTAAAGAGAAAAGCTTAATTCTTCAAAAAACCCTATGTAAGGATTCTATGGCGATTTCTTGTTTCTAGTTCGATAAAATAGTTCTTTTGATTAGGAAACTAGTTTTTATAAAGTTCTAAATCAAAATAAATAAGTTTTTATCAAAGAAAGAAAGAAAAATGAAGTTGAGTTTCTTAAAATTTATTTGGTGTAGACACGTGGACATTTGTTTCTTAAAGTTCTAAATTTAAATATTCAGATTATTAATGATTAAAAAAATTTATTAATGATTAGAATTTTAATTGGATATTTTTGTGAAATTTAGGTTGAATTAGATATTTTTAGTTTGATTTTTGAGTTAGTAGATAAGTTAATGTCTAATGTTGCATTAAATTGAATCCCTTTTTTTGAATGGGGTATGGTTTATGATTGACATAACATAAAGTCCCATTTGAATTTGAATTGTAGATCAATTTGAAGTGGAAAAAAAAAAAATATAGGTTTATTTGAAATTCAGTGACTTGAGCTTGTTTAGTGTTATTAGAATAGTGGACATGTGGTTTTGAACTAAAAGTTATATACTATCAATGAACAAAGATATTTAGAACTTTTGGTACATTGACGTCGTGGACAATCGAGACACTTCCACCTGCAATCTAAGAAAAAAGTGAAAGTTTTTAGGTAAATAAACTTCCCCTAATTTCATCCAATATTAAAGGTTCATTGTGGAGTTAATGTGATTTTTATTTATCTTTCAAATTATTTGACTTTAACGCTTTTCATTACTTTGTACATGTATGTTTTATATCATTTCATTGCATCGGTAAGAATGCATGGTCATCAAATTTGGAAAGTTTATTGTTTTAAATGGAAAATGTGAAAAAAAAATGAACGCATCTTCAAAAGATATGTACCCAAAATTTCAAAAAAAAATGTGTATTTTCTATGCCATGAAAGATATGTGCTGAAAATGGGGCGTGGCCGCATGGGGATCGGCGTACCCGACTTGAAAAAGTAAATGTGAATTTAAAAAGTGAAAGCGTGAGGTAAATACTAACCGCCTTGTGGTGAATTGAATCTGGTTCCAAAAAAGAATTGCCCATTGCATTCTGATTGGCTAGAAGATACACCAACTAACGAACTTGAATTTTTTAAAAGTTAAAGCAAATGGAGATTTCAGTCTCTTCTCGCCTAAGTCTGATGGATACATATAAATAGGCTTATGTTGTACAAATTTTGTCTCTCTCTTCTCTGGACCTATAGACTCGTATACACAAACAAATTTGGAGCGCACAATTCATTGGACCCTACCATCTCTTTCCGTCTGTTTCCAAAGGTGCTACTCTAGCTTGGCCTTTTTTTAGAATTTTATAAAATAAATAAATATGTATAAATAACACTTGAATCAAAATTAATTTAATTTAATTTTGCATTTAAAGTGATCAATAGAACGTTAACACATCTAGATTTTATAATTTTTAAAACTTGAGGGTTACATCCTAATTAGCCCAATATCAAGATGATCATGCACGTGCACAAGCATGCACACAGGTAAGTTTGTATTTAATCTGGAACGTTGCTAAAAAATCAACCATGTTCAGAATAAAGAAATTAAATATTTAGGGAAAGGCATATGCATTACATTTGTTTGAATAAGAACAAATTAAACTTGTGATCATATCATATAGAACAAACCGAAATTAACCTTAGAATATGAAGAGATCATTTGCATGGAAGTAATAAATCTCGAGGAAAGGAAAATGAATTAACCAAATGAAGTTTCCATTAATTTTTTTTAATAAATTTTGAGTACAAACAAAACATCTGCAGTAGAGTTGTATTTCATGGCTCTAGACTTTTTTCTCAATTGAGCCATGAAAATTATCAATAGGTATGGAATGTGAACGGAAAAATGGGAATGAGACTAAAAACTTCTTTAATTACTCAAGGGAATCCACCACCTCCTATTCCACCACCAGATCCTCCACCAAATCCACCTCCTCCACCGATTCCGCCACCAATTCCTCCTCCTAATCCTCCAATACTACCTCCAATCCCACCACCAATTCCTCCTCCAAAACCTCCAGAACCAAGACCTATTCCTCCTCCTCCACCTCCACCAATACCTCCACTAATACCACCAAGTCCACCACCTGCACCTCCACCTATCCCTCCACTAATACCACCCCCTAAACCACCTCCTCCACCAAGCCCTCCACCTCCTAATATCGAATGATCGAAGGAGAATGTTTTCTCATCATCGAGAGGACTTTCTGAGCCAACAAGCTTTCTTGCAGTGGTGTTGCGAACAAGAATACCAAGAAGAACCAAGAGCAGAAATTTGGAAGTCATCTCAATTTCGTAGTAAAAGATATGTCTTGAGTCTTGGTTGATGAGAATTTAGGACACTAAAAAGGGATTATATAATGCTACAAAATCACTAATTATTGCGAACTGCTAGGAGCATTTTAATTTCCCTCCATCCCTTCATCTGTAAACCGCTTCCTAATTGTTAACGTAAGAATTTACGTGGCTTATGTAATTAATTAAAGAAACTTTAAATGAAATTTTTATTGAAGTAGTTTGGTCATGAAGTTAATTCATTAATTTGGTATTATTCATTATTGATGCATAGAAGAATTTGGAAGATAAGATAGTTTAATGTAAGAGCTATAGTTATATATTTAATATAATATAAATGGAATTTAATGTCTCATTTAATTACTGCTAACAGAAGAGCATGTCCCCTCTCCATGACTCAACCTATTTAAAGGTGAGTATAAATTCTATCATTAGAGCATCAACAATGCATTACATGGATTGATGTTGACGTGACAATGAAATAGACTAACTTCTAGAGAACGTGAATAAATAGATTGAGAAGTAATTTACTTTCCAATGGTTCCTTCTACGTTTAAAAAATATTTATTATGTGGCACTTTTTTATCAAATTTAAAATTAGTTACTATGCATAAATTATGTCTTATCTAGAAACAACTTGCACCATACAATTTGATTGGCCAACGTTCTTGTTTATAATAATTAAATAATTATAAAATAAAAAATAATGACTCATCATATCCCATGGAGCATTTAGATATAGATGGAGCACCCCACAATGTCTAATTTTTTTAAATCACGTCATATTAACATTATAATCCACGTTGTGCATTGAAGATTTCGTTTATTTGCTGACGTGTAAGTCTTTTTTTTTTTTTTTTTTTAATCTATGAAGTGCATTGAAGATGTTCTTATAATGTACAATAAAGTGAAGGTTGAGGGAGTGGAATTTGTTCTTAAACAAGTTTTTTATACAGTGGACAAAAAAGGATAACGTTTTCTTTGTGTGTAATTATAATTTAACATGCGAAAATTATAAAGTTCTAAGAATCCAAGATTAATTTTGTTTGCCAATGGTAGGAGTTTTGTTGAAAACTGATTCATGTAATATTTTGTGATTCTATTATGAATAATATGAAAAAAATAAAAAAAATGTTACTTGATTTATTTTATAGTATTCTTATTTATGTTAACTTCGCATAATAATATAATTGTGAAGTTAACAAGTTGATAAAATGTTATGGTAATAAATTTAAATATGGAAAATGATACTTGTACAATTTTGATAACAATTATGGTTGACAATCCAGACGTGACAAATTGTAATGTGTTGATTTAAAAGGTGGTGTGACGTGCAAATTAACAGGATCGTGCTACATCTGAGTTGTCAACAATAATTGTACAAGTAACATTTCTCTTTAAATATTATTGTTCTTATAGTTCATAATGTTGTATGGGCAACATCGATATAAAAATTTCCTATTAAATTGCTCACCTCCTTTGCCTCCACACAATCAATGCATGCAAATGAAAGGGTTCATATAATTAAAAAAAAAAAAAAAAAGTCCTAAAAACTCATTATGATTAGGGATGACAACGGAGCGGGTTAGGGGCGAGGATACCAATCTCCATCCTTGTCTTGTCGTAGATTTACTATTCCCATCCCCGCTTAGACCGAGACGGGGCGAGAACGGGATGCTCATAATCCTCGTTTATTATTAAATATATATTTTTGTCGATTAATGTTTTTTTACAATGGTTATCTAATGAAATTCTCTTAGCATATAATGTTGTACATTACTCCATGACTAGATCAAAAAGTTTGCAAGTGCACCATAAAAGTATGATCAAGCAAATTAGTAAAGATATTTATAGTTATCAAATGATGACAAAGTATAAGAGAACTATTTTTTTCAATTTTCCATTTAATAGCTCTAAAGAATGATTAACATTAATAAAAAGAAAACTCATAATAGCTTTTATAGAGCAGTACAAGTTTAATTATGTTAAGAAGTATGTTTGAAGATAATGAGATGTGACTTGAGAGTGAGAGATAAATAGTAGTATATAGTTGAAATGTAGGACTTGATTTTGAAATTATATATTTGGGTGTTGGGTGATTTAGGACACTTTTAATTTGTTTGGATTTTTTTAATTGAACTTATTAATCGAAGATGGTTTCTGGACGGGTATGAGGCGAGGATGAAGATTTGACAGCAATTCCTGTACCAGTCCCACCCAGTCCCATCACCGGTCGGGGATACCTTTTCCTCCCCATTCCCATCATTGTCGGGGTCCCGTCAGGTTGGGGGATTCTCCGCCCCATTACCATCCCTAATTAAGCCAATAAATAGTAAAAATACTAAAAAAATGTTCTCATTAGACTAAACCAAAAAATAGAACTTTTTTTTTTTTTTTTTTTACCACCTCCCAAAGAGATATCTATTATACTTTGCTTGATTTCTTTTCTTAATTTCCGGTCAATCTAATGAAATCTATTTATATATAACTAGTTTCACACTCGTGCAATGTATGAACGTATTCCATTGACAAAGTATAATAAACTGACACAAAACAAAGACAAAATCAATAAAAAGTAACAATTGTGAGTGCCAATAATAATAATAATAATAATAATAATAATAATATTATCAAGAGTATTATAAATTTTAGAAAAACTCCTTATACAAAATATTAATCGTCACACTTGTTGATCTTCTATCGTCATCGCATATCAATATCTTTGTAGAATCGAAGTGCTTGAAAAAAATTAATTTTTAGCGTAGCAGGTTAATATAATTTATAATAATATCTTGTTCTTATAGTAGCATATGCGTTACGTACTAAACAAAATAGTTAACATTCTTTAGCTACAATGACTTATAAAATGAAATAAAACTTCAAAGACGAGTGAAACATATTGTAAATTCTACTTATTTTCCTATATTCTAAATCGTTCTACGTCGATGCATCCACCATGTGCTATTGAGGAACATGGACATGATTTTAACTCTTGATGGCTCTTCTCTATGCTTCCATTGCATCAAACTTGGGATAGACATAGTTACCCTCTTTATAATAATTTTTTCCTGCCAAGAAACCTCATGCATCAATTTAACAAGTATTAGCTGATTCTGGTGCTATATTGATTGTATTTGAGACGATTCCGAATAAACTGGAAGCTACGGTACTTTTTGTTTCTTTCATTATCAGGATCAGTAACATCTCAAAGAATGTTGAAATCAGTTGTTGTAACCAATGTGATGTAGGCATATGCTGAGGTTCTTGAGGAAAAGGCCAAACAAAGTTCATGAGTTCGAAAGTTCAATTTTCCAACGTTTAGTTAGAAAAATACAGAAAAAACATAGAGTAGTCCGAATCATGAGCATGTGTTGATGTTACAATAAGTTCCATTCAACTTCCACTGCTAACATGTATTCAACATTGGAAGTCCTGTATCAGCCTACTTTGAACGTTAATCAATGTCTTTTTTCGTGCTCACTCGGCAATAAAAAGTTGAGGCATAAATTTTCCATTTCCCACTCCTATATAACCTAAAGACATCAGAGTCATCTCCCACAACATACTGGGAATGCTTAATAAATTATCTTTTGATCTGGGATTTTCACTCCAATTCACAGAAATCTTGATCAAACCCAACTTAATAATTGTAGAAATAATGACTTAGAACATCAAGCTAACAGAGGTTGAATCACACATGGATAGGTTAAGTTCATTCTAGATTGGCCTGTTATAATATGAATCCTATTTCGAACTCAATTTTAAGCTCGCTGACAAATTGAAACCAGCTCAACAAATCATTGTTCAACCTGACTTTACTTGTTTACACCCACAGGAGTGGGTGGAATCAACATGTTGATACCCTATACGACATGTTCCAATGAGTAATTCCTTGTTGACTGATTGAACGACCCATTTCCATTTCCTAGCACGAGGGAAGTCTTGCGCTCTATGGAGAAAATTATGTGATCAGATTTGACCAGTACATTAACACCAACATAAAAATATGTTCTACCCTAATTATAGCATTTCCCACTTATCAAATTCACCTTTCTATTCAACCAACTATATACTTTCCCCTAAAGGCACCAAAGTAACGTATATAGATCACACACAATACTCTTAACAAAACTGCTAACTATCAGTTGAAATCTAAAAGCTGCTATGGGTACCGAGCGCGATCATTCATTCAGCAATGACAATACATGAAGCGGCATCGATTTGGAGTAGCTTCGGCACACTGCCACCATTCTCTGGTACTTGAGCATCGGCTCATCTTCCTTTTCTGCCTCCTCAGACTATGAATTTTCTTCTTTTGATTCTTCTTCTCTCTCATTATCGCCTTCCATTTTCATTTTCTGATTGGGGTTCTTAATGTTTTATCTCGATCTCTAAGTGCGTGCCTTTTAGAGCTTACACAAAAATCCCTATCTTCTCGCTTTTACTTTCTGTTCACACACAATCGTGTAGAAAAACAACGTATCACCACCAGTGATGTATTTGTGTGTGGAGACTTTTGAAGAGAATGTGTGTGAGAGAGAGAGAGAGAGAGAGAGAGAGAGAGAGAGAGAGAGAGAGAGAGAGAGAGAGAGAGAGAGAGAGAGAACACGGTTTCCGAGTGAGAAGCAGGAAGAATTGTTAGTCAATTTTTTTGGGAAAGAGGCAGATGCAATAGCGTAAGAGGATAAAAAGTAGGATTGGACAAAAAATAAATTGTGAAACCACAAATCTAACATAACTCATTGATTTGAAAGTGTTTATTCGAGATCACATGAATCTGTAATTTTTCCCTCAAATTGAACCAAACAGTTTTAAAATTATTTGATTTAAATTTTGATTTTTGAAAATCGCAATAAATCGAACAAAACTGCTTAAAAATTTTTGAGTTAAAAGTTAAATTTATTAAAGAATTCTTCAAATAGGACGACTTCAAACAACAAATACTGCACAGCATGACTTATATGATTTTGGAATTTTTAAAACAGTGGTACATGTTCAATAAAATTTGCAAACATTGGTTGCTTGTAGTATGTACCTTTTTTAGTATATTATAAAACAATATTTTTGCAACACTCTGATCGTTGGATAATATGTGTGGATGAATATCTATATGTTTCAAGTCATCTAATATAAGTTATTTTGAGTGGGCTAAAGTTATGTATTTCTAGTTATGTGTGTTATGTGTCATGTAAGGATTTTATAAAATCAGATTTAACACTTTTTAGTTGCAGAACATGTTCAAAAATGAAGTACCAATACTTAAAAAATATGTTAAAAATGACTGATTTTACTAAGTCAAATTTAACCCACATAATTTTAGATCATGTACCAAAAAAGCTCATAATATATAAAAAAGTTTTATTGATAAAAGATTTTTATCTTGTCATTCTTTTGATCAAACAATTTTTAAAAAAATCTGAAAAAACTAGTTTCACTCTAAGTCATTTTGGCGTAATTAGCTTATAAATTTACTTAATTTAGCTTTATATGTTAAAAAATACTAATTAATTTAATATATAAAATATGTTATATTATGTCGATGACTCGATAGGTAAACCAGGAGTTAAAATAGAATCAAATCACAAAAAATGGTTTGGTCACAAAACAAAAGATGAAGATGCAAAATTATGAAAAATATCTAAATGTTTCTTTATTATAAGGTGATGGATAGATTTGGTTTTAACGAACAATGGATTGATAAAATCAGAAGGTGCATTAACAACCGCAGATTTTCTATCTTGATTAATTAATGGTGAGTTAAAGGGTTATTTTAATTGTACTATACTAGAGGGCTGAGATAAGGAGATCCCATCTCTCCCTCTTTGTTCATCATTTCGGCTGAATGTTTATCTATCTTTTGTGTAGGCATGAGGATCTGCACTTCAGATATTGTGGCTTAATCACAGTCTCACCTTGTTTTCGCTGATGACCTGCTGATATTTACAAATGGCCAAAAAACTTCTCTGAATAAAATTATATACTGCAGGCTCTGGAAAAGCTATCTCAACTTTAATAAGAGTTCATTTACCACACAAAGAAAATCACATGCTACCTACTGATGCTGTTAATGAAATTATAAAGATCCCTGCTACAGCTGGCTATGATAAAAAATTTTGGAAACCTATTAATGCATCTGGAGAATTCTCCATTTCTTCTTGGATTAACCTCTTGAGGAAGAACAAGACTAGACAATTGGCTTATAAACATATTTGAGATAAGTTTGTACCACAAAAAATTGCAATTTTAGGTTGGAGACTTTGGCATAACTGGATACCAGTTGATGAAATCATCCAGGATAAATTTGGAATCCAATTAGCCTCCAAACATAAACAAATTCCTATGAAATCTGATAAGATTATCAAACAAATATATGTCCTGATTACTGCACTTCAAAGGGCTGGGAGGATATCAACTAGATCAGTAATAGTATGTAATAAACCTATAGCGGCCAAGTGGTTAAAACCTAATATAGGTTGGCTTAAACTCATGGTGCATTAAAATCAAATAAGCTGGCAGCAGGTGGGGGTGTGCTGAGAAACAACTTGGGTAATTACATGATTGTAGTCTACTTGGCACATGATGGTCGTCTACTTGTCTACTTGGCACATGGTGGACCACCTAGTTGATGGTATTCTGATTAGCGGATACTTTACCTAGTCGATAGTAGTCCTCCTAGCATATTGTAGTCTACCTAGAGGATTGAAGGCGAACTGGGGACAAAGTAGTTGATGCTAAGTGACCTCGTTAGAGAAAGACCATAGTGGCTTAGTAAGCGCACTATATGATTGGTAGTCAACTGGTTGCCTTGGACGAGCGGTAGGTCAATCGATATCGTGGTGAGTGAGATTGATCGATAATCCAATGTGTTTAATGTTTGCAGAATATGTATCCAAAATGTACAACAATTTGTTTGTATTATTATTTATGTGCATGGGTAGCTATATTTTCGTTCACAATGAAATACCAAAATCTTCGTCACACAGAAATGACATTCATCACACTAGTCAAACTTTATTAAGATTGAGCATGTCAAACTTGACTTTTAATTGATCATTGTAGTTAAGTTGGATATTAATTTGGTTAGATGAACTCAATCGCTTATGATATAAAAATGATTGTTTACTTGAAAATGATTAAATTTCACATTTATAAAAAAGCACTAAAAAAGAGTTGTGACAAAATTATAAGAATAAACAGAACTTGACAATATAAGATTTGCACGCAAGAAATGAAGCATGAGATAAGAAAAGAGGCTTATTAATCAACCAAATGAAGCTTTCATCGATATGTTTGAGCCATGAAAATAATTACTAGGTATGAAATGGAAAAGAAGGGACTGAAACTTCTTTAATTACTCAAGGGATTCCTCCACCAGATCCTCCACCAAATCCAGCACCAAATCCACTACCAGATCCTCCTCCCAATCCGCCTCCACCACCTCCTCCGCCACCAAAACCTCCTCCTCCTCCTTGAGCACCACTTCCAAACCCACCACCAAATCCTTCTCCGAAACCAGAGCCACCCCCTGTTCCTCCACCTCCACCTCCACCAAATCCTCCACCGCCACCGCCACCACCAAGCACTCCATCTCCTAAATTCCATCCATCAAATAAGAATTTTTCATCATTGAAAGAACCATCAGAGCCAACTAGCTTTCTCGCAGTGGTGGTGCACATAAGAACACCAAGAAGAACCAAGAGAACAAATTTGGAAGCCATCTCAATTTGCAAGTAATTAAAAGATAGCTGTTGATTGATGAGAATTTAGGACACGAAGAAGGGATTATATAATACTTGAATATCAGTTATTTGCATATTAAAGGTTAATTCTTGATTTAATATGTGAGTTAGTGGGGTTCTCATTAACTTGACAGTTACTGCATAAGTACTAGTATTTAATCTATTTTTCGGTTATTAATTAGTGCTATAATGGATGTCATTTACGTTACTGGTATATATAAGGACATGTTTTCATTTCATTCCAGGCTTGTAGCTATTTAAGAAGCTCACAGTAATTAATTTTTCTAGTGCAATAACTCAAATTACGAAGTTATTTTACACTAGATGTGTTATTTTTTGAAATTACTCTAACATTTATTTTTTCTATTTCCTTCCATAATTTTTGGTCTCTCTCCATGGAGTTCTTGTTAGATTTTGTTCAAACTAGTACTGAGCACGTGCATTTGTCGGTATTTTGTATGTAATAGTGTCAAATTTATTTGTATTTAATGTAGAATTTATTCAAGATAATAATAAGAAAAAATAATATAATGTAGTTAGGAAGTCCACTCATGCACTCCATATATCTATTTCTGGTCCATAAATATCATTTTAGCATATCTGGAGCCACATGATTAGGGCTCCCCTCAATTTCTGAAAACTTCTCACCTAGAATTTCAAGATTATCACAATTTAGCATCAATATAATACAAGAAACATGTTTGAATTTACAATATCATAGAAAAAAATAAGAATAGAGCTCAGAATGAGAACTTCACAAGGAAAATCATTACTGTGAACCCTTGGATCAAGTACATTGAAATGAAAGCTATAATTAAAGTTATAATTACAAAGTAACAAATAGATATATAGCAGTAAGGACAAGGAGCCATCACTACAACAAAATGGTCATTTGCAAAACTTAAATTACGATATTCGATAGCAGAATGTTGCTAAAATGACCTATCGCAACATTTTGACAAGTAAATGTTGCATTTGGTGTGTTAATAATTGAGCTTTAGGAACATTCACTTATTGAATGTTGCTAAAAGTCTCTTTTGCAAATTTCATTGAACATTGCAAAATGTTACATTCGAAGATTGTTGCAAAAAGTCTTTTGTAATGCTAAGCCAAAAGACTCTTTTGCAACGTTCAATAACGTTACAGAAGGGTACCTTTCACTTAGACTAAATGAACGTAAAATGAACGTAAAAGGGTCTATTGCCACTTTCATCGAATGTCGCGAAAGTTACCCTTTTACTCATGCTCGAAAATGACTCATTGTAATACCCTTTTTTGTTTTATTTGCATTCTTTATTTCCATGTAATTATTCTACATTATTATTCTGTTAATGTTATTATTAATTATTTAATTGATGATTATTTCTAAGTCTAATTATTTATTTTATTACGCTTGCTTTTTCATGTTCTGTAAGTAGCCAAAATTACATTGATTTGGAATTAAGAAAAAAATTAGGGGCACTTTAGAATTTTAAAAAAGTTTTTACACTTAAATTGATTGAAAAGTGTATGGACTAACCGACGAAGTTGTCTATATGCAATTCTATATGTTATTATTTATTTAATTACATAAGATTGTTAATTTAAATTTAATTAGGTTGTAAGTGGCCAAAATGCAATTAATTTGAAATTGGGGTAATTTTAGTAGCTATTGGAGATTAAATAAGTTTTGGACTTACTTATACACATGGTGAGAGTTGATGGACCAAGGTGCAATTAATACGAAATTAAAAATTTAACCCTAAAACACCTCTCTCTCTCTCTCTCGGCCACCACACCACACCACCGCCACCTCATGGGCCACTACCATGATAAGCTCCCCTTCTCTCCTCCCTCATGCATAACACCCACCACACACACAAACCGTGACACGCGCGTGCACACACATGCACCCCGCACACGCACGCACTGTCACACACATGAACACGCACACACACGAATATGTATGAATGTGTATATGTATGTATTTTGTGTATATGTATGTATTTTGTGTATATTTTCAGATTCAGATTATAGTTAGATTTCAAATTTGTTAATTGGAATTTTGGATAATGCATAGATGTATACGTGTGTAAATTCAGATTTGGACCTTAGGTCTAAATCTAGAATTTTAATTGAAATTCTTTGATTTAGAAATTATGATTTAAGTTAGTTTAATTGATTCTCTATTAGGTTAATGTTGGGTTACTTTAAGAATTTTAGATTTTTGGAAATTATGAAATTAAGTTGTTTTGGTTCACTTTAGTTTAAATTGGGACTTTAATTGTGATTTCACTTTTTTTTTATTTTTATTTTTTATGAAATTTAGAGATTTGAAAATTTAATATTTCTATAAATTGTAAGTTGGATTAGTTTGTCAATTCCTAACCTTTTTGTAAATAGTGAAGGAAAGGAGTTCTTAAGTTTTTGCATGGAATTGAATTTTTTTGTTTCGAATATGAGATGCTAGGCATTGTCAAGTGTTAAAAGAATAACGAATGTGTTTTGGACTAAAATTATATTTTATTTAATGAATGAATACAAATTAGAATATGGGGATTGATATTGGAATAGCTGGTGATGTTGAAGTTTGAATTTTGAATTGTGGTTGATGTTGCTTCCCATAATTTGGGTCAAGGTCAAGAGTCGCTTATTCAACGATCAACAAGCTTATTGATCAATTTTCACGTCAAACTAAGGATCAAGACTACTCAAGATAAATTCAAGAGATCATTTTGAAGAGAAATAAATAAATATATTACGTTCATTATCTCACGGAGTAGAACGTGAATATGCTTAGTCCCATCAAAATCGGAATATGGGTCCCACTGAAATTGGTGCTCAAAGTCGACTCATTTCATTTTATTTAAAACCATTTTTCCAACAGATACAAAAAATATCCTTCAAATAAACATTGAAACAGAAGAAAATATCAAGATAAAGACTTGAAAAATATAGATCAATCTTTCTGATTTCAGTTGAAAAACCTATCTTCCATTTTCTTCAATTTATCATTCCTTGTTGGCTCTAAATGACATTTTTAGACGTCAACAAAATGGCGCCAGAAGGAGGGCCCGTTCGGTCCTCATTTTTTCAGCGAAAACCCGTCCAAAGGAGCCTCATATTTTCAGTAAAACTTATGAAAATTTTGGATTCTTTCTACAAAGATCAGAAGGTCATGAAAGTTAGAGTTTTGGGTTTTTCAGAAGGGGATTTTTGGCAGGTGTTTTATGGCTTAAGCAAATGGAATTGTAAGTGCACAAGGTAAGTAACTTCTTCTTCCATTTGGTGATATATCGGATGTCCAGTGTGTGGGATTATCTGTTGTAAATGGGATTTGTGTTGCAAAAAGCAAATGGAATTGTAAGTGCACAAGTCTCGGAAGGGAAAGTGCAGATTCAGCAAAAAGCAAAGATTTGTGATTGATTTTGGGCCAAACTTTATTGTAATTGGGCCAAACTTGTTTGCAGTAATCGGGCTAAACTTGTTTGTTATTTTTTGGGCCAAACTTGTTTGTAGTAATCGGGCTAAACTTGTTTTTTATTTTTTGGGTCAAACTTCATTTCGCAATATCAAGCTCAAACCGAGCCAGTCATAAAGTTTTTCAAATTAGCTTGATTATTTTCAGCTCCAATTCTGCTCTACCTTTTAGTTCTGTTCGGCAGGAGCAACTACAGTTTTACTTATCAAATTCAGCTTACAACTGGAGTTAATTTGGTCATGATCAGTTCGTTTTAAACTCCCCCATGCAGTTCATTCGAGCTACCTTCGAAGCCATTCCTGTTAAGAAAACAAAAGCTCTACTTCCCAGGTCCCCCAATACGAGCACTAGTTCGGTTTAATCTCTTCACGAGTTTTTTTAAAACTGCATTTCACTTCCATGAAGCTCGTTCCGTTCATTATTCCGGTTCTTCATTTCAATTCGGCCATATCTTTAGCTCGTCATCTTGTGTCCAAATCAGTTCGACAGCTGCAAATCGGATAAATCAACTTTTGTTCAGTCGACCATCAGTTCGGCAATATTCAACTTGACAACCATGCAACTCAGTTTGGAATAATTCAGTTTGGTGTGGTCCAAATTGACTCCAATTCAAATCCAGTTCATTTCATTTCAAAGTAAAATGTCCGGTTATCAGCGAGCTTCATGTAACCACGCTCGTTTTGGCAACAGTGCTCAACTCCAGTTCGGTGTATTCCAGTGGGCTCAAATTCAGCTCGCATGGTCGTTTATATCTAGTTCGCCTCTAAGTTCAACTTGGCCATATCGTTCTTTCAGCTCGGTAAATGCATGTTTATTCCAGTGTGTTCATTTCAGCTCGGTTAATGTATGGTATGTTCAACTTGATCATATCGTTCTTTCAGCTCGGTAAATGCATGTTAATTCCAGCGCATTCATTTCAGCTAGGTTAACGTATGGCATATATGTTCAACTCATTCATGTTCGGTTTGTGTATGTTCAATTCGACTATGGAATTTGGCAAATCAGACCACCTCATTCATATTTGATTCAGTTTGGAATGTTATTTACTGCAACTATATTCTTGAAGTGGAATTCTTGCACAATAGCTATTCAGTATTGTAGGAGAAATTCCCTTGCACAAACACAAAGTAACAAGTTATTCTCAATAAGTGACAAGTAATTGAAATGATAAAGTAACAATAAACAAGAAAAAGAGAAAACTCCCTAAGTCTTGATAATGTCACGATCGTGTGACTGGAACCGAGGGCTCAGAAATTGCCCCAATAACCACAATCGGCAACACCAAACGAAACAGGTAAGATCACATTCCGAGGCAACCCACAACCCACAAGTTTTCACCAAGAAACCGTACCAAAACAGAGGCCTGAACACGGACGCACCGAGGTGCGGTGAAGACAGCCGCCACGCACGAAGGAGAGCGGCGGAAGCAGCCCACCACGAAGGGGCAGCGAGACTAGAGGCCAAAGAAGGAGCAGGGTCGCAGGTTACTAAGTTCACAGAGAAGGGAGAGCCAAAGCACGCCACAGTCACGAAGAAAGGAGCAAGAGAGAGGCTTCGGTTTTTGAGAGCGTGTCGTGAGTTATGAGAGTGAGGGAGTAGATATATAGGATAGGTAGGTTTAGGTCTAGGTTTTAATTAGGGAATGGGTCGGGAGCCTAATTAAAACCCGGGCCGCCAATCGGATCCACCTATCGAGCAACAGGGCCAATGACCCAATTAACACCTCAAGATAGGGTGGTAAAGTTCCTAACCTGTTCACTCTTGGGTTACGCATATTGTGGTTTAATTGGGGCATACAATACCTCGATCATGGGCCGAAGGCCTACGAAGCAAAAAAGCCGACCCGATGTTTCATCATCGCCCCCGGGGTTTGTTTGGGACCAAAATCCCAACAAACCTCCACCTTGGTACCGAACAAAACCTGCAAAAAACAAAACAACACATGTTTAGTAGTTGCAAGATTAAAGTCCAAAACTAATCGGACCTTTTCATACCTGTACCGATATTTAGAAGCAGTGGACAACTTCTAAATTTTACCAAAGTGAGCACCTTTGTGCCCATATCTGCAGGGTTATAATCTGTATGCACTTTCTCAAGTTTAATTTCATCTTGAGAAACAATATTCCTAATAAAGTGTAATCTAACATCAATGTGTTTAGTACGTTCATGAAAAACAGGATTCTTACATAAATGAATAGCTGATTGACTATCAGAATATACTGTTACACTTTCATTTAAGACTCCTAGTTCCTTAAGTAATCCTTTAAACCACAAAGCTTCTTTAAAGGTTTCGGTAACAGCAATATATTCAGACTCGGTAGTAGAGAGAGCAACAATATGTTGGAGCTGAGACTTCCAACTAACACATGAGTCACACAAAGTAAACACATAAGAGGAAGTAGATTTCCTGTTATCTCTATCTCCACCATAATCAGCATCGGTAAAACCCTTCAATTTCACATTATTAGATTTGCACTTATAGATTAAACCCACATTATAAGTGTCACTAAGATACCTGAGTAGCCACTTCAAGGCTTCCCAATGAGTGGGGCCAGGATTAGACAAGTACCTGCTCAAAGTACTAACAGCAAAAGCCAAATCTGGCCGAGTACAAACCATCAGATACATCACAGAACCAATCACATTAGAATAGGGTATATTACTCATATAAGCTATTTCTTCCTCATTTGCAGGTGATTGATCTTTTGTTAAAACAAAATGATTTCCAAGAGGTACAGAAGTATGTTTACAATTTATCATACCAAACTTCTTTAACACCTTTAGCACATAGGGAGTTTGATGCAAGAATAAACAGGAATTAGACCTATTTCTTTCAATTTCCATACCCAAAATACGTTTAGCATGGCCTAGGTCCTTCATATCAAATTCCTTGTTTAACTCAATTTTAATCTTGTCTACTAAAGTCATGTTAGAACCAATTAATAACATGTCATCCACATAAAGTAACAAATACACACACTCATCAGTGCTGTGATGCATATAGTATAGACAATGATCAAACTCACTCCTCTTGAAACCAATAGAAAGCACATAAGAATCAAATTTCTTGTACCACTGTCTAGGTGACTGTTTTAAACCATATAATGATTTATTAAGAAAACACACCTGATCAGGTTTTTCTTTATCTTCAAAACCTTTGGGTTGAAACATAAAAATTTTCTCTTCAAGATCTCCATGTAAAAAAGCAGTTTTCACATCAAGTTGTTCAAGTTCCCAGTCATAAAACGCAACAAAAGCAAGCATGACTCTAATGGTGGTATACTTAACAACGGGCGAGAAAATTTCATTATAGTCTACCCCTTCCTTTTGTGTGTACCCCTTGGCAACTAGCCTAGCCTTGTATCTCACAGGCTCATTCTCAGTGGTACCCTCCTTCACCTTGTAGACCCATTTGCAGCCTACAATTGATTTATCTCTTGGTCTATCCACTAAAATCCAAGTTTGATTCTTATGGAGCGATTCCATCTCCTCTTTCATGGCACTAACCCAAAATTTACTATTTTCACTTCTCATAGCCTCCTCGTAAGTATTGGGCTCTTTCTCAGCTAGGTCTTGGTAACTAGCATAGGCTATGACGTAGTCGGACATTCTTTGGGGTTCTCTATGTGGTCTTCTTTCCCTATCTCTAGCTAACTGATAGCCATCCAAAGGGTTATGGTCAACAGGATGATCTATAGGGTCATCTTCTTCTACATTCTCGTGATCTTGTTGGGGGTTACTCTCCACCTCACTCAGGGTAATGGGGATAGGGATTCTAACACTCTCCACCTCAGGTGAGGGTTCATCTCCACCTATCTCTAGCTGTTCTTCGTTTCCTAGAAAAGGCATCTCAGACTCATTAAAGGTGACATCTCTGCTGATGATTATTCTCACGCCCTTTTGACTTCTGTCCCAAAACCTATACCCTTTAACACCTTCGGGATATCCTAGAAAGATACACTTTCTAGCTCTAGGTTCTAACTTTCCCTCACTTTGATGAGAAAACGCAGTACAACCAAAAGTTCTAAGCATAGAATAATCAGCACATTTACCATACCATTTTTCATATGGTGTATCACCATTCAAGGCAGCGGAAGGAGTCATATTAATCAGATAGCATGCAGTCATAACAGCTTCACCCCAAAAAGATTTAGGCACACCAGAGCTTAACATCATACATCTAACCTTATCAAGTAATGTACGATTCATCCTTTCAGCAACCCCATTTTGCTGGGGAGTGTAAGGCACAGTTCTATGTCTAGTAATACCATTATCTTTACACATATTATCAAAATCAGAATTGCAGAATTCAAGACCATTATCAGTTCTCAAATATTTTATATTTCTACCTGTCTGATTCTCCACCTGTAATTTCCAAGTTTTAAACTTTTCAAAAGTTTCAGATTTATCTTTCAACAAATAAATCCACACACGTCTGGAGAAATCATCAATAATAGACAGGAAATATTTGTTTCCACCAAAAGTGGGATTACTCCCAGGGCCCCATAAATCAGAATGAATGTATTCAAGCATTCTAGTTGTCCGGTGTGTGCTGGATGCAAAAGACATCCTGTGATGTTTCCCAAGCACACAATGATCACAAAATGGCATGTCAGACACCTTATCCTTTCCAAACACACCATTATCATTCAAAAATTTTAGACCTTTAACACTTACATGTGCAAGTCTATTGTGCCATTTTTGTGTGTGGTCGGTGTCAATGGATGCAATAGTATGGTTTTTACCACTTACTACTTCAGCATGAGTTGTGTAAATGCCATTTTTCTTAATGGCCTTAAAGGCCCTAAGTGCACCTTTAAACATTTTAATCATCCCGTCACCAAGCCTCCCAGTGAAACCTGCATTTTCTAACTCTCCCATCGATATCAAATTTCTACCCATATGTGGGATGTACCTAACATTCTTCAATGTATGCACAAAACCATTTTCAAATTTGACAATAACATCACCAACACCTGTAATGTTATATGCAACTCCACCCCATGCAACAACATGACCATGATCAGACTCATGCAAATGATCAAACCAATGCTTATGAGAAGTGACATGAAATGATGCACCAGAGTCAAGAATCCATTCATCAGTATGGGAGTTCATAGACAGGTTAATTTCACTAGGCTTGTGATCTAAGAGGACGTAAACCTCACCAGGTTCATTATGTTTTGGTGCCACAATATTCGCCTCCCCTTGTTCACTTCCCTTAAATTTATTTTTCTCCTTATAGCAATCACTAATAAAATGTCCTAACTGACCACAACCATAGCATTTTCTACCTGCAGCTTTCCCTCGTGATTTGGATCTACTTCTACCCTTTTTCTTGCTACCACTACTTTGTCCGCTCCCACTATTTCCACCACCCTTTGTTTGAGTCCTACCTCTCATAAAGTGGACCTCCCCTTGCTTTCTCCCGCCTTTCTCAGCTCTAATCTCCCTATCCTTACTCTTAAGTGAATCAATGACTACCTCCGGGGTAAGGGTCTCCCTCCCATACTTGATAGCATTCTTAACATCCTTATATATGTCAGGAATGGCATTCAATAAAATTATGGCCTTGTATTCTTCAGGCACTTTATCACCACAATTTGTGATATCTTGAACAAGTTTATTGAAAATATCAAGATTGTCATCTAATTCCTTTGAAGGATCGATTTTGAAACTGAAAAAACTTTCAAGAAGAAAAATTTTGTTCGGGGTGGATTGTGTTAAGTAAAGTTCTTGTAACTTTTTCCAAAGAGCTTCAGTAGTATCGTGTTTACCAACTTTTCGTAAAACACTATCAGATAAGTGCAAGATAATAGAAGTATAAGCAAGTTCATCAAATTCCTTTTTCTGTTCTTCAGTCACGGTAGCAGGAAAAGAATTATCAATAGCTTTAGAAACTTTTTGCTGAACTAAAATACCTTTCATTTTCTGTTGCCAAATAGAAAAATCACCCTTTCCATTAAAGACACTCAAGTCAAAATGATGTGTAGACATATTTCAAGCAACACACCACAATGGAATAATATGCAGCTCAAAGAGAATTTCACACAGAAACCTAAAGGGCCGCAATATATACGCCGTTCTAAACTCTCAGGATTCCGTGAGACTCAAAAGGTCTCAGGTCAAGAGAATCTTCGACACGGGTAAGGTCAAAGGAAACAATTCTAATATCAAGAGCAACACGTGATAGACAATCACCAAGATGTATCAAGAACAAGTATGAAATCAGCAATATCCCAAATCACAGGTAATAACAATTAAATCCTATAACTAGAAACAGGCAACCGCAAGCCTAATGGTCACCCCACACGATGACCTGCTATTACAGAAATTTAAAAGTGATCAGCCAATTTACCAGAGCGGACTTCTCTGTGTCCGTAATAAGGAGTGATGCAAAAATTATTTATTTATTTTAGCGAAGTTTGCAATCAGCTATCCCTGGATGTAAGCAGAATCAGCACTAAGCAAATATTGACCTACACAGTGATTGCAAAACAGAAACACAAAATAATTAATCAAAGAATTTTCAGATAACACTAAGTAAATGAAAATTTCAATGACATAAAATAATTTCTGCAATAAATCAGTGAAACAGAGGTGAATAAAAAAAAGATTATCAAATTTCAGCAGAATGTCACGAATCAGCCGATCAGTCAGACACACAGACACGGCTCTGATACCAGTTTGTAGGAGAAATTCCCTTGCACAAACACAAAGTAACAAGTTATTCTCAATAAGTGACAAATAATTGAAATGATAAAGTAACAATAAACAAGAAAAAGAGAAAACTCCCTAAGTCTTGATAATGTCACGATCGTGTGACTGGAACCGAGGGCTCAGAAATTGCCCCAATAACCACAATCAGCAACACCACACGAAACAGGTGAGATCACACTCCGAGGCAACCCACAACCCACAAGTTTTCACCAAGAAACCGTACCAAAACAGAGGCCTGAACACGGACTCACCGAGGTGCGGTGAAGACAGCCGCCACGCACGAAGGAGAGCGGCGGAAGCAGCCCACCACGAAGGGGCAGCGAGACTAGAGGCCAAAGAAGGAGCAGGGTCGCAGGTTACCAAGTTCACAGAGAAGGGAGAGCCAAAGCACGCCGCAGTCACGAAGAAAGGAGCGAGAGAGAGGCTTCGGTTTTTGAGAGTGTGTCGTGAGTTATGAGAGTGAGGGAGTAGATATATAGGATGGTAGGTTTAGGTCTAGGTTTTAATTAGGGAATGGGTCGGGAGCCTAATTAAAACCCGGGCCGCCAATCGGATCCACCTATCGAGCAACAGGGCCAATGACCCAATTAACACCTCAAGATAGGGTGGTAAAGTTCCTAACCTGTTCACTCTTGGGTTACACATATTGTGGTTTAATTGGGGCATACAATACCTCGATCATGGGCCGAAGGCCTACGAAGCAAAAAAGCCGACCCGATGTTTCATCATCGCCCCCGGGGTTTGTTTGGGACCAAAATCCCAACAAGTATCTCCAAAAAAATGGTATGAAAGCACAATAGCTGTATAACGCATTGATTAGACAATGGCAGATATGTGGCTGATTAGGAATACAATTATTTTGTTGGGCCTGATTGTTGGATCGCTCCATTAAATGTAATATGAAATCTTAGCAAAGGATAGCCCAATCAAATTACTTTACCAGTTCGATTTAACCAGCAGTCTAGTTCCAGTTCATCTCAGTTTGTTTACCTCCCAGTTCGGTTTGATAAATCCTAGGTCGTTTATCTACCTCCATTTCACCATGTTCAGCACTTAATTGATCTCAGTCCAACATGAAATGATTAAGTCCATCGTGGAGATGGTCAGTTCATTTATCTCCCGATTCGACTGGGAAAAATTCAGCTCTTAATCTCCAATCCATCCAATGAGATACTCAGCTCTTCGTATCCAACTCGATTAATGCAAACTTATTTGGCTAAGCTCGATTCGCAGCCATGCAACTCACTCATCTCCAATGCAACGAGTAAGAAGGCAGCTAATTCATCTCCAGGTCGCAAACAAAAATTCAGCTTCTTCATCTCCGCTTTGGAAAGTAAATAATTTTGGCTAGCTCAATTCATCATCACCACAATGTCGATCCAGTTCAGCCGGGGCGCTTCTGAATTCAGCTTGGCTGTCTACCAGTTCGATTCGTGAGAATCCAACTCGTTCACATTCAGCTCTTTAGTCTACTATATATTCAGCTCGGAAAAGATTAGACGCTTGTGAATCCGTTTCAGTTTGTTTGTTTCTCTTCAACAATGTTCAATTCAACAGTATTGCTTGGCCTATCGTTGATGAGCAAAAATTCTCACTTCGAGAATGTTCACTGCGGCCACGTTCAACTCCAGCTGGGCCATCTTTGTATAGTAGGACCGTTTTTGTCAATTATGGTTAACTAGTTAAGCCATTCGGAAGAGACAAGCATGGTTACTCTGTATTTCTCAAGGGACTCAAGCCTGTTTGCAGCTTCAAGTTCAACCAAAACATTCAAAGTTGGCCAACCATATTCACTTCACCTCGATTCTTCAATTCGACCAAGATTCACTCCGATCATCAGTTTGGCCGTATCAACTCTGTCCCGATTTGATTTGTCTAGTTCTTTCGTATCAATTTGGCCAGAGAGCAATTTTAGCTTGAAGAATATCAGTTCAGTCAATTTTTGGTCAAAATTCCAGTAAATCGATTCATTCCAATCTCTTAAAATCAACCAATACAGAGTTTGGTCTGTTAATTTCCATCTTATTTCGACCTATAGAATTCAGTGTGACAATGCTCGGTTCAATAGCCAAGCACTTCGTTCATCTTAGTTTAACATGGAATAATTATGTTCATTGTGGAGACGTTTATAGCCAAGTAGTTCAACTAGGCAGTCGTTAAGCTTAGTTCGCAGTCGTACAGCCCCAATTTGACCACATGGTTCAATTTGACAGTGCACTTCAGTTCAGCCAAATGTGATTCTATTATTCACTTGGGCGATGTCAAGCCCGCCCTCATTTCATTAGTCCCCTTCAGACTGTTGATTTCTTCATTTCAATTCATCCATGACCAATTCAGATCATTAAAAGGTTCAGCTCCAATCAACATGTTCAGTTTCAGTTAAAGATTCAAAAATTGAAGGATATTATATTTGCTGTTAAGGGATTGGAGCTATTAGGGAAATTAGCTCAACACAACCCTCATTAAAAAGCAATCAAAGACCTTAGTTGATGGTCCGTAAGTACCCACCAAGGGCAGGCCATCGACATCACAAGGCAGAAAGACCTCCACGAGAGGCAATCAAAGACCTTAGTTGATGGTCCGTAAGCAGTGACGGATCCAGAAATCTTGTTCAGCCAGGGCGGTCATTCAGAAATTTTGTCCAGCTCGGGCGGACATCAGTCAAATAACTGTATTTTTTAAATCGAAATTCAAAAAATGCCAAAAATTTTAACTATTTTTTTTCCAGACGAATCCAGCACGGGCGAGCGCGTTGGCTCGCCATGTGCTGGCTCCATCAGTGTCCGTAAGTACCCACCAAGGGCAGGCCATCGACATCACAAGGCAGAAAGACTTCCACGAGAGGCAATCAAAGACCTTAGTTGATGGTCCGTAAGTACCCACCAAGGGCAGGCCATCGACATCACAAGGCAGAAAGACCTCCACGAGAGGCAATCAAAGACCTTAGTTGATGGTCCGTAAGTACCCCCCAAGGGCAGGCCATCGACATCACAAGGCAGAAAGACCTCCACGAGAGGCAATCATAGACCTTAGTTGATGGTCCGTAAGTACTCCTGTAGCGACCCAGAATTTTTACGCAATAAATAATTATTTTAATATTTAGAAAATTGTGTCGCTACTATTTCACCCATTTTTATTAAGTAAACGCCGCGACGGATTCGTCTAGCCAAGTTAAGAAATATCGAATTTGTTAGATTTTAAATTAAATGTCCGAATTTCTAAAATTATATTATTTTAATTATTTATTTAAAGTATTATTTTCAAAATCATTTTTCAGTCCAAAATATATCAGTTTTAAATACTTTTCTTGATCGAAGTTAGTCCAATATTTATCAAAATTGTATCATGAACCCACATATTTTTCTTCTTTACACCAAAACAATAATTCTTTATACAATTCCATCATCCAACCCATACTCCACCAATTCAATCCACTATATCACCTATATCATTATCATCAATCACTCGTATGCATCACCTTTTCCACTAAATCAACCATCATTATGTTTCAAAACATAATGATGATACATACATGTTCTATTTTTTTCACACCTAATTCCCCACTTTTTCTCTCCTATAATTCCTAATTAATACCACCACAATGGCTACCCAAGCTTCACGCACCCAAACTCCAGCTCAAGTCCACCACTGTCAAGCCACCAAAACAAAGTTCTCAATTCAACATTTAAACTGCAAACACCCAAACCACCCCATTGAAATTCACTGCCAAGCTGCCATCATCCAACACTCAATTCAAATCGAATCCAATCCTCTACAAGCTACAAAACTGAAATCATGCAACAATCCAAGATTTCACCAAAGCCTAACCACCTCAACCGCGACCTCGCACACTGCCACAGCCAGAAATCATCATCAATACCAACCACCTGCCACAGGTTAAACCACCATTATCTTCAAGATTGATCATCCGCAATTCACCAAACAATGCCACTGCAGTCTTCATAAACACCACAGCCATAGACGGCCAAACCACCTCAATCACCGGAAAATCGCCCAAAACCAAAATCAAAACCAAAACAAGAATTAAGTGAAACCATTACCTTGCCTCAGTCATCGGGTCGTTCGACCGAAGTTCCACCAGAAAAACGCAAACCAAATCAGGACCCCAGCAACTCTGGTTCTTCGCAGCCAAACCACAACGCCCAGCCTCGATTTCATTTCTGTTTCGCACCCATTTCTTGTACCTAAACCACACAAAAACTTAGTCTATAACGCCCCGTCGCTCACCGCCACCTTACTCCGGTGTTACGCCGGCGAAATCGCCATCGGAGGATGGAACCATCGTCGACAGCCCTCGTCCTCTTCTCGCCCTTTCCTCTCTGTCTCTTCTCTGAATCTCGAAACGAATGAGAGAGAGAAGTAAAGAATTGATATTATAATTTTCATTTTCAGAATTTGCAAATTAGCCCCAAGTTTGAAAAGTGATCATTTCAGTCCCTATATTTTTAAAAGGTTTTATTTCAGTCCTTTCAGCTTTTAAACTTATCAATTTCAGCCCTTAAGTTTTAAATGAGTTTTAATCAGCCCCTATTGTTTTAAAATATATTATTTCAACTCTATTGTTTTGAGTTTCCGACTCAACTTTCAAAATATCCAATTTGGTCCCTCATCTTTCAAAAGTTATTATTTTAGTCCTTCAACTTTTAAAAGTATTCATTTTAGTCTTTCAACTTTCAAAACATCAATTTTAGTCCTCAAAATATAATTTATCATTTTGAACTATATATATTCGATAGACTAAAGTGACTTATTGGCTAAGACGAAGCGTACGGAGAATTTAAAGAAATTGAAGTCATTCCCGCTCAACTTTGCACTCGTCGGATTTGAGGTAGACTCGCACTTATTAATTGATTTAAATTATGATTTCATATAAATGTCATGTGACTTGTGAAAGTCATTTTTATGAAAATTAAGTATGTTTTATGAAAGGTAAATATACCTTATGTTTTTATGAAAAGTAAGTATACCCTATGTTTTTACGAAAATGTTTTATATGTTTTGGATCATTTCTATGAAATCAATCTCCCCAGATTGCTATGTTTTCAATCTCCCAAGATTGACATCAATTTCCCATGATTGCTATGAAATCAATCTCCCAAGATTGCTGTGTTTTCAATCTCCCAAGATTGCTATGAAATCAATCTCCCAAGATTGCTATGTTTTCAATCTCCCAAGATTGCTATGAAATCAATCTCCCAAGATTGCTATATTTTCAATCTCCCAAGATTGCTATGTTATGATGGAAATGATCCCTATGAATTTCAAAAATTATGCTTGGTATACTTACTGTGATTTTACTGCATAAGAATTCTTACCACCTAAGTTCGGTAAAATTCTTGTGTCTCCCTATGTTTATGAGGATTTTGATCCTATCCTATGTTATGCTTTCAAAAGAAAATTATGCTTGACATAATTAAAATGTTTTTATAAGTATATGGTTTTCAAAGAGCTGTTTTCAAAGAGCCTATGATTTTCAAAATATGTCCCGTGCTGTAATGCACGATATGAGTTTTATCAAGAGCCATTTTATAAAGAAGCCCTATCAATGCCCGTTTTATAAAGAGCCGAGATTTATGTGTTTAATCATCTTATAAATTAATTAATTTGCGATGAGTCTACTGAGTATTTCCCCCATGAAATGCTCACCCTACTTTTTAACAGTTTTGCAGATTTCGGAGACGGTGGCGAGCGATGAATGATGGTGGAAATAATTGTTAAACGGTTGAAAGTTTGACATTAATAATTTCCGTATTTTCCAAACAATCGAATAATTTAGAGAAGTTCATTTATTTGAGAAATTATGACATTGTCAATTTCTTTACAAAATTAATGGTTCGATTTACTATTTCAAATGGTTTCATAAATGTTTTCAATTTTATCGGCCATTACAGTTTATTTAATGTTTCCAAAAAATGAATTTCAATTATTTCTTCCGGAAAAATATTATTCGAAAAATTTAGACAGAAAATGACGTAGTGAACCGGGTATACGGAACTCGGGGCGCTACAACCCCCCAAGGGCAGACCATCAACATCACAAGGTAGGAAAACCTCCATGGTGAAGTGGACCTCAATGACGAGGCATGCCTCCATGATGAGGTGAAACCTCCATGGCGAGGTGAAAACTCGCGTAACAAAGTGAAATTTTGCAAAGAAGTGGAACCGTCCTGACAAGATGTATTTCGTACTATAAGTCCACAGCTTACGATTAATAAGTAGATTCATATTGGTTCATAGCTTGCAGTTGTTTCGTAACAATTAACGACTTGAATAGTTTGGGTACAAGGTAGTACAAAGCTCCTCAATTCAAACATCAAAAAGAAATACAGGTCGAAGATCTGGTACTCCGGGGACAAGGCAGTACCAGTCCCCTTAATTCATATCATTAAAGGATTCAGCTAGACCATTTCCCAGTTTGGTTGTGATTTGCTGACTTTAGTTCACTCTCGCTTCAGCTCGATCATGAAGTTCAAATTGGGTTCTGCTCAGTTCAGTTTCTGGGACTAGACGTTACAATCTGAAATTGATGCTATGACTTTCGAGTTGGGCCAGTTAAAAGCTCGTGTTACGCCTCTTGAAGAGCTTGTTGGAAAACTAAAGTTTAGAATCATTGGTTCTTCAAAAGAAGGTAATTGCAAAATTGAACTTTGAAAATATA
Source organism: Ligustrum vulgare (assembly GCA_963555705.1). Taxonomy (NCBI): domain Eukaryota; kingdom Viridiplantae; phylum Streptophyta; class Magnoliopsida; order Lamiales; family Oleaceae; genus Ligustrum; species Ligustrum vulgare. The sequence continues at coordinate 70,373,554 of OY743169.1, read as the reverse complement.
AAGAATTCAAGAAGCAAATAATCAATAGAAACTGAGATGGTTTCTTTTGAATTGAAAGTTGAACGTCTAAGACATACTTTAGAAGTAACCGAAATAAAATACAATGAAGAACAGCCTCGAAATACAGAACATATGAGAAGTACTCGGGAATTGATAGAATAGATAAAGTCCATGTCAAGCTAGAGAAAAAGCGAGACTTGAGGTTAAGCTACGACAATTCGAAGATGAAATTGAAAAGGGACTTACCTCTATCTCACGGTCTTCATTATGAAGGTTTTGAAGCCCGAACTAATTGCAACAAGAGAATCTCATGTGGCTGTAAATTCTGAAAATGAGGTTAATGTCGTCCTATCAATTCATAGACTTTCCAAGACTAGTTTCTGTTAGCCCAAGAGTAAACTAACCAAGAGGGGGGTGAATTGGTTTATAAAACTTTTTCGATAAATAATCTCAAACTTAAAAACCAATGGGCACAAGTATGAGCACTTAGTGTTGTAAGTAACTTACCTATCAATGTAGTGTGCTATAAATGTGTAAACTTAATTGATAAAGCAAGAATAGCACTTAGATATAGTGTTGCACAATATAAATTGATAGAATAGAGTAAGTGCAATGTAAGTAAGTAAAAGGGATAAGAGAATGCAAACGCGATTTATGGAGGTTCAATCGACCAACGTGATCTACGTCCCCCGTTACCGAGCTCTCCGTCACGAGAAAGGCCAAATCCACTATATTGATAACTTATAACAAGGAGTATCGAATCCTTAGGTGACTTTACAACAAGGAGCACCTATCCTTTACAATCGAGTTTTCACAAGGCTCTCGAAACCACAAGATATAATGAATTGAATTTACAATTGAAATAACTCTTTTGACAAATGATATACTCAAATTAAGTACCGAGAGAGTTAGGCTAACACTTCAATAGATAGCAATGAATTAAGCTCGAGTGTTAGAGAAAAACTTTGATGCAAATGATAATGAAAAGTTCAATGCAATCAAACAAAGTTTTTCAAAATAATCTCTTTTTAAAATATTGAATCAAATTAAGTACCAAGAGATGCCACACTTGAATAATTAACAATGAGTTAAGCTCAAAGTGTTTAAGCAATGGAACTTTGATGAATCAAATGATAATGAAAAATGTAGTACAAATAATCAAAGTTCCTTAATTGAAATTTCTCTCTTTTAAAAGATTAAAACAAGTTTAGAACAAAGAGAGACTTACACTTAAATTCCAATATAGTGTGAAGATGTTGAAGAAGTTTAAACAATATAAAAACAAGAATCTTCACAAAACTTTCTTCCAAAAACTTTGATGATTTGATAAAACAAAGTTTAGATCAATCAAAGTTTTATAGATGAATATAAACCAAGTAAGAACAATGAATTTTCACAAGAAAGTTTCTATAAAATCTTTTCTATGATGTTTTTAATGAATGCAAGAGAGAAGACTATTTATAGAGCAATTTTCGCACATACTGTCTTTTGCGGTCGACCTATTCAACCATGCGGTCGACCTCAATATAGCCGTTGCAATAAAATAGCCGTTGAGTTCAAAAACAGCAGTGCGGTCGACCGGTTGGTGTCATGCGGTCGACCGGTTGGTGCCATGCGGTCGACCTGTCTATTTTACGGTCGACCTGTAAAAACAGCATTTCAAGATTTTGATTTTTCAAGGTTTTCTGATCAAAGTTGATTTTGAAAAAGATATTTAATGGCTTTAAAAATGTTACTTGAGCTTTATGAAGTGCATTGCCAACTATTGATGCATTAACCTTACATAACATTGAAAAGCAATTTGTAAGATCTCAATTCTTTGTAGGCTTCATTGCTTGATCTTCATGCTTCCCGACTTGAAATTTGATCTCGAATATCTTCGATTCTTTCTTGATCTTCTTTGCGTCTCATGTACTTGATCACATAGTTTTGATTTATATCTTTGAGAGACGATTTGAACATAGAGTGCTTTCAATATTTATCATTACATGAAACATTTGAAGCACACTTGTTAATAACACAATATATTCTTGTTTGTTATGATCAAAACAATAAGGTTAAGTTAACCATAGGTCAACAGTTTCAAGGCCATGAACTTTGGAAGGAATTCAGATTTACGGTGCTATAACCTTTGAGAGTGCTTTTTTTTTTTTTTTTTCTTTCACTCGTCAAAGGTCCGGAGCCAGAAAATGATACAGGATAAAGACTCAGTAGTTGAGGACAACATCTGATGTTGTAATCATAAATAATACACAAACTCGAAATCAAAATCTGACCAATCAGATACGCCGAATGTGCAAACTAGAAACCTCAAGGGACACGGTAGAACCACACCTTTGAGGCCATCTTGTTTAACCATACTGGAATACCCAGGGGATACGACATTACTACACGTCTGAGGCTAACATTAGGCTACCTTCTACCTAGAGGACACAACATTATTATGCCCCTGAAGCTAATATTATTATGATACGAACCGTTGAGAGGATATGGCAGGATCATGACACTGAGGCCAAGTCTGATCTATTTCAGTATACTTCATCATCACAATTGACAAGGTCTTCAACTTGGATACCTCTTTGGTAGACTTAGACATTGGCTCTTTATATGAACAACCAAATTGGCTCAAGAAAAAGAAGAGGAATGGGCCAAAAGCAAGGGTTAGAATTCTGAACAAGGTTCGAACTTAAGGTAATCATAACTCCAGACCTTGGGGGGCATTTGTTGCGCCCCATAATTCGGGTCAAGGTCAAGAGTCGCTTATTCAACGGTCAACAAGCTTATTGATCAATTTCCACGTCAAACTAAGGATCAAGACTACTCAATATAAATTCAAGAGATCATTTTGAAGACTATTCAAAGATATGAGTAAAATTGTTTTAAACATATAGATATCAGACCAATATGTAATTATTAAACAAGGGACTTGATGTGTAAATATGATTCAATATATATAATACAAAGAGGAGAGAGAAAGGGGCTTCTTCCTCACTTTTTTATCTTCTTCTTACTCTTTTTTCTTTTGGTCGAGAGAGGGAGCTTCAAGCTCACCAATGGTGATACAAAAAATATCTTTCAAATAAACATCGATCCAGAAGAAAATATCAAGATAAAGACTTGAAAAATATAGATCAATCTTTCTGATTTCAGTTGAAAAACCTATCTTCCATTTTCTTCAATTTATCATTCCTTGTTGGCTCTAAATGACATTTTTAGACGTCAATAGTCGATGTTAGATTTATTTGAGTTGTGATTCATGTTTTAAATTATTATATTGTTCATGATATCTCTCTACAGGTTGGCTAAGTCCAATTTATGGGAGATTCTGTCGAAATTTATATTAAATCTTACAATAGAAAAATGATTTTTTTTTTAATTTAAGATTATTAATTTCCACATTATGAGACTGTTGGAATTATGTTTTGAGTTATAATGGTGTTAAAACATTCATCGAACTGGCTTGCCATTATTTTTCTCTAGTATATCTTTATGTTGTTCAACGTTGGATAAAATCTTTGCCTTATAATGGAAAAAGGTTGCTGCACATATCAAGGTTATCATCTGAAATTAGATATCATGAATCTAGTTAAAAAATTAAAATAATTTAATGTATAATGATCATAAAACTTTACCTGTAGATCTTGTCTACAATATAGAGATGGATCATAGAATTTCGTTGAAGTAACTCGTAAAAATATGAATTAAAAAATGGTAGTATGCCCTTTTGTTAATTGTAGGCATCACCATTATGATACAATCTATGAAAATTTGGTTATCAATGTTATGGATCCTACATACACTGTTTAGGTATTTCATGGTGAACAACCAAGTGAAACAGATTTGGGAGAGAAAGAAATGCTTGAGTCACGTAGGATGTTTAAGGACTTCTATGCACAACATGATGTAGATCCTGAAACGCCTCCTAAAAAAAGAGAGAAAGAGATTGAACGTTTAATTCATGATGCTGAAACTCCTTAATACCTTGGTTGTAGGGCATTTACGAAGATGTCTGTTTCAGTTGCCATGTTTAAGCATAAATCTAAATTGGTTTATCAGATATTGCATTCGATTAACTCATAAATCTTTGTTCAACAATGCTTCCACAGAATAACACAATTCCTCATTCATTTTATGAGATGAAAAATCTTGTCAATACATTTGATCTTTGCTATGAAAAGAAACATATATGGTTAGTTGAATAATTGTTGTCCATATAGAAAGGAGTTTGAGGATACATAATTATGTCCAAAATGTAGTTGCTCAAAATGGAAGTTAATCAACGAACAAAGAAATTCCAAAAAAAATCTCAGGAAAAGTCTTGCGTTATTTTCCTATAATACCAAGATTTATGAGGATATTTGGAATAGATGAGATTGCAAAACAACTTAGATGACGCTCAAGTAATAAAATTTTTGACGGTAAGATGAGACATTGAGTTGACTTATTGAGTTGGAAAATCATAAACACAAGGTTCATGTGCTTTTTCTTCTCAGTAATTTTTGTGTCATTTTAAAGTCACAATAAGAATGTGAAAGACAAGAGTTCACGTACTTTGACTACATTTAATTTTCATTTTTTTCTGTTCCAATATTAATAGAAAACTTAATGCTATTTATCTCAAGTAAAGATTGATCTCTACTTGAATTGACACACATTCATTGGAGAATGAGGAGGTGTCCATGTGCACATGCACAAGGCACCTCCTCATTTTTCAATGGGAAGATGCCAACTGGTTACAGATCAATCTCAAGGTTGAGATAATTAACATTATTCGGCAACAAAATAGTGAAAGAGCTTCATAGAAATGATAAATTGTTTAAATATTTATGTAGCATTTAACTGTGTTATTATATGTAATAGTACAATTTAACATAGACTTGGTGTTCCACATTATTATTAATAATAATAAATTACATGTACTTCTTTGCTGTTTGATTAACCAATAACATTTTATCCTTCAAGATGTACTAGTTTTGCTGTTTGATTCGGCTTGGTAATTTTTCAAATTTAACCACCATCACGTCTTGCATCTGCCATAAACTTTTGACACCATCTATTTTGTGACTCAATTATGCAAGTATTTAAAAGAAAACTAACTATTTTTTTTATGAATAATTACAGAATAGTCCCGATCACCTACCCATGATGGACAAGTGTTAATGACCCACTGTGAGTGTGATTCTAATATATGTCAAGAAATTTTAAAACATGGGAGACGTGTCAGCATCACATACATGGTGGACACATTAACATCTGTCCACCGTGGATAGATAATCATTTCCATTGATATTAAAGCTTGACTGACTGACTGACTGACTGTCTGACTAAATTAAACTACAAACAATTTAACTAAATGCAAATGAAAGTTTTGAGAAGAGAACTTCATAAGAAAAACGTGTTAGGAATTCAACTCCACTGCTAGTGGCCGTAAAATTCTAATATACACTACTTTTAGTCTAATTTACGCATAGAGTAACTATCAATGATTCTACATTATCTAACTATCTCTTCTAGGTAGAGTCAAATCTTTTTTTTTTTTTTTTATATGACAAATTAGACTTAAGAATACATTCAGAAGCAAGATTATTCACAAGGATTGCACATAGCAAATTAGACAATTATTTCTAATGTCTATAAATCCTTATGTTGATTTTGTCAATTATGAGTTACACCTATTTGAAACATCTCAGATATAAAATAAGTTACATACACGTTTAAAGATGGTATTTAATCAAAAGGATAATTTAAGCAGTGAAATTAATCAATCAAACACAAATTTTAGTAAACACAACTAACTCTTCTAAATCACATCATTCTTGGCACTCCATCTTCGCACCCCTTTACTAGCACGTACCACCATAACCCAATACATTTTAATTAGTATATATGAATCATATTCAAAGAGTCATTAAATATTACCTTTTGTTTTTACATCTTTGAATTACATTCTTCATCCTTCTTGCAATTAGCTACAGATCCCATTTTTACCACTTCACAAAATTTAGCACTAGTAGAAGCTCTTATGTTAGAATATTTTGTATATAGTGACGCCAAAGAAGTATAATATATATATGAAATCCATGCCGACAAATGGACGGAGTAACGACAAGAAAAACAAGAAAAGAGAATAAAGGGATAAAGTTGACGCAAGTGTATGATGTGAACATTCCTCTATCAGCACAAATGTGACGGGTTGCACCAGTATCAACCCACTATTCCATGGGATTTCCAATATGATTGCATTCTGAAACAACCGTCGATAAGTTCATATTCATGCCATTTGATATGGCATCAGATTCGGCTATATTGGCTTAGGCTTGATTCTTTGGTTTGCGACAATCAACCGAGAGATGTCCAGCCTTTCCACAATTATAGCAGTTGCCCTTGAATTTCTTTCCATTCTTCTTTGTAGGTTCAACAGAATGCTTTCCATTTTTCACTTTGTTGTTGCTAGATTCCATCACATTTTTCTTTGCTTGTGGTATGCTATTCCCAATACGTTTGTTCGAACTTCGGTTGTTTTCTACAATCCTTAATCGGACCACAAGTTCTTCAATGTTCATCTCGCTGTGCTTATGCTTGAGATAGTTTTTGAAGTCCCTCAATATGGGTGGAAGTTTCTCAATGATTGTAGCCACTTGAAATTATTCACTTACATACATATTTTTTTGCATGAATGTCATGGAGTATGACTTGTAATTTTTGCACTTGATTGACGATTGTCTTAGAATCTACAATTTTGTAGTCCAAGAATTTTTCCACGATGAACTTATTTGTTCCGGCATCTACGGTCTTGTATTTCTTTTCCAAGGATTCCCATAATTCCTTTGCAAATTTCTTGGAGCAATATACATTGTATAAGGCGTTGTCCAAGCCATTAAGAATATAATTCTTACATAGAAAATCCAAATATTTCCAAGCATCCAAGGTAATCAATCATGCCCTATTATTTTCTCCTTCTTGTATGGTGGGAGGATCTTCATTCAAGAATTTCACCAAGTTGAGGGTTGTGAGATAGAATAACATTTTCTGTTTCCACCTTTTGAAATCAACCCCAATAAATTTCTCCTACTTTTTCCCATGTAGAACGGAGTTCGAATGTAAGATAGTAAGGGCACTCACAATCGGAGAAATCACATTAGTAGTAGTTTTAGTCACAACAGGAGGAATCACACTAGTAGGAACACTTCCTTCAGAAGTTCCCATGTTTGAAGTATCATTCGAAGTAGTATCGGTATTAAGAACCTATTCATTTCTACTTACGTAAAACAGAAGATCAACAAATTCAAAATAGAAGAGTAGAATAAGTTAAATTTAACAAGTTTAACCGCAAGGATGTCACTTCAACAAAATATGGAAGAGAATTTGACTTAAGATTGTTGGAATATTTTGTATATAGTGACACTAAAGAAATATAATATATATATGAAATTTGTGCCGACAAATGGACAGAGTAACGACAAGAAAAACAAGAAAAGAGAAGAAAATGGACAAAGTCGAGGCAAGTGTTGAACACTTTGTCCTTAAGTCGGATTTTCTTTGCAACGGTGCCTACGGATTACGGCATTTTAATCTCAAGATACAACGACTCCTACTTGTGTTTGTAGCACTCCAAATCACAAGCACAACGAACCGGAATTATGGCTTTTGTACTCAAAAAATGAAATGAACAAGAATATCAAAAATTATGCAACAAAATGCAAGAATTTTTTATTAAGGAAGAGGAGAGAATGATAATGTTATTGCATATCATTGGTGTATGGAATAGGACACCCCAAGGGTTCTATTTATAGAGTATGAAGGATTTTCGACGAAGTGGTGGGAGCCAAACCATGCAACCCTTCCAAACCATGCAACTCTTCCAAAAGACACATTTTTGGACAACCGTACGACCTCACGGCTTTACGCCAAACCGAGATTTAATAAGGTGACGTGTGATCGCATGGTATTAAAATCGTACGATCGCATGGGTAAAAATAATTTAATCCAGGTTGATCCCTGTTTTTGCGCCTCGAACGGCGAAGTGGCAAACTAATTTTCCTAAACGGATTGAGTCGGATTTGAGTATTTGTCCGAAGTCAACACAAAGTCACTTTAATCGATTTTCAATACTTAATCAATTTCTTGTATTATTAAACCAATATCCAACATCTCATCGGTACGACTCCAACCTGACATCTCCACCTGAAGAAATTCTTACCTATTTTCCATGTTCAAATTCTCAATATTTTCACCTATCATTATTGGCACAAAATTTTTCTTTATAGTCATCACACCAGCTCGTGATGAATATTCATAGCCCAAGGTGTCTAGTGCTCCCAACATATTATACTGTGCTTTAATATTGGGACATGCAAAACACATTGTTTAAAACATCCAGAATTTAAAAATCAATCACTAATTGGACTCACCAAATTAGCTACAAAGAAAATATCTTGAAGATCATAACTATCCACCATGTTTATAGAATCTGATGCCTCTTTGGATCTTAACCACTTTTTGCGTCACGATGCTTCGACAATTATTTGATGTATCTTCTAACGTGTCCCCTCTTGTGGCAGTAATAACACATTACATCTCTCACTGAATGAGATTGGGAACGATACATGCGACCATATTATCTTCCTCGTGATTCAAATTGTCAACAAAACCCAATCACCAAACACATTACCACTTGACTTATTAATATTAGTCGTCTCTACACTACAAGAAAACGGAGCAATAGGGGTGACGGGACCAGGTATACATTAACAGATCTATAGGGACGAAAAAAGTCGCCCTAGTATGTGATAATATTGTCGTCCCTATAGAAACAAAATTTTATCGACAATTTTCCCTGCATTTTTTTAATACATAGGTACGACTGTCACCCCTATAGGCTCATATTTTTAGTAGGCTTTGATCCTGCTTTTTTTTTAAGTACTATAGGGGCGACATTTGTCGCCCTTATAAATATTGAATTTTTAGTGGGAACTTTGGCGCCTTTTTCGAACATGTAGGGGCGACAGTGACATATGTCGCCTCTATAGCTCCAGTTTTCTTTTTTCACCATACTCAAACCTTTTTCCCCGAAATATTCATTTCTTCGCGCCTCTCATCAACATAATCAAACTTGAAGTTAGAAAATCGAAACCAAGGAATTTTTGAACCTTTGGTTAGTCATTTAAAAATTTTTTTGTTTGTTTTTTTTGGATTCATGCGTGGAGTTGGTCGGATCCCAAATGGAAGATCTCCATCTATTAAGGGCAACATTATCACACCTACAGGTGTTGTCGCTATAGATCGAAATATCTATAGTGGCGACATTATTCGTCCCTATAACATTTGGGACATTTTTTAGGTTCGAAGTCCTCAGGGGAGACATTGTCACCCCTATAGATCTTTTACTCTATTAGTGTAAACTTTTAATCTCGTAAAAATTCTTGCAAACTTTTAATCTATTATAATGTGTATTTTGCATTTTTGTAAATTAATTTTTTTTTTTTTAAAAAAAATTATGACTTGTAAGGGCGACATTATCCCCCCTACAGGCGTCGTCCTTATAGATCTTAATATATTTATAGTGGCGACATTATTCGTCCCTATAACATTTGGGACATGTTTTAGGTTCGAATCCAAAGGGGAGACATTGTCACCCCTATAGATCTTGTACTCTATAGGGGAGACATACGTCGCCCCTATAGGTTAGGGACAACAAATTGGTCTGTAGGGGCGACATATGTCACCCTTATTTTTCCGTTTTCTTGTAGTGCTAACAAAGCATTTGAAATCTCATTGACTATCAAAGTAGATTTACAAACTATCAATGTGAACACAAATGTTTCATATGATATAGGCAAAATAATCCCCTTCATCTTTCTCAATTTTCACATCCACATTAAACAACTCATTCATGCATTTATAAAATTTATACCAGTGATTCCTAATATCATCTATCTTCAACTCATATAATTGTTTCTTCAAATAAATCCTATTAGTTGAGGATTTAGACATGTACAAATCTTCAAGCATTTTCCATAAGTGAATTTTTTCTCGTCCAAAATACTATACCTCATGGGCAAGAGTCAATCTGATGGTATATATTGACTATATTCGCTCTCAGATCTTCCTAATCTGCATCTTTCATCACTTCTTGCCTCTTAAAGCCTTTCGAGTTTACCATTTCTACGAGTAAACCCCTACAAGTCTAAGGACTCTTTGGTCTCCGAAAAGTCAAAATATTTTATGGCTTTCTATCTTCTGTCCTTCTCGATGGTGATGATGAGGCATGTGGCATATAGGCATTACCCCTAATTGAGTACTTCTATGGTGATATAAATGTTGCATCTTCCATCCCTTCTTGCCTCTTAGCCTACCTTGTAAAGTCCATGTTGATTTAGAACATCTTCAAATGTACATCTCTAAATATTAAAATTATTATTTCTGTAAATCGCTCCACCTCAAACTTAGAACTTGTCACATCATCTTCACTGTGATCCTAGAATTTGAACCTTGCTCTGATACCACTAAAGAAACAATTCATTTTTCTTTCACAACCCACTGATTCCACTTGTTGAGAAAAATAAAATCGTATATAATCAATAATGGAGTGGAACGAGACGAATGAGAAAGCTAGAATTACCAAGACTCAGCTGACTAATGACAACCACATGAGAAGAACACTTTTTATCAACGGTAAACATCTCACCCTCATAACTTCTCCCAACATAAAGAAAAATAGTAAACGTATTTTCTTTCTCTGTCTACTTTTCCCAATTGCAGCTTTACAAAAATCCATGCAAATAAAAGTAACGAGGAATCATCACGTCCTATTAAAGGGCCTCTTTAATCACCAGCTAAATCCCAATTAGTTTTTCTTTTCTATTTACTTATTTTTGGGTCAAAACCCCAACAAAATGATGGTAATTTTTTGACGACTATTAAGTCAGGGAGAAATAGATATGTAAGTAGTTTTAAAGATAGAATTTAAAATTTAAAAAACTTGATATTTAATTTCAAAAATAAAGTTTTAACAAAAAAAATATATAATCAATTACATTTTATTAATTAAATATCTAATTAAATAGGTAAATGTCACTATTATAAAATGTATGATCACAATTACAAATTACAAATGTTATAGGTCACAAATTATAAAATCAATTAGTCACGATTTTTTTGGGGCACAAATCAAAAAAAATTATGGGTTACAATTTATTTATTCGGTCACAAATCACAAATTTTATAGGTTATTACTTATTTCTCAATCACAATTTACTAATTAGTTAATCTATCATGCACCACCACCACCATCATATCTACCGCGACCACTTCACAACCTGACCTCACCACTTCCACTACCACAGCAAGTCCCTCGTAATTACAATTATCAAAACGATGGGAATAACTCTCCTCCTCCTCCTCCTCCACCACCACCACCACCACCACCATCATTTAAGATCAGCACCAGCACCAGCACCACTACCACTACCACAAATTAATTGATGACAACTTATTTCGCGCACCACCATCCCATCCACCACGACCACTGCTGCCGCCAACAGTCCAACAGCGCCACCACACCACCACTACCATCACCATCGCTGCCACATCAGATCAAGCACCACCATCACATATCACATACCACTACCACTACCACAGTCAGACGCGAAACAATCGATGCGGCAGTCAGCACAGGTGATGCAGCGGCTGGGAAGTGGAATTGAGCTAGCATTAAATTCTCAGCTAGGAAATTATTTTTAAGTTCTGTTTTTCTGAACGGATGGCAAAAACACACCCATCCTACAACAAGATAATTTCAAAAAGTAGCAACTGAACTAATTCATGCTAATGCCTGTGCACGAACAGAAGCTATTGTCTATGCAAAAAAGGAAAGGAAAAAAGGAACATGCCCTAAGTCGTTAATGATCAGTATCGCGTTTCTATATATATTGACAATAAAATTTTCATTTTCAAATATTGGATACCTATTGCTTGGTTGATTTATGAATTTTGATGATTTCTAAGCTATACAGTAAGCATTATATTATAAGTAATTAGAGAATGATGAGATCAAAAAATAATATGAATATTGTATGACAATAATATTCATAAATGTATTCTTGTCCAAAAATAATAGAAGATAAGAAATCTTTTCATGAATTTCTTCACTTCCTAGTGTAACTATATATAATTTTGAATGTATGACATAGCTTTACAACAAAAAAATATTAAGTATACGGAGTTTTTAATCAAATCTCATGAAATGCATCCTTTTTTAATAATGATTGTCTAATCTTTAGCATATTTGAACGTGGACATGAAGAAAGACCTGGAGCAAGAGAATCATTGAAGGCCAAAAAATTGAATTTTTGTTTTTCGACATTTAAACAGGAAGAATGAATATAAAATAAAAATTATAAAAATAAAAATTTGATGACAACCAAGGGGTACAATATATTAATTCGAATTCTAACCATCGTCATCCTAACAAAATCTTTTGCATCAAATTATTTTCATTTTTTTTAAATTTCAAAATTCGTAAGAAAAAGTATTTCCTTTTTATGCAGAAATCTTGTCAAATTAATTTTGGTTGTATCCACAACTATTTTACAAAGATTATCAGCAAAATATCTGATGAAGACGACTCTGCACATCAGGAAAATATGTTCAATACGTTTCTAAAATGTAGGGAAATTTATTTACATTATTTTTGTATTTACATGTACAGGTAACTATGATTTTCATTTACTTCTATACTTTGCTGAAATCCCTTGGGAAGAAAAAAAATTAAATGCACAATACGATTCAATAGCCTAACTTTTAGAGTTCGTCTCATGTTTAATAAATATGAGGCCAGACCTAATGGCCATATACATAAGAATGCATGCTTTATTATGGTCAAACATATTTTTAGTTCAATTTGGTACTATTTTAAGTTTTGTCGAACGTACCCAAAGGAAAATAAAATACAAAATCCTTCATCACAGCACCAAAATTATTTTATGACACTAGTCAAACTCAACTACAGATTGAGCATGTCAAAGTTCATTCTGAATTATATAGTAAAAAGTCGTCCCAATAGATTAAGAGGGACGACAAGTTGTCATCGCTATAAGTTCGTGTCAATAACTCATTTTGGATGACACAGTCGTCCCTATAGATGTTTCATTTATAAGGAAGAAATTTTTTAGTCCCTAATAATTTTTATTTATAGGGGTGATATTTATTCGTCCCTAATAAGTTTTTATTTAAAAAAAATTTAAAATTTTGTAATGATATTAATTATTGTATTTATAATAATTTTACATATTTTAATTATACTTTTTTATATGATTAACATATATAATACTACAAAGTAAATAAATACATGAATAATTTAAAACTTAATTAATTGACGAAAAAATTTGTAGTTTGGATATGAACAAAAGTTTAACAACTCATAAAAATTGAACAGTTATAAAGACGTACACGTCGTCCTCATGCTAGCATTCTAGTGAATTCAAATTCACACATATATGGAGAGAGGCAAACAAAATAGCAGACTGGTTAGCTGATACAGGATACAAAGAGAATTAAGGTTACAGAATTTTGAAGCCAGAAGAATTTGATACTGAAACGAGAGATTTCCTCAGACTGGATGAAATAGGTTCTTCTTGTTTTGACAGAGTAGTTTGCAATTAATGGCGTTGGAGATAGAAGACTGGGTTATCATTGATTGCCTGCTGATTAGGATAATCATTGGCAACTGGAAGTCTGGAGAGGCAAAGAACGAACTGGGGCATTGATCAGGTAACTTACATGAGGCTTGGTCATCTATTGGTTGATTTTACTTTGAGTTAGTTTGATAGAATAATTGTAAGGGAGTTAGTAACTCCTTTTTTACAATTTATCTTGCTTGCATTCATTGTTTTGTGCTTTTTTGGAGTTGTTTGCTTCACTCTAGTTGGTTCTTCTTTCATATTTGTAATTAGGCTTCCTTTTTGGAGGTTTGGCTCTATGTCTCCGACCTTTTAGGTGTAATTTGATTTTGTTCAATAAAAGGGTAGGGACATCCGTGTTAGAATAATTAGCACATTCTAGAATTATTAGAATATGCTTTAGAATATGCTTTATGCTTTAGAATATGCTTTACTTTAACATGTCTTATTTTTGTATATATAGGATTGAGTATTATAATGAATGTGTGTTTTTAGGATTGCCTCTTCTCTCTTTTTCTTCTTCTCTTCTATTCTTTCTTCTTTCTCTTGATTTATTTGTAGAACATATATAAGGATATATATGTTATTGTGTTTTCTTCATGGTATCAGAGCTATTTGATTTACATTGCCTTCGAAAAACGAAATCAGCGTGCAGTTTTCTTCTTCGCGAAAAACCCTAAAACCATTACTGTTTTCACGAATTTCGAGGCACTTGCTGTAGGTATTCCGGTGATCTAAGACCATATTCAGAATCTGCAGGCGGCGGTGCGTCGACCGGAGTGGCGCGTGACATTACACGCGCCGGTGTAAGGAGGCGCGTGAGGCAGTCCGTCGGAGTTTCTGGAGGCGCGTGAGAGCGCGTGCGGAGGTTTCTGGTGGCACGGTTGACGGATTTGTGATCTACTTTTCATCTTCTACCTTCTTGTGGTGTTGGTTTGCAGTTATCCATTCTTTTTACACACTGATTTGCTTGACTTTGTTGGTTAGTATCGTTTTCTCTCTTATAATGGCATCCGATGATTCTCTTCAGTCTATTAATGTGCGTTTGAATGGTAGAAACTATGCTTACTGGAGTCATGTTATGAAACACTTTCTTAAGGGTAAAAAGTTGTGGGGTTATGTCAGTGGAATAATTGACAAACCGGAAAATAATGATGCAAATTATGCAAATCTGTTAGATACCTGGGATTCAAATAATTCAAAAATTCTTACATGGATAAATAATTCTGTAGAACATAGTATTGGTACACAGTTGGCTAAGTATGAAACGGCAAAGGAGGTTTGGGACCATTTGCAGAAGTTGTACACTAAATCTAACTTTGCAAAAAGATATCAGTTAGAGATTGACATTCGAGCATTGCAACAAAAGAATATGAGCATTTTGGATTTTTATACTGTTATGACATCAATTTGGGATGAGTTAGCTCTTACTGAACCGGCAGGTCTGAAAGCAAGTGAGGATTATACTACTTATAGAGAGGAGCAACGATTGGTTCAGTTTTTGATGGCACTTCGTAGTGATTTTGAGGGACTCAGAGGTTCTATTTTGCACCGTACTCCTCTTCCATCTGTTGATTCAGTTGTTAGTGAACTTGTTGCTGAGGAGACATGGTTTAATTCTCTTACCGAAGATGTATCTCTTCCACATTCTGGGACTTCAGTTTTAGCTTTACCATCTACACAGAATCGAATCAAAGGACATGCACGGTTCCCAAATGATGTTTGTAGTTTTTGTAGACAAAAGGGACATTGGAAGGCTCAATGTCCTAAGTTATTGAAGTCCCAGCAGTCTTATAGATCCAATGCCCACACAGCAGCGATTGTTCCACCTGCTGGCCCCTCTATACTTGGTCCACCGCCCTCATCTGATTCCCGATTGACTGATCTTAGTGAGCAGTTTCAGAAGTTTTTAGCCTCACAGCCACATGCCATGTCAGCCTCTACTCATGTAGGTTTGTCCTCTCAGAACTCCTCAGGTAAACCCTCATCGTGGATTTTTGACTCAGGTGCTTCTAAGCATATGTCTTCTAACTCATCACTTTTTGATTATTTATATCCATCTATGTCATCTTCACCTGTTATGACTACTGATGGTACCCCATTGTCCTTAGCAGGTGTTGGTTCTGTTCATACTTCTAATCTGTCTTTATCAGATGTCTATTGTGTTCCTGACCTTACTTTAAATCTTATTTCTGTTGGTCAATTATGTGATTCTGGTAATTCTGTTCACTTTACTTCTACTACTTGTTATGTACAGGATCCGCAGTCTCGGAAGCTGATTGGGATCGGCCATAGGCAAAGAGGAGGACTTTATGTTCTAGATAATCTGAGACCAGCGCATGTTGCAGCCTCTAGTACTGATTTATCGTCTTTCCATTTGAACTCTTCTTCTTCTAATTTCTATTTATGGCATTCTCGCCTAGGACATGTGTCTGCTAGTCGTTTGAAATTTTTAGCTTCTAAAGGTTGTTTGGGAGACTTAAAATCTCATGATATTTCTGATTGTAGTGGTTGCAAACTTGCTAAATTTTCAGCTTTACCTTTTCCTCGTAGTATTTCTTCTTCTATTGCATCATTTGATCTTGTGCACTCAGATGTATGGGGCCCTGCTCCTGTTTCTACTAAAGGAGGGTCCCGATATTATGTTTCCTTTATTGATGATTATAGTCGTTACTGTTGGGTATATCTTATGAAGCGACGTTCTGATTTTATTTCTATTTATCGTTCGTTTCGAGCACTTATTAAAACTCAACATTCTGCTGTCATTAAATGTTTTCGATGTGATTTGGGTGGGGAATATGTTTCTAAAGATTTTCATGAGTTGCTTGCTCTTGATGGTACAATTCATCAAACTTGCTGAACGTAAGCATAGACACATTGTTGAAACTGCTCGTTCCCTTCTCCTCTCTGCCAAAGTACCTAGTGAATTTTGGGGGGAGGCAGTTCTCACTGCTGTCTATTTGATAAGTAGGATACCATCTTCTCATATATCTGGTTTGTCACCATTTCAAACCTTGTTTAGTTATTCTCCTGATTACTCTCTCTTAAAAGTCTTTGGGTGCACTTGTTTTGTTCTTCGTCCTACGGCAGAACGTAGCAAATTAACTCCACGCTCAGTTATTTGTGTCTTCTTAGGATATGGTGAGGGACAAAAAGGTTATCGATGTTTTGATCCTGTCAGTTACAAGTTATATGTCTCTCGTAATGTTGTGTTTCTTGAACACATTCCCTTCTTTTCTATTACAGATAATACCTCTCACATGACTATGTCAGATCTCATTTGTATTGATCCTTTCACTGATGATATTGACAGACCATCTACATATGTCCCTACTATTTGTTCTCCATCTTCGTCATCTGCTACAGGTACACATGCGCCATCTCAGAATGTCCTTCCTTCTCCTATGGATCCCCAAGCACCGTCTGAGGCTGAGGATTCGCAGTCTCCTCCTCCTCCTCCTCGATATCCTCAACGTATACGTAAGTCTACTCACTTACCCGAGTTTGATTATTCTTGTTATTCTGAGTCCTTTTGTTGTTTTCTGTCTTCCATTCATAAGCTTTCTGAACCTTCCTCTTACAAAGAAGCAGCTTTAGATCCTCTTTGGAAACAAGCTATGACTGATGAACTTAATGCTCTACATAAGACAGACACTTGGGAATTAGTTTCTTTACCACCAGGAAAACATGCTATTGGATCTCGTTGGGTCTATAAGATCAAGACCAAATCTGATGGTTCAGCTGAGCGTTACAAGGCTCGATTGGTTGCTAAGGGATTTTCTCAACAGTATGGCTTGGATTATGAGGAGACATTTGCCCCTGTTGCAAAAATTACTACTGTGCGTACACTTATTGCGGTTGCTTCTATTCGTCAGTGGAGTCTCTCTCAAATGGATGTTAAAAATGCCTTCTTGAATGGAAATCTTCAAGAAGATGTTTATATGGTTCCTCCACCTGGTGTTCCTCATACTCCTGGATTTGTTTGCAAACTTAAGAAAGCTCTATATGGTCTCAAACAAGCACCTCGTGCCTGGTTTGAGAAGTTTTCTACAGTTGTGCTCTCTCTTGGTTTTACATCTAGCCATCATGATTCTGCTTTGTTCTGTAGATGTACTTCCAATGGTCGTATTCTCCTTCTGTTGTATGTTGATGACATGATCATTACTGGTGATGATGTTGTAGGGATAACTAATTTAAAATTAGAATTGACTCGTCTTTTTGAAATGAAGGATTTGGGTCCCTTAACTTACTTTCTGGGGATTGAGGTTGCTTCTTCTCCTCGAGGTTATATGCTCTCCCAGTCTAAATATGCTGCAGATGTTGTTGAGCGTGCTCGTCTTACTGATACTAAAACAGCTGATACTCCTATTGAGGCTAATGTTCGTTACTCATCTTCTGATGGTGAACCACAGTCTGATCCTACTTTGTATCGTACTATTGTTGGTTCCCTTGTTTATCTTACCATTACTAGGCCAGACATTGCTTATGCTGTGTATGTTGTCAGTCAGTTTGTTTCAGCACCTACCATGGTTCACTGGGCAGCGGTTGTTCGAATCTTGCGCTATCTTCGTGGCTCTTACTTTCAGAGTATTTTATTCCCATCGACCTCCTCCTTAAAGCTTCAAGCTTACTCTGATGCAGATTGGGCTGGGAACCCAACTGATCGTAAGTCCACTACTGGCTACTGTGTATTTTTGGGTGATTCTCTTATCTCATGGAAAAGTAAGAAGCAGACAGTAGTTTCTCGCTCATCAACTGAAGCAGAATATCGCGCTATGGCCTCCACTACTACTGAGATTGTGTGGTTACGTTGGCTACTTGCAGATATGGGTGTTTCTGTTTCATCTCCCACCCCTATGTATTGCAATAACAAGAGTGCCATCCAGATCTCACATAATTCTGTGTTCCATGAGCGCACGAAGCACATTGAAATTGACTGTCACCTTGTTCGTCATCATCTTCATCATGGGACTATTGCCTTACCTTTTGTCTCTTCATCATTGCAGCTTGCAGACTTCTTCACCAAGTCCCATCCGACTACTCGCTTCCGCTTCTTACTTGACAAACTCTTGTTGCTTCAGGCTATAGCATCATGAGTTTGCGGGGGGATGTTAGAATAATTAGCACATTCTAGAATTATTAGAATATGCTTTAGAATATGCTTTATGCTTTAGAATATGCTTTACTTTAACATGTCTTATTTTTGTATATATAGGATTGAGTATTATAATGAATGTGTGTTTTTAGGATTGCCTTTTCTCTCTTTTTCTTCTTCTCTTCTATTCTTTCTTCTTTCTCTTGATTTATTTGTAGAACATATATAAGGATATATATGTTATTGTGTTTTCTTCAATCCGAACCTCCCCATAAGACTAGAAGTTGAGACATAAAAATCACACCAAAACTTCGATGGGATTCTCTACAAAAAAAATGCTAGCATTCTAGTGCATATCAAACAGATCCAATTTGGGGGGCCTGCGGAGGTGGCAGCGGAATCAGCTCCCGAAAAATAAGTTTGAAGAGAAATTGTCATATGCATAATATATTCATTCAGCGCCCTGATATTTTCAGTGTGATTATCCATCCGAGATTTCATGAGAGTATTGGGGTATCTCTGATAGTAAAAGAAGGTTAAAGTATCTTGTCTCCCACATTCATTGAAGATTCATTACAGAAACATCAGAAAATGATTTCAAGCGAAGACTTTTTCATTAATTTTATTTTGATTTGTTAGGAAAACATAAGCCCCTAATCAAGTTTGGTCACCTAACCTAGAAACTAAAATTCTGAAAAACACACTCTCATCAGCAATTGGACTTTCACATTTGCTTTTCTACTAAGCATCCTAAGGCCATCTCCAACCGGCCTCCAATCAGGATACCATATATGGCATTGTACTGTAGAGACGCCATCTTTGTTTGGGGCAAACTTTTGGTATATGGCATTGCACTGTAGAGAAGCATTTTTGTTTGGGGCAAACTTTTGGTTGCAAATTTTGTCCTTAAAGTTTATTCTAATTCCTCTAGAGAAAAAAAATTGTTTTTCAAAAACGGACAATTAACAATGGATTGTATCAGTTGGTAATTAAGAACGAATTATCCATTGGTAAAAGTTAAAGATTTTCACCTAAGGTAATCAGCAACGGAATGTCCGTTAGTAAATGTGATATCTCTTTACTAATGAATATTATGTGCCTTATGTATTCGTCACTAACGATTTTATCTTTCACCTAAGGTAAAAAAAAAAATGGAATTCCAATTGGTAAATGTGATAGCTCTTTTTCAACGGATATTACGTGCCCAGAGCATTCCATTAATTTTCACCTACGGTTATAAACAATGAAATATCCGTTAGTAAAGGTTTTATGTTTTATGAAAGGACAGCAAAGGTTTTACTGTTTTAGGTTTTACCAATAGAACGTCTGTTGGTAAAGGGAGAAACCATTACCAGCGGATTTTTCGTTGGTAAAATGCAAAACATTTACCAACGAAAATTTTCTTGGTAAAAGGTTAAACAAAAGAAAAAATCTTTTACCAACCGAATGTCTGTTAGTAAAGCATTACCAATGGAATTTTCGTTGGTAAAATGCAAAATCATTATCAACTGCAACTCTCCGTTGGTAAAAGGTAAAACCTTGGAAAAATACTTTTACCAATGGAATATCTATTGGTAAAAGATAAGGCTTTACCAATGGATGATTGGTTGGTAAAGGTAGATTTTTACCAACAGATATTCTGTTGGCAAAAGTATGTTTTCATCAAGTGGAAATACAAACAGATAGTAACAAAAATTTTGTTTTTAATGTGTTTGTTTAACAATTATATTTTTCACCTTCGGTAATCACCAACGGATATTCCGTATTTAATATAATCGTTTTGTATATTTCACAAAAGGAATATCCGTAGGTGACGAAAATTAATATTTTTTCCCACACTTTTACCTACAAAAACTTCATAGGTGTAAATTAATTCATATTAACTATGGACACTGTGTTGCTAATATTAGTCAACTTTGACAATTAAAAAATCCAATCATTCATCTATTGAAAATCTATAGTTGAAGGATCATCAATTTTTTCGAAAATATGGTTTTAAATGTTGTATTTATATAATATTTTTTTTAACTAATATATAAAATTCGAAACAAAAGTATCAAAAAGAATACAATTGTTCCATTGGTTGGGTTTTACTTTCACAGCCTCAAGTTATGAGTTTGAATCACATATGCAACAACCATCATTTACATAAAAATCACATAGAATAGTTACTTGGGCGGGCTGGCCAGTTGGGTTGTTAAATTGGGCCATAAGGAACGTGTTGGAATCAGATACATCATTTTTTATTTTTAATTAAATTCGGTATTTATTGATAACATATGTAGCCATATGTAGCAATTACCAACAAAAATTCGGTTGATAAAAGTCTGCGACTTTATCAACAGAAATTTGGTTGGTAAAATTGTGTCATTACCAACGAAATTTTGGTCGATAAAAGAGTGCACGATTATCAACGGAAATTCACACTATAACATATTGGGCTTTCTATAACACTTAATCATAACATTCTTTACTATAATGCTATAAATTAGAAAGTAAGGAAATCTACGTCCAATTTTATAGCATTTAGCCCGTTTAAGAATTAGGGCAATCTAGTTCTGATTCCCAAACTTTCACAACATTCTCTTCCAAATATTTTCTCTTCTAGTCAGGCGGAGGCCGTGGATTTCAAGTCGGAGGACCACGATCTGAGGGATGAGGACATAGGAGACAGCGGCTTATCTCCCAACCACGATGTCAATCTCCCCAGCTTAATTATGCTATCACAGGCGGTTGGTAAAAAGTATCAACAAAATTTCCGTTGGAAAAATGGTGCACACCAATGAGATTTTTGTAGCTAAAGCGTTAAATGTATTGTGAATTGATATTCTATTGGTAATTTCCACGCTCCCTCAAAATAGCAACGCAGAGTCTTTTGAAAAAGTTTCGTAGGTGAAACTCATTAGGAACATAATTCGGGCTTAATCAATGGAAAAATCCTTGCCTGAAGACCTGATTTTTAGTAGTGTTCAATTTTGCCTCCAAAATTTGATTCTAACACCAATTTTGTCATTCTTTAGAAAACATGGTTATTTCATTGTACTATTAAATTTTATTGTATTTGTGTTTTTTTAAGTTGACCATTATTTTTATCAAATAATTAAATTAAAATCAATCAAAAGATTATAATCAAACGGCACGTACAATAAAACAGAGTACTCAATCAAATTAGAAACTTGAGAACATGAGTCGTACAATGACATCATTGGAAATTAAAATATATCGCTGGCCAAATAAAAGACATAGATCTAATATTCTGATAATTAAATTAACGGTGACATAAATATTTGAAATTAAATAATAATAAAAACTAAGTGAAAAAGGAAAATAAGAAACACTGTTCATTTGGTGTGAAATTTGAAATTTTGGATTTGAGATGAGTTGATGGGACAGAGTGAAGAGAAACTGCATTTTAAAGTTTTGGTTTGAGATGACCTAAACATAACATTGTAAAAACTAATAAAATCAAATTATAGGGAAAATAAAACATTATTTACATTTTTTTTTTGGTGAAGTATCTTAGCTTGAAAATCGAGGCTAAAGATACAATTTATTGATTAAAAAAGTGAACATACAAACACAAAGGGGGATGTGTCACCTTACCTTCAAGGAATTAAAAACAATTCTCAAGCCATACAAGCATCAATAGGCTAAATTCAATTACAAGTAAAAGTCAACCCAATATTAGCAAGAAATGCAGCTCCTAATATAGGTTACAAACATAAAATCAGGTATTGGTCCATTAGTTCAAAACACGAATATTTGCTATTCCAAATTTTTCCAACATTGCTTCAACTTTTTTTACTCCTTTGAGTCCTCTGTAGTAAGAATAATGTCCTTTTCTTAGTACATTGTGCTAGCGAGCTAATCAGCAACTTTGTTACCTTCTCTCCAAATGTGTGTGAAGAGGAGATTACTGGTAGATTTAAAATGATTGATTGCTTCGATGGTATGTGGAATCTTCCATGGTCCTCTATTCTCCATTTTTATGAGCTTAATACCAACCTTAGAATCAGGTTCTACCAAGATGTTCGAATAATTCATTTCTTAACAGATTTGCAGTCCCTTAGTAATGGCTTTTAGTTCAACTTCAAGTATGGAGACTTCACCATAGTATTCACAAAATCCTAGAATGATCTCCCCTTGATGATCTCTGATAACTCCTCAACCAGATGCATATTTGTTAATTTCTAAACTCCCATCACAGTAAAGTGTTATCCAACCTAACTGTGGCTTGTTCATTCCATTTAACAAAATAACATCTGTAAAATTTCTGCACCTTGTTGGATTTCATTTGCTCAGACCCTTGAATATTGGTTAATAGCCTATAGACTCTCCTGATGACCAATCTGCTACTCATTGGGATACCTTGCTGTTTAGATGAATTCCTTTCAAGCCATAGGTACCAAAATGTAATGAGTGGGATTATAGCTAGGATGAGCTTATTTTTCTCCCTTGCCTGTGAAAAGCGCCAGTGTTGGAATAGCATGTTAGGCTTATTGAACTGGATGAAGGGGACATTAAGCTTTACTTAGTTCTTGTTGGGATATTTTGTATATAATGAGGCCAAAGAAATATATGAAATTCGTGCCAACAAATGAACGGAATAACGATACGAAAAACAAGAAGAAAGAAGATATGGACAAAGTCAAGACAAGTGTTGAACACTTTGTCCTTAATTCGAATTTGCCCTCCAAAGGTGCCAACGGGGTTATGGAAATCGACTCTCATGATTCAACGATTTCAACTTATGTTTGTAGCACTCCAAAACACAAGTACAATGAACCAGAATTTCGGCTTATGTACTCCAAGATGAAATGAACAAGAAAAATCAAAATAATGCAAGAATTTGATTTAAGAGGAGATGAGATAATGATAATGTTATTGCATATGATTGGTGTGTTTTTGGGATACCCCAAGGGTTCTTTTTATAGAGCATGAAAGGTTATGAACGAAGTGGTGGGAGCCAAACCGTGCAATCCTTCCAAATCATGCAACTCTTCAAAAAGACACATTTTTCCGACAACCGTGTGACCGCACGGCTTTACGCCAAACAGAGATTTAATCATTTTTTACGTGTGATCACAGGGCATTAAAACCGTGCGATCGCGTGGGCAAAAATTTGACCATATTTTTGTCATTTTCCGTAATTTCTCATTCATCCGATATTGGTTTCGAAATGCCCGTTTGTGGACCTCGAAGTGGCGAAGTGACAATCAAGTTTGTCTAAACGGATTGAGTCGGGTTTGAGTATTAGGCCGAAGTCGACACGAAGTCACTTTAGTCGGTTTTCAATACTTAACCAATTTCTTGTATTATTAAACCAATATCCAACAGTTCTTTCCATACCTCCTTAGCAATTCTACCATTGATAAGAACGTGATCAAGATGTTCCTTATTACAGCATCACTGGCATTTGGATGGAATATTCATTCCCATTTTACATTTCAAAATGTCTTCAGTGGGCAAAAAGTTGTGCCACGCCTTCCAATTAAAAATGGAAATTTGGAGGGAGATAGCTTGCTGCTATATATATCTATAGGAAGACTCCAGTGTATTCTTTGTTCTGAATATTTCAGGCAAAATTGCAGAGTAAAATTACCAGGAGGAGTCAGGATCCAGAAGATTTTGTCTGTCATATCCCTGAAGTGAATATCCTTAATTTCTTTCACTTTAACCTATGGTAGTTTAAGGCTGAGTTTTCTGATAGCCCACCAGTCCAAGTACGTATAGTCTTTAAATATTGGCAAGCCTGTTCACTGCAAAAGTTAAATAATGAGAAGCCTAATATCTGCTGCTGAAAATACAGTCGGTAAAATTACCGCTAATTCATGTATGATTACAGGGACTACTTTTATGTCGCCCCCGTTTATGCCATTCCTGTTGACTCTTTTTCTTGTAGTATAAGCCAGTGTTTGGTACAAATTAAGACCTAGATTTTAATCGAAATCAAAGTCAACAATCAATCTCAATCACATTTCGACAGACAATTTTTTAATCATATATAAGTGTATTTTATACACTTATTTATCTATCAAAATTAAGATATTCTTTTGTTTTTCTTGAATAAATTCTACTTAGCTTGTATATATTATTATTATTTCAGGTTTTTATCCCAAAATCAAGAAAATGAGGAATTGAAGTAATCACCCCAAAATCAAGAAAATGAGGAATTGAAATAATCACACAACAATTGGATTAAAAAACTCAATTTTAGATGCGGAGACAAAAGCTAAAGGACCGAGCGTGTAATTAATTCAAGGATCAACGTGAATTGTTTGAAATAATTGAGGCTTTAAAGTATAAGCTAGGTAAATGTAATTGGGCTTCTAAAAACCAATTAATATGACTTAATTGGGCCTAAGTGAAAGGATATTCTTTGGGAAGAAAACATAACTAAGGTTTTTTAAGTATACATTTTCAAAATTTAGAAACTTACGGTTTTATTTCAAAAATCAGGTCATAATTAATTATATATTTTATTGTTTATGGTCACAAGTCACAATTTTTTATGTCACAGCTTATTGTGGTTACAAGTCACAATTTTTTAGGTTACAAGTCACATATCAGGTCACAAGTCATAAATTTATGATCACAGTCACAATTTTTTAGGTCACAATTTATTTCTCAGTCTCAAATTTCGAATTTCGTAGGTTACGATTTTCTTGATAGCAAATTTCGAGTCAATTGGTCACAAATCACAAATTTAATTGGTCACAATTTTTTCTATGATGCAAATCAAGAATTTTGTAGGTCACAATTTTAACAAATCACTAGTTTTCTTAGTCATAGATCATAAATTTTATAGATCACAATTTATAAAATTATTTGGTTGACTCATTTTTTGGTCACAAATTATCGATTTAGTTGGTCACAATCCTCAAATTTTATAGGTCACAAATTAAGGTCACAACAATTAATTGGTCACAACTTATTTTTGGATCACAATTATCAAATTATTAGGTGACAATAATTCAATTAAATGTCACAAATTATCAAAATTTATGGTCAAAGTCACAAAATTCTTAGGTCACAAATCTCAAATTTTGCATATCATAATTTTTCTCAATCGCATATATATCTTGAGTTAATTGGTCACAACTTAACAAATTATGAGTCACAATTTATTTATGATAAAAAAAATCATAAATTTTATAGGTCACAATTTTATCTCAAGCACAAATTATGAATTTGTTAGGTCACAATTTTCACAAATCATAAGTTTCATAGATCACAATTTATATCTTGATTACAAATCACAAATTTATAGATTACAATTTATTTCATAGTTACAATTTATCAAATTATTCGATCACAAAGTATCAATTTAATTGATCACAATCTATTTTTAATCATAACCTACAAATTTTATAAGTCAAAAACTATTTCTTGATCACAATCCATAAATTTCAAAATAATTAGTCACGATTTAAAAATTTGTAAGTAATAATTATAAATTTAGTCACAATCTTAAATTTGTATAGGTCACGTATTATTTATTAATCACAATCACTCAAATATTTGGTCATAAACACTCAAATAATCGATCACAAAATGTCAAATAATCCTTTATCTTTAGACAACCCCCGCCACTATCACTAGCTGCAGCCACCGCCATTGCGACCACCACAGTGGCCACCACAGATCTGCCACCTACAACAACCACAAATCATGGCATCAAACACACCTCTGCAGCCACCGCTGAATCAAATACCATCCTCAGCTCCGCCTCCCTCAACCCAATCACAACTATAGATCAACCACCGTCATCTACCACTCTACGATTGACCGCCTCCCTACACCACCACCCACTTCACCATCGCTACCACCAGATCTACTTCCTCCAAATCTATAGCTCAATCAAACCGGTTTATTTCAAGGTCAACACCACCACTACCATCACAGAAAATCCACCATCAAATCAAAAATCAATACAACACAACACAACCACAAGATAAAATTATCACAACCACCACCACTGCTTGGGAGAGCGACGATGAAAACCTACGGCGGAAGTTGCCTCAAGCCCACCCCTGCAGCAGCGCCAGTCACTGCACTTGAGGTTGAAGATGATCGCTCGCAACATTGGTTGCGCGCACAACCACTACTTCATGACGCTGCGCCTGAGCCTGCTGTGCAACCGTTGCGCGATGCTGCCACCGTTGATTATTAGTGTCTGGGTGGTGGATACTAATTCTGGCGCTGCGCGCACCTGGAGTAGGAGATCTGTTGTCTGTAGGTTGAGATAGAGAAGTGAGAGTAAATTGAGGGAATTAGGGCTACAGGTTTATGGTTTTTGTGACGAGATGGATAGGAGTTTGAGACTTGGAGGAGTAGATTATTAAAATTTATTTAATACATTTTAAAAACTATTTAACATCTGAATTTTGTAATATTAAAGTTCAAACTTGATTTATGAAGTTTCATCTTCAAAAATCTGTCTGTGTGTAATTTCCTCATATTCTTTTGATTACCAAAGGGCTCGGCTGGTTCATATTAGAGGATATATATACACACATTGCATCTGTATATGGGAGCAGCCATGAGGGAAAAATGAAGGGAAGTAGCCTTACATTGGAGAGAAAAATATACACGGCTTTAATTGCAAGGTGGTTGGTTGGGTGAGGAATTAACTGGTGGTTAATTGGCAGAAGTGGAGAGAAAATTATACAAAAGAAAAAGGAGCACTCGGGTGGTGGAAAAAGAGAGAAACGGCTGTGATACATTCTTTGGATTAAATTGGTGATATATATTGAGAGAGTGGAAGAGGCAGCCAGTTGGAGTTTGGTAGAGAGAAAAGGCAGCAGCTTTGGGGAAAAAAAAGTGGAGAGGTTGGCTGACAGGTGACTATTTCTTCATTTAAAGGTTGCGGCTGAGATATATATTCATATACACTAACACAAGGCAGCCAATTGGGAATCAAGGAGAGAAGCAGCCGACTTGTTTAAGGAGAAGAAGTTAGGGGACTTGGCTGGATGCAATTGAAAGGCAGACGACTCGTGTAATTCTTGGTGGTGATGCACTTCTTCAATCGGGATTAACGATTTAGATTTAATGTTTTTCGTTTAATTTTGATTCTCAAGTTGGTGCTTTAATTTTATGTATTAATTTTATTATTGTGTTTAATGCTTGAGTTGCTTAATCACCAATTCATGATTTAATGGTTGTTTTCATAATTCGAGAGGTGAGTTAACAATTAGATCACGTAATAAAATCTGGCGATTTCAACAAAAAAGATAGAGATGTGAATTTGTGGTTGCTTATGATCATTTATGAATTCTTAGGAAATTTAATGCATTTAGCTGAGGAGAACTGTGATCCGCTGTAGAGATACATGGTTGACTTAGTTAAATAGGCCTAATTTGAACTCGAGAGAGGTAAATTAGATATATGCGTGAATTCGACTAAATACAATTTTAGAATACAACTTAAGATGAGAAATTAAGCTAGAACATTACTTTGAAATTGTTATTCCCGATATTCATTTAACTGTTCGAAAACCCACCATTTTATTTTGCTTTCGTTAGTCGCTTTTAGTTTTAATTAGTTTTAGTTTTAGTTTTCGATTTCTATTTTAATTTTAATTGCATTGTTTATTTCATTTAATTCTCAATTCTTTGTAGTTTTTGAATATTTTTGCAATTTATTTTATAAGTTAATTTTTGTTTTAGTCTAGAAATTTTAGAATCAAAGTAAATTTATAACGAATAAATAGTTCTCGTGGGATCGACAATCCGGACTCAAAAGTCTACTTTTACTACTTGTTAGCGATATTGTACACTTGAAATATTTTCACAACAATATATTTCATAAAATTTTATAAAAAATTTACTAAAAAACTGATTTTAACCTTCGCCAAACTGGTGCCAGTTAAATTTGGACTAAGCATTGGACGGTATATTAACTTAGAATATGGTATTTTAAAAATATAAAATTTCACATTTCTAAAATGTGTGAATAAAATTATTAGAACGACCCAAACTTAAGATTACAACACAATAACATTTGAATGGAAGAAATAAAGCATTAGATAGGGAAAATCAACCCAAGGAAGCTTACATTAATATGTTTGAATAAATTTGATTACAAAATCAAACATATTCAATCTAGTAGCTTATTTTTCATTGAGCCAAGAAAATAATCACTAGTTATGAAATTGAAATGCGAGGGACTGGAAATTCTTTGATTACTCAAGGGATTCCTCCTATGCCACCACCAGACCCTCCACCAAATCCTGCACCAAATCCACTACCAGATCCTCCTCCCAATCCGCCTCCACCACCACCTCCGCCACCAAAACCACCTCCTCCTCCTTGAGCACCACCTCCAAAACCACCTCCAAAACCTGCTCCGTAACCAGAACCACCCCCTGTTCCTCCACCTCCACCGCCGCCGCCACCCCCTCCACCGCCACCGCCACCTCCTAAATTCCAATGATCAAAGAAGAATTTTTCAT
This sequence comes from Ligustrum vulgare, assembly GCA_963555705.1. NCBI lineage: Eukaryota > Viridiplantae > Streptophyta > Magnoliopsida > Lamiales > Oleaceae > Ligustrum > Ligustrum vulgare. The sequence goes on along the minus strand of OY743169.1, from coordinate 70,344,324 downwards.
CATTGAAAGAACCATCTGATTCAACAAGCTTTCTCGCTGTGGTGGTGCAAACAAGAACACCAAGAAGAACCAAGAGAGCAATTCTGGAAGTCATCTCAATTTGAAAGTAAAAGACAGCTCTTGATTGTTGAGAATTTAGGACGCAAAAAAGGGAATATATATAAAGCTTGAATATCAGGTATTTACATTGTAGTTTAATGCTTGAATAAATAGGCGAGTTAGTGATGATCTCATTAACTTGACAGTTTTTACATGAGGACATAAATACTCATAAAATTGGCTATATTTAATTTTCATTATTTCAGTTCTAATATTAATTGAAAATGATGCAAATAATAATAATAATAATAATAATAATAATAATAATAAATAAATAAATAAATAAATAAATAAATAGTGAAATATCCTTGTCCCTAATTTGAGTATCTAAGAATACGTTCAGTAGCAAGATTATTCACAATTGGATTGCACATAGCATACACAATTATTTCTAAATTAGTCTATAAAACCTTATGTTGATATTAATGTCAATTATGAGTTACTCCTATTTTAAACATCTCGGATACAAAATAAATTACAAACATCAATCAATAAAACTTATCTGCCATCAACTTTTAACATCTGGTATGAAAAAAACCAATTTTTGAGGTGGACAGTTGGGAGGATCTTGTGATCCCATCTGCTCATCCATAAAACTGTGTTCCAAATATCAATGCAAAACTCTTCTTTGAAAAGTAAGAAAAGTAAGAACATTCACATTGAATTTATTAATTTAACTAGCCATATAAGCTAAAATAGATGTTAAATAACACGTATATATGTTAAAGATAACACAAGTTAACTTATGATTAAAAAAATGCTCTTAACTTTTGTTTTTTAACGTATTCAATGTAGACATTAATTTAACCATTTAGATTCGTTGGTCAAATGAAGGGGAAGATTCTGATTTGATCTTTCATGACTTGACCTCTTTAAGAAACCATTCCTTTTCAATGGAATCAGTGAGAAAATTAGGTGATGTTCTGTTTGTATTTTATTTTGTATTTTTATTTTCGAAAATATTTTATATTTCCTGTTTTTATTTTTGTTTTTAAATTTGTTGAAAACTCATTTTGTTTGTCATTTCTGAAAACTGTTTTTGAAAATGAAATACTGGAAAATACATTTTGTTATTCTGATTTAGTGCTTGAATAAATAGGTGAGTTAGTGATGATCTCATTAACTTGACAGTTTTAACATGAGTACATAAATACTCATAAAATTGGCTATATTTAATTTTCATTATTTCAGTTCTAATATTAATTGAAAATTATGCAAAAAATAATAATAAAAATAAAATAAAAAATAGTGAAAGCTTCATAAAAATGATAAATTGTTTAAATATTTTTGATAAGTGAGTTTATATATATATATATTGCAAGTAACATTATACCTCAGTTTATCTCTTAACATAATTCAAAGAAATGTTGAAACATGAATATATAAATGAAAGTTATATATTTATACAAGACCTCAAGCTTTTGAGTCAGTTGAGCATCAATAATTGATCGCTATATGATTATATTTATTATACATGAATTTATTTCTTACCTTGTTTCTTTTATGAAATTGGGTCACTTCTCTCGTTAAAGTCAATTAAAGTTACAGAAAGAATTCTACTATGTAATTTGACATCACGATGCTAGAAATAATACTAATACAATAATATTAATATATCATTTTATAAGTCAAAGTCAAACATTAATTTGTGTTTGACTGGAATGATGCAAACGTAAGGACTCATTGACAAGTAATAGTGAAAGTGAGTAATGATTAATATTGTCTCACGAGGATCCAGATTATTTTTTTCCTCAAGTTCCATTACAAGTTCTTCAATTTTCATCTCGTTGCGCTTATGCTTGAGATAGTTTTTGTTGTCCCTCCATATGGGTGGAAGTTTCTCAATGATTGTAACCACTTGAAATTATTTACTTACATACATATTTTTTGCATGAATGTCATGGTGTATGACTTGCAATTCTTGCACTTGATTGATGATTGTCTTAGAATCTACCATTTTGTAGTCCAAGAATTTTTCCACGATGAACTTCTTTGTTCCGGCATCTACGGTCTTGTATTTCTTTTCCAAGGATTCCCATAATTCCTTTGCAAATTTCTTGGAGCAATATACATTGTATAAGGCTTTGTCCAAGCCATTCAGAATATAATTTTTACATAGAAAATTCAAATATTTCCAAGCATCCAAGGTAATCAATGATGCCCTATTATTTTCTCTTTCTTGTATGGTGGGAGGATCTTCATTCAAGAATTTCACCAAGTTGAGGGTTGTGAGATAGAATAACATTTTCTGTTGCCACCTTTTGAAATCAACCCCAATAAATTTCTCCTACTTTTTCCCATGTGGAACGGAGTTCGAATGTAAGATACTAGGGGCACTCACAATCGGAGGAATCACATTAGTAGTAGTTTTAGTCACAACAGGAGGAATCACACTGGTAGGAACACTTCCTTCAGAAGTTCCCATGTTTGAAGTATCATTCGAAGTAGTATCAGTATTAAGAACCTATTCATTTCTGCTTACGTAAAACAGAAGATCAACAAATTCAAAATAGAAGAGTAGAATAAGTTAAACTTAACAAGTTTAACCGCAAGGATGTCACTTCAACAAAATATTGAAGAGAATTTGACTTAAGATTGTTGGAATATTTTGTATATAGTGACACTAAAGAAATAGAATATATATATGAAATTCGTGCCGACAAATGGACGGAGTAACGACAAGAAAAACAAGAAAAGAGAAGAAAATGGACAAAGTCGAGGCAAGTGTTGAATACTTTGTCCTTAAGTTGGATTTGCCTTGCAACGGTGCCTACGGATTATGGTAATTGAATCTCAAGATACAACGACTCCTACTTGTGTTTGTAGCACTCCAAAACACAAGCACAATGAACCGGAATTATGGCTTTTGTACTCCAAAATTGAAATGAACAAGAATATAAAAAATTATGCAACAAAATGTAAGAATTTTTTATTAAGGAAGAGGAGAGAATGATAATGTTATTGCATATCATTGGTGTGTGGAATAGGATACCCCAAGGGTTCTATTTATAGAGTATGAAGGATTTTCGACGAAGTGGTGGGAGTCAAACCATGCAACCCTTCCAAACTATGCAACTCTTCCAAAAGACACATTTTTGGACAACCGTACCGCACGACTTTACGCCAAACCGAGATTTAATCAGTTGACGTGTGATCGCACGGTATTAAAACCGTGCGATCGCATGGGAAAAAATAATTTAATCCAGGTCGATCCCTGTTTTTGCACCCCGAACGGTGAAGTGGCAAACTAATTTGCCTAAACGGATTGCGTCGGATTTGAGTATTTTTCCGAAGTCAACACAAAGTCACTTTAATCGGTTTTCAATACTTAATCAATTTCTCGTATTATTAAACCAATATCCAACATCTCATTGGTACAACTCCAACCTGACATCTCCACCTGAAGAAATTCTTACCTATTTTCCATGTACAAATTCTCAATATTTTCACCTATCATTATTGGCACAAAATTTTTCTTTATAGTCATCACACCAGCTCGTGATGCATATTCATAGCCCAAGGTGTCTAGTGCTCCCAACATATTATACTGTGCTTTAATATTGGGACATGCAAAACACATTGTTTAACTCATCACTCGATTCTACATCTTCGCATTCACAATACTCGAATCACTTCGAGTTTTAATTTGTTAATCAGTCACACAAACTTGACTCTCATCACATGACTTTTAATTCTCAATCTCTATTTGGGCACGTGTTGTGAAAATATCCAGAATTTAAAAATCAATCACTAATTGGACTCACCAAATTAGCTACACAGAAAATATCTTGAAGATCATAACTATCCACCATGTTAATAGAATCTGATGCCTCTTTGGATCTTAACCTCTTTTTGCGTCACGATGCTTCGACAATTATTTGATTATCTTCTAACGTGTCCCCTCTTGTGGCAGTAATAACACATTACATCTCTCACTGAATGAGATTGGGAACGATACATGCGACCATATTTTCTTCCTCGTGATTCAAATTGTCAACAAAAGCCAATCACCAAACACATTACCACTTGACTTATTAATATTAGTCGTCTCTACACTACAAGAAAACGGATCAATAGGGGTGACGGGACCAGGTATACATTAACAGATCTATAGGGACGAAAAAAGTCGCCCTAGTATGTGATAATATTGTTGTCCCTACAGAAACAAAATTTTATAGAGAATTTTCCCTGCATTTTTTTAATACATAGGTACGACTGTCACCCCTATAGGTTCATATTTTTAGTAGGCTTTGATCCTGCTTTTTTTTTTTTTTAAATACTATAGGGGCGACATTTGTCGCCCTTATAAATATTGAATTTTTAGTGGGAACTTTGGCGCCTTTTCAGAACATGCAGGAGCGACAGTGACATATGTCGCCCCTATAGCTCCAGTTTTCTTTTTTCACCATACTCAGACCTTTTTCCTTGAAATATTCATTTCTTCGCGCCTCTCATCAACATAATCAAACTTGAATCATTTTTGACGTGTGATCGCAGGGCATTAAAACCGTGTGATCGTGTGGGCAAAATTTTGACCATATTTTTGTCCTTTTCCGTAATTTCTCATTCATCCGATATTGGTTTCGAAATGCCCGTTTGTGGACCTCGAAGTGGCGAAGTCGCAATCAAGTTTGTCTAAACGGATTGAGTTGGGTTTGAGTATTAGGCCGAAGTCGACACGAAGTCACTTTAGTCGATTTTCAATACTTAACCAATTTCTTGTATTATTAAACCAATATCCAACAGTTCTTTCCATACCTCCTTAGCAATTCTACCATTGATAAGAACGTGATCAAGATGTTCCTTATTAGAGCATCACTGGCATTTGGATGGAATATTCATTCCCATTTTACATTTCAAAATGTCTTCTGTGGGCAAAAAGTTGTGCCACGCCTTCCAATTAAAAATGGAAATTTGGAGGGAGATAGCTTGCTGCTATATATATCTATAGGAAGACTCCAGTGTATTCTTTGTTCTGAATATTTCAGGCAAAATTGCAGAGTAAAATTACCAGGAGGAGTCAGGATCCAGAAGATTTTGTCTGTCATATCCCTGAAGTGAATATGCTTAATTTCTTTCACTTTAACCTATGGTAGTTTAAGGCTGAGTTTTCTGATAGCCCACCAGTCCAAGTACGTATAGTCTTTAACATAACTGTTATCAATTGAATCAGGGGGTGAATAATGGCAAGAGATCCCGATTGCAGCCATCTATTACGCCAGAATGAGACATGCCCTCTTCCAATTTTCCAGACAATGTTTGGTTCCACCATTTCTCTGACAGATGGGAGCTTTCTCCAAATAGGGGAGTCTTTTTGTCTCAGATTGACAGATGAAGGGTGGATTTCTGCAATATTTAGCGTTAATAACCAAAGAGATTTTTCATTATTGACAAAATATTTTTTCATCTATATTATATTTCGTAGACAATTTGCATTTCTCAGCACATAAATATTGGCAAGCCTGTTCACTGCAAAAGTTAAATAATGAGAAGCCTAATATCTGCTGCTGAAAATACAGTCGGTAAAATTACTGTCAATTCATGTATGATTACAGGGACGACTTTTATGTCGCCCCCGTTTATGCCATTCCTGTTGACTCTTTTTCTTGTAGTATAAGCCAGTGTTTGGTACAAATTAAGATTTAGATTTTAATCGAAATCAAAGTTAACAATTAATCTCAATCACATTTCGACACACAATTTTTTAATCATATATAAGTGTGTTTTATACACTTATTTATCTGTCAAAATTCGGATATTCTTTTGTTTTTCTTGAATAAATTATACTTAGTTTGTGTATATTATTATTATTTCAGGTTTTTATCCCAAAATCAAGAAAATGAGGAATTGAAGTAATCACACAACAATTGGATGAAAAAACTCAATTTTAGATGCAATTGGAGACAAAAGCTAAATGATCGAGCGTGTAATTAATTCAAGGACCAACGTGAATTGTTTGGAATAATTGAGGCTTTAAAGTATAAGTTAGATAAATGTAATTTGGCCTCTAAAATCCAATGAATATGACTTAATTGGGCCTAAGTGAAAGGATATTATTTGGGAAGAATACATAACTAAGGTTTTTTAAGTATACATTTTCAAAATTAAGAAAATTACGGTTTTATTTCAAAAATCAAGTCATAATTAATTATATATTTTATTGTTTATGGTCACAAGTCACAATTTTTTAGGTCACAGTTTATTGTGGTTACAAGTAACAATTTTTTAGGTCACAAGTCACAAATCAGGTCATAAGTTTATGGTCACAGTCACAATTTTTTAGGTCACAATTTATTTCTCGGTCACAAATTTCGAATTTCGTAGGTTACGATTTTTTTGATATTAAATCTCGAGTCAATTGGTCACAACTTAACAAATTATGAGTCATAATTTCTTCATTTGTCACAAATTACAAATTTAATTGGTCACAATTTTTTCTATGATGCAAATCAAGAATTTTGTAGGTCACAATTTATAAAATTATTTGCTTGACTAATTTTTTGGTCTCAATTTATCAATTTAGTTGGTTACAACCCTCAAATTTTATAGGTCACAACAATTAATTGGTCAAAACTAAATTTTGGATCACAATTATCAAATTATTAGGTGACAATAATTCAATTAAATGTCACAAATTATCAAAATTTATGATCACAGTCACAAAATTCTTAGGTCACAAATTTCAAATTTTGCATGTCATAATTTTTCTCGATCGCATATATATCTCGAATTAATTGGTCACAACTTAACAAATTTTGAGTCACAATTTATTTATGATAAAAAAATCATAAATTTTATAGGCCACAATTTTATCTCAAGCACAAATTATGAATTTGTTAGGTCACAACTTTCACAAATCATAAGTTTTATAGATCACAATTTATATCTTGATTACAAATCACAAATTTATAGATTACAATTTATTTCATAGTTACAAATTATCAAATTATTTGATCACAAAGTATCAATTTAATTGATCACAATCTATTTTTAATCACAACCTATAAATTTTATAAGTCAAAAACTATTTCTTGATCACAATCCATAAATTTCAAAATAATTAGTCACGACTTAAAAATTTGTAAGTAATAATTATAAATTTAGTCACAATCTTAAATTTGTATAGGTCACATATTATTTATTGGTCACAATCACTCAAATATTTGGTCATAAACACGCAAATAATTTATAACAAAATGTCAAATAATCCTTTATCTTTAGACAACCCCTGCCACTACCACTAGCTGCCGCCGTGGCCACCACAGATCTGCCACCTACAAGAGCCACAAATAATCGCATCAAACACACCTCTGCAGCCATCGCTGAATCAAATACCATCCCCAGCTCCGCCTCCCTCAACCCAATCACAACTATAGATCAACCACCATCATCTACCACTCTATGATTGACCGCCTGCCTACGCCACCACCCACTTCACCATCGCTACTACCAGATCTACTTCCTCCAAATCTATAGCTCAATCAAACCCGTTTATTTCAAGGTCAACACCACCACTACCATTACAGCAAATCCACCATCAAATCAAAAATCAATACAACACAACCACAAGATAAAATTATCATAACCACCACCACTGTTTGGGAGAGCGACGATGAAAACCTACGGCGGAAGTTGCCTCAAGCCCACCCCTACAGCAGTGCCAGTCACTGCACTGAGGCTGAAGATGATCGCTCGCAACATTGGTTGCGCGCACAACCATTACTTCATGACGCTGCGCCTGAGCCTGCTGTGCAACCATTGCGCAATGGTGCGACGCTCCACCTGAGGCGTGATGCTGCCACCGTTGATTATTAGCATCTGGGTGGTGGATACTAATTGTGGCGCTGCACGCACCTGGGGTTGGAGAACTGTTGTCTGTAGGTTGAGATAGAGAAGTGAGAGTAAATTGAGGGAATTAGGGCTACAGGTTTATGGTTTTATTGACGAGATGGATAGGAGTTTGAGACTTGGAGGAGTAGATTATTAAAATTTATTTAATACATTTTAAAAACTAGTTAACATCTGAATTTTTTAATATTAAAGTTCATACTTGATTTATGAAGTTTCATCTTCAAAAATCTGTCTGTGTAATGTAGATTCAATTTTGTTGCAGCCCAATTTTTTCAGTCCAGATTGATGCAGCCCATTTTTCAAGCCCAATATCTGTATTATTGATTTGGACCGGAATGTGATTATAGCCCAAGCTTGTAACCTGGTTCTCAGGTCCAATATATCACCGCCTTTATCTATACCGTTGGATCATCCCCTTTTGATCTCTACCCTTCATTAAGAGATAAAGCCTGCTGGATACTGAATCGACTCTGAGAACTTCTCTAGAATCATCCATTCTGATTCATCTTCGTCTCTCTCTTCATTCATCAGAAAACCCTAATTTTCTCTCTGATTTCTCGCATTTCTGTGTGGTTTTCTTTTACTGATTCTTAGTGTAAAATCAGTGTAACTTTGTGGTTTAGATACAGATTATTATTCTGTATATAATACTTTGTGGTTTATGCGAGTTTGTTTAGGTTTTCTGATTTCTTTTGTATAAGAGTCGCGATCTGTGTATTTGATGTTTCAACTCTTTGTGGTTTTGAAGTTTATGAAAGTTTTAAAGTTTTGTTTGAAATATTGTTCGTATATACTTATTTCTGGGTATCAATCTCTTAACAGTGGTATCAGAGCCTTAGGGTTCATGTTATAAACGCTGATTTTTGACTCAGATTTGTTAGATCCAGGATTTTTCTGTACGGATCTGTGTTTTCTGAAAACTTCTGTGTGGTTTCTGTTTATAACGATTTAGAGTTCTTCTGTTCTTGGTGGAGATCTTTGAGAAAATACTTTTCTTAAAGTTTCTTGAAAAACCTTTGTAAACAAGTTTATGATTATGAGATTTTTCAGTTCTTGAAACTGTTTGAAAATTTTTCAAACCTTCTTCGTGGTTCAGAAATTTACTTTGTGGTATTTTTGTTTAAAACCTATTTTGAAATTAGGTTTTTCTCAAGATTTTGGATTTTACTCTGAGTCATATATAATTTTTTTGGGGATCTTTATTCTGTTTTGGTTTTCAGTATATTTACTTAATAAATATACTGAATCATATACAATAGATCCTACATTTATTTTGTTGGCTGATCTTCGCAACATTTCTGGAACTTGGTGGTATTGAACCTGTGGATTCTGAATCTTTGATAAAAATTAATCTCTGTGGCGTTGAGCTTATAAAAAACTTTGCATCAGCTGATCTCCTTTCAATTTACTGCAATTCATACTGATTATTTTTTCAAATCTTGGTTCTTTCCTAAATTCCTCCGTTGACGCCTATTATTGGACCTAATTCTTACCTTTTTCCAGGATTCCTTGAGAATCCGGGAATCTGAGGGAGGTTGGGCTGACCCATAAATAGGTTAAGGGATATACTGGGAGAACCTGTTTCTGTACACTAGTATTGTGTAGTTTTCTGATTTGTGTTTGAATTGTAATCATCTTGATTGCCTTACTGTTTCATAAATTGTTTGAAACCTTATTCTTATATCTTGATACTTACTGATAATTCTTGGGTTTAAGTGTTTACATTTTGTACTTCAATCTGTCTGATCATTCTTTTGAATAACAAAGCCTTCAATTTAAAATAATCTTCTAAAATCATTTAGTCAGCACATCAATGGCTACTGTAAAAGTAGATGTTGAAGTATGGAATGGCAAATGAGACTTTAATCTCTGGAGCTAGAAAATGAAGGCTTTATTACTTCAAATGAAATGTGCTAAGGCTATAGATATGTCCTGGCCTCTTGATACCCCTCAGGATAAACAACTTAAAATGGATGAAATAGCATGGAGTACTCTGTTCTTACACTTATCTGATAATGTCATTAGACAAGTAGGCAAGACTAAAACTACTATGGAATTATGGGATATACTGGAAGAAGTTTATGCTACTGTGTCTTTGCCTGATAAGTGCTTTCTGTGGAAACAATATTTCTCTTTTAAATTTGATCCTTCAAAGGATGTAGATGAGAACATGAGTAGGTTTACCAAAATTACACAGAGTCCGTTAAATTGTGATGAAAAATTAACTGATGAACAAAAGGTTGTGTGTTTGCTTAATGCTATGGGTGATAAGTTCAAAGACCTTAGAAATGCTCTTGAATATGGAGGACAAAAATTGACTACTAAAATTGTTCACACTTCACTTAAAAACAAAGAACTTGAGTTCAAGAACAATCCTAAAGAGGCTTATAATGTGATAGGATCTTTCAAGAAGAAGACTCCCTTTAGGAATAATAAGCCAGTGAGTAATTTCAATAAAAATTGGAATACCTCTAGCAATGTTAGAACCTGAAATAATGTTAACAATAAGCTTGCAAGAGGGAATTTCCAAAATAGAGCAATTTTCAATAGGTCTAATGACAACACCTGTAGAGGACCAAATAATTCTAGAAGTCAGACCAATTTTAGAGGTTATGATAACTCTACAAATCAAGACAACCATAGAAGTCAGAATAATGTCAGGGGGCAAGATAATTCTGGGGGACTTGATAACATAAATAGACCCAGACTTTGTTATTATTGTGGCCAACCTGGATATCATATCAAAAATTGTTTTAAAAGGAAAAATGAAATAGGAACCAGCAATCAAACAGAGGCTGCAGTCCAAGACAATAATGGAGTGGTTTATGTTACCACTGAATCTGAAAACAAACATGAATGGATACTTGATTCTGGTTGCACTTTTCATATGTGTCCGGAAAGAAATTTATTTTCTGACTTCTGTTCTGATCATTTTGGCTCTGTGAAACTTGGTAACAATGTTACATGTGATGTGAAAGGAACTGGGAAGGTTTTGTTAAAACTTGAAAATGACAAAACTCTTGTTTTAAACCAAACAAGATATGTTCCTGACTTGAAAAGAAATCTAATCTCTCTTGGAGTACTTGATTCTGAATCTTATGAGATTAGAATGTTTAATGGTTACTTGAGTATTTTCAAAAGTAACTTGATGATTTTTTCCACTTCCAAAATTAATGGGATCTATGTGTTGAATACCTTACCTGTTTATGCAAGATCTTTTAATGCTGTGTCTAATGTGGATAAAACTGTTTTATGGCATAAAAGATTAGGACACTTAGGTGAAAAAGGTCTTAAGTTACTTGAAAACAAAGGTGTTTTTGGTAATGATGTGCTGCATAAACTTGATTTTTGTGAAAAATGTGTGTTAGGAAAACAGAAAAGGACTTCTTTTGGTAAATGTATTCATAAATCTATTGATATTCTTGAATATTTGCATGCTGACTTATGGGGTCCAGCTCCTGTTAGTTCTGTCTCAGGTTTTAGGTATTTTCTTCTTATTGTAGATGACTTTTCCAGAAAAACTTGGGTTCATTTGTTAAAAACTAAGGATGCTACAATGTTTGTTTTTGAAAACTGGATTACCTTAGTCCAAAATTTGAAGGATAAGAGGGGAAAAATAATTAGGACAGATAATGGATTAGAATTTTGTAACCAAGACTTTGATTCTTTCTGTAGAAACTTAGGAATCCTTAGACATAGGACTGTTGCATACAGTCCACAGCAAAATGGGGTTGCTGAAAGGATGAATAGAACTCTCTTAGAAAGAACTAGGTGTTTTCTACTTGATTCTAACTTGCCAAAAATTTTCTGGGGAGAAGATGTTAAAACTTTTTATTTGATCAATCTTTCTCCCTGCAGTGCAATTAATTTTAATATACCTGATCAGATCTGGAATAATTTCCTTCCAGATTTTTCAAAATTGAAAATTTTTGGATGTGCTGCCTACTCACACCAAACTGAAACTAAACTTGACTCCAGATCTCTAAAATGTGTGTTTTTAGGATATGGAGAAGGGGTCAAGGGCTATAGACTTTGGGTCAGGGAGCAGGGAGGTTACAGGGTTATTTTAAGTAGGTCTGTCATTTTTAATGAAACTGTTTCTCCTTGTAAGGATGAAAAATTAGATGATCCTGTAAATGATAAAGATTTCCTTACCACTGAGCTGAGTGCAGACCATTTAAGTGATGATAATGGCCTGCCCCATACTCAGTTTCAGGTGGAGCAACCCCCACATTTTCAAAATGATAATCCTGAACCTGATCTGACTGAGACTTCACATTGTCTGGTAACATTCCTGAAACTGAAACAGACCTAGAAAATTATCAACTAGCTAGGGATAGACCTAGAAGAGAGATAAGACCTCCTTTTAAGTTTCAGGATCCTGATTTTGTGTCTGCTTATACTTATTCTGATCCTCTTGTTTTTGAACCTGAATCTTTTGAAGAAGCTGTTTCTTCAAAAGAATCAAATTTATGGTTGGCTGCCATGCAGGAAGAGATGGATTCTCTTCTGAAAAATGGCACTTGGATTTTGGTTAATAGACCCTATAATAAAAGGATCATTGACTGCAAATGGATTTTTAAAATAAAGGAAAGTGATTCAAAAGATGTTAAACCCAGGTACAAGGCTAGGCTTGTGGCTAAGGGTTTCTCTCAAAAAGAAGGAATTGATTACAATGAAATCTTTTCTCCTGTGGTTAAATATACTTCAATCAGATACTATTTGCTCTTGTTGCACATTTTAATTCAGAATTTGAACAAATGGATGTTAAAACTGCTTTTCTGTATGACTCTTTAGATGAAACTATATATATGAATCAGCCTAAAGGTTTTAAAAGGGAGGGGAAATCTGATTTAGTTTGTCAATTGAAAAAATCCCTATATGGCTTGAAACAAGCACCTAGGCAGTGGTATAAGAGGTTTGATTCTTATATCCAAAGCCTAAATTTTAAAAGGAGCCAATATGATTCTTGTTTTTACTTCAAGATTGATAATTCTGATTTCATGTATTTGTTGTTATATGTTGATGATATGTTAATTGCTGGACCTAATATGCATGAAATTAACTTGTTGAAAAACAAATTGCATTATGAATTTGAAATGAAAGATTTAGGGCATGCTAAAAGGATTTTGGGTATGGACATATTTAGAGATAAACTATCTGGGAATCTATATTTAAATCAAAAGCATTATATTGAAAAAGTTCTGACTAGATTTAATTTGATTGATTCTAAACCTGTATCCTTACCTTTGCTTGCTCATTTTAAACTGTCATCTGATCATTGTCCTAAAACTGCAGAAGAAGAACTTAGAATGAAAAATGTACCATATTCTAATGCTATAGGATCTGTAATGTATCTTATGGTGTGTACTAGACCAAATATTGCCTTTGCTGTGAGTGTTCTTAGTAGGTTTATGAGTAACCCTGGTGAGTTACACTGGGAAGCTGTTAAATCACTTTTAAAATACCTTAAAGGCACTGCAAATCTGAGTTTAGCATTTTTTAGAACCAAAAATGATTTCAAGTTAAATGGTTATGTAGACTCAGATTTTGCAGGTAATATTGACAATAGGAAGTCTACTTCAGCATATTTCTTTACTTTAAATGGTACATGTATTAGTTGGAAATCACAATTACAGAAACTTGTGGCACTGTCCTCAACAGAGGCAGAATATATTGCTGCCACTGATACTGTGAAAGAGTGTATCTGGTTAAAAGGTTTGTTTTCTGAAATATCCTGTATTGATGACTCTGCTATTGAACTTAGTACAGATAGTCTAAGTGCTTTACACCAGTGTAGGAACCCTGTTTTTCATAATAGATCCAAACACATTGATGTTAAATTTCACTTCATTAGGGATATAACTGAAAAAGGTGTTATTAAACTTGTTAAAATCCCAACTCAGTTGAATCCTGCAGATGCATGAACTAGAATAATACCCATAAATAAATTTAAAGATGCTTTAATATCTCTTAACTTGTTAGAATTTTGATACTGCTTTGAATTCTGATATTTACAGGTGAGCTGATCCAAAATTGAGGTGGAGTATGTAGATTCAATTTTGTTGCAGCTCAATTTTTTCAGTCCAGATTGATGCAGCCCATTTTTCAAGCCCAATATCAGTATTATTGATTTGGACCGGAATGTGATTATAGCCCAAGCTTGTAACCCGGTTCTTAGGCCCAATATATCACCGCCTTTATCTATACCGTTGGATCATCCCCTTTTGATCTCTACCCTTCATTCAGAGATAAAGCCTGCTGGATACTGAATCGACTCTGAGAACTTCTCTAGAATCATCCATTCTGATTCATCTTCGTCTCTCTCTTCATTCATCAGAAAACCCTAATTTTCTCTCTGATTTCTCGCATTTCTGTGTGGTTTTCTTTTACTGATTCTTAGTGTAAAATCAGTGTAACTTTGTGGTTTAGATACAGATTGTTATTCTGTATATAATACTTTGTGGTTTATGCGAGTTTGTTTAGGTTTTCTAATTTCTTTTGTATAAGAGTCGCGATCTGTGTATTTGATGTTTCAACTCTTTGTGGGTTTGAAGTTTATGAAAGTTTTAAAGTTTTGTTTGAAATATTGTTCGTATATACTTTGTGGTTATTTCTGGGTATCAATCTCTTAACATGTAATTTCCTCATATTCTTTTGATTACAAAAGGGCTCGGCTGGTTCATATTAGAGGATATATACACACATTGCATCAGTATAGGGGAGCAGTCGTGAGAGAAAAATAAAGGGAAGTAGCCTTACATTGGAGAGAAAAATATACACGGCTGGAATTGCAAGGTGGTGCTTTAATTTTATGTATTAACGATTTAGATTTAATGTTTTTAGTTTAACTTTGATTCTCAAGTTGGTGCTTTAATTTTATGTATTAATTTTATTATTGATTTTAATGCTTGAGTTGCTTGATCCCCAATTCATGATTTAATGGTTGTTTTCATAATTCGAGAGGTGAGTTAACAATTAGATCACGTAATAAAATTCGACAATTTTAACAAAAAGATAGAGATGTGAATTTTTGGTCATTTATGAATTCTTAGGAAATTTAATGCATTTAGCTGAAGAAAACTCTGACCCGCTGTAGAGATACATGGTTGACTTAGTTAAATAGGCCTAATTTGAACTCGAGAGAGGTAATTTAGATATATGCGTGAATTCGACTAAATACAATTTTAGAATACAACTTGAGATGAGAAATTATAGTTAGAACATTACTTCGAAATTGTTAATCCCGATATTCATTTAACTGTTCGAAAACCTACCATTTTATTTTGCTTTTGTTAGTCACTTTTAGTTTTAGTTTTCGATTTCTATTTTTATTTTAATTGCATTGTTTATTTCATTTAATTCTCAATTCTTTGTCTTTTTGGATATTTTTGCAATTTATTTTATAAGTTAATTTTTGTTTTAGTCTAGAAATTTTAGAATCAAAGTAAATTTATAACGAATAAATAGTCATCGTAGGATCAACAATCCGGACTCAAAAGTCCACTTTTACTACTTGTTAGCGATATCGTACACTTGCTATATTTTCACAACAACATATTTCATCAAATTTTATAAAAAATCTACTAAAAATCTGCTTTTAACCTTCGCCAAACTGGGGCCAATTAAATTTGGACTAGGCATTGGACGGTATATTAACTTAGAATATGGTATTAAAGTGCTCGAATAAGTTCAATTTAAAAATATAAATTTCACATTTCTAAAATGTGTGAATAAAATTATTAGAACGATCCAAACTTAAGATTACAACACAATAACATTTGAATGGAAGAAATAAAGCATTAGATAGGGAAAATCAACCCAAGGAAGCTTACATTAATATGTTTGAATAAATTTGATTACAAAATCAAACATATTCAATCTAGTAGCTTATTTTTCATTGAGCCAAGAAAATAATCACTAGTTATGAAATTGAACTGCGAGGGACTGGAAATTCTTTGATTACTCAAGGGATTCCTCCTATGCCACCACCAGACCCTCCACCAAATCCTGCACCAAATCCACTACCAGATCCTCCTCCCAATCCGCCTCCACCACCACCTCCGCCACCAAAACCACCTCCTCCTCCATGAGCACCACCTCCAAAACCACCTCCAAATCCTGCTCCGTAACCAGAACCACCCCCTGTTCCTCCACCTCCACCGCCGCCGCCACCCCCTCCACCGCCACCGCCACCTCCTAAATTCCAATTATCAAAGAAGAATTTTTCATCATTGAAAGAACCATCTGATTCAACAAGCTTTCTCGCTGTGGTGGTGCAAACAAGAACACCAAGAAGAACCAAGAGAGCAATTCTGGAAGTCATCTCAATTTGAAAGTAAAAGACAGCTCTTGATTGTTGAGAATTTAGGACGAAAAAAAGGGAATATATATAAAGCTTGAATATCAGGTATTTACATTGTAGTTTAATGCTTGAATAAATAGGCGAATTAGTGATGATCTCATTAACTTGACAGTTTTTACATGAGGACATAAATACTCATAAAATTGGCTATATTTAATTTTCATTATTTCAGTTCTAATATTAATTGAAAATGATGCAAATAATAATAATAATAATAATAATAATAATAATAATAAATAAATAAATAAATAAATAAATAAATAGTGAAATATCCTTGTCCCTAATTTGAGTATCTAAGAATACGTTCAGTAGCAAGATTATTCACAATTGGATTGCACATAGCATACACAATTATTTCTAAATTAGTCTATAAAACCTTATGTTGATATTAATGTCAATTATGAGTTACTCCTATTTTAAACATCTCGGATACAAAATAAATTACAAACATCAATCAATAAAACTTATCTGCCATCAACTTTTAACATCTGGTATGAAAAAAACCAATTTTTGAGGTGGACAGTTGGGAGGATCTTGTGATCCCATCTGCTCATCCATAAAACTGTGTTCCAAATATCAATGCAACTCTTCTTTGAAAAGTAAGAAAAGTAAGAACATTCACATTGAATTTATTAATTTAACTAGCCATATAAGCAAAAATAGATGTTAAATTACACGTATACATGTTAAAGATAACACAAGTTAACTTATGATTAAAAAAATGTTCTTAACTTTTGTTTTTTAACGTATTCAATGTAGACATTAATTTAACCATATAGATCCGTTGGTCAAAGGAAGGGGAAGATTCTGATTTGATCTTTCATGACTTGACCTCTTTAAGAAACCATTCCTTTTCAATGGAATATGTGAGAAATTTAGGTGGTGTTCTGTTCGTATTTTATTTTGTATTTTTATTTTCGAAAATATTTTATATTTCATGTTTTTATTTTTGTTTTTAAATTTGCTGAAAACTCGTTTTGTTTGTCATTTCTGAAAACTGTTTTTGAAAATGAAATACAGGAAAATACATTTTGTTATTCTGATTTAGTGCTTGAATAAATAGGTGAGTTAGTGATGATCTCATTAACTTGACAGTTTTAACATGAGTACATAAATACTCATAAAATTGGCTACATTTAATTTTCATTATTTCAGTTCTACACTAGTACAAAATTACACAAAAAAAATAACATATTAGAGTTGTTTTTCTCAAAAAACGACGCCTCAAAAAACGCGGTGGCAAAATTGTAAATAAAAATTTATAAAAAACGTCGGTTCTTTAATAAGAACAGACGCTGGTGGAGCCGCCCAAGTAAGGGCGTCGGTTCTTACTAAAGAACCGACGCCTATAATACAATTATAGGTGTCGGTTCTTAAAAAAGACCGACGCCTTTTAATTAAAGGCGGCGGTTCTTTCAAGAACCGCCGCCTTTAAGTTAAGTATTTTAGGTCTTTATCAGCTCGCTCCACACCCCTGCGCCCCTCAAAGCTCAGCCTCCCCACCGTATCGTTCATCACACCTCTCCCCCGCCTTCGCCACCATCACCACCGACTGACAGTGCAGCTCCGGTGCCATCCCAGCTCTCCCCCACCGCGGGTACCTACTCTTTCTCTTCCTCATCGCGAGCCATCTCTTTTCTTCTCCGCCGCGCACCACCCCCACCATTGGCGGATCCACCGTGCGGCACCCTAGCTGGCCGCCGGTTGTGCCCCAAAAATTAATAACACCCAAACCCATTTCAGGCATACCCCAGTCAGATCCCCAAGTTCCCAACCCATGAGAGTTAAAACTTCAAACCCTCGACAGTTCCCTCTGACCTCCCTGGCGCAGCTCCGCTCCTTGAGATACCATTCGAAAACCGCTCCAGCTCCACCTCCAGTCGCGCTCTAGCAACAGCAGCAACATTGCTCGTCCTCTCTTGATTGAACCGCTTCTGCCCTCCTCGCAGCAACTCTCCCCTATCGCCTCTAGGTAATTTGTAAATTGTAATTATTTGGTTTTGTAATTTGTATATTTAGTAATTTCTAAGTTATAATCAATAATACATATTCTTGATTTCTCAATTTCGAACTTCTAAGGACACTACCCACTTAGAGCTAGTGCCGCTTCCAGTTCTACGGTCAAATTCTTGATCTTTTCTCAATTTCTCATTTTAATTCTCAGGTACTGAGGCTAACCCTTATTCATTATGATTGAAGTTTATTTGGAAATCATGCATAAATGTTAATTTTTTGTTTTTGCAATGTGGGTCACTTGTGAACCCTATATTCATCTTGCGTGAATTTGAATTTTGATTTGGTGAATATTGGATATTTGGATTTGTGAATTGTGATTGATGAAATTTTGTGAATATTAGATTTTTAGTGTTGTGTTGTGTTGTGTTTTGGCTTCCCCAAACTATTGCCAAGAGAAAAGATACAGAACAAAAAATGAAAAAAAAAAAACCACTTCTATGATCTATCCGGATAGAAGTTCGGATAGAAGTTGATTCAATGGTGATAGAATCATGATAGAATGTGATAGAATATGATTGAATGTGATAGAATCATGATAGAATACTGATAGAATTCGGATAGAAACACTATACATAGAAAAGCTTAATACAAACAAAGAAAAAGGAGGATCGACAGCAATTCTAATTTGTTTGGCGTGGTGAATTTTTGCAATTGGGTTTCGTAATTACATTTTTCCTTTCAATATTTTATTCTGATCGATTATATATTTGTTGAAGATAATTTTTTGATGTGTATGTGATTGTTATAGTTTATATAGGTATAATGGAAATATAAATAAATAAAAAAATAAAAAAAATAATATTAAAAGGCGTCGGTTGTTGTTGAAAACCGACGCCTATAAGTTACTTAAGGCGTCGGTTGTTATTCAAAAACCGACGCCTTAAGTAAATTAAAGGCGTCGGTTTTAAACAACAACCGACGCCTTTAGTTAAGATAAGGTGTCGGTTTACAATCGACGCCTTACGTATGCACTTTTAGCGTCGCTACTAAAGGCGTCTCCTGTACAACCGACGCCTTTTCCGCTTTAAAATCGACGCCTTTGACTCTTAATGTACTAGTGCTAATATTAATTGAAAATGATGCAAAAAATAATAAAAAATATAAAATAGCGAAAGCTTCATAAAAATGATAAATTGTTTAAATATTTTTGATAAGCGAGTTTATATATATATATATATATATATATACAAGACCTCAAGCTTTTGAGTCAGTTGAGCATCAATAATTGATTGCTATATGATTATATTTATTATACCTGAATTTATTTCTTACCTTGTTTCTTTTATGAAATTGGGTCACTTCTCTCGTTAAAGTCAATTAAAGTTACAGAAAGAATTCTACTATGTAATTTGACATCGCGATGCTAGAAATAATACTAATACAATAATATTAATATATCATTTTATAAGTCAAAGTCAAACATTAATTTGTGTTCGACTGGAATGATGCAAATGTAAGGACTCATTGACAAGTAATAGTGAAAGTGAGTAATGATTAATATTGTCTCACAAGGATCCAGATTATTTTTTTCCTCAAGTTCCATCACAAGTTCTTCAATGTTCATCTCGTTGCGCTTATGCTTGAGATAGTTTTTGTTGTCCCTCCATATGGGTGGAAGTTTCTCAATGATTGTAGCCACTTGAAATTATTCACTTACATACATAATTTTTGCATGAATGTCATGGAGTATGACTTGCAATTCTTGCACTTGATTGATGATTGTCTTAGAATCTACCATTTTGTAGTCCAAGAATTTTTCCACGATGAACTTCTTTGTTCCGGCATCTACGGTCTTGTATTTCTTTTCCAAGGATTCCCATAATTCCTTTGCAAATTTCTTGGAGCAATATACATTGTATAAGGCTTTGTCCAAGCCATTCAGAATATAATTTTTACATAGAAAATTCAAATATTTCCAAGCATCCAAGGTAATCAATGATGCCCTATCATTTTCTCCTTCTTGTATGGTGGGAGGATCTTCATTCAAGAATTTCACCAAGTTGAGGGTTTTGAGATAGAATAACATTTTCTGTTGCCACCTTTTGAAATCAACCCCAATAAATTTCTCCTACTTTTTCCCATGTGGAACGGAGTTCGAATGTAAGATAGTAGGGGCACTCACAATCGGAGGAATCACATTAGTAGTAGTTTTAGTCACAACAGGAGGAATCACACTAGTAGGAACACTTCCTTCAGAAGTTCCTATGTTTGAAGTATCATTCGAAGTAGTATCGGTATTAAGAACCTATTCATTTCTGCTTACGTAAAACAGAAGATCAACAAATTCAAAATAGAAGAGTAGAATAAGTTAAACTTAACAAGTTTAACCGCAAGGATGTCACTTCAACAAAATATGGAAGAGAATTTGACTTAAGATTGTTGGAATATTTTGTATATAGTGACACTAAAGAAACAGAATATATATATGAAATTCGTGCCGACAAATGGACGGAGTAACGACAAGAAAAACAAGAAAAGAGAAGAACATGGACAAAGTCGAGGCAAGTGTTGAATATATTGTCCTTAAGTCGGATTTGCCTTGCAACGGTGCCTACGGATTATGGCAATTGAATCACAAGATACAACGACTCCTACTTGTGTTTGTAGCACTCCAAAACACAAGCACAACGAACCGGAATTATGACTTTTGTACTCCAAAAATGAAATGAACAAGAATATAAAAAATTTTGCAACAAAATGCAAGAATTTTTTATTAAGGAAGAGGAGAGAATGATAATGTTATTGCATATCATTGGTGTGTGGAATAGGACAACCCAAGAGTTCTATTTATAGAGTATGAAGGATTTTCGACGAAGTGGTGGGAGCCAAACCATGCAACCCTTCCAAACTATACAACTCTTCCAAAAGACACATTTTTGGACAACCGTACCGCACGGCTTTACGCCAAACCGAGATTTAATCAGTTGACGTGTGATCGCACGGTATTAAAACTGTGCGATCGAATGGACAAAAATAATTTAATCCAGGTCGATCCCTGTTTTTGCGCCCCGAACGCCGAAGTGGAAAACTAATTTGCTTAAACGGATTGAGTCGGATTTGAGTATTTGTCCGAAGTCAACACAAAGTCACTTTAATCGGTTTTCAATACTTAATCAATTTCTCGTATTATTAAACCAATATCCAACATCTCATTGGTACGACTCCAACCTGACATCTCCACCTGAAGAAATTCTTACCTATTTTCCATGTACAAATTCTCAATATTTTCACCTATCATTATTGGCACAAAATTTCTCTTTATAGTCATCACACCAGCTCGTGATGCATATTCCTAGCCCAAGGTGTCTAGTGCTCCCAACATATTATACTGTGCTTTAATATTGGGACATGCAAAACACATTGTTTAACTCATCACTCGATTCTACATCTTCGCATTCACAATTCTCGAATCACTTCGAGTTTTAATTTGTTAATCAGTCACACAAACTTGACTCTCATCACATGACTTTTAATTCTCAATCTCTATTTGGGCATGTGTAATGAAAACATCCAGAATTTAAAAATCAATCACTAATTGGACTCACCAAATTAGCTACAAAGAAAATATCTTGAAGATCATAACTATCCACCATGTTTATAGAATCTGATGCCTCTTTGGATCTTAACCACTTTTTGCGTCACGATGCTTCGACAATTATTTGATGTATCTTCTAACGTGTCCCCTCTTGTGGCAGTAATAACACATTACATCTCTCACTGAATGAGATTGGGAACGATACATGCGACCATATTATCTTCCTCGTGATTCAAATTGTCAACAAAACCCAATCACCAAACACATTACCACTTGACTTATTAATATTAGTCGTCTCTACACTACAAGAAAACGGAGCAATAGGGGTGACGGGACCAGGTATACATTAACAGATCTATAGGGACGAAAAAAGTCGCCCTAGTATGTGATAATATTGTTGTCCCTACAGAAACAAAATTTTATTGAGAATTTTCCCTGCATTTTTTTAATACATATGTATGACTGTCACCCCTATAGGCTCATATTTTTAGTAGGCTTTGATCCTGCTTTTTTTTTTTAAATACTATAGGGGCGACATTTGTCGCCCTTATAAATATTGAATTTTTAGTGGGAACTTTGGCGCCTTTTCCGAACATGGAGGGGCGACAATGATATATGTCGCCCCTATAGCTCCCGTTTTCTTTTTTCACCATACTCAGACCTTTTTCCTCAAAATATTCATTTCTTCGCGCCTCTCATCAACATAATCAAACTTGAAGGTAGAAAATCGAAACCAAGCACTTTTTGGACCTTTGGTTAGCCATTTAAACATTTTTTTTTTTGTTTTTTTGGATTCATGCGTGGAGTTGGTCAGATCCCAAATGGTAGATCTCCATCTATTAAGAGCAGCATTGCATCATCACATGTTCCAATTGGGATCACCCAATCCTATGAAATTCTAAACTCGGAAGACAGGTTGAAATTATACAAGGCTGAAATGCAATCCCAAATGGAAACAATGATGAGGGTTATTTGGCGTCTTACGGCGAATCAGTGTATGACACCGGACGATGTAATTAATGATGAATGTCGTAACGAATACGAGGCCCGTCCATCAGATGGGTAGTTATATTTTATTCTTAAAAAAACAAATTGTAAACTTTTAATCTCGTAAAGATGCTTGAAAACTTTTAATCTATTATAATGTGTATTTTGCATTTTTGTAAATTAAATTTTTTTAAAAAAAATATAACCTGTAAGGGCAACATTATCACCCCTAAAGGTGTTGTTCCTTTAGATCAAAATATCTATAGTGGCGACATTATTCGTCCCTATAACCTTTGGGACATGTTTTAGGTTCGAAGTCCTCAGGGGAGACATTGTCACCCCTATAGATCTTGTACTCTATTATTGTAAACTTTTAATCTAGTAAAAATGCTTGCAAACTTTTAATCTATTATAATGTGTATTTTGCATTTTTGTAAATTAATTTTTTTTAAAAAAAAATTATGACCTACAAGGGCGACATTATCACCCCTACAGGCGTCGTTGTTATAGATCGTAAAATATATAGTGGCGATATTATTCGTCCCTATGACATTTGGGACATGTTTTAGGTTCGAATCCACAGGGGAGACATTGTCACCCATATAGATCTTGTACTCTATAGGGGAGACATACGTCGCCCCTATAGGCATTTGAAATCTCATTCACTGTCAAAGTAGATTTACTAACTATCAATGTGAACACAAATGTTTCATATGATATAGGCAAAATAATCCCCTTCATCTTTCTCAATTTCCACATCCACATTCAACAACTCATTCATGCATTTATAAAATTTATACCAGTGATTCCTAATATCATCTATCTTCAACTCATATAATTGCTTCTTCAAATAAATCGTATTAGTTGAGGATTTAGACATGTACAAATCTTCAAGCATTTTCCATAAGTGAATTTTTTCTCGTCCAAAACACTATACCTCATGGGTAAGAGTCAATCTGATGGTATATATTGACTATATTCGCTCTCGGATCTTCCTAATCTGCATCTTTCATCACTTCTTGACTCTTAAAGCCTTTCGAGTTTACCGATTCTACGAGTAAACCCCTACAAGTCTAAGGACTCTTTGGTCTCCGAAAAGTCAAAATATTTTATGGCTTTCTATCTTCTATCCTTCTCGATGGGGATGATGAGGCATGTGGTATATAGGCATTACCCCTAATTGAGTACTTCCATGGTGATATAAATGTTGCATCTTCCATCCCTTCCAGCCTCTTAGCCTACCTTGTAAAGTCCATGTTGATTTAGAACATCTTCAACTGTACATCTCTAAATATTAAAATTATCATTTCTGTAAATCGCTCCACCTCAAACTTGGAACTTGTCACATCATCTTCACTGTGATCCTAGAATTTGAACCTTGCTCTGATACCACTAAATAAACAATTCATTTTTCTTACACAACCCACTGATTCCACTTGTTGAGAAAAATAAAATCGTATATAATCAATAATGGAGCGGAACGAGACGAATGAGAAAGCAAGATTTAACAAGGCTCAGCTGACTAATGACAACCACATGAGAAGAACACTTTTTATCAACGATAAACATCTCACCCTCATAACTTCTCCCAATATAAAGAAAAATAGTAAACGTATTTTCTTTCTCTCTCTACTTTTCCCAATTGCAACTTTACACAAATCCACGCAAATAAAAGTAACGAGGAATAATCACGTCCTATTAAAGGGCCTCTTTAATCACTAGCTAAATCCCAATCAATTTTTCTTTTCTATTTACTTATTTTTGGGTCAAAACCCCAACAAAATGATGGTAATTGTTTGACGACTATTAAGTAAGGGAGAAATAGATATGTAAGTAGTTTTAAAGATAGAATTTAAAATTTAAAAAACTTGATATTTAATTTCAAAAATAAAGTTTTAACAAAAAAAATATATAACAAAATACATTTTATTAATTAAATATCTAATTAAATAGGTAAATGTCACGATTATAAAATGTATGATCACAATTACAAATTACAAATGTTATAGGTCACAAATTATAAAATCAATTAGTCACGATTTTTTTGGGTCACAAATCAAAAAACGTTATGGGTTACAATTTATTTATTCGATCACAAATCACAAATTTTATAGGTTATTACTTATTTCTCAATCACAATTTACTAATTAGTTAATCTATCATGCACCACCACCACCACCATCATATCTACCACGACCATTTCAAAACCTCACCTCACCACTACCACTACCACTACCACAGTAAGTCCCTCGTAATTACAACAATCAAAATGATGGGAATAACAAACCTCTCCTCCTCCTCCTCCTCCACCACCACCACCACCATTTAAGATCACCACCAGCACTAGCACCAGCACCAGCACCACTACCACTACCACTAATTAATTGATGACAACTTATTTCGCGCACCACCATCCCATCCACCACGACCACTGCTGCCACCAACAGTCCAACAGCGCCACCACACCACCACTACTACCACCATCGCTGCCACATCAGATCAAGCACCACCATCACATATCACATACCACTACCACTGTTGGACGCGAAACAATCGATGCGGCAGTCAGCATAGGTGATGCAGCGGCTGGGAAGTGGAATTGAGCTAGCATTAAATTCTCAGCTAGGAAATTATTTTTAAGTTCTGTTTTTCTGCGCGGATGGCAAAAACACACCTATCCTACAACAAGATAATTTCAAAAAGTAGCAACTGAACTAATTCATGCTAATGCCTATGCACGAACAGAAGTTATTGTCTATGCAAAAAAGGAAAGGAAAAAAAGAACATGCCCTAAGTCGTGAATGATCAGTATCGCATTTCTATATATATTGACAATAAAATTTTCATTTTAAAATATTGGATACCTATTGCTTGGTTGATTTATGAATTTTGATGATTTCTAAGCTATACAGTAAGCATTATATTATAACTAATTAGAGAATGATGAGATCAAAAAATAATATGAATGTATGACAATAATATTCATAAATGTATTCTTGTCCAAAAATAATAAAAGATAAGAAATCTTTTCATGAATTTCTTCACTTCCTAGTGTAACTAATATAATTTTGAATGTATGACATAGCTTTACAACAAAAAAATATTAAGTATATGGAGTTTTTAATCAAATCTCATGACATGCATCCTTTTTTAATAATGATTTTCTAATCTTAGCATATTTGAACGTGGATATGAAGAAAGACCAGGAGCAAGAGAATCATTGAAGGCCAAAAAATTGAATTTTTGTTTTTCGACATTTAAACAGGAAGAATGAATATAAAATAAAAATTATAAAAATAAAAATTGATGACAACCAAGGTGTACAATATATTAGTTCGAATTCTAACCATCGTCATCCTAACAAAATCTTTTGCATCAAATTATTTTCATTTTTTTTAAATTTCAAAATTCGTAAGAAAAAATATTTCCTTTTTATGCAGAAATCTTGTTAAATTAATTTTGGTTGTATCCACAACTATTTTACAAAGATTATCAGCAAAATATCTGATGAAGACGACTCTGCACATCATGAAAATATGTTCAATATGTTTCTAAAATGTAGGGAAATTTATTTACATTATTTTTGTATTTACATGTACAGGTAACTATGATTTTCATTCACTTCTATACTTTGCTGAAATCCCTTGGGAAGAAAAAAAATTAAATGCACAATACTATTCGATAGCCTAACTTTTAGAGTTCGTCTCATGTTTAATAAATATGAGGCCAGACCTAATGGCCATATACATAAGAATGCATGCTTTATTATGGTCAAACATATTTTTAGTTCAATTTGGTACTATTTTAAGTTTTGTCGAACGTACCCAAAGGAAAATAAAATACAAAATCCTTCATCACAGCACCAAAATTATTTTATGACACTAGTCAAACTCAACTGCAGATTGAGCATGTCAAAGTTCATTCTGAATTATATAGCAAAAATCGTCCCAATAGATTAAGAGGGACGACAAGTTGTCATCCCTGTAGATGTTTCATTTATAAGGAAGACATTTTTTAGTCCCTAATAATTTTTATTTATAGGGGTGATATTTATTCGTCCCTAATAAGTTTTTATTTTAAAAAAAATTAAAATTTTGTAATGATATTAATTATTGTATTTATAATAATTTTACATATTTTAATTATACTTTTTTATATGATTAAAATATTTAATACTACAAAGTAAATAAATACATGAATAATTTAAAACTTAATTAATTGACGAAAAAATTTGTAGTTTGGATATGATCAAAAGTTTAACAACTCATAAAAATTAAACAGTTATAAAGACGTACACATCGTCCTCATGCTAGCATTCTAGTGAATTCAAATTCACACTTATATGGAGAGAGGCAAACAAAATAGCAGACTGGTTAGCTGATACAGGATACAAAGAGAAAGGTTACAGAATTTTGAAGCCAGAAGAATTTGATACTGAAACGAGAGATTTCCTCAGACTGGATGAAACAGGTTCTTCGTGTTTTGACAGAGTAGTTTGCAATTAATGGCGTTGGAGATAGAAGACTGGGTTATCTTTGACCGCCTGCTGATTAGGATGATCATTGGCAACTGGAAGTCTGGAGAGGCAAAGAACGAACTGGGGCATTGATCAGGTAACTTACATGAGGCTTGGTCATCTATTGGTTGATTTTACTTTGAGTTAGTTTGATAGAATAATTGTAAGGGAGTTAGTAACTCATTTTTTACAATTTATCTTGCTTGCATTCATTGTTTTGTGCTTTTTTGGAGTTGTTTGCTTCACTCTAGTTGGTTCTTCTATCATATTTGTAATTAGACTTCCTTTTTGGAGGTTTGGCTCTATGTCTCCGTCCTTTTAGGTGTAATTTTGATTTTGTTCAATAAAAGGGTAGGGGCATCCGAACCTCCCCATAAGAGTAGAAGTGGAGGCATAAAAACCGCACCAAAACTCAGATGGGATTCTCTAAAAAAAAAAATGCTAGCATTCTAGTGCATATCAGACATATCCAATTGGGGGGCCTGCGGAGGTGGCAGCGGAATCAGCTCCCGAAAAATAAGTTTGAAGAGAAATTGTCATATGCATAATATATTCATTCAGCGCCCTGATATTTTCAGCGTGATTATCCATCCAAGATTTCATGAGAGTATTGGGGTATCTCTGATAGTAAAAGAAGGTTAAAGTATCTTGTCTACCACATTCATTGAAGATTCATTACAGAAACATCAGAAAATGATTTCAAGCGAAGACTTTTTCATTAATTTTATTGTGATTTGTTAGGAAAACATAAGCCCCTAATCAAGTTAGGTCACCTAACCTAGAAACTAAAATTCTGAAAAACACACTCTCATCAGCAATTGGACTTTCACATTTGCTTTTCTACAAGCATCCTAAGGCCATCTCTAACCGACCTCCAATCAGGATACCATATATGGCATTGTACTGTAGAGACGCCATCTTTGTTTGGGGCAAACTTTTGGTATATGGCATTGCACTGTAGAGAAGCATTTTTGTTTGGGGCAAACTTTTGGTTGCAAATTTTGTCCCAAAAGTTTATTCTAATTCCTCTAGAGAAAAAAAAAATTTGTTTTTCAAAAACGGACAATTAACAATGGATTGCATCAGTTGGTAATTAAGAACGAATTATCCATTGGTAAAAGTTAAAGATTTTCACCTAAGGTAATCAGAAACGGAATGTCCGTTAGTAAATGTGATATATCTTTACTAATGAATATTATGTGCCTAATGTATTCGTCACTAACGATTTTATCTTTCACCTAAGGAAAAAAAAAATGGAATTTCAATTGGTAAATGTGATAGCTCTTTTCCAACGGCTATTACGTGCCCAGAGCATTCCATTAATTTTCACCTACGGTTATAAACAATGAAATATCCGTTAGTAAAGGTTTTATGTTTTATCAAAGGACAGCAAAGGTTTTACTGTTTTAGGTTTTACCAATAGAACGTCTGTTGGTAAAGGGAGAAACCATTACAAGCGGAATTTTCATTGGTAAAATGCAAAACCTTTACCAACGAAAATTTTCTTGGTAAAAGGTTAAACAAAAGAAAAAATCTTTTACCAACCGAATGTCTGTTGGTAACAGCTGAAAGCATTACCAATGAAATTTTCGTTGGTAAAATGCAAAACCATTATCAACTGCAACTCTCTATTGGTAAAAGGTAAAACCTTAGAAAAATACTTCTACCAATGGAATATCTATTGGTAAAAGATAACGCTTTACCAGTGGATGATTTGTTGGTAAAGGTAGATTTTTACCAACAGATATTGGCAAAAGTATGTTTTCATCAAGTGGAAATACAAACGGATAGTCATTACAATTAACAACAAAAATTTTGTATTTAATGTGTTTGTTTAACAATTATATTTTCACCTTCGGTAATCACCAACGGATATTCCGTATTTAATATAATCGTTTTGTATATTTCACAAAAGGAATATCCGTAGGTGACGAAAATTAATATTTTTTCCCACACTTTTACCTACAAAAACTTCATAGGTGTAAATTAATTCATATTAAGTATGGACACTGTGTTGCTAATATTAGTCAACTTTGACAATTAAAAAATCCAATCATTCACCTATTGAAAATTTATAGTTGAAGGATCATCAATTTTTTCGAAAATATGTTTTTAAATGTTGTGTTTATATAATATTTTTTTTTTAACTAATATATAAAATTCGAAACAAAAGTATCAAAAAGAATACAATTGTTCCATTGGTTGGGTTTTACTTTCACAACCTCAAGTTATGAGTTTGAATCACATATGCAACAACCATCATTTACATAAAAATCACATAGAATAGTTACTTGGGCAGGCTGGCCAGTTGGGTTGTTAAATTGGGCCATAAGGAACGTGTTGGAATCAGATACATCATTTTTTATTTTTAATTAAATTCGGTATTTATTGATAACATATGTAGCCATATGTAGCAATTACCAACAAAAATTCGGTTGATAAAAGTCTGCGACTTTATCAACAGAAATTTGGTTGGTAAAATTGTCATTACCAACGAAATTTTGG
This sequence comes from Ligustrum vulgare, assembly GCA_963555705.1. Lineage (NCBI taxonomy): Eukaryota > Viridiplantae > Streptophyta > Magnoliopsida > Lamiales > Oleaceae > Ligustrum > Ligustrum vulgare. The sequence goes on along the minus strand of OY743169.1, from coordinate 70,314,450 downwards.
TCGGTAAAAGAGTGCACGATTATCAACGGAAATTCACACTATAACATATTGGGCTTTCTATAACACTTAATCATAACATTCTTTACTATAATGCTATAAATTAGAAAGTAAGGAAATCTACATCCAATGAGATTTTTGTAGCTAAAGTGTTAAATGTATTGTGAATTGATATTCTATTGGTAATTTCCACGCTCCCTCAAAATAGCAACGTAGAGTCATTTGAAAAAATTTCGTAGGTGAAACTCATTAGGAACATAATTCGGGCTTCATCAATGGAAAAATCCTTGCTAACACCAATTTTGTCATTCTTTAGAAAACATGGTTATTTCATTGTACTATTAAATTTTATTGTATTTATGTGTTTTTAAGTTGACCATTATTTTTATCAAATAATTAAATTAAAATCAATCAAAAGATTATAATCAAGCAGCACGTACAATAAAACAGAGTACTCGATCAAATTAGAAACTTGAGAACATGAGTCGTACAATGACATCTTTGGAAATTAAAATATATCGCTGGCCAAATAAAAGACAAAGATCTAATATTCTGATAATTAAATTAACGGTGACATAAATATTTGAAATTAAATAATAATAAAAACTAAGTGAAAAAAGGAAAATAAGAAACACTGTTCATTTGGTGTGAAATTTGAAATTTTGGATTTGAGATGAGTTGATGGGACAGAGTAAAGAGAAACTGCATTTTAAAGTTTTGGTTTGAGATGGCCTAAACATAACATTGTAAAAACTAATAAAATCAAATTATAGGGAAAATAAAACATTATTTACATTTATTTATTTTTTGTTGGTGAAGTATCTTAGCTTGAAAATCGAGGCTAAAGATACAATTTATTGATTAAAAAAGTAAACATACAAACACAAAGGGGGATGTGTCACCTTACCTTCAAGGAATTAAAAACAATTCTCAAGCCATACAAGCATCAATAGGCTAAACCAAGATGTTCGAATAATTCATTTCTTAACAGATTTGTAGTCCCTTAGTAATGGATTTTAGTTCAACTTCAAGTATGGAGACTTCACCATAGTATTCACAAAATCCTAGAATGATCTCCCCTTGATGATCTCTGATAACTCCTCAACCAGATGCATATTTGTTAATTTCTAAACACCCATCACAGTAAAGTTTGATCCAACCTAACCGTGGCTTGTTCATTCCATTTAACAAAATAACATCTGTAACATTTCTGCACCTTGTTGGATTTCATTTGCTCAGACCCCTGAATATTGGTTAATAGCCTATAGACTCTCCTGATGACCAATCTGCTACTCATTGGGATACCTTGCTGTTTAGATGAATTCCTTTCAAGCCATAGGTACCAAAATGTAATGAGTGGGATTATAGTTAGGATGAGCTTATTTTTCTCCCTTGCCTGTGAAAAGCGCCAGTGTTGGAATAACATGTTAGGCTTATTCAACTGGATGAAGGGGACATTAAGCTTTACTTAGTTCTTGTTGGGGTATTTTGTATATAATGATGCCAAAGAAATATATGAAATTCGTGTCAACAAATGAACGGAATAACGATACGAAAAACAAGAAGAAGGAAGATATGGACAAAGTCGAGGCAAGTATTGAACACTTTGTCCTTAATTCGAATTTACCCGCCAAAGGTGCCAACGGGGTTATGGCAATCGACTCCCAAGATTCAAGGACTTCAACTTGTGTTTGTAGCACTCCAAAACACAAGTACAACGAACCAGAATTTCGGCTTATGTACTCCAAGATGAAATGAACAAGAAAAATCAAAATAATGCAAGAATTTGATTTAAGAGGAGAGGAGATAATGACAATGTTATTGCATATGATTGGTGTGTTTTTGGGATACCCCAAGGGTTCTTTTTATAGAGCATGAAAGGTTATGAACGAAGTGGTGGGAGCCAAACCATGCAATCCTTCCAAATCATGCAACTCTTCAAAAAGACACATTTTCCCAGACAACCGTGTGATCGCACGCTTATAAGTCGTGCAATCGCACGGCCTTACGCCAAACAGAGATTTAATCATTTTTGACGTGTGATCTCAGGGCATTAAAACCGTGCGATCGCGTAGGCAAAATTTTGACCATATTTTTGTCCTTTTCCGTAATTTCTCATTCATCCGATATTGGTTTCGAAATGCCCGTTTGTGGACCTCGAAGTGGCGAAGTGGCAATCAAGTTTGTCTAAACGGATTGGGTCGGGTTTGAGTATTAGGCCGAAGTCGACACGAAGTCACTTTAGTCGGTTTTCAATACTTAACCAATTTCTTGTATTATTAAACCAGTATCCAACAGTTCTTTCCATACCTCCTTAGCAATTCTACCATCGATAAGAACATGATCAAGATGTTCCTTATTATAGCATCACTGGCATTTGGATGGAATATTCATTCCCATTTTACATTTCAAAATGTCATCAGTGGGCAAAAAGTTGTGCCACGCCTTCCAATTAAAAATGGAAATTTGGAGGGAGATAGCTTGCTGCTATACATATCTATAAGAAGACTCCAGTGTATTCTTTGTTCTGAATATTTCAGGCAAAATTGCAGAGTAAAATTACCAGGAGGAGTCAGGATCCAGAAGATTTTGTCTGTCATATCCCTGAAGTGAATATGCTTAATTTCTTTCACTTTAACCTATGGTAGTTTAAGGCTGAGTTTTCTGATAGCCCACCAGTCCAAGTACGTATAGTCTTTAACATAACTGTTATCAATTGAATCAGGGGGTGAATAATAGCAAGAGATCCCGATTGCAGCCATCTATCATGCCAGAATGAGACATGCCCTCTTCCAATCTTCCAGACAATGTTTGGTTCCACCATTTCTCTGACAGATGGGAGCTTTCTCCAAATAGGGGAGTCTTTTTGTCTCAGATTGACAGATGAAGGGTGGATTTCTGCAATATTTAGCGTTAATAACCAAAGAGATTTTTCATTATTGACAAAATATTTTTTCATCTATATTATATTTTGTAGACAATTTGCATTTCTCAGCACATAAATATTGGCAAGCCTGTTCACTGCAAAAGTTAAATAATGAGAAGCCTAATATCTGCTGCTGAAAATACAGTCGGTAAAATTACTGCCAATTCATGTATGATTACAGGGACGACTTTTATGTCGCCCCCGTTTATGCCATTCCTGTTGACTCTTTTTCTTGTAGTATAAGCCAGTGTTTGGTACAAATTAAGATTTAGATTTTAATCGAAATTAAAGCTAACAATTAATCTCAATCACATTTCGACACACAATTTTTTAATCATATATAAGTGTGTTTTATACACTTATTTATCTGTCAAAATTAGGATATTCTTTTGTTTTTATTGAATAAATTCTACTTAGTTTATGTATATTATTATTATTTCAGGTTTTTATCCCAAAATCAAGAAAATGAGGAATTGAAGTAATCACATAACAATTGGATGAAAAAACACAATTTTAGATGCAATTGGAGACAAAAGCTAAAGGACCGAGCGTGTAATTAATTCAAGGACCAACGTGAATTGTTTGAAATAATTGAGGCTTTAAAGTATAAGTTAGGTAAATGTAATTGGGCCTCTAAAAACCAATTAATATGACTTAATTGGGCCTAAGTGAAAGGATATTCTTTGAGAAGAATACATAACTAAGGATTTTTAAGTATACATTTTCAAAATTAAGAAAATTACGGTTTTATTTCAAAAATCAGGCCATAATTAATTATACATTTTATTGTTTATGGTCACAAGTCACAATTTTTTAGGTCACAGCTTATTGTGGTTACAAGTCACAATTTTTTAGGTCACAAATCAGGTTATAAGTTTATGGTTACAGTCACAATTTTTTAGGTCACAATTTATTTCTCGATCACAAATTTCGAATTTCGTAGGTTACGATTTTTTTGATAGGAAATCTCGAGTCAATTGGTCACAACTTAACAAATTATGAGTCTTAATTTCTTCATTGGTCACAAATTACAAATTTAATTGGTCACAATTTTTTCTATGATGCAAATCAAGAATTTTGTAGGTCACAATTTTCACAAATCACTAGTTTTCTTAATCATAGATCATAAATTTTATAGGTCTCAATTTATAAAATTATTTGCTTGACTAATTTTTTGGTCACAAATTATTGATTTAGTTGGTCACAACCCTCAAATTTTATAGGTCACAAATTAAGTTCAGAACAATTACTTGGTCAAAACTAAATTTTGGATCACAATTATCAAATTATTAGGTGACAATAATTCAATTAAATGTCACAAATTATCAAAATTTATGATCACAGTCACAAAATTCTTAGGTCACAAATTTCAAATTTTGCATGTCATAATTTTTCTCGATCGCATATATATCTCGAATTAATTGGTCACAACTTAACAAATTATGAGTCACAATTTATTTATGATAAAAAAAATTATAAATTTTATAGGTCACAATTTTATCTCAAGCACAAATTATGAATTTGTTAGGTCACAACTTTCACAAATCATAAGTTTTATAGATCACAATTTATATCTTGATTACAAATTTATAGATTACAATTTATTTCATAGTTACAAATTATCAAATTATTTGATCACAAAGAATCAATTTAATTGTTCACAATCTATTTTTAATCACAACCTATAAATTTTATAAGTCAAAAACTATTTCTTGATCACAATCCATAAACTTCAAAAAGATATAGATGTGAGTTTTTTGTCATTTATGAATTCTTAGGAAATTTAATGCATTTAGCTGAGGAGAACTCTGACCCGCTGTAGAGATACATGGTTGACTTAGTTAAATAGGCCTAATTTGAACTCGATGGAGGTAATTTAGATATATGCGTGAATTCGACTAAATATAATTTTAGAATACAACTTTAGATGAGAAATTAAGCTAGAACATTACTTCGAAATTGTTAATTCCGATATTCATTTAACTGTTCAAAAACCTACCATTTTATTTTGCTTTTGTTAGTCACTTTTAGTTTTAGTTTACGGTTTCTATTTTTATTTTAATTGCATTGTTTATTTCATTTAATTCTCAATTCTTTGTCTTTTTGGATATTTTTGCAATTTATTTTATAAGTTAATTTTTGTTTTAGTCTAGAAATTTTAGAATCAAAGTAAATTAATAACGAATAAATAGTCATCGTAGGATCGACAATCCGGACTCAAAAGTCCACTTTTACTACTTGTTAACAATATCGTACACTTGCGATATTTTCGCAACAATATATTTCATCAAATTTTATAAAAAATCTACTAAAAATCTGATTTTAACCTTCGCCAAACTGGGGCCAATTAAATTTGTATTAGGCATTGGACAGTATATTAACTTAGAATATGGTATTAAAGTGCTCGAATAAGTTGTTCAATTTAAAAATATAAAATTTCACATTTCTAAAATGTGTGAATAAAATTATTAGAACGACCCAAACTTAAGATTACAACACAATAACATTTGAATGGAAGAAATAAAGCATTAGATAGGGAAAATCAACCCAAGGAAGCTTACATTAATATGTTTGAATAAATTTGATTACAAAATCAAACATATTCAATCTAGTAGCTTATTTTTCATTGAGCCAAGAAAATAATCACTAGTTATGAAATTGAAATGCGAGGGACTGGAAATTCTTTGATTATTCAAGGGATTCCTCCTATGCCACCACCAGACCCTCCACCAAATCCTGCACCAAATCCACTACCAGATCCTCCTCCCAATCCGCCTCCACCACCACCTCCGCCACCAAAACCACCTCCTCCTCCATGAGCACCACCTCCAAAGCCACCTCCAAATCCTGCTCCGTAACCAGAACCACCCCCTGTTCCTCCACCTCCACCGCCGCCGCCACCCCCTCCACCGCCACCGCCACCTCCTAAATTCCAATGATCAAAGAAGAATTTTTCATCATTGAAAGAACCATCTGATTCAACAAGCTTTCTCGCTGTGGTGGTGCAAACAAGAACACCAAGAAGAACCAATAGAGCAATTCTGGAAGTCATCTCAATTTGAAAGTAAAAGACAGCTCTTGATTGTTGAGAATTTAGGACGCAATAAAGGGAATATATATAAAGCTTGAATATCAGGTATTTACATTGTAGTTTAATGCTTGAATAAATAGGTGAGTTATTGATGATCTCATTAACTTGACAGTTTTTACATGAGTACATAAATAGTCATAAAATTGGCTATATTTAATTTTCATTATTTCAGTTCTAATATTAATTGATAATAATAATAATAATAATAATAATAATAATAATAATAATAATAATAATAATAGTAAATAAGTAAATAAATAAAAAATAGTGAAATATCCTTGTCCCTAATTTGAGTATCAAAGAATACGTTCAGTAGCAAGATTATTCACAATTGGATTGCACATAGCATACACAATTATTTCTAAATTAGTCTATAACCTTATGTTGATATTAATGTCAATTATGAGTTACTCCTATTTTAAACATCTCGGATACAAAATAAATTACAAACATCAATCAATAATACTTATCTGCCATCAACTTTTAACATCTGGTATGAAAAAAACCAATTTTTGAGGTGGACAGTTGGGAGGATCTTGTGATCCCATCTGCTCATCCATAAAACTGTGTTCCAAATATCAATGCAAAACTCTTCTTTGAAAAGTAAGAACATTCACATTGAATGTATTAATTTAACTAGTCATATAAGTAAAAATAAATGTTAAATAACACGTATACATGTTAAGATAACACAAGTTAACTTATGATTAAAAAAATGCTCTTAACTTTTGTTTTTTAACGTATTCAATGTAGACATTAATTTAACAATTTAGATCCGTTGGTCAAAAGAAGGGGAAGATTCTGATTTAATCTTTCATGACTTGACCTCTTTAAGAAACCATTCCTTTTTAATGGAACCTGTGAGAAACTTAGGTGGCGTTCTGTTTGTATTTTATTTTGTATTTTCATTTTCGAAAATATTTTATATTTTTATTTTTGTTTTTAAATTTGTTGAAAACGCGTTTGGTTTGTCATTTCTGAAAACTGTTTTTGAAAATGAAATGCTGAAAAATACGTTCTGTCATTCTGATTTAGTGCTAGAATAAATAGGTGAGTTAGTGATGATCTCATTAACTTGACAGTTTTAACATGAGTACATGAATACTCATAAAATTGGCTATATTTAATTTTCATTATTTCAGTTCTAATATTAATTGAAAATGATGCAAAAAATAATAATAAAAATAAAATAAAAAATAGCGAAAGCTTCATAAAAATGATAAATTGTTTAAATATTTTTGATAAGCGAGTTTATATATATATATATATATATATATATATATATATATATATGTATATACATATACACATCAATAATTGATCGCTATATGATTATATTTATTATACCTGAATTTATTTCTTACCGTGTTTCTATTATGAAATTGGGTCACTTCTCTCGTTAAAGTCAATTAAAGTTACAGAAAGATTTCTACTATGTAATTTGACATCGGGATGCCAGAAATAATCCTAATACAATAATATTAATATATCATTTTATAAGTCAAAGTCAAACATTAATTTGTGTTCGACTAGAATGATGCAAACGTAATGACTCATTGACAAGTAATAGTGAAAATGAGTAATGATTAATATTGTCTCACAAGGAATCCAGATTATTTTTTTCCTCAAGTTCCATCACTTTGATCTCAAAATAAATAAATATAGAATTGATATTTAAGTTTGAATGACCATTCAACTGAATTAAACTACAACTATTTAACTAAATGCATATGAAAGTTTTGAGAAAAGAACTTCATAAGAAAAACGTATTAGGAATTCGACTCCACTGCTAGTGGCTGTTAAATTCTAATATTCACTCTTAGTCCAATTCACGCATTAACTATCAATAATTCAATATTATCTATCTCTCTCTTCAAAGGTAATTAGAGTCAAGACCCAAAATATCCTTGTCCCGAATTTAAGTATTTAAGAATACGTTCAGTAGCAAGATTATTCACAATTGGATTGCACATAGCATACACAATTATTTTTAAATTAATCTATAAAACCTTATGTTGATATTAATGTCAATTATGAGTTACACCTATACTAAACATCTCGGATACAAAATAAATTACAAACTGATATTAATAAAACTTATCTGCCATCAACTTTTGACATCTGGTATGAAAAAAACTAATTTTTGAGGTGGACAGTTGGAAGGATCTTGGATCCCATCTGCTCATCCATAAAACTGTGTCCCAAATATTAATGCAAAATTCTTCTTTGAAAAGTAAGAACATCCATATTGAATGTCTTAATTTAACTAACCACATAAGTAAAAATAGATATTAAATAACACGTATATATGTTAAAGATAACACAAGTTAATTTATGATTAAAAAAATGTTCTTAACTTTCGTTTTATAATGTATTCAATGTAGATATTAATTTAACTATTTAAACCCGTTGGTCAAAGGAAGGGGAAGATTCTGATTTGATCTTTCATGACTTGACCTCTTTAAGAAATCATTCCTTTTCAATGGAACCTATGAGAAACTTAAGTGACGTTCTGTTTGTATTTTATTTTGTATTTTTATTTTCGAAAATGTTTTATATTTCCTGTTTTTATGTTTGTTTTTAAATTTGCTGAAAACGCGTTTGATTTGTCATTTCTGAAAACTGTTTTAGAAAATGAAATGTTGGAAAATACGTTCTGTTTGAAATTTTGCAGAATAATACTTAAACTATTTTTAATTAATTTGCTTGCAGAATACTACTGACTAAAATTCAAATTTCCTTTCACAATACACTGAAAACATGGTTACCTGCAACACACTAATGTGATTACTAAGAGTCTATATTAACAACAAGAATTTCTACTTAATTTTTTTTAAATATGACAACAAAAATTCCTACTTAATTTTTTTTTCTAATGTTGATATTGAATTCAATAAAACCTTATTTTAGGATAATTCTAAAAAATAAATAAATAAATTATTTAGGTTTAGTTCTAAGTTAGGACAATTCTCCAAACAAAAAAAAAAAACTTTATTTTAAGCTTGGTTCCAAGTCAGGATAATTCTTAAAATAAATAAATAAATAAATTATTTAGGCTTAGTTCCAAATTAGGATAAATCTGAAAAAAAAAAAAAATCAACTTTATTTTAAGTTTAGTTCCAAGCCAGGATACTTCTTTAAAAAAAAAATAATAATTATTTAGACTTTGTTTCAAGTTAGGATAATTCTAAAAAAAAAAAAAAAAAACATTTATTTAAACTTAGTTCTAAGTAGCTTAATTTCAAGTCAAGATAATTCTTTTAAAAAAAACATTTATTTAGACTTAGTTCCAAGTTAGGATAATTCTAAAAAAAAAAAAAAAAAAAAAAAATCAACTTTATTTTAAGTTTAGTTCCAAATCAAGATAATTAAAAAAAAAAAATCACAAAACGCGTTTTCAGCGTTTTGTGTACAAATTTTTTTTTTTGTTTTTCAAAATGCGTTTTCGAAAATGGTAAAGAGAACACGTTTTTAATGTTTTCGAAAATAAAAATAGAAAATGACCTCAAAACAACAAATAGAGCAAGGTCTTATTTTTATGACATGTACCTTGACACATCCCATTCTGATATTTTCAAACTTGTTTCCCTCTTTAGTTTATCACTGGCTTATAACTAGGCTGGGCCTTAGACTTTCCTTCTTCAGAATTTTTGTGGTGATTAATCAACACGCATGCATGCGTACGTGCAAGCTTCTACAATCATTTTTTTTTTTTTTTAAATTGAACCAACAGATGTTGCCATGATATATATTATTATAATAAATAAATAAAGTACAACTTAAGAGAGTCTGATTTGACCTGCATAAAAGTAGCTTTTATTTTATTTTAGAGGAAATTACATAAAATGTCCATTTACACATTGTTGATTGCAAAAATGTCCTAATTTTTTGTCATGCCCATTTTCTTCAATTTTGGACCTAAATGCCCCTACTACAAATCTTAAATTCCAGCATTGAGACAAAATCTTGAATATTATTTCTTTATTGTAACAACCAATGAAAATTTGACAAATAATCTATCCTATATTTTCGAAAAGATGTGAAGGTCCAGTCTATATTGTCTATTATATAAGAGTTCATTATTTAGGATTGTGTTACCCAAATTCGGCCCAGTTCCTGAAGCAGATTAAAGACCGGTGCATCACTTTTCTTCTTCACTTTAACAAGAATCTAAAAACTCTCTTCCTTTACTCTCTGAAATCACTTAGCGATACCACTAAAATCACCATTGCTGACCATCAACGACCTACGTGCAAAGGCCTACGCCATGAAAACTTTCATCATCTCTGAAAGCATTTAAGGTTGAAACTTAAACTTATAGTTTTGTGTTATTTTTTTTATTCTTGAGTTTCTTAGTATGTGTGCATATAAATTTTAGAGAGTCTCGTGTTACTGAAATAATGCGATGAGCTATTTCATCTTATGCTGCAGTTTTGCCCTTTACAGCAAAAAAGAAGTTCTTGTGTGAGTTTTAGAGTATATCAAAACTGCTCCTAATATTGTTTCTTGGCGGCGACTTAGGATTTTTCATAATTTTCCTTTAGGTTTTGCATAATGAGGTTTGTGGAGGACAAAGAAAACACAAACTCCATTGTCCTGCCATGACAAAGGTGTATGAGTGCTTCGTGTCGTTGATTTCGTAACTGGAATGCTATTGTTCTGTCTTTTGCATAATTAAATAATTGAATTTTCAAATAAGATGGAAAAATGATGACTTCTACTTCCATTGGAGGCAAAAAAGCTGATCAAATTGTTTGGTGTCTTTCATGTTTTGTTCTTTACTAGTTTATCAATTATTTTTAGTTGTAACTTTCAGTAACTGGATAAGAATAACTAAATGAAACCCTGTTTGCTAATTTAGCATCCCGGTAACTAGATAGCCAACTCTTTCTCCATATATAGCTCCAATGAAAATCATAATTATACAAGATAAAACATATGGAAAATGGTATTTTTAATGTAATAGGGCAAATATCTTGGAAGGAACTAGTTTTTACTTTTTCCAATAATTCCTGAACTTTCGTCTCGATTTGATTTAGCCCTAAGCCTTCATAAAGTGAAAGTGGATAAACTAAATGATTTCTTCCTTCCTAATTCGGAAAACCTTTTTTTGGATTTTATAGATTTTTCTCTTTTCTTTATGGAATTATGTAATCAATAAATTGAATAGGGTAATGCTCATTTTCCAAAACTATGCATCTGTGTCTGCATAATCCATATTATGGGGTTGTGAAATATCAAGGTATGCTATATATGCTCTGCCAGGAATAGATAGTTAAACTTAATGCCAAAAGAATGGACAATTATTACTCACAGCTAAGCAAATTATAGTTTGCTAAGTGTTATGAAAGCCTCTCGACAAATTACAGCTTATTAGCCTTACCATATTATCAATGTTCAATTAGTGTTATTGAATGTGTTGGAGATAACGTTGTGTTAATACTATGAATTCGATGACAAATTGGTTGGAGATGCAACTAGAAAACATGTAATTTCACATTACAGGTTTTTTCATATACTATTATTTTGCTATTAAAGACTAACATATTTTTCTAGGATGAATGCACGTTTCAGCTTCCTCGAGAAGAAAAGGTTGGGGAAATCGAATGAGCTACAAGAGAGGTTGTGAATGAGCCTACAAAGACCCGTAAGAAAGTATCAAGTAAATATCCAATGAAGGGTTTTTATCTAACACCTCCCAGACCTCGTTCAAGTCGGTTGAAAATTGTCAGTGTTACCACGAACACTCCTTTCACACGCAACAGACGAAAGAAGTAAACGAATAATGAAAAGGGAAAAAATTGAAAACAATGATCTTACGTATTTTTGCATTGAACTCATGATGTAGAACTTTTGTGATCACATTTTACACATCTATTAGGGACTTGTCGCAGGCTGTTCTAATTTTGAAATAGTCATTGGACTTGTTTTTCATGTGTTTTGGCGTAAACTTGTTATGTTGGACAAATTTTGTCATTCTTGACACCTGATATGTCAAATGTCTAGAAAAACAGGTCTCAATTGTTGAGAATGACATTTGAAAATGTCAAGAACAGTCATGAATGTTCAATAATCAAGTGCTAAATGCCAAGATTTTATATCTATTTCAAGTTGGTTTCCCAACATTCACACAAAATTAATTTTAGTTCTAACATGATGTTTTTAGACAAATGACAAATCTACTTTATTTATGTTTGGAACTTTGAATTTCAATTGGATTCGAAATTTCAGTCTGTCAATATTGAGCTTCTTAGAAAGTAAATTGAGAAGTTCCTTGTATCTAACGTTTCATCGAATAACAATCCAGTTGTCAAGCCACTTCCAATTGTCATCCATGTTGAGAAAAGTTTCACCATGCGAAACAACGAACCTCATTATATCCGCCATACCTAGATGTCAGAAATAATACTATAATGAACTAACACGAGATAAGCGGACACAAAAAAGCTATCTACAAGAAGGTGTTTCAAATGATTAACATTTGTGAGTTCATTACCCACAATCTCGACATTTTAAAAATGTCCACAAGAAGGTGTTTCAAATGATTAACATTTGTGAGTTCATTACCCACAATCTCGACATTTTAAAAATGTCCAGAACAACATTTTAAATATCATTCTTGATATTATAAATGTCGAGAATGACGTATCAAATCATTTACCACATCTTTCAACTTCGAGAAGAACCAGTACCAAGATGCATTAGTCTTCGCATCAACAATAATCCACGCAACTGGATATATTTGCATATTTGTATCTTGTCTTGCTGCTATTAGAAGTGTTCCCTTGTATTTACCTTTCAAATTACTATCGTCCACACAAATGACAGGTCTCATGTATTCTCAAAAACCTCTTATACTGGTGGTATATTCATGTTTGGAACAATGAATTTTAACAGGATGCGAAATTTGATTCTGTCAATGCCGAGCTTCTCGGAAAGTAAATTCAGAAGTTCCTCAAATTTAACGTCACTTCGACAACAATGGGCGTTGTCCGGTTGTCAAGCCACTTCCAATTGTCGTGAATGTTGAGAAAACTTTCACCGTGTGAGACAACGGACCTCATTATATCTGTTATACCTAGATTCCAGGAACAATACTATGATGATGTAACACGCAATAAGTGGACACAACGAAGATATCTAGAACAAGGCATTACAAACGATTAACAATGGTGAGTACATTTGAAAAGCTATCTTGACATTTTGAAAACTGTCGAGAACAACATTTTAAATGCCATTCTCGATATTTTAAATGTTAAGAATGACAACACGTAATTCCCTCAACACTTGCATATCTATTCTTCTCCAAATATCCTTTTTTTAGAAATATTCTGATGAGATTCGAAGCGCGGAAGAAACGCCGGAAAGTTCCGAACTCAGGTTGTGGTTGGACGGATGAATCATGACCCGATATTCACGACGCGATGACTCGACGATGCGGAATAAAGAACCACGACTTTCGAAACGCCACAAGGATTTGTCCAATCTCCCTGATTAGTTTCTGGATTTGAACGCCACAAATATTCTAGCAAATATTTGATAAGTTCGATATTTGAACGCCACAAGAAATATTCTTGATAAGTTCGAAAAACATAGGAATCCACCTATAACTTTTATTGAATCCTCAATAAAAACTGTTTATATCAAAATCAAATCTCAAGTCTCAATTACAATGAATGGAAAAAACGTATAAATAAGCAAAATAACCTAACCGCTAATTTACTCAAAATAGAATTCTAATTAAAGTAGAATACTAAATTAGGAAAATAACCTGAAAACCAAAATGGAAACAAAATAATTAAAAATCCTATAATTATGGAAATATAGTAAATTTCCGTCTGCATCATTGATTTGCCAATTTGAAGACCCAAACGATGGAATTTGGCCCTAAAAGCAATGGGCTCAAGGGCGTTAGCCCATGAGTCTTGCTCAGTGACCTATTTCTACTCGAAAAACATATATTATCCATCCAATTCCGACATGACTGATTGGACTGCACTTTTATTTGGCTTGAATATTTAACTTTCTGTCAAGCCTGCTATGACTCCGATTGTCGCGGGTCCGGAACACATCACATTCATTTCCACCATTAATGACATATTCATTACACAACAATCTCATATTACTAACATAAATGATACAAAAAGTGACATGATGATTAGATAATAACACTACACAATGATCATAATATTGATAGCAATACTTTCATAATCTTAAAAATTAGTTCAACTAATTATCTAGTATTTCTCTCCATTTTTTTAAGATAATTCAAAACAAGTAAATACAAGTTCTCAGTGGAAACAAAAATTGGTGAATAATACCTCGTAATGAAATTCCTTGTATGCCAAATGGATTCCACAATATGGTAGTAAATTTTTTGTCAAGATTTTTTCAACAATATCCTTCCATGGACCTCTCTAAAATATAAGAAAAATGGTAATAAAAGTTCAAAATATTTGTCTAAAAAAACTCTAAAGGTTTTTACCCAACATTTGAATGATACTAATGGGTATTAACTAGTACTATAGTCAACTCATAGGTCTAATCAAGATGTGTGTGTGTGTGTGTGCGCGCGCGCGCGCGCGCGCTTCATTAAGGGTAAGATGGTCAAATTACACCAAAATTTGGATATTTTTGCAAAAACTATTAACTTTGGACACAACTTTTGTGATTAGCATGGAATTGGACATTTTTTAAAATTCCCCTTTATTTTATTAAATCCATTTCCAATCTTTATTTCGCAATGCCAAATCACAATCACAATAAACAACTTAAAGAAGTCAGAAAGAACTCAAAATTCAGAGGATAAAAAATTTCCATCGTCTTTGCACCTTAACAATATCAATTATTGCTTCAAGATTAAACACCATTAAATTTATGGCAACAATATTCTATAAATAAACCTCGAGGCTAATAGATATTACCTCCCGAAAGATCTCATGCTGCTCCATGGAAATTTTTTCTCCTTTTCTTTGCTGTTTTCAGTCCGTTTTGAATTTTCGATTTTCGAAAATATCAAAAACGAGTTCACTTTGCCTATTTTCAGAAATGAGTTTTCCAAAACATAAAATAAATAAACAAATAAATACAAAGGAAACTCAAAACGAGTTTATTGCATTTTGGATATTTTGTGTTAAAAAGTCCAAAACGTCAAAACCCGCGTTTTGGAATTTTTTTTTTTTTTTTTTTTTTGTAATTTTTTTTTAATGTGAGACACTACCTTCACTTGAAATTCTTATATTATTTTGCCATTATATATAGATCCATGGTAAGATTAATTAATAATTTATTTTTCTTTTTTGTAAATGTGAGACACTTCCTTCACTTGAAGTTCTTATATTATTTTTCCATTATATATAGATCCATGTTAGGATTTTTTTTTTTTTTTTTTAATTTTTAATTTTTTTGGTAAATGCGAGTGTAGCGACCAAGAATTTTTACGCGATTAATAATTATTTTAATAGAAAATCGTGTCGCTACTATTTCACCCATTTTTATTAAGTTAACGCCACGACGTATTCGTATAGCCAAGTCAAGAAATAATCGAGATCGTTCGATTTTAAATTAAATTCCGAATTTCTAAAAATATCTCCATTCTCTTGATTTAAAGTATATTAAGTCTAAGTACTTAATTCAATGTTATCCCAATATTTATTTGTACAAAAATTACTTTTATTATTTAAATTAAGAAAATATATGCAAGCATGAGAGGTTCCATTATATGTAATCATGAAGAGCATAATATTTGTATAAATATGGAAAAGTATATGAATGATTTATATACTCCATTATATATAATCATGAAGAGCATAATATTTGTATAAATATGGAAAAGTATATGAATGATTGATAAGACTCCATTATATGTAATCATGAAGAGCATAATATTTGTATAAATATGGAAAAGTATATGAATGATTTATATACTCCATTATATATAATCATGAAGAGCATAATATTTGTATAAATATGGAAAAGTATATGAATGATTTATATACTCCATTATATATAATCATGAAGAGCATAATATTTGTATAAATATGGAAAAGTATATGAATGATTGATAAGACTCCATTATATATAATCATGAAGAGCATAATATTTGTATAAATATGGAAAAGTATATGAATGATTGATAAGACTCCATTATATATAATCATGAAGAGCATATTATTTGTATAAATATGGAAAAGTATATGAATGGTGCTTTATTTTAAGAAAAGGATGTGTTAAAATTAATAGAATTGAATGATTATGTTTACAATATGCCAACTTTATACATCTATTTAAACCCATCTCTTTTACACACAACTCTACACATATACACTTATTTCCAATCTCTTGACAAAATCCACAAGTAAGAGAAATTCAAGGTGGTCAAGAAAGTTTTGGTCCATTTACTACTACACTTCATTTTAATCTTTTAAAAGGTAAGTATATCTTATGTTTTTATGAAAAGTAAGTATGTTTTTATGAAAGGTAAATACACCTTATGTTTTTATGAAAAGTAAGTATGTTTTTATGACAAGTAAGTATATCTTATGTTTTTATGAAAAGTAAGTATGTTTTTATGAAAGGTAAATACACCTTATGTTTTTATGAAAAGTAAGTATGTTTTTATGACAAGTAAGTATATCTTATGTTTTTATGAAAATGTTTGGATCATTGCTATGAAATCAATCTCACAAGATTGTTATGGGTTCCATATGATATGTTTATGATTATGCTAAGGGGACCGGAGTTTAGTAGCGCTACACATAAGAATTCTTGCCATTTAAGTTCGGTAAAATTCTTGTGTCTCCCTATGTTTATGAGTATTTCGATCCTATCCTATGTTATGATGAAAATGATCCATATGCTTTCAAAAGAAAATTTATGCTTGGTATACTTACTGGGATTTTATAAATCTCACTCCACGATATTTACCATTTTCAGATAATTGAAGGTTCGAGGCGGTCAACATGGAAGTGGCAAAAGTGGTTAAGTTTGATGAGATAATTATGTTGAACTTTATGTAAGAAAATTATGTTCTATTTTTATTCACAAATAAAATTATGGGATTCTAATTATTCTTTTGAATAATTTTACATTACTATTTAAGTCTCGATAATATGATATGAGTCACTTTTAGTGGCACTCGAATGGAAGAGAATTCGGGTCGTCACAGTTGGTATCAGAGAAAAGAGTTTTAAAAACGATTCTGTAGATTTTTGAAATTTTATTTCTTTAAAAAAAAAAAAAAAAAAAAAAAATCACTATTCACGTGAACAGTAAAACGACGTGCTATTCATGATGAACAGTGAACGAAATCACTATTCATTATAAAAAAAAAAGTTGAATTTTCACATGTCAAGTATGGTTATGATTTTGAAAAGCATGATGAAATTTGATGTGCGAATTTCAAGGACAAAATTCATTTTAAGAAAGGGAGTTTGTAATGTCCTGAAAATTTTATGGAATATAATTAGTTAGTGATATGATGTTTATATTGATGTCTTTGATAAATTTCTAGAAGTTCGGGGACTAAAGGAAAAATAAGATTTGACGATAAATTTTATTTGGGTTAAGTTATTAATTATTGATGGGGAGATAATTACTATATCGATATTGGATTTGTTTTGAAGACTGTGATTAATTAGGAATTATGATTCAAGAAAATGTTGATTTGGATACAACCACATTAAATTATTGTTGATTAAAGGAAAATAAGATTATATGAAATATTTTAACTCATCACTCTACTATGTCACTCTCCACGTATTGACTCCTCGAACCAGGTATGTTATATGCTTTGCAAGTCATTTACGATTTTATTAAGACATGTTAAGTATGAAATCTTCATATGTTATGAATCTTTATGTGTTACACATAATATACATGTCAAGTATGATATAAATTGATAGAAGACTCAATTTTTTTATTCTTTTCAATGTAGAATCATGAGACAGAGAGGATATTTATATGAATTTTGGTGCATATTAAGCTTAGTAAGATTGACTCAATTAGAAATTAAGTTGGGTTGTAACTTTTGCCCAAAATATATGGAATAATATATTAAACAAACAAAATTGATAATGAATTCGTACAATAATTTATCCCTTTATCACTACCTTTGTGTAAAAACAAGGGAAAAACTGTGGATGGTTATTAGTACTTCCTCTTCAAGTTTCAATTTTCGGTTCAATAATTTATCCCTTTATCACTACCTTTGCTTAAAAGCAAGGAAAAACTGTGGATGATTATTGGTACCACTCTTCAAGTTTCAATTCTGAAAAAAAAAAAAAAAAAAAAATTCAGAAAGAAAAGAAAGAAAGAGAACGGGTGTTGAGCATAATGGGAATAATATGACTTAAGAATGATTTTCAAAATAATTGTTGTCCTTGAGTTTAGAAATGATGAACCTTAAATGGACTTTGCATAATTGATTTTAGACATGGCACTAAGTATGAGAAGTCAACAGAAATGATTAGAAATATGTTCAGATTATCTATCATTTAGATTTAATGAGAAATAGCGAGCCAATTTTATGAAGTTTTATGAGATGTTAAGATTATAAGTGATGTGGTTTTAATGAGACTTTTATGAGAAGCATTATGAAGTTAGAGATTTAAAGATTTGGTTATTGGGAATTAAGTAATGGATATTATGTTGAGTAAGTGAATTATGCCTCTATATTGAAGAGAAATTTATTATGAACTTTGGCCTTGTGATTAAATTTTGGGAATATGATTTATGACTTATAAATATAAGTATGAGTAATCTTTTGAGCCAATTAAGGTATGGAAGGAAGTGATATTGTGATATTGAAAAATATGATTTGAAATTGTTATGTTGAGGAATTATGAATTGAATTATGGGATATTTTTTGATGATATTGAAGTGTTGGAATCGTTTTCAATATTTTTAGATTGTTGTGATCAAATGTGGAGTTATTTATTATTGTGAGTTATGAAGTATGCTTATGGTTTGGGATAAGTCCAAATTACAAGGGAGACTCTGTCCAGAATTTTATCATTTGGAATTAAGAGCATGATATGATAAGCATCCACTAAAGGAATTAAGGTTAGACATGCAAGTTCATTTACATCACAAACGAGATTTAGTAGATGATAGCAGAGATTTTATTATTTTCTCATAAGGAGAACATACAAAGAGTCACACTGGAAAAGAAATACATGAAACACGCAAAAGCAAAAGAAAGCAACATGGGAAATTCCTCAAATTGAGAGATGTGTTTCCGGAGTAGCCGTATCCTACCACCTCTGACCTTTTGAGGAAATAAAGAAACCTTCAAAGAGGTGTGTTTCGAGAGTAAGAATACTCCGTAATCTACCACCTGGAACCTTTGAGGTACACACAAGATTTAAACATTAAGGAAATCCTAGGAAATTAGAGGGGTGTCTCGAGAGTAAGAATACTCCGTACTCTACCCCCACCTATTCTAAGATTCATAAAGTTAAGTTTACATTAACCGGACTCCATTTTCGCTTGATTCCCCTTCCTTGCGACCAATCTATCTTAACCCCTGCTGGATCTTGTATTGAGATATATGACTGCAGCTTATCCAGTAGTTCATCAATAGTAGGAGCAGAAATAAGAAGCCTTCTGGAAAATGGAGAGATGAATCCCTGTTCCACAGCATAATCAAGAAAGGTTAACAAACCATCAAAGAAATTGTTAACATTCAGAAGCCCAATAGGCTTAGTATGGAGATCTAGTTGAGCCCACGAGGTAATGTTAAAGATTTCTTCTAAGGTACCAAAACCTCCGGGCAGGGCTATAAAGGCATCAGAACCATATAGCATACAAGTTATGCGTTCATGGATGGATAAGGTTTGAACTTCATGCCCTCGTGTTTTGCCTGCAACATCTACCAAAGGGACAGGTATGACACTGATTACTTTTGATTTCTCTGCAAGAGCAGATTGGGAAACACAACCCATTAGACCACTGCTACCATCCCCATACACAAGAGTGATACCTTTTTCCCCCAGTTTCTTTCCAAGATCTACGGCCGCTTCTAGATAACTGAAGCCTTTCCCCACTTTTGATCCACAAAATACACAAATAGTTTTGATCTGTCGAAGTTTTGGTGCTTCCATCTTTGATAGTATAGAAGAGGAAACTTACGAAGAAGATGTGATTTTGGGATGCCTGAACTATGAAATATGTTTGGCTATTTAAAGCCGAAAAAATTTACTGTTTTTGATTGATTATGAAAAAGTAAAGATTTACTTTTGACAAAATCGGCCAACTTTTGACTGTTTTACCAAAGATATCACCTTTCGGTGATTTATTTCCAGCTTTATCAAAACTCGAGAAAGGAAAATATATTTTATTTCGAAAACGCGTGAAAGAAAACAGCAAAATATTTTAAATGTGTATCAAGAGATTTACCTTATATCATTGTTGAACTGCCAGAAGCCTCATTTTGTAAAACAGACTGGCAAACAGGATCTTTTGCTATTATATTTTGGAGACTATAACGATTTTTGTCCTCGTTAAACTGAGCGTATAAGGAGAGAAGTTCACGTTGCACATAACCACTTGGGTGCGTCTCAAGAGTCAGTCGAATATCATCCAAAGACTCCTTACTCAGTCCACCCTTTATGAATTTGTTTTTATCATCCCGATTAGTAGAAGAATATCCTACTGTTTTGCAACGAGTATCACAGTTCCAACGAGCACATTTGTAGCAACCATTCAGCCTTTTTGCTCTTCGTTTCTTTGCGAAGGTGCTTTTGCCTAAACCAGGCATGTGCTTTGGAAATGTCATAGGTAATTCACCAGATAGTCGAACCTTTGCTTCGATCAACCAGCGAACATCTTCTGAAACACCATGAGCCATCAGCAACCTCAATCTTTCGAGTCTTATTCGATAAACTTTCCTCAGATCATTCATTGGAAGACTGGAATAATACTTGCGAATGTTTGTAAGAATGATATCCATGTTTTTGATGGATCTAACCTCTTCCCAGCATGAACTATTTAAAAGCATTAAGGATCGGAGGGAATCCGCGTGATATTGATTCCAGCAAGAAAGCGTGGAATAGAATAATGGAAAAGAGGGAACAAGAGTTTATGCGCCGTTTACTTTCTTGATAAAAGGAAGATTTGATGATGACGGGATTTGAGATATGGAATATTTTCTTGGATTTTTGGGTACTGATATTTTGATATAATAATCAAGGTATAGAAATAATACGGGGATACGTGAAAGTGAAATAATGACTGTATTGAATCAGGATTAATAAGTTTGTGCAAGTGAAAGGAATACCTTACGGAAAATGTTATGATATTTGAGTTAAGAATTTTAATTATTTGGGAGATATTTGTTTATTGAATTTTGCAGAAATTTTGGGTTACAAATATTGGAAAGATAAACTGATGATTATGTTGATATGTGAATAACATGTTTGGGTATATTACATAGAGAATATTCAGGTAATCGTTTTAATTATTTTGGGATATTTGGTGATAAGAAGAAATGACAAATTATTATGGTATGATATGTTAGTAAAGATTTATTGAAATTTTAGAGATATTAATACGAATATTTGAGGTTACATGATACGATGATAAGTGACAGGTTACATGAGTACTACAAGATATGATGAAATATCACATACGATTGGAAATTTTCATTTTGAGTTAGAATTTATGAGTAGACACATGTCTATTATTGATAAGAAAAATACATGTTCTTAAGAAAACAAAGAGATGCATTTAGTAAAAGTCCAGTGGGTTAGATATTATAATGATGAGATTACTAAGAGAAAGAAGAGAAGAGATTCTGATTAAGTGTTCAGAAATCATAAGATCAAGTAAATTTAATTTCGAGGACGAAATTATTTTAAGGGGGTAAGTTTGTAGCGACCAAGAATTTTTACGCGATTAATAATTATTTTAATAGAAAATCGTGTCGCTACTATTTCACCCATTTTTATTAAGTTAACGCCACGACGTATTCGTATAGCCAAGTCAAGAAATAATCGAGATCGTTCGATTTTAAATTAAATTCCGAATTTCTAAAAATATCTCCATTCTCTTGATTTAAAGTATATTAAGTCTAAGTACTTAATTCAATGTTATTCCAATATTTATTTGTACAAAAATTACTTTTATTATTTAAATTAAGAAAATATATGCAAGCATGAGAGGTTCCATTATATGTAATCATGAAGAGCATAATATTTGTATAAATATGGAAAAGTATATGAATGATTTATATACTCCATTATATATAATCATGAAGAGCATAATATTTGTATAAATATGGAAAAGTATATGAATGATTGATAAGACTCCATTATATGTAATCATGAAGAGCATAATATTTGTATAAATATGGAAAAGTATATAAATGATTTATATACTCCATTATATATAATCATGAAGAGCATAATATTTGTATAAATATGGAAAAGTATATGAATGATTGATAAGACTCCATTATATGTAATCATGAAGAGCATAATATTTGTATAAATATGGAAAAGTATATGAATGATTTATATACTCCATTATATATAATCATGAAGAGCATAATATTTGTATAAATATGGAAAAGTATATGAATGATTTATATACTCCATTATATATAATCATGAAGAGCATAATATTTGTATAAATATGGAAAAGTATATGAATGATTGATAAGACTCCATTATATATAATCATGAAGAGCATAATATTTGTATAAATATGGAAAAGTATATGAATGATTGATAAGACTCCATTATATATAATCATGAAGAGCATATTATTTGTATAAATATGGAAAAGTATATGAATGGTGCTTTATTTTAAGAAAAGGATGTGTTAAAATTAATAGAATTGAATGATTATGTTTACAATATGCCAACTTTATACATCTATTTAAACCCATCTCTTTTACACACAACTCTACACATATACACTTATTTCCAATCTCTTGACAAAATCCACAAGTAAGAGAAATTCAAGGTGGTCAAGAAAGTTTTGGTCCATTTACTACTACACTTCATTTTAATCTTTTAAAAGGTAAGTATATCTTATGTTTTTATGAAAAGTAAGTATGTTTTTATGAAAGGTAAATACACCTTATGTTTTTATGAAAAGTAAGTATGTTTTTATGACAAGTAAGTATATCTTATGTTTTTATGAAAAGTAAGTATGTTTTTATGAAAGGTAAATACACCTTATGTTTTTATGAAAAGTAAGTATGTTTTTATGACAAGTAAGTATATCTTATGTTTTTATGAAAAGTAAGTATGTTTTTATGACAAGTAAGTATATCTTATGTTTTTATGAAAAGTAAGTATGTTTTTATGAAAGGTAAATACACCTTATGTTTTTATGAAAAGTAAGTATGTTTTTATGACAAGTAAGTATATCTTATGTTTTTATGAAAAGTAAGTATGTTTTTATGAAAGGTAAATACACCTTATGTTTTTATGAAAAGTAAGTATGTTTTTATGAAAGGTAAATACACCTTATGTTTTTATGAAAAGTAAGTATGTTTTTATGACAAGTAAGTATATCTTATGTTTTTATGAAAATGTTTGGATCATTGCTATGAAATCAATCTCACAAGATTGTTATGGGTTCCATATGATATGTTTATGATTATGCTAAGGGGACCGGAGTTTAGTAGCGCTACACATAAGAATTCTTGCCATTTAAGTTCGGTAAAATTCTTGTGTCTCCCTATGTTTATGAGTATTTTGATCCTATCCTATGTTATGATGAAAATGATCCATATGCTTTCAAAAGAAAATTTATGCTTGGTATACTTACTGGGATTTTATAAATCTCACTCCACGATATTTACCATTTTCAGATAATTGAAGGTTCGAGGCGGTCAACATGGAAGTGGCAAAAGTGGTTAAGATTGATGAGATAATTATGTTGAACTTTATGTAAGAAAATTATGTTCTATTTTTATTCACAAATAAAATTATGGGATTCTAATTATTCTTTTGAATAATTTTACATTACTATTTAAGTCTCGATAATATGATATGAGTCACTTTTAGTGGCACTCGAATGGAAGAGAATTCGGGTCGTCACAGCGAGACACTTCCTTCACTTAAAATTCTTATGTTATTTTGCCATTATATATAAATTCATGTTAAGATTTTTTTTTTTTTTTTTGTAAATGTGAGACGCTTCCTTCATTTGAAGTTCTTACATTATTTTGTCATTGTATATAGATCTATGTTAAGATTTTGTTGGTATGTGCTAGATTTTTGTTTAGCTGAAACAATAATAATGATGAATTTATTGACATAGAGAACTAACTGATTTATTGACATTAAAATTAATGTAATTCAACAAATCAACCATTTTTTACATATAAAATATCACAAAATAAATATATCAGAAAATTACAAAGTAAACGCATTTTTCAGGTTTCTATTTTTAAAAACAGTTTTTCAAAATCACAAATAGAACATATTTTCAACAATCCCAAAACAAACAACCAAAATAAAAAATTCAAAACTCAAAATATAAAATCGAAATACAAAGAGAACGACCCCTTCGTATATTTGTTCATGTGATCATGTATCTAGTTAAGTATTTTGTAGGCTAGATAAAGAGGGACTCCCTTCATTGAGATTGGACTAATAGTCCAGTCAGGTGTTCTACTTTGAATCATTTTTTAGTCTGCTTTGATTTTCATTTCAAACTTGTATTAGTTAGAATCATTAGGCCCTATTTTCTTTACTGTTTTGAGGGGCGTTTTGTTTGTATTTCAGTAAAAAAATGTTCAAAACGCGAAAAACGCGTTTTTGAATTTTTTTTTTTTTTTAGAATTATTCTTAGTTTGGAACTAAGCTTAAATAAAAAAAATTTATGAAATAATTATCCTAACTTGGAACTAAGTTTAAATAACGTTTTATTGAATTCAATATCAACATTACAAAAAAAATTAAGTGAGAATTCTTGTTGTTATATTTCAAAAAATGCCTTGATAAATGGATTTTGGTGGTTTTGAAAGAACTTTCATTTTCTGGATTTTAATAGAACTAGAGCTTCCTCAAATCCCGAACCTGATCAAGCCGTGTTAATATAGACTCTTAATGCTCACATTAGTGTCTTACATGTAACTATGTTTTCAGTATATTGTGAAAGAAAATTTGAGTTTGAACCAGTACTATTCTGCAAGCAAATTAATTAAAAATAGTTTAAGTAATATTCTGCAAAATTTCAAACAGAACGTGTTTTCCAACATTTCATTTTCAAAAACAGTTTTCAGAAATGACAAACCAAACGCATTTTCAGCAAATTTGAAAATAAAAATAAAAACAGGAAATACAAAACATTTTCGAAAATGAAAATACAAACATAACGCCACCTTAGTTTGATCTCTATTGTTTTGTAATTTTGTGGTAAAGCTTTTTTTGATATAACCTTCATTTAATCACGTTTCAACATTTCTTTTTTTGTAATTTTGTGATTTTGCTTGGTTTAGGTTTTCCTAATCCAAGTTTCTTGTAAACTGAGAGAGGCATTAAATTGATACTTGCTCCCAAATCACACAAAACTCTGTCAAATTTGAAATTTCCAATATCACAAGGGATAGAGAAACTCCCTGGATCTTTGAGTTTTGGAGGCAATTTATTTTGTAGAATTGCGTTGCACTCCTCAGTTAAGGATATAGTCTCAAATTCCCTCAACTTCCTCTTTTTAGAAATCATCTCTTTCATAAACTTGAGGTAAGCTGGCATCTGAGCCAAAGCATCTGCAAATGGAATGTTGATATGCAATTTCTTGAACACTTCCAGAAATTTACTAAACTGCTTATCCATTTTGTGATTTCGCAGACGTTGGGGGAATGGGACTGGTGGGACATAGGTCTTGATAGGCGATTGAGATTCTTCTTCTTTCTTTTGAGTTTCAGGTTTGGTTGACTGATTAGGTTTCTCAGATTTATTCTCTACTTCTCCAACCACTTGTTTGTCTTCCCTCTCAGGTCTTTCTTCATGTGTTTTAGGCAATTGAACACCATTTCTGGTATTGACAGCCTGAACATCCTTCTGTATCCTATTTCTTAGGAGTGTATGAGGGAAAGGGATTGGAGGTACATATCCATTTGGTGGAAAATTTTCCTCTGCGGGAATGTATGATTCATCCTCAACAGCTACCTCAGAAGCTGGAGCATAGATTTTTCCCATCTTTACTGCAGAGATCATGTTGACTTGCTCTCTTGGATTTTTAACTGTGTTACTTGGGAGTGTTCCAGGTGCTCGCTCAGAAAGTTGTTGAGCGATTTGGCTTATCTGATTTTCAAGCCCTTTAAGTGCAGCAGAATGATTTTGTATGGTTGCTTGATGCAGTTCAAACATTTTATCAGTCTTCTGCATGTGTTGTTGAAACATTTCCCCCAAACTTGGTCTTCTCTCCTGCATTGGTTGGTTAAACTCATTTTGATTGTTAGACCATTTGAAGTTTGGGTGTTGTCTCCAACCAGGGTTGTAAGTAGGAGCATATGGATCATTATGTTGTTGATGATTGTTTTGCACAAAATTAACCTGCTCCTCTTTTGACGCCAACAACATGCAATTTTCAGTTGAATGGTTCGCGCTACAATTTTCACACACTACTGGTGATTGAATTGCGTGAACTCCTTGATGATGTGAAAACAACATATCAACCTTTTTTGTTAGTGCAACAAGTTGTGCATTTGTACTGGTCAGTGCATCTACATCATGCACTCCAGCAACTCTCTTGTGCACTACTCTTTCAGATGAAAACATGGTGTGTGTTTTTGCAATGAGTTCCACTAAGTCCCATGCTTGGTTGACACTTTTATTGGTAATGGACCCACCAGCTGATGAGTCCACTATGGATTTGCATTGTGGTGACAACCCAGAGTAAAAGTATTGAACTTGAAGGCCTTTATTAAATCCATGATATGGGCATTTTCTAAGAAGATCCTTAAATCTACCCCAAGATTCATGAAAACTCTCACCGTCTAGTTGTTGAAAAGTAGATATCTCCAATTTTAGTTTAGCTACTTTAGCAGGTGAAAAATATTTGTTACAGAATTTTCTAGCTAAGTCATCCCATGTAACTATACTAGATTCAGGTTCAGAATCAAGCCACTCCAATGCACTATCTCTTAAAGTGTAAGGAAATAGCCGCAAACGAATGGCATCATCGTTTATGCCTTGAAATTGGAAATTTTGGCACATTCTCCCAAATCTTGCAACATGTGCATTGGGGTCCTCGTGTGCCTTTCCAAAAAATTGGAGATTATTACTGAAAAGGTTTATTAAATCTGCTTTTAATTGGAAGTCATTCCTTCCAAAAGGCGGATATAATATGCTAGAACGGTTTGCAGTGGCAACAAGAGTCAAGAATTGACCCATAGGAAGATCTCCTACATTATCATCTTGTACATTCTGTTGGTTGTTTTGATTGATTTGCAATGCTACATTTTGACCAGGAGGTAATGCAGCTGCATTCGGGTTTAGTTCAATGTTTTCCAAAGGATTGATTGGATTGGCCATTTGGTTCAAATTTTGTTGTTCCCTAAATCGTCCTCTAAAGAGTTGTTCAATTTCAGGTTCGAAAGGTAAAAGATTTCCTTTTTGAGAACGGAGCATAAAAGGACAAGAAGATTTTTTTTTTTTTTTTTTTTTTTTTTTTTTTTTTTGAAATTTTTGAGAATTTTTGATGTTTTTGTTTATTATGAATAAAAATGCTAAAAACTAAAGGCAAACTAAATCTAAAAGCTAAGAATGCTAAAAATCAAAATAAATAAATAACAAATCAAAATAGTCCCCGGCAACGGCGCCAAAAACTTGTTGGTAAAAATAATCGCAAGTGTACGATATCGCTAACAAGTAATAAAAATGGACTTTTGAGTCCGAGTTGTCGATCCCACGAGGACTATTTAATTTGCTATAAATTTACTTCGATTCAATAGAATTCCTAAACTAAAACAAAAATAATTAAGTAAATAAATTGCAAAATAATAAAAGCAAAAACGACAAATAATTGGAAATCACTGAAATAAACAAATCAATTAAAATGAAAATAACAAATTAAACAAAAAAAACAATTAACGAAAACAAGAAATAAAGTGGTGGATTTTGAACAATTGAATGAATATCGGGACTAACGATTTCGAAATAACGTTCTAGCTTAATTTCTCATCTCAAGTTGTTTTCTAAAATTGTATTTGGTCGAATTCACGCATATATCTAATTTACCTCTCTCGAGTTCAAATTAAACCTATTTAACTAAGTCAACCATGTATCTCTACAGCGGGTCAGAGTTCTCCTTAGCTAAATGCATTAAATTTCCTAGGAATTCATAATTGACCACATGCAACCACAAATTCATATCTCTATCTTTTTGTTGAAATTGCCGGATTTTATTACGTGATCTAATTGTTAACTCACCTCTCGGATTATGAAAACAACCATTAATTCATGAATTGGTGATCAAACAATTCAAGCATTAAACGCAATAATAAAATCAATACATGAAATAAAAGCACCAATTTGAGAATTAAAATCAAACTAGAAACATTAAGTCTATATCGTTAATCCCGATTATAAAATTTAGCTACTCATGTTATTTAAATAAAAATCAGTAAATAATATAAACGAAACACAAAGTTTGAAGAACCGAAGATTTAACATCACCTCCCTCCAAAAATCACCAAGAATATGCTCCAATTACTTCCAATTTTTAATCCAAAACAGCCGCACCATCCTCTTTCTTCTACTTTGTTCCCAGCAGGCTGCCTTCGTTTTGCAAAAACCAATTAATCCTAAATCAGCCCCTTTTTTTATTATAGCTGCCGTCAATTCTCCTCGTTTTTATCTCACAGCCGAGTCCTTCAATTGCAAACCTGTGAATTCCTTCCAATTTTTTCTTTATTCTCCCCACATTCAATATGAATCAGCCGACCACTTTCAAGTGACCACAAATTCTTGTCCCCCCTAAAAGTCACAAGCTTTGGTGTATATATATCTTCTTTCTCTACCCAAGCAATCACCAACCAGCAATAATTCTTCCAATACACAGCCCCCTAGTCGTGTATATATATATATATATATATATATATATATATATATATATATATATATACATACATATATCCTCCCACGGCTGCCTAACGTTGGTTTTTTCTTTTCCCCGGCTGCTCTATTTTTTTGTCTAATTAACGTCACGGCTCTCCTCCTCTGTTGTATGTGTGTGTATATATATATATACACAAATTAACCCTAAAGCCCAAATCAACTAAATTGTTCTTCAAGTTACTCAATTTTTCCATATATGATAAGTTAGTCCTTGAGTCAATTGCACATTCGGTCTTCAACTTTTGAGAGTGTACACTTTAGTCCTTTTTCTTCGTTTTATCTCAATATTTGTCCAATTGTTGCGTGATTGCATCAATTCATCACTTTTCTTGATTTTGGGATAAAACCTGAAATAATAATAAATAAACACAAACTAAGTAGAAGTTATTCGAGAAAAACAATATAATATCCTAATTTCGATAGATAGATAAGTGTATAAAATACACTTATCAAGCATATAAGAATGCATTATGTTATTCACTAGGACTACACAAAGCATAGACAATTAATACTAACGTCTATAAAACATCATATCAATATTGTCTATTATGAGTTACACCTATTTTAAACTTCTAGGACACAAAAGAAGTTGATAAGCACGTTTTTCGTACTTATCTTGACTTTAAATTTAGATAATTATAAGTATTTTAGGATATTATATTACTGCACTACAAGAAAACTAGATGAAAATTAGCGACGACAAAAAATATCGTCTCAAATGCTTCATTATTTGCGACGACGTAAAGGTCGTCTCAATACAGTACGAAATAGCGACGACTTTGTCGTCTCAATAACCCAAGAAAAGCGGGAAAAGATCCCACCCTTATAACTTTCGTAATAGTGACGACTAATGTCGTCTCTAATTTAACTTTAGTCGTCTCTATGACCGAGTCAATAGAGACGACAATCTGTCGTCTCTGTTTCCAGGGAAACAAAGACGACAATCATAGAAACAGAGACGACTTTGTTGTCCCTGTAGGTTACATACAGAGACGACTAATAGTCGTCGCAAATTTCAGGAAACAGGGACGATTTTTGTCGTCTCTAATCACAAAAAATGGCGCTAAAAATTTCCGCGTATGCAATTATTTTTGTAGTCTCTAATCATAGAAATTGGTGCAAAAAATTCCCGCGTATTCGATTAGCGACGACAAAAGTCGTCGCTAATACACTGTGTGTGTGTGTATATATATATATATATATTTCAGACTCGTTTTTGCTCCCATTTTCAGGTTGGAAACATATGCTCTTTATAGTTTTCCTCTCTTTTATACTTCTTAGCTTAAAGTTGTTGTTAACACTGCTCTCAAGTTGATACAGTTTCTTTGATTTAGGTAAGATATTTGCACCTAAATTCTGTATTTTATAGACTTTTTATTGATTGATTAATAATATGTTTTCATCAATCTTTTTTAGCTAGCAACGTTGTTTTTGGAACTTGAAGCTGTTGATCAACGAGGTTGGAATGTGAAAATTTTGAGATTGTGGTATGTTATTTTTATCTAATTATAATTTCTGCGTGCATTATTTATTAATTTTTTTTACACTTTATTACACTTACATCGAGCTTAGACTACCGTTTCAAGATTAGTTTATTAAGCACACACGTCCTAGTACAGGACTATTTGATGTTTATAAACTAATCTTTGAATTGTCATACTATTGGACAGTTTGACAATGATTAGAGTTGTGTTATTAAATATTTTTTCCTGCAACTGCTTTTTTATTTTCACATAGGGGGTGTCTCCTAAAATATTCTCCGGGTTTGGACTAGATTTATCATAGTGCATGCACTTTGGAGAATAGGGGGGAGATGCTGCCCAAATTTCCTCCTAACCTAGAGGCAATAACATGAAAAATTGACACAAATCTTGAGTCTCTAATCAGAGTCGAATGGTTAAGACCCGTACCTTGAATTAGTATTGGAGCAACAAGGGGTTAAGGCACATGCTCACATCACTCGAACATTTCAGTTATATGTGTATTTTTTTTATTTCATAGGGAAAATGAAGTAAAAGGAGATATGGATAAGAGTTGGATTAAATTGAACAGAATACTTGGCAAGTCCACTGAATTTGCGAATGGAGTTGCAACATTTATAAGAATGGTGAGGCCATTGGAAAATGACAGGGGGATGATTTCTTGTCCATGCAATAAATGTTTAAACAGAGCAAAGCAACTGATACATGTTGTAGATGACCACATATTTCGATTTGGTTTTTAGAATATTACGAAAGATGGATTCATCATGGAGAGCCGATGGAAGTGCCTGTCGACATGCCTCAACAGGATGAACCAATAGTATCGAGAGATGAGATGACAGACATTCTACATGACGTAGTCGAGGGAGAACCGAGTGAGGAAGGGGCTAATGTTGGGTTCGATGAGCTGCTTGAAGCATTGCAGTCAGAGTTGTATCCATTCGTCTCGTCATTCTCTTCGTTGAATTTCTTGGCTAAGTTGATGCATATTAAAGTGATGAACAAGTGGACCAATAAGTCATTCGATGAGTTGCTGAAATTGCTGAAGTTAGCATTTCCAGATTTAAATCTTGTGAATTCATATTACGAGGCTAAGAAGCTAATGAGGAAGTTAGGGCTCGGCTATGAGTCCATTCACGTCTGCAAGAATGATTGCGCACTGTTCTGGAAGGAGAATGCTGATAAATAGATTTTCCCAATATGCTGCGAAAGTCGGTGGACTCAGGTGTCAGGGAAGTCGTCTAGTATGAATGTCCCCCATAAGGTGTTACGTTATTTTCCATTGACTCCCAGGCTTAAGCGCTTCTACTCTACTCGGCACACTGCAAAACAGATGAGGTGGCACAATGCTGGACGATCGATGGACGATGATGAAATGGGTCATCCTGTTATTTGGAACATGGCTGTTGATGAATCTGCATAAGAATTTTTTGGAGAAAAAGTTTCATTTTGGTCATTTATCCTTTTTTTTTTTTTCCTTCTCCAGAAAGCGCCCCCCTCCCTCTTTTTTTTTTTTAACAGTATGATGAAGTGTGAATTGTGATTGAAGTGTGAATTGTGATGCTAGTCATACTTATTTGTTGAGCTTAAATGCAATTGAGTAGAGGCCAACTCTTGAGTAAAATGCACATAGGTCACCAAACTTTGAGTGGTGCATCCAGGGTCATTCATCTGCCATTCGGTAGATCATCCAATTGTTGTGAACATGACTTATTGTTGTGAAATAGCTAATTGCATTGGATTTTTCAGCAAATGTAGCGATTAACTAAATGGAGGGACAGAAAAGGATTCATGTAATTCAACCCATATTTACTATAATAAGGCTTAGTTTAAAGTTTTTTGTTGCTATATTCATAATAAATCCCAGAAATAGCAATAATGAATCAGTCAATATGGCTCCATTATCTTGTGATCCCAAATTTATTTATAATAACGCTTAATTTATTGTTTTTGTTGTGTTCATATTGGCTCCTGAAAACACAAAAATAATGTAACAGCCTTAGAACATTTGGGGATTGTCCATAATTGCTCACCTAAAAGCGATCAATCGACATGGCTCCATTATCTTGTGAGTGTACTGATTAATGAAAATTATATTTGGAATTTATAGCTGGAAAGTTAATTTCATCAAAAGTTCTAGACTTTCTTCTAACCCAATTCAACTCAAGAGCTACTATGTGGCAGAGGTTTTAAGATATGATACTAAGTAGCACACATCTATGTTTTGGGGAATTGAGTTCTCTCTCAGTAACTTTCTTTTAGTATTTTGTATTGAGACAATGGAAGAAGAACCATTGCACATAAGCTTTTGTTAAATTTTCTTATGACCAAAAAGCAGTCACGAGGGGTTGGTGTCCTTAGTCTTAAAAGATAATTGTAGGATGTCACCATGGGAAGGAGAATTATACTGGCTTTTGGTATCACACCCCTTGTTTATGCATTTGTTTGTTTAAAATGTTCGAAGTAAAGCACAGGTTTTTACTAAATGAAGTTGATCGAGTTCATTTTTGTGATAATGAGCAATGTAAATTATTCTTCCTAGTTCCTAATTCATAAGTTCTCTTTATTTCTTTTTATGTTCTTTTGGTTCATACACAGATGATCAAAGGAACATTAGTGTAATTTTTTATTGTGACAATTAAGTGCATCATTTAAAAAGGCTATTGTTATGAGGGTGTTTTGCATCTATGAGGTGGGGCACAAAGTCAAGGTTCTTTAAGGCGCAAGCTTAACATAAACCAGTAATATAATTCGAAAGACTGAAATATATACAAAGTTATTAACATAATGAACTTTTCATGTATTTAGTTTCATAGTATAACATTTCAATAAAACTTAAATTCTAAAGTACATCTAAAAACATGAAAGACTTTCTAAAGTAGAAAGTGACATAAAAAGACAGCTAATCACGACCAAAGCCAAAAGCCTGAAATAAATTGAAATTTTCTTATAACCAAAAAGCAGTCACGAGGGGTCACTACAACAAAAAGGCCCTTTTGCAACATGCAATTGAGCGTTGCGATAGGTATCTATTGCAACGTGCAATGCGCGTTGCAAAATCTTAGGCTTTTGCAACGCGCACCGAGCGCTGCAAAAGCCTAAGCTTTTGCAACGCGCATTGCGCGTTGCAATAGATACCTATCGCAACGCTCAATGCGCGTTGCAAAAGCCTAATATGATTTTCGGGCTAAATTTTTACATTTACCAAATGTTGGGACTTAATTGGAAATCTCAATCCTCTAAACATAAACCTATTTTACACCAAAATGAAAAAATCTGAATTAATTTCCCTCCACACCGATTTTCTACATTTCCTCATTCTCTACATTTCCCAAACCTACCCACCTCTCAATCTCGTCCTCGTCGACCTGTGAATCATTCCAAGAATCCAGGTCCAAAAATCAGTCCAAGAATCCAGCTACTCCACAGCACTACCGGGCGACCTTGCTGCAAGCGCTACCGGACGACGGCGACGGTGCAAGTCCAGGCCAGCCACCGGCGACTCCAACTTCCGAGCTTCAACCTGTATCCCACTACTCCACAGCGCCCAATGGTTACTCTCTCTCTTCGCAACCTCCGTGGGCCTTCCCTTCGCAATGCCCTCGTCCAAGGTACCATCGTGTGTTTGTTTATTAGTTTTACATCGACATTTATTTTGTCTGTATATATTGTATTTTAATATTTCTACTTTGTGTGAATCTGATTGTCTGTATATTGCTGTTGTTGTTCATCTGGGTTGGGGTAAAGGAAGCCAAATTTCTCTGAAATGGGCTGTTGAAAATCTAATTCAACTACAGTTGCAAGACAGCAGATCAGTAAAATCTCTCCTAAATCCATGCTTCTAAGAGTTATAGATCAACTTCTGCATTATTAATCATAGCATCCGGAGAAGACTTATCAACCTAAAGGATAACTTCCATAAAGAACTTAATAAAGAACAACAAAGTGGAAAGGGGTAAAGTACCATTTCTCACTCCTAGAATCTACTAGAGAGATAACTCAATGAGAGCTTAATTTCTTCACTATGCTAAAATTCAAGCAAATGGTAGGAGCATTTCCATCAATTAGTGAATACACATTTCCAAATAAACATTCCTATCAAATATCTTCAACAAATTATAACTATTAAACCTAACTGACATTAGATAAAACTCATCCATATTTCTTTATTGGGTAAAAATTGTAAAATAGCTTATATCCTTTGTTCTCCTTGGGAAAAAGGAACATCAGTGAATACACATTTCCAAATAAACATTGCTACTTGGTAGGCATTTATGACAAACTACATCATATCAAATGCAGCCAATCATTATTCTACATTCAAATAAAAAATCATAAATTTGTAAATTCATAAAACTAACAAAAAAAAATTATAATTAACACAGAAAAATTAACCTCCAAAGGGCTGCCCCTGCCCCTCAGAGTTGAAGAATTGAAGAATTAATCCATCATTTTAACCTCCAAAAATTAATCCATCATATTACTAGACATTGCTACTGTCAAAGCTCAGATATTTTCCCAAAAACTAATTTGAGTAAATCTTACAGACTATATAGACAACTACTTTGAAAACACCAAAAAATGGGGAAGAAGAAGGCTTATCGTCGATCGAGGGCTATTTCCATGTAAATCTTACAGACAATATAGACAACTACTTTGATTTGTTTATGAATTGTGATTATTGATTTTTAGGTTGTAAATTGGGATTTGCTTGTGAATTGGTGATTGGCGAATTGTGATGCTTGTAGAGTTTTGAAATATTTATTAATCATTGATATAATGCTATTTTGTGTATAATAGTAAACAATGCCTCCTAAAGTTAATGAACTACCTCTGCTATTTTTTGCAATTTTATGGTGAATTTGTATAGTTTGTTTTATGTGAATATGAATTTAATCTTTATTGAAATTTCATAAATGTTTTCTTTGGTTATTTTTATTAGTTCATTCTCTTAATTGCTTATTGAATTTAATTTTGATAAGTTATTTATCTCGTTAGTAGTTTAGCAATTCTCCATTTAGTTAAATGGAGAACATGGTTTGAATTTAATTATGTTGAGGAGTTTGGGACAAATCTTGGATTATTGTAGAAGGCTGGATGTTGAATGAGTTGTGTTTGATGATTTAAAATATTTTGAGATTCCTCTACAGGTTGGTTAAGTCCAATTTATAGAGGAGACTCTGCCAAAATTTGTGTAGAATCTTGTAATAGATAAGTGAAATATTTATATTTGAAATGTTTTAATTCCGCATTTAATGTGAAAGGAAGTTAACATGCCTAGGTTTAAGATTTTAAACTTGGGGTGTTACATTTTGAAAAACGATTTTATATCCAAAAATTGAAGAGACCATAATTTTTACTAGTTTCAGGCCATTCTGAGTTTTCACCTGGTTGAGGTCGTTTCAAATCTCAAATTCTTACTTTAAGACATGTTACTGAGGAGTCAGTTTTTTTTAGAATTTCTGTTTTAATTCCTTTAATTTCGTTGATGTCTAATTTGGTCTTTTTGCTTACATTAGGGATTCAAAAACTATTTAAATGTTGTTTTGTTTCAGTTGTTCAGTATTGGATAATATCTTTGTATATGATGGACAAAGCATGGCTGCAATTATCAAGGTTATCATCTGAAATTAGATTATCTATTAATCTAGTTACAAAAAAAAAAAAAAAAAATGTACTCATAGTAAATTTTACTTGTAGATTGTCAGAACAATATAGAGATGGAGCACAAAAATTTGTGGAGCTAGCTCGTGACTATATAAATTCAGAAATGATAGTATGCCTTTGTATTAAGTGTAGGAATCTAAAGCATCACCATTATGATACGGTGTATGAACATTTGGTTATTAAGGGTATGGATCCTACATATGTCGTTTGGGTATTTCATGGAGAACAACCAAGTGAACCAAATTTGGTCGATGTAGAAATACCTGAATCGCATATGATGTTTAGGGACTTCTATGCACAACTTGATGTGGATCCTGAAAACCCTATTGATGGAAGAGAAGATGAGATTGAAAGTTTAGTTGATGATGCTGAAACTCCATTATATCCTGGTTGTAGGGCGTTCACGAAGATGTCAGCTTCGATTGCTATGTTTAAGCATAAAGCTACACATGGTTTATCGGATAGTGGTTTTGATGATCTTATTAATCTTATTCAAGACATGCTGCCAGAGAATAATACACTTCCTAAATCACTTTATGAGATGAAAAAACTTGTCAATATATTTGATCTTGGCTATGAGAAGATACATGCTTGCATAAATGATTGTTGCCTATATAGGAAAGAGCTTGAGCATGCTATAACATGTCCAAAATGTGGTTGCTCAAGATGGAAAGTTAACCAACGAACTAAGAAAATTCAGAAAAAAATTCCAGCAAAAGTCTTGCGTTATTTTCCTATAATACCAAGACTTAAGAGGATGTTTGGAATAGATGAGATGTCAACGCAACTTAGATGGCACTCAAGTAATAAAAGTTTAGATGGTAAAATGAGGCATCCAGTTGATTCATTGGGTTGGGAAATGATAAACAGAAGGTGGCCAGATTTTGCATCAGATCCTCGAAATATTAGATTAGGTCTTAGCACTGATGGATTTAATCCTTTCAAAGATCTAAGCTCTAAATACAGTTGTTGGCCAGTGATCTTAACTATATATAACTTGCCTCCCTCATTATGCATGTCAAAGGAAAGTTTGATGTTGAGTTTATTGATCCCGGGGCCAAAACAGCCAGGTAATGATATAGATGTTTATTTGGCACCACTTGTAGATGACTTAATGTTGTTATGGAGTGATGGGGTTGAGATGTATGATGCAGTTACAGAGTCTACATTCAATTTAAAAGCTATTTTGATGTGGACAATACATGACTTTCCTGCATATGGAAATATATCTGGATGGCCTGTGAAGGGAAAAATTGCATGCCCTATTTGTCGTGAAAATACATGTTCACTATGGTTGTCACATGGTAGGAAATTTGCATACATGGGACATAGAAGATTTCTTGCAATGGATCATCCATTTCGCATGAAAAAGAGTTGGTTTAATGGACATGTTGAAAAAAGTATTAGGTCGAAGATAAAAAGTGATGAAGAAGATTTTATTGAAGTTGATAAAATTGTAAATGATTGGGAAAAAAGTGGTAAACGAAAGAGGAATAAGAATACAGCTCAATCTAATGTAACTTGGAAGAAAAAGTCAATATTTTTCAACCTACCATATTGGAAGGTAAATGCTTTGATATTTCTATCATTCATATTTTAATCTTGTAGTTACTTGTAATATATCAATCATTAAACCATTGATGTTTGATTTGTAGACCTTGCTCATACGTCATAATTTGGATGTGATGCATGTGGAAAAGAATATTTGTGAGAGCGTCATTAATACACTTTTAGATGTGAAAGGAAAATTCAAAGATGGCATTAACTCTCGTAAGGACTTGGAAGCTATGAACATTAGGCATGCTTTACATCTTGAGAGTAGAGGAAATAAATTCTACTTACCCGCTGCTCCTCACACTTTATCAAAAGCAGAAAAACAAATTTTTTGCAAAAGGCTTGCTAGCTTGAGATTACCCGATGGTTATGGATCAAATATTGAAAATTGCATTTCGGTGGAAGAATGTAAGATCAGTGGTCTCAAGTCTCATGATTGTCATATATTAATGCAACAATTATTATCAGTTGCCTTAAGAGGACTTTTACCTAAGGGACCCAGGAACTCTATTTTTAAATTGTGTTCATTTTTTCAATGAGATATGCCAAGGAGTTGTTGATAGGAATAAGGTCGAAAAATTAGAGAAGATGTTGTTGAAACATTATGCACGTTGGAAAGGTATTTTCCGCCTTCATTTTTTGATGTAATGGTACATTTG
The DNA here is from genome assembly GCA_963555705.1 of Ligustrum vulgare. Lineage (NCBI taxonomy): Eukaryota > Viridiplantae > Streptophyta > Magnoliopsida > Lamiales > Oleaceae > Ligustrum > Ligustrum vulgare. The sequence goes on along the minus strand of OY743169.1, from coordinate 70,275,994 downwards.
ACAATTCACCTTGGGATAGAAATACGTATATGTGGACCAGTACAATATAGTTAGATGTATCCATTTGAGAGGTAATCTTTATTTAACCTATTCTCAAAAGTTAAATTTATTATCAAATTGGATTTAAATATTTTTACATTTTTTCATTCGTATAGGTATATGAAAGTGTTAAAAGGGTATGTTATGAATCGTGCACGACCTGAAGGGTGCATAGCTGAACGGTATATTGTTGAAGAAAATGCAATGTTCTGTAGCAAATACATAAAACAAGCATCTAAAATGGGTTCCAAGCATGCACGCAATGAAGAATATGAGAGTGATTTCTTAGTCGTAGGGCGTACAATTTCTAAAGGGACGTCACTCATTCTATCTGATGAGATGTTGAAAGTTGTCCATCGTTATGTGTTGCTAAACAGTGCAGAAGTTCAACCATACATAAAGTATGTTTATTAAAAATATACTTCGACAAATTTTAACTTATTCGACCATATATTCATTTGATATATTGTTTTTACCTTAGGATGCATATGGATGAACTCAAGAGTTTTGACAAACGACTGGAAAGAAATGAGGTTTTATTACATAAAAAGCACATTGACTCTTTTGCTGCCTGGTTGGATGATAAGGTTCAACATATATGAAGAAAGTTTTTGTCTAGTTGTGCTATTTATTATTTTACTCCTAACATGTTTAAAATAATAACAGATTAGAGCTCAGTGTTTGATTGACAATGTTTCAAACGCTTTAAAGTGGCTTGCACGTGGTCCTAGATGCCAATCCATGTCATATTCTAGTTTTGTCATAAATGGTTTGCGCTTTCACACTAAAGATGCTGAAAAATCTCGTCAAAATAGTGGCATTTTAGTTGAAGCAACAACCATCTGTAGATCGAGTGCAAAAGATAATGCACCTCAAGTTGGGAAAGTTCATTATTATGGAGTTTTGCGCGATGTTATATTGCTTGATTACAATACATTTCACGTTCCAATATTCAAATGTGATTGGGAAAATATCACGAATGGAATAAAAAAGGAAGATGGGTTCACTTTGGTTAACCTTAACGAAGGACACGGACAATTTGAAAATGATCCATTCATTTTAGCAACACAAGCGAAACAAGTGTTTTATTCTAGGGAGAATGAAACTTCTAGTTGGCATGTTGTTTTGCAAGCACCATCAAGAGGTATGCATTACATGTGGAAGAAGATACTGATGAGCCAACTATTCCAGTAGATATATCACAACTTGAAGACACCCATGATGATGATGATGAGAACTATGCAAGGATAGATGTCGAAGGCGTATTATGTGACACATAGAGTAATTTGGTAATAGTTTTAAAAGTTATCTTCTTAACCTATATTTGTACATAATGTACTTTTTATAGCCCGATATTTGGAAGTGTTTACATCGTGATGAAATGTTGAATATTTAAATTTTGTTAAGATCTCTAACCTTAATTTCTTTTGATGTTGCAGATTTTCATTCCCAACTTTCGAACTAGTTGAGAGTAGGAAGCTTATTAATTAAAATGATGGACAAAGCTGAGGTAATTGTGTTTTCTTTTGCTTTTATATTTGTTGATTTTAGAAAATAAGCATATTTGTATTTTGTTTTCATGTTGCATTCTTAAAGTCAACTAAACAAGCTGCCAAGATCTCTAAACGACGAAGAGCTGCTATTGCTGCAGCAGCAATTCAAGAGACAAGTGAAAGAGTAAGAATTTCTAGTGAGCAAGAAAATGCTGTATCGACTCCAATAGTAAATGAGCAAAGCACGCCATCAACTACTGAAAATGTTCCCAAAAAAAGGAGAGGTCCAACTCAAGTGAAAATGATTACGGGAAATAATTATCAGAAGATGGATCTTGAATTCAATGAATTCGGGCAAGTGGTTGGCAATAACTCAGATAAATTTGCTAGTATAGTTGGAGCTATGGCACGAGAACATGTGCCTGTTATACTTACAGATTGGCATTCGGTGGATGAGAAGAAAAAAAAAGGAACTTTGGAGTATCGTACAGGTATGATTCTTAATTGAATTTTAAAATTATTTTTGGTACAAATAAGTTGTAAAATTATATTTGTGTAAAAATACAGCAAAGGTTCAATGTGGGTGATTGCCATAAAAAAATGACATTTCAATGTATGGGAAAGTATTGGAGGACGTACAAATGCAGACTTAGAAAGCAAATTCGAGGTCAGGTCAAATCTTCTTTGAATAGGACACGTACTACTAACCTTCTTAGACCAAAGAATGTGCTCTCTCAAGAAGAATGGGAAAAATTTGTTGAAGATACTATTTCCAATAACTTTAACGTAAGTAATATTTACATACTAATGTTCATTTTTATTTAATTTTTATTGTTGTTTATAACTTTTTATTTTGTGAATAGGAAATAAGTTCCAAGTTCAGCGGAATGAGAAATAATCAAAAGCTTCTCCACACTATGGGACGAAAGGGTTATCCACGTGTGGCTCATGAAATGGTACAATTACAAACATATCTTTAATTTTTACTTGAATTGTCACATTGTCACATGCTAATACATATAATTGTTGGATTTTTATTGCAGAGGAAAAATAACCCAGATATAAAAGGGATAAGAACCAAAGTATGGACTCAAGGACATCTAAGAAAGGACGGAACTCCAATAAATGAAGCAGTTGCCGAAACTCTGGTATGTTAGAAATCTATGTACATTCTTTTAATAATAAATTTACATTATTTTAGCATAAAAAATGAGGTTCATAAGTGCAGAAAAAGATAGAAGATTGTGCACAATCTATTTCTGATACACCGGCAGAAGATTCCATCCGAGATGATGCTGTTGCTCGAGTTTTAGGTCCTGAAAATCGTGGAAGAGTTAGGGGACTTGGATTTGGAGTTGCACCATCAAAATTTGATATACAATTTCAAAGTACTGGAAGAGTGAAAGAACTTGAGAATCAATTGCAAACTCAGTCACAAAAACTACAGACTCAGTCAGAAAAAATGGAATCACTAGAAGAAAAGGTTGAAGCATTAATCAGGCTATGTCAACAGGTATAACAATTTATATTATATTGATATGATAACATGTTTAATGTGAACAACTTTTTTAATGTTTGTGTCATTTTACAGAATGTCGAAGATAGGGGTTCACATGTGTATACGCCTCAGGTTATTGTATTTCGAAATTTTAATTGTTTATGTTTAATATAAATTATTATTGCAGTTTCTTAATTTCAAAAGGAATTTCTTCATTTAACTGTAAATTTGTAGTCACATCAAGGAAGTGGTGTTCAAGGAGGTACATATATGGAGAATGCAAGGTGTCAACTCTTGCATTGGTACAAGTATGATGAGGAAGAAATTGTTGCCGAAGGGAAGATTGCAACAACAGACCCAAGTGCAAAGGTGCATCACATGCCACTTGGACGAGATTGTTGGAAGGTTTGGGTCGAAGAAGTGTACATGAGTCATTTGGCATTATACAGACCTACAGATGAATTTCGATTGCTTAGTGAAGCCATGTGAAGTACTGTTGCTTGGCCTAAAAGCTGTATTAGACTTGTTTGATGAAGGTAAAACTTATTTACAGATGAATTTCAATTTCTATTGTTGCGGATTAAGTTTTGAAATAATTTGGTCGTGATGAGTATTGATTCTAGATTATTGTTGGCCTGGAGTTGGGGATGAATTTTTGATTGATTTGATTGTAGTTTAATGATGAATGAGTTTTTAGGTTGATGTTTTAAAGTATTATGGTGGTTGTGATATCCCTCTACAGGTTGGTTAAGTCCAATTTATAGGGGAGGCTCTGTCCAAATTTTTGTAAAGTTTTACAATCGAAAATGATAATTTTAATATTTAGTATGATTTATTTCTACATTTTTGCATTCAGTGTAGTTGGAGTCCTGATGATTAAACTTTTATAATGTCTTTGCAGGTAAAAGTCAATTTTGCAGTTCTCTCATAAGATGGTTTGTCATGGGCATAGTTTAAGCTAGACTTCAGAAGCCAGGGAAGTACTCATCTTTAATGATGATTCGTGTTGAAAATGGTGATACTAGCTCCTTTTTGTATGGCTACTGGTCTGTTAGAGATATTGTTGCAATTTAGAGGGATAGCAAATGTCAAACTTTAGATGTGCAATCAAATAGATGAAAAATCTATATTGCAGATTTTGTTTTAATGTTGGAAAACAAAGTACCGTAATTTTTGTTAAGTATTAAAATATGTGGTATAATTTTCTTTAAAATGCTTTCATTTTATTGTGAATAGTTAATTTATTTTTATAGCACATGTGTTTCATATTTTACATATTACATATATGTTTGAGAAATTTGTTGGTTATCAGTGGAATTATCTATATTGATTTAAAAAAAATTTAAAAAAAAAAAATTGTTAAAAATCAACGGCAACGCGCAATGAGTGTTGCCAAAAGTATCAACAGCAACGCGCAAAGAGTGTTGCCAAAAGTATCAACGGAAACGCGCAACGAGTGTTGCTAAAAGTATCAACAGCAACACGCAAATAGTGTTGCTAAAAGTATCAACGGCAACGCGCAACGAGTGTTGCCAAAAGTATCAACGGCAACGCGCAATGAGTATTTCCAAAAGTATCAACAGCAACGCGCAAAGAGTGTTGCCAAAAGTATCAACGGCAACGCGCAACGAGTGTTGCTAAAAGTATCTACCGCAACATGCAAAGAACGTTGCTAAAGGTCTACCGCAACACGCAATGAATGTTGCCAAAAGTATCAACGGCAACGCGCAATGAATACTGCCAAAACTCTACCGCAATGCGCAGTGAACGTTGCCAAAGGTCTACCGCAACACGCAATCCATCCTTTTGCAACACGCAATGAACGTTGCCGTATCCTTTCCCTCTACGACAACACTGCGATTTGCAACATGCACATGAACGTTGCAAAAGGTCTTTTGCAACATTTTTTGCGCGTTGCCGTAGGCTGTTTTTGTTGTAGTAGGTTTGTGTACTTTGAATTAAGAACAAGTTAATCTAACAGTTAAATTTTAGAGTTTCATTGGTGTTGCTAATTGGTTCCCTGATAAAAGAAACTAAACAGCTTACGTTTGATAAAGAAATGAAAGGGGCATAGTATTTTGTCTTGTGGATGAAAGAAATGAAATTGAATGAGAAATCATAAAATTATGTTTAAGCATTTCTTTTGTAGATTAGTGTCAATTATTTAAGGTTTTCTTTTACTAGCTTTTATTTTTTTTTAAGTTTACACAGGTTCTGTTCAAATCTAATGTTACCTATGTGAGATCCAATTTTTTGTTAATGTTGGGAAACAAAGCATTTCTAATGTAGTCTTGCATCAATTTATATCAAGTCCAAAGGTTAATAATTTCTCACAACAATTTATCATGCATTATTTGGTTGTCTTTAAATGCTTCATAGTCCCAAAATATGGCCGATGTAATGTCTCAGGAAGGAGACGGGGTAATCAGGACCCCGATAGAGGTGGACGTCGATTGCCGCCCTCTTGCGAGTCAGGTACTGCTTTCTTAAGATTGTTGGACCATTTTTACTTTTCAAGATATATTGGTTTTATTCTTCACACTTACAGAATAATAACTTTGTTACTTTATTCACTTCATTTAGCGCCACCGCCAAAGAGGTGTGGTAAGTCACGGATGTTGAAGGTCGAGAGGAATTTCAAAGATAATGGCAGTGTTCCATTGCCAATAGCATTTGACTTGGACATAGAGAGGACATTTCGTCCTATTGGTCCCAATGAGCCGGAGTTCATCCTTTTATGGGGACAACGGTATGCCAATTCATAGTTCCCAAGTATATGGGATGGAACAAAATTCCACAACATTTGAAGGACCGCGTCCGTGCAGAGATAGAGGAAGCAAGATTTAATTTTTTTTAAAATGTCAATGTGTTTAAATTATGCAATTTTTATTAAAGAATGAAATATAACTTTTTTTACAGAAATATTTCAACACAAAAGGCGATGTTGCACCAGAGAAACACCATTGGATTGATAAGGGCATTGACAGAAGTTCCGCTGAGCGTTATAAGGATTACAAAAGCAAGTCTCACAAATATTATAAGAGACATGGACGCAGAAAACCTTTCGAAGACATTGACATGGTTGAGTGGGGTAACTGTGTGGACTTATTCGAGAGTGCATCCTTCAAGGTACATTAATAACATCATTTTTATAGATAATGTTTTGCTTTGTGTTTTTTAGGCTGCGTCTCAGAGGAACACAACCAATCGAGCCAAGACCCTGTACCAAAGTTTGCAGGGGTCCAAGAGTATTGTGGCAACGCGCCATGCTAACGTAAGCACTTAATTTCATATAATATTATTTATTTATTTACTTATTAGTGATTATTATTTACTAGCTTTGATTTATTTTATTTTTTCAGAGAAATCCTGAGACACAAGAGTGGGCTCCCATTCTGGATACATGGAGATCTACTCATACCTGACTGACCGATCAGGGTGAAATTTGGGTCAGCGAGCAGGCCGAGAATCATTACGTAAGTATTATTTAATTTTTTTCATTTTTTAAAAAGTTTATACAATTTAAATTTGCTTTTTTACCTAATCATTTCATTCTTTGAAAATTCAGAACGCTATGCTCGAAGTGAGGGACATGCAAACGCAACAAGCCAACTCCTCTGGGATACAATTCGATGAGCACAATGTCATTCGGGATGTGCTCGGAGAGCGACGGGGCCACGTACGCGAAGTTGGCCGGACCATCCCCGACGTCTCTAATTCGGCATCATTGACTTCTACTTCAGCTGCTACTATAGAGTCGGCGCGTGTGGCAGAGCTCGAGCAGATAGTGAAGACGCAAGCTACTCAGATGGAGACCCAGGCTGCTCAAATGGCTGATATCCAGTCTCAGCTTACTCGACTAAATGCAATGTTCTCACAGAATTTTACGGGACTAGCATTGGGCTCAGATGTGACGCCGATCGGGGGTTCCAAACCCTCGGCTAGGATGGACGGGGACGATGACGATGACGATGGTGATGGTGATGATTATTACGAGGACGATGATGATGACTAGACTTGTAGGGTACCTTTTCATATTGTAAATAAACATTTTTGTAGACAATCTTCTTATCTAATGCATTTTATTACTTCTCTACTTTTTAATTATGTTAAAATTAATTGATAATTATAATATTTTTCATTATTTATTTGGTCATAAAAAGGGGAAACAAAAATAAATAAATCTCCAATATTTTAGCGACGACATTATCTGTTGCTACTTAAGTCATCAGGGACGACATTTTTCGTCCCTAATACGTTAGAAACGACTACTATCGTCGCTAATGAGTATCTGCCACTGACCTAAACCGACGACAAGTAGGGATGAAAATGTCGTCGCAAATATTTTATTACGACAACTATTTGACCTTTTGCGACGAGTTTTGTCGTCTCTATTGACTTATATTCTTGTAGTGCTAATTATATATTTGTTTTAGGAAAAAATCGATTTTGGATGCGTTTGGAGGCAAAACGAAGAAAAGAGATTGAAATTGTTTAAAAAATGACAAAGTGGGAGTCAAGTGCAACTTCCCAAAATTGAAGAACTCGAATTGACATAATGAAGGCATGAATTCACAATTAAAAACTCAAGGACCAATTTGAGTTATTTGAGGAATTGAGTCTTTAAATATAACCCTACTTAGTGCAACTGGGCCTTTGTCTCTTGTTATATACATATACATACATACATACATACATACATACATACATATATATATATACACACACACACATTTCCAAAAGAAATAAAGGGAGAGCTGCTGGGAGTTATACAAAGATATATACACACGGCAAGAAGGCAGAATACCATTGGGGAAAAAGACAAAATTGAGGGGATTCTTTGATTATAGATATATACACACAATTTTGGAGAAAATTTTGGGGGGTTATTAAAGTTGGCAGTGCATGGGGCTGGAGATATACATATATATTACCAAAGAGAGACGTGGAAGTGAAAGAAAAGAATTGGAGAATTGAGAGAGGTAGATTCTCGACTGGTGCTATATTGAATTACATTGGACAAGAACTTGGCTGCCATATTTTGGAGGAGACAATTGCGTGCTTTAATCGGTGATGTCTATCAATTCTTTTATTGATTATTCATCAATTATTTAATTGCTTGATCACCAATTGGATAATTAATTGCTTGTTGTAGTCTTGAAAAAGTCACAATAGGTTTAGAACGCAGCAAGATAAATACATGAACACTATATGTTAGGAATAACAATATGACGTGTACAATCTATTTGATAAATTGTTGATTAATTCATCATGAACACTCGTATTCGGATTAGGAATAGATTCGAGTCGTGTTTATGGTAGATTTAATCTGTCTTGGAAAAGAAAGTTAAATATATTAGTTTTGTCGATTGTCATGAATGCATGAATAAACTAAATTAGAAAATTGTTGAATTGAAATAGATATAACTAGGTGGATTCGGATTCCAATACATGCTCCCATTCATATTTTACTCTCAAACATTTGTTTTTATTTAATTTTATTCATTACAAATTTTTAGAATAGATAGACAAACAAAACCATCTTTTTTATTTATTGTTTCACTAATTAATTGAATTGGCGATAGACTGATAATTAAGATTAAACATTATTCCTCGTGGGAACGATTCTCTAAACTCATCACAATTATTACTTATCAACGATCCCGTGTGCTTGCGGGATTCACACCTAACAAGTTTTTGGCGCCGTTAGCGGGGAATAACAGATTTAGTATAATTATTAGTTTACCTTTAATTCAATTAAATTTAATTTCTAGTTTTTAGTTTTCATTATTTTTATTTTTATTTTTATTTTGTTTTGGTTATTCAGAATTCCTTGTTTTTCTCCTCGTATTGATCATTGAGTAGTATATGTTAGATTTTAAGGAGCCTAAACTGTTACCAATAGATTCTGAAATAGAAAGAACTTTTAGACAACGTAGAAGAGAACAAAGAGAAAATAGGGATATGACAAATAATCGATAATGCTTAAGCTCTGGTTGGGGATTATGAAAATCCCGCGCCAGCCCCTGTACACAAACAATTGTTTATCCACCATTCGGGCAGGAAAATTACCACCTTAGACCTGATGTCATAAACTTATTTCAAAATCATCAAGATATCAAGTTCTTTTGAAAGGCGACTGAAAATCTGCATGGGCACATTCAAGCCTTTTTAATGCTATGCGATATAATCAGTCATGAAGGGATGTCAGCAGACACTTTTCGAATGCGTTTGTTTCCCCACACTTTAAAAGATAATGCAAGGGAATGGCTACGCTCATTAGCTCCCAGAAACATTGTATCTTGGAATGACATGGTGCAAAGATTCACCATGAAAATTTTCCCTCCATCTCGAGTTCTCCAAATCAGAAACGAAGTTCACACTTTCAAACAACGAGATCTTGAGAGTTACCCAGAGGCATGGACGAGATTTAAGGATAATTTTCGAAAGTGTCCAAATTTGGACATACCAAAAAATGCTCAGGTCTACTTTTTTTTTTTTTTAGGATTGCATCCTAAATACCGCAATATGCATGATGCTTCGGCAAGGCGATCAATAATGAGATTAGATATTGATTGAGTACATGAACTATATGAGAGAATTACGGAGAACCAGGTGATGTGGCATACTGAAAGGGAAATTCTAAGAAAGGCATCTGGTATCCACAATGTCGATGTAGTTACACAATTGGCAGCTCAAATGGAAGTTCTATCAAAAAAGCTGGACAATTTAACTCGGCCTGTGCACATGGTGCAACACCCAACATTGATTTGCGAAGGATGCGGGGCAGATCATGTTACAGCTAGCTGTCCTTTAGCCTCAACACATGGAATGCGACATGAGGAGGTCAGCTACGCCTAGAATTTTCAGAAGTATCAAAATGACTCCTATTCCAATACATATAATCCTGGGTGGAGAAATCATCCTAATTTCTCTTGGTCTAACAATCAAAGTCAGGGTCATGAAGGAAACTTTCAACAAAATCACCGATTTTCAACATCAACAATCACAACAACAACAGCAGCCGATGAAGTCATCATTGGACGACATGTTTGCACAGTATATGGTAAAGACTGAACAAGTCTTTCAAAACCAATAGGTAGCAATATAAAATATGGAAAATCAAATGGGACAGATGGCTGTGGCATTAACAAGTAGAAATCAAGGAATCTTGCCAAGAACACAGAGAAAAATCCTAAGAAACATGTAATGGAAGTGGAAGCTATAAATTATGCAGTTATTGAAACACCTTCAATTAAAGCTGCACCACCTGTTAAAGCGTATGTGCCGCCTATTCCATTCCCTGAAAGGCTTCGAAAGCAGCCAAGGGATGAACAACTTCATGTCATTACTACAAGGAGTGGAGTTCAGTTGCCAGAGATAAATGTGAAGAAGAAAGTAACTGACGAGGATCAGGTAACTCAAATGGATAAGGAACAAATGAGTCTGAAGAATCAAAGATAAATCAAGAAGATCAATCAGACATTTCACGAGGTAAGGAACCAGTTCCTGTTAATCAACACACACCCAATGTTCCATTTCGTCAAAGGTTGCAGAACACTAAGTTGGAAAAGCAGTTCAAGAAATTTTTAGATGCCCTCAGACAACGGCATATCAACATTCCATTCATTGATGTCATAATGCAAATTCCAAATTATGCTAAGTTTCTGAAAGAGATGTTGACAAAGAAGAGGAAGCTGCCACAAGATGAAGAAGTGGCATTGACAAAAGAATGCAGTGCAATCCTACAGCATAAGCTCCCTCCTAAACTAAAAGATTCAGGGAGTTTCACTTTACCTTGCTCCATAGGAAATTCACACGATTTAAATGCTTTAATTGATTTTGGAGCAAGTGTTAACTTAATGCCATTGTCTATTTATAGAAAATTAGGATTGGGGAATCCTAAAGCAACTTCAATAATCTTGTAACTGGCTAATAGGACACTCAAGTACCCTTACGGGGTGATTGAAGATATCCTTATCAAAGTTGGAGATCTCATCTTTCTAGCTGATTTCATTTTTCTGGATATTGAGAAAGATCAGAACATCCCTGTGATCCTATGAAGACCATTCCTAGCAACCGGACGAGCTTTAATGGATTTTGAAAATAGTGAAATAATCCTGAGAGTCGAGGAAAAACAACAAAGTTTCAGCATGAATAATGTACTCAAATAATCTTCATATCTCGAGGAATGCAAAAAGGATTGATCTCAAAGAAAAGGAAGAATGGAAATTTCACAAGACCAGTAAAAATGATAATGGATATGGTTGACTGGTTGGAAGGGATAAAAATGGAAATTTGATAGTGTGGAGGCTAAATGATGAACAAGAGAATATTTGCATATGCAAAAAGTGTAGGGGTGAAAACTCTCTTTTCAAGCCACCATGAGTAGCAAAAAAAAAAAAAAAAAAAAAATTCAAAGTTATGCTAATGACTATAAACAAGCGCTTGTTGGGAGACAACCCAATTTTCTTTTCTTTTATTCAGCCTTATATGCATTAGTTTGATTTATTTGTTTGATTATTTATTTTTGCATTTTCATCCAATAACATTTTTAATGCTTGAATTCATTTTCGCCTTGATAGGACTAATTTTGTAGCAAGAAGAACTCAAGGAACTTTGGAAATGCATATCTCCACCTCTACATTCGGATTGATCAGGGAAGTCATTTAACCTTTCCCCCAGTTATATTTTTATGTGCTTATCTGAGACATTGAGGACAATGTATATTTTAAGTTTGGGGGTGGATAGTCTATTTTTCTATCAAAATTTTCATTTTTTATTCAGCATGCATCCAAAAAAAATTGGAAATTTTTGAAATTTTTGTTGACATGTGTATTGCCTAGAATATAGTATGGATCAAATTTTGCTTTGACTTGAATTTTGGACAACATGAAACATGAATTTTATAAACTAGTTATTACTTGCTAGATTTCATCTTCACTTGCACATAGCCATTGTTGGATTATTACTTGTTTAGGGATTTGTTTAACACTTGTAGGGAAAATTTATGCAATTTAAACATAGGAATGACTTGTAAATCCCTAAACTTAGATGATTAGACATCCCAACCTTTAAAACTTAGAAACTAAACTTGCTCAAGAGCATTTTGGGGGTGGAAAGAAGTGGTGAAGGTAGGCTTGAACTTTTAAGGATCTGTAGTTCCTGAAATGTGTCATTAGTTGAAGAGGTCTTGGTCAACGGGTATAAATCATTTCCAGCATAAAAATAGAAAAATGCTGAAGGTCTTATTCTACTCTCCAAATGTCTTTTTTACTCGAGTAATTAAGTTCGAGGGATCTTTCAAACTGGTGCTCTAAAGTCATCTGGCTTGGGAGCCACCGACCTAAAGATCGCTACATGAGTCAATTAGAAAGCAAGTACGGAGAGTGGACTTACACATAAGACAATAAAACATATTTAACTTTTTGATGTTGACTGTGTGACTCGAGTAATTTAGTCTGAGGGGTCTTTCAAACCTGGTGCCCTAAAGTCGTCTGGCTTGGGAGTCACTGACCTAAAGCTCGCTACAGGGGTCACATTGAAAGCAAATGAGAAAAGTATTGCACAAAGATGGTAAAAGACATGGATATAAAAAGTAAAAGTCGTCCATAATAAATAAATAAATAAATTGTATGGTATAAACTTTTTGATTGAGACTTTGATACTAAAAGCATGGATTAGGAAATCGCTTACCATTGATTGTTTGAGCAAACTTAGCTAATTCTAACCATCTGGTGTGGTAAAATGTAAATTTTTTATGTTTAGAAACCACATGAATAGAAGGAACCTTGGGATTCGAGAGAAAAGCAGTAAGTTGTGATCATCTATGAGCGATGCAAGAAAAATCATTGGATTCATTAAGGTGACCACATGGGATTTGGGCTTGATATTGCATAATAAGCTACACAGTTTTAAGTATATCGTTGCATGAGTAAGAGTTTTGACTTTGGCTATTCATACACAAACTTGAAACTCTGGCATGAGATAACTAGAATTATTTTGCTTTATTGTTCATAACTCTTGCTAAAGTACAAATTGACCTGAATTATTGAGGCATATGGTAAACATGTTGACATACAAAAATATTTGTGCTTTTCTATTTTGATTCATTAGTTTTATTCTATCTTATTCGAGGACGAACAAGAGTTTAAGTTTGGGCGGTTTGATAATCACGTTTTTAGTACTTATCTTGACTTTAAATTTAGACAATTATAAGTGTTTTGGGATATTATATTACTAATTATATATTTGATTTAGGAAAAAATCTATTTTGGATGCGTTTGGAGGCAAAACGAAGAAAAGAGATTGAAATTGTTTAAAAAATGACAGTGGGAATCAAGTGCAACTTTCTAAAATTGAAGAACTCGAATTGACAAAAATGAAGGCATGAATTGCACAATTAAAAACTCAAGGACCAATTTGAGTTATTTGAGGAATTGAGTCTTTAAACATAACCCTACTTAGTGCAATTGGGCCTTTGTCTCTTGTTATATACATATATATACAAACTGTTGAGAGAAATAAAGGGAGAGCTGCTCGGAGTTATATACAGATATATACACACGGCAAGAAGGCAGAATACTATTGGGTAAAAAGACAAAATTGAGGGGATTCTTTGATTATAGATATATACACACAATTTAGGAGACAATTTTGGGGGGTGATTAAAGTTGGCAGTTCTTGGGGTTGGAGATATACATATATTATACATATATATTACCAAAGAGAGCCGTGGAAGTGAAAGAAAAGAATTGGAGAATTGAGAGAGACAGATTCTCGACTGGTGCTATATTGAATTACATTGGACAAGAACTCGGCTGCCATATTTTGGAGGAGACAATTGCGTGCTTTAAACGGTGAAGTCTATCAATTCTTTTATTGATTATTCATCAATTAATGTGTTAGGCTAATTTAATTTATGTATTGGACGAGATGAACCCTAGTTTTTATTTGTTTTAAATCATGATTCTATAATTTAGTAAATTCTTGTGTTTCTTGATTTATTCTTGCATTCTCATTGAATTATTTAATTGCTTGATCACCAATTGTAACGACCCGGCTCCCTCGCTGAGGCCTTCTCCAGAAGTGGATTTTTGCCTCCCCAGGGATTCGAACCTTGTACCTAGGGGTTAAGTACAAACTTCATGGAATCCCTGGTACCATTAGACCGTCTAATGGTACCAGGGATTCCATGAAGTTTGTACTTAACCCCTAGGTACAAGGTTCGAATCCCTGGGAGGCAAAAATCCACTTCTTGGAAACGACGTTGGCAGCCCTTGAGGACCAGGACGATCAAGGGGGGAGTGGAAAGACTATGAGTAGACGGCCGGTAGCCCTTGAGGACCGGGTACGCTACAAAAAAAATTGTTGTAGTCCTGGAAAGTCACAATAGGTTTATAACGCGGCAAGATAAACACACGAACACTATATGTTAGGAATAACAATATGATGTATGCAATCTATTTGATAAATTGTTGATTAATAATGCATCATGAACATTCGTATTCGGACTAAGAATAGATTCGAGTCGTGTTTATGGTAGATTTAATTTGTCTTGAAAAATGAAGTTAAATATATTAGTTTTATCGATTATCATTAACGCATGAATAAACTAAATTAAAAATTGTTGAATTAAAATAGATATAACTAGGTGGATTTGGATTCCAATACATGCTCCCCATTCATATTTTACTCCCAAACATTTGTTTTTATTTAATTTTATTCATTGCAATTTTTTAGAATAGATAGACAAACAAAACCATCTTTTTTATTTATTGTTTCACTAATTAATTGAATCGACGATAGACTGATAATTAGAGCTAAACATTATTTTTCGTGGGAATGATACTCTCAATTTATCACAATTATTACTTGTCAACGATTTCGTGCGCTTGCAGGATTCACACCGAACAGAAGCCTCAATCACAAATTGAAAATTTAAAAGGAGAAACCTTTGAATTAAAATATATATGAACTAATGATTCACATCACCATCCTAAGGAACACGCACATAATAAATTGATAATTCTTGGAATATTGAATTGCAAGAAATTTGAAGGTGATTTTTTGCCACCGTTGAATGTGTTCAATTGAATATTTCAGAAATCACAATATTCTTAAATTTTTCTGTTCACAATCAAGAATCTTGAAAGTGCTCATGTGTTTTTAATGAATTTCTCTAAACCCTTCTTTTCTCATTGGTGCTAGAAGAAGAATTATGTAATTGCTCTTCCAAATTAAGTTTAAATTGTGCACCCCGTACAACAACAACAAAACAACAACAACAATAACAACAACAACAACAATAATAATAATAATAATAATAATAATAATAATAATAATAATAATAATGGTATTTAATGAGAATAAATTGAATGCTATGTGTATCATTGACCATAAACATAAAAAATTAAGGAAAAAATGGGAAAATGAAAGTTTCCCCCTCATCTATACTTTTAATATATAGTAATAGTAATAGTAATATAGTAACTAGATAGTAGATAGTAGATATATGTGCGAATATATGGGGTTTCTAAATTTTTTGATTAAATTTGAATTTTTAGGGGTTATTGATATTATTTGGATTATTAGACAAGTATATGGCAAATGAATGTTTATTGGAAAATTGTGGTTAAATGAATTGAGACTTTGAATTGGGTTTGTGAAATAAAATCTCTATTTTGATTTTATTGTGCTTATATACTGTTGAACACTTGATCAATTAAGGGTTATAGGTTTGATTTCTCCATTATTAATTAAGCGATTTTAAGCTATTTTCTAGCTAAGGTAGTGCAATAGTGTTAAGAATAAAATTCTGTCGAGAAAAATGATGTTTCTGTCAAACAATTTTGTGTCAAATTCTATATATTCAAGACTGAAATTTTAGTATTGTTTTGTCGAAGTTTTGATTTCTCAAATTTGGAAGATTAGAATGAAGTTATATGACTAATATTGAAGTCTCGGTATTGGATTAAGCTATTCATATGGGTTATACGAAACTGGGATTCTGGAAGTATTAGTGAATTAAATACATTGGTCACGTTAATGAATGGTTAGTGAATAAGTGAAGAAAGGAAACTTGGAGAAAGGGGTTTAAGTTAATTAAGGAGAAATGACGCTAATATGAAATGGGTCACTGAAATGTAGAAATGGATATTGGCAGCACCATATAGAAATATTGATAGGCTTTATTGCATTAGTGAGACAAAATAGGTTATGGAAAGGGATTAGTTAAATGGAATTTTGCTCCAATTGTTGCTGTTGTTGAATAAGATTAAATGGTTATAAATTCTAGTAATTACATTGTTTTCGAGGGAGTAACATGAGGAGTTCAGGAGAGCTAATTAATCAAATTAGTCTTTATTCAATACAGGTGAGTGGGAAAACTTAATTATTTTTAAATATTGATAAATTGCTTATATGATTACGTTAAATGTGATGGGGTGATATATTGGTCCAATTACGTGATTATTATAAAATGGTTATATGTTAAAAGAAATGTGAGACACATATTTGATATTGAAATACTCCAAAAAGTACCCGTGATTATATACTTCTTCTAGTTCATTAAGTGGATTTGATCGTGTTATATATTGCATTGAGGGGTCTTTGATCGAGTATGATAATACCCTAAGGCGGTCTTGACCGTGTATGATATAGTCCACTGAGGGGTCTTAGCCGTGTTTCTAGAATTTATTATCAAAGGTCTTCCTGAGAGACAATCCATACTTGTATGACTAGGTTCCATATTATTGTTTAGTGGGTACATTTTGGTGAGATTTCTTAGAAAATGGTTATATCTAGAGATTACATACTGTGATAATAGTATACTATTGATGATGTGACGTGATGTGATGTGAGACGATATGATTAGATTATTATGTCATTTATTTGATCATGAGATGATATTTTTCAGTTTCATAGGAATGTCACACATCTTGACTATTATTATATGGTATTATATTGTGAACTGTTAAATAAGATGAACTCGATTTTTGATAAATAAGTATAAATGGGAAAGTATAATTATTTTCGAAAATCTCCACTCACTGAGCTATCAACTAATATATTTTCGCATCATTTTTCTTAACATGTAACAGTTGAGTTTTGAAAACCCGAAGAGCCTCTTGATTTTGGACTCACATTCGTATGACATGTGTGGGTTTCTGTTTCATTGAAAGCAATTAAATATCAGTTTACACCCACATTATTTTTGAAATAAAATGATTTTTCACTATTTAGCATTTGATTGGTAGTAGTTTGCTCTCAGGCTTGGTGGTGTGGGTCCGGCATCTAGCTGGCATCCACCGTCAGTGCACGTCATGTATCGGGTCCATGAGGGTGACTTGGAGCGGGTGGTGTCAATTACTATGTTAGCATTCATACTCTGGTTATGCTTGGAGCTATTTCTGTCTAACCATAAGAACCATAAAACTATCAGGGGAAGTGTAGATTTAACATCTCGAGGTCTAGTTTTGGGTTGAGTAAACTATTGAATCATCATGGCCCTAGGGTGATTGCAAACCATTTCTTGCACATCCATAATTCTGTGATAGTATCTCTAGACCACCTTAGCTATTCTACCATCCAAAAATACAAGTTTGAGTGTTTCAAAATTTCTACAACATTGGCATTTTGATGCTTGATGAACTCCAAATTTTTCCTTCACGGTGTCATCAACTGGGAGTCAATTATATATCCAATTCAAAAAGGATATTTTTGAGGAACCCCACCTTCCTAGATGTGTTTGTAGGATAGGTGTATAGTATTTCTGTGCCTGAATATTTCAGTACAAAAAGAAATTGAAAAATCCCCACTTGCATTAGCTTTCCAAAACAGTTTATCAACACCATTGGAGACAGCAATTACTTGAATTTCATTGATAATGTCAGCATGAAGGATTTTTGACTGTTTATTCATATCCCAGCTATTACTACTCCTGAAATCCATCACATATTTGTACAGAGTATCGTCCACAATCAGCTTGTTATGAAGTCAAAAAATCTACTCTCCCATCCCAATTTCTCATTCTCTCTCTTTTAGGACTGCTTTAACGTCTCTCACAATATTATCCTTCTCCCAAATTCCCAATCATGTACATAAATCTCTTGCATATAATTTTCAAATGTTCTATATTTGTGATTGCCATATATAACTCATAGGAAGCAATTTCCATGAATACCATCAAAAAATGATAGTTGACTTAAATAGTTCAGGTTTTTCGGTGTATATAGATATTTTAGTGAATTATGAAACTTCTATGTAGATTAATTAGGCCACTTTATATGTCCCAAAACTCGTAAACTGGTCTTTTAAAAAGAACAGATGCGCTTATACCTATATAATGTCCTTTTTAAGATCCAAGAATTTTCCCCAAACACACCAAAATGAATGAAAAAAAAAAAAAAAAAATCCATTGCCACTCTAACCATTAGGTCTTTTGTCTTGTTTTCAGGTTCAATAGTTGCAATGTTCACATTTTCAGATATGGTAAAGTTTTCATTTTCAAATATATTGGATAGCTATATATAACTTGGTTGATTTATGAATTTGGAGGACTTCTAAGCCATACCGTAAGCAAGCATTATATTAAGTAATTAGAGAATGACGAGTTCAAGAAATAATATGAATGTTATTGGGAATTAAATAATTTTATGTGTTTTTAATATTTAATTACATGTAAATATTTCTTTAGTTAGGCTATTATCCTTATCTTGTCTATTCAAATATGTAGTTTGAATTGTTGTAATCTTTATCTTTATGTTTCTAGGATACATGTATAAATACAAGTTTATCAATGAAACAGTTGAAGTTTTCTTCACAATTATATTCTTCTTTCCTTTTATGGTATCAGAGCCATCTGCTCTCAAAGCACACATCGATCTAATGGCCACCACCGGAAATGCTCCTCTCACCTCCTCTATCGGCTCCACCTTCTCATCAAACTCAGCCCCTCTCCACTCCACCACCACGACATCACTCATTCCTTCACCTCCCATTGTGATAAAAGGTCAATCCCAATTACCGATCAAACTCACTCCCTCCAATTACCATGCGTGGTATATTCAATTCCATAGCCTTTTAATAGGCTATGACCTCATTGGTTTCGTCGACGGAACACTGTCATGTCCATCTCCAACCGTTCCTAATCCAGTTATTCCTACCTCCTCCATGACAAATCTAGAATTCTCCAAATGGATTCAGCAAGACAAGCTTTTGCTAAACGCAATTGTTAGCACATTGTCTCCAAACTTGGTTTCTTTTATTGCTGCTGCAAAAACCTCTCAGGAAGCCTGGAATAATATAACTAACGCCCATGCAAAGCCCTCAAGGGGCCGTATCATGCATCTCAAGAGCAGTCTTGGTCAACTGGAAAAAGGTGATTCCACGATAACAGAATACATGCACCAGGTGAAATCTATTGTTGACAGTTTAACCTTGATGAATGCTACACCAGATCTAGACAAGATCATTCTGCATATTTTAAGGGGTCTTGGCCAAGAGTACAATGGCTTATCTGAAGTTGTTAGTGCTCGTGACTCATCGATTTCTTTCGATGAAATTCACGAGAAACTCATCACAAGGGAATCTCAACTACAACCATCAACCATCAACCAATGCCACGTCCTTCAACCCCATCACTGCCAACTATAGCACAAAAAATACTTCTTCCAATTGGTCATCCTCCAAATCCGGACATCACCCTCATTTCTCAAAACATAACAACCTACATTCCAACTCCAACAAAAACTCCTCTACCAACTACACTCCTCGCCCCTACAGGGACTATTGCCAATTGTGTGGTTAACAGGGTCACACCGCAAAAAAAAATGTAACGTTTTTCGCTTCATGCCCATCAATCAAAACACGTCCCCACTTCAGTATCAAAACCAATCCCGACCCTTCAACCCCACAGTAAATGTCGCCAACACCAACCTTACCTCTCTCGACGACTGGCTTGTGGACTCTGAGGCATCTCACCATATAACCAAAATGATCTAAATAACCTCTCCATTCACTCAAACTATGTTGGAAATGATGGTGTGAATATAGGTGACGGTACAGGTTTGGCAATCACTCATACTGGTTCTACCTCTTTTAAAACTCCAAAATCACGTCTCGTGCTTTTGGACACATTATGTGTCCCAAGCATGAAATGTAATCTTTTATCATTTTCAAAACTTTGTTCACAAAACAATGTATCAGTTGAATTCTTTCCTAACTCATTTTTTGTGAAAAATTTGCAGACAGGAGCTCCACTTTTGAAAGGACCGGTTAAAGATGGTGTATACGTCTTGTCACCTGCGCACTCTACTCCTATTATTGCCTTCTCAGCTGTGCAATCATCACTGGACATTTGGCACAAACGTTTAGGGCACCCGTCTCCTAAAATTTTACAATTTTTATGTTCAAATAAGTTGTTGTCTTTATCGTCATTTCGGAGTACTCTATCCCATTGTAACCCATGGAAGTGCAATAAAAGTACTAAATTACCATTTTCAATTTCAAGTGTTACAAGTTCTTGTCCATTACAAACTATTTACTCTGATGTTTGGACTTCACCTATTGCGTCTTCAGACGGATTTAAATATTACGTTATCTTTATTGATCACTTTTCCAAGTACGTTTGGGTTATACCCACTAAAGAAAAAATTCGACGTTTCACCTACTTTCCAGAAATACAAGACACTTGCTGAAAATAAATTGAAGTAAAAAATTATAAGCTTATTCAGTGATAATGATGGCTAGTATATTGCACTTACATCATTCTTAAACCAACAAGTATTAATTACATAACCACTCTTCCTCATACCCCAGAACATAATCGGTACTCCGAGCGATGACATCGGCACATCGTCGAGACTGGGTTAAGCCTATTACAACATGCATCTATTCCCACTAAATACTGGCCCTATGCATTTTCAACAGCCGTCTATCTCATAAATATGTTTCCAAAAGTCAATCTTTATTACATGTCATCATTTCAGAAATTATTTAACACAATACCAAATTACTCGAAATTACGAGCATTTGACTGTCTCTGTTATCCGTGGTTAAAACCATATAACTCTAATAAACCCGACCCCAAATCTAAGCCATGTGTATTTCTTGGTTACAGTTTGTCTCAAAGTACTTATCTATGTTTTGACAAGTTTAATGGTCATCTTTATGTTAGTCGGCACGTACAATTCGTCGAAACAATTTTTCCTTTTTCTAACACACCTCACCCGTCCCTACCCCTATGGACGTCCCCCCCACCCCTACCCAACCACCCTTATCCTTATCTTTATCTCATGAACATTTGAATTCCAGCAAAGGTGATAAGCGCGTACATCTCTGCAATCTGGGACTTTGAATGTGGACACTCCTGACTCATCTCAAATGTTTGACTCAAACTCTCTACAAAACTTATCTCAAATATCCCAGATAATGATATCTCTACAATAACCTTATCTCCAACTTCTTCTTCGAAGTCTATCCCCCATAACCAAACAACTTCATCCTTATCTCCAACAATCTCTACAAATCCTATCCCTCATCATCCTTCATCCTTATCTCCAACAATCTCTGCAAATTCTATCCCTCATGATCCTTCATCCTTATCTGCAACAATCTCTGCAAATTCTATCCCTCATCATCCTTCACCCTTATCTCCAAAAATCTCTGCAAATTCTATCCCTCATCATCCTTCACCCTTGTCTCCAACTACTTTCAATATGCCTATCTCTCCTACCTACTAGACGCCTCAATCTCGCCAGACTCCTATCATAAAAAATGATTCCGTATCCACCTCATCTCAAACATCTCAACCATCAAATTCAATCTCAATTTCAAGAAACACCTATCATTTCATCTATAACTCTACCACACCAAGATACTAGTCCACCACATCCAATCTCTCAAAAATCACACCAACTCGTCCCCCTCCATCACACTCATCCATTCCCCACTCACAATCCTCTCATAAAAATACTCACCACATGATCACTTAAGTCTAAAACAACCCGACACAGAATTTTTCAAGCTCTCTTACATTACTTCTATTTCATCCTCTCATTCTTGTGAACCCACGACCATGAAATAAGCCTTGCAAGATCCTAACTGGCGTAAAGCAATGGTGAATGAGTATAATGCTCTCTTACACAATTCCACGTGGACTCTTGTTCCTCATCAATCTTCTCATAATCTCGTGGGATGCAAGTGGGTGTTCCGGTTACAACGAAAAGTAGATGGATATGTTGAAAAATACAAAGCCAGGTTAGTCGCCAAAGGATTTCACCAACGACCTGGCCTAGATTACAAGGAAGCTTTCAGCCTCGTTGTAAAACCGTTTACAATTAGAATCATCCTAACCTTGGCTGTGACAAACAACTGGCCTCTTCGTCAGCTGGATGTGAACAATGCCTTCTTGCATGGTTCACTTTTAGAGGACGTGTTCATGTAGCAACCACCAGGATTCATCCACCCTGATTATCCTGACCATGTTTGCCATCTCCAGAAATCACTATATGGCCTTAAACAGGCACCGAGAGCATGCTACACTGCCTTGAAAACTTCTCTCCTTGAATTTAGTTTTACTAATTCCCGCTCTGACTCCTCTCTCTTCTTTCTTCATCATCGAGGCGCCCATCTTTTCCTTTTAGTCTATGTAGATGACATAGTTCTCACGGGCAATAACTCATCTATTCTCAACACCTTCATCACTTTTCTTGCCAAAAAACTCTCTCTTAAAGACTTTGGTCCCTTATCATATTTCTTGTGCATAGAGGTCATTCATCACTCTGATGGCCTATTTCTATCCCAAAGAAAGTACATCTCCGACCTTCTTCATCGTGCCAAACTTTCATCTTCCAAAGAAGTTTTGAGTCCCATGTCACCCTCTCATATTCCTCTTCTTACTGAGGGTGAGCCATTAACAACCACAAGTGAATATAGATCTATTATTGGGGGGCTACAATATCTCTCCTTCACTAGACTAGACATATCATTCACTATGAATAAATTGTCAAAGTTTATGCACTCACCAACTTCTGTACATTGGACTTCCACCAAACGGCTTCTCAGATACCTAAGGCACTCTTGATCATGGCCTCTTGTTCAACTCCCCTATCTCTCTTGATGCATTTTTTGACGCTGACTGGGGTGGCAACATCATAGATCGGACGTCCACTGGTGCATTTATTATTTTCCTTGGAAGCAATCCCATCTGGTGGAGCTCAAAAAAGCAATCCACAGTTTCTCGGTCCTCCACTGAGGCCGAGTACCGCTGCATTGCCTCCACTGCTGCTGAACTACACTGGCTCAAATCCCTCCTAGGAGAGATTGGCATCACTACTCCCAACATCCCTGTCATCTATTGTGATAACGTCAGTGCAACGTACTTAAGTGCTAATCCAGTTTTTCATTCCAAGATGAAGCATATTGCACTTGACTTTCATTTTGTCCAAGAACAAGTTCAAGCAGGCCAGCTTCGTGTCTCACATGTTTCTTCCTCGGACCAGCTCGCAGATGCATTGCCAAAATCGTTACCTGGGTCAACACTTGCTTCAATTCGACACAAGATCGGTGTCCTACCATCCTCCTTCTTGAGGGGGCGTATTGGAAATTAAATAATTTTATGTGTTTTTAATATTTAATTACATGTAAATATTTTTTTAGTTAGGCTATTATCCTTATCTTGTGTATTCAAATACGTAGTTTGAATTGTTGTAATCTTTATCTTTATGTTTCTAGGATACATGTATAAATACAAGTTTATCAATGAAATAGGTGAAATTTTCTTCACAATTATATTCTTCTTTCCCTTTATGTATGACATTACTATTAGTAAATGTAGTTTTGTCAAAAAAGAATTAAAGATGAGAAATATTTTTTTATGAATTTATTCACTTCCAAGCATAACTAATATAATTTTGAATGCATTGACATAGCTTTACAACACAAACAAATAGGGGTGGGCAAAAAAACCGGAACCAATGTGACCGAACCGGAACCTAACCGAACCGAACCGAAAAAATCAGAACCATATGGTTTTAAAAAAATAAAATAGGAAATCGGTTTTGGAATCGAGAACCGATTGGTTTTCGGTTCGGTTCTCGGTTCCACCTTTATAACCGAAAAATCGAAGTTAGAACCGATCTTTGATCCTTGTTTATTTTTTTTATGGTCTTAATTGGTTGTCCTAAAACTAAAAATCAAAAGAAATTGTAATTTGTTTGGGTAAAGTGAAAATGACTAATTTCTTTTTATGAACTTTGTTACGTCTCTACCTCATTGTAACCTCTAACTTCACACTGAGACTAAAATTCTTAGTAAATGAAAATTGAATGAGACTAACTTATTAATAAGCGAAGATGTAAATGACCACTATAGAGTTAATTAAATATTTAAATACAAATATAAATTAATTAATAATAAGGCATTTAAAACTCATGATTATTGGCTCAGTTCTCGATGCCTGATACTCCTCCATAAGGCTTTCGAAAAAAATTATTATTGTAGTACCGAAATCGAACCAAAACTGAATGATTTGGTTCTGGTTTGGTTCTTGCGATTCAATGGAACCGAATGGTTCCATTATACAAGAACCAAAAATGTATGGTTTGGTTCCGGTTCTTGAGATACCCGAACCGAACCACCCGACGCCCACCCCTACAAACAAGTATTAAGTGTCTGATATTGAGTCAAATCTCACGAAATGCATCCTCTTTTTCCACTACAAGAATCTGAACCAATAGGGGCGACTTTGTCGCTCCTAACATGTCATCTCTATAGCCTCGTTGCGTTGATCTATAGGCGTGACCATTATCGTCCCTATAGACTGTGAGACCTATAAGGACGACAATGTCGTCCCTATTCCTTTGTCCTTTATTTCGTTAATTTTCATCTACTACGATGACAGTGTCGCTCCAAATAGTCGTCCCTATTGATTCGGAATCTGTAGGGGCGACTTATGTCGCCCTTATAGATATATTTATTTTTTAAATATTTAACTATAGGGGCGACTTATGTCGCCCATATAGATGTATTTATTTTTTAAATATTTAACTATAGGGACGACACATATCGCACCTATAGATTTATATATCTATATTTTTTAAAAAAAAAAATTAATAGTTTTTAGCAATGCATAAATAAAGACATAAATTCTTAGTTTAAAAAAAAACAAAAAAACAAAAAACTAAAAACTAAAGACGTTATTTAGTAGCATAATTCTATAAGCATTTTTACAAAGCACAATTTAAAATAGTCCTACTAGTCCCCCAAATCACAGGGACTGTCGTCCTCATCATCATCATTAGACAGATCATTTGATAATTCGGTATTTTGAGATAGTCGAGCAATTGTCATCTCCAGCTTACGAATCCTAGCATCATATGCCTCGAATCGAAGATCGTGTGTACAAGTAGACCCTTGTGGGTCGTGAGAACTCCAACCGGATAGACTACTCCTAGCTGGAAAATCATTAATCGTCCACAACAATGCGATACACATTCTAAATAGTCCCCTATTATTGCTTGCAGCATCATGCACGTCAATACCACTTGACCATAGTTCTTTCAGTTCATCTACCAAGGGTCGCAAGAATACGTCCATGTCCTTACCAGGTGCTTTTGGACCTGGTATCAATAAAGTCAACATTAGGTTCTCTTATCTCATCCATAGCCAAGGTGGCAGATTGTAAACTGTCATAACTACTGGCCACATACTATAAGCCTGATTCATGTTTCCAAATGGATTAAAACCATCTGCAGCCAACCACATCCGGACATTCCTAATCTCACTTGCAAACTACGGATGCCTCATGTCGAATTCTCGCCAAACTTTTCCATCAACGGGATGTTGTAGCTCGTCTTCATCCCTACTTTGACCAGTAATGTGCCACCTCATGAGTCTCGCGGTATCCTTAGTTGCAAATAGACGTTTCAGTCTTGGGGCTAGAGAAAAATATCGCAACACCTTATGTGGCACATTCTTCCTAGAACCTAGTCCAGTGGTGTGTATCCAACGACTTTCTTGGCATACAGGACACGTCTGTCTATCAGCGTGCTCTTTCCAGGACAGTGCACAGTCATTCTTACACACATGTACGAATATATAACCTAGACCTAGTTTTGTCATCATCTTTTTAGCCTCATAATGAGATTCCACAGGGTCCATTTTCGGAAATGCTAGCTTCAACAGCTTTAAAAGATCATCGAATGACTTATTTGTCCACTTGTTTATCACCTTTAAATGCATCAGTTTCACTAAAAAGTTTAATGACGATAGGAAAGAAACTCCAGGATATAATTCTGAATGAAGAGCCTCAAATAAATCATCGAATGACTTATTTGTCCACTTGTTTATCACCTTTAAATGCATCAGTTTCAGTAAAAAGTTTAATGACGATAGGAAAGAAACTTCAGGATATAATTCTGAACGAAGAGCCTCAAATAAATCATCATATTGGGCACCAGAACTTGTACTAGCATATTCATTCCCGACTATGTCCTCCATAACGTTCATCATTTCATCCATCGTCTGATCCTTTGAACCTGTCCCTTCATTCTAAGCATTCACATTCTCACTCGAAATCTCGATCTCCCCGTGGTGAATCCATGTGATATAACTCTCCGAAAAGCCATAACGAAATATATGAGCCTCAACAGTTTTCAAAGAATGTGTTAGCCCGTTCAAACATTTATTGCAAGGACATCTAATTTTTCCCCTATCATTTACAAAAGGTTTCGCTCTATTTATAAATGCTTTCAAACCATTCCAGAACTCTTGAGACTTTGCACGATTTCTAATTTTTGTCCAACTCTTATCAAATTTCATCGAACAAATTCTGTAATAAATAAATAAATAAATAAATAAGAAAACATGGAAATATTAACTAACGATTTCGACTAACGTGAATATGTCCTAATTCATCCTTATCACTGCACATATAATTACACTGTAGGACCTTAACCATTTATCATTGATCCTTACATAACGAATTCTGTGTGTCTTCCTGTTAACGCCACTATATTTTCGACCGAAAATTTTGGCAGCATCTCCCCCAAGTTCTTCTAAGTGTGCCATCTATATTGAATATAGTCCATACCCAGAGAACAAGAAGGATATAACATCAAAACATACTCACGAATATATGGCCATCAACAAAAAAACACTATGCAACAAAATTCATTATATACATATAAATGATAAACTCTCCAAAAATGGGAAAATTCGAATACAATTTTCTAAATATCAAAATAACCAAAAGTTTAAGGAAAGTTTTTTATTTACAAAATTATATTCAAACGGTTTTCTAAATTTCATGCAAAATGCAGTGCAGTGTACAAAGTAATGTATATGAAGTAAAAATTATATATACAATACTAATATTAACAAAACAATTCATAAAACTTAAAAAATATATAACAATGACAAGTTTAAAAATTCATACCAAATATTTTTGTCTCCAATGCACTATCTCGGTTGAAATTGTTGTTGGATTGCGCAACAAAAGAAAATTAATATAACAAATGTCGGTACAAATGAATCAGTGTGGTAAAAAGTATTATTATATATAGGGGCGACATTTATCGCCCCTAAAGATCACCAAAATTGTCCCTATAAAAAGAAAAAAGCGCCAAAAATTCCCGCCTATATTTTCCTATAGGGGCAACTTATGTTGTCCCTATAGTATAGAGGATATATTGGGACGACATACCCTATAGGGGCGACATTATTGGTGCCAAAAAAAAAAAAGAGCCCCAACAACCGTGCCAAATGTTGACTTGATAAATCATCCGTACAAGGACGACAAATAATCGCCCCTATAGGTGACCTATAGGGGCGACCAATTGTTATAAAGTCGCCCCTATAGATTATAGAGTCTATAGGGACGACATTTTTTGTCGCCTCTATAGGTTGATAGTCTATAGAGGCAACATTGGTATCGCCCCTGTTATGTCGCTGCTATATGAAGCGATTCTTGTAGTGTTCATTATGATTGTCTGATCCGAGCAAATTTGATCACGGACAAGAGGCTAGACCTGAGGCGAGACCCAAGAAGCGACCACCTCAGGCTGAGAATCATTGGAGGTTAATTTTTTTTTTTTTTTTTTTTTCCATATTTAAACAGGAAGAATAAAAAAAATAAAATAAAAGTAAAAATGATAATTTGATGACAACCAAGGTGTATCATGTATTACTTCGAATTCTAAACATCTTTCATCTTGACACAATCTTATGCATCAAATTATTTTAAATTTTTTAATTTCAAAATTCGAAAGAAAAAATATTTCCTTTTTATGCAGAAATCTATTTCTTGTTGTATGCACAACTATTTTTTACAAATAAAGTTGTACAAAATATTTGGTGAAGAAAACTCTTCACGTCACGAAAAAATGTTTCTAAAATGTACGGAACTATATTTGCATTATTTTTGTATTTACATGTACATGTACCTATGATTTTCTTATATTTTCATACTTTGCTAAAACCTTGGGGAAAAAAATTAAATGCACAGTACGATTTGAGATCTTTGCTTTTAGAGTTCGACTCATGTTTAATAAATGTGAGGCCAGACCTAATGGCCATATACATAAGAATGCATGTTTTATTGTGATCAAACATATTTTTAGTTCCATTTGGTAAATTTTGTCCAACTCAAAGGAAAATAAAATACAAAATTTTCATCACAGTACCGAAATTCTTTTATGACACTAGTCAAACGCAACTACAAATTGATCGTATCAAAGTCGATTTTGAATTAAGGATCGGAGTCAAGTTGGATATATAACTTATTAAGTCCATATGTTTGGTACAAATTAAGATCTAGATTTTAAGCTAAGTCAAAGTCTACAGTAAATCTTAATCACATATTTCATGAGACCCATAATTTTTCAATCACACATTTATCAAAGTTTTTAAAAACTACTAAAAATCATATTTTAATCTCCGCGAAACAGGGGCTAATTAAGTTGAGAGTAAGCATTGGACGAGTTTATTCACTTAGAATATGGTATTATAAGGGCTTGAATAATTTGTTCGCTTTAAAAATATTATATTTCACATTTCTAAATTGTGCACTACAAGGTTTTTATATTTGTGAAAAAATTATTAATGAAAATTTAAAGTTTTCTAAATTTTATGTTTAACGAACAGATTGTCACAGATATGTCTGGACAGTAACGAATTAACAGTGAATCATTAAGATTTGTTTTAGTGCAATACCAGATAAATCTTGCTGATGCACGTTTGTCTGGCTTGTAAAATGTAAATGACAAAATAAATTATGCAGAATTGCAAGTAGACAAGAACACAGTATTTGAGCTTAAGGTGGAAAAAACCCTAACAGAGAAAACCCACGTGCCCGCACCTTGCGGACAAAAATCAATCACTATATAAGAAAATAGTTTATACAGATCAATCTAAATTATAGGATAAATCTATGCATAGACTTATCAAACATCCAAGAAATAGATCACTCCTTGATCCTTCTATGACATGTAATATGAGCTGGCGTCCCACCACTCTTCAGTATCTTTCTTTGAAATACAACACTTTTCAGCAATCTCGAACTCCTATTCGAATATGACTCAAATCTCCCGTTTGATCTTTACACTGAAAGTCTTTTCTTCTCGAAGCGATTGATTCCTCCACCCGGAGAATTGAAGTAAAAAACACAATTGAATCCGTTAATATAAGTACACCACACGAAAATTAGCTTCAAGACTTCTTGGAGAAAACATCCCATTTTCTCCCATTTAAATGCAATTGGATTTCTTGTCTATCAAGAACCCTTGTTGCATTCAATCTTGATTTCCTGCAAATCAAATCAAGATAATTAGAGATAATAACAAGATAATCATAAATCTTTCCATAAGTAAAGATAAGGTAAGATTTTCTCAATTGATTATGGAATAAAAGATCTTACCATATGAATTGATAAACTTGACTTACCAATAATCAAGATACTCGGCCATATCAAGAAAAATATCTTACCATATGTACATATAAGGTTGAATACCAAGAATCAAGATACTCTACCTAATCCTACTTGATTATGCTCGACCATATCAAGAAATAAATCATCAAGAAACTTATCAAAATATCATATCTTGATCAATATTACTTGATTCAAATAATATATCACAAGATTTCGAGAACAATATATCATGATTCTAAATAATCAATATTTCTTGATTCAACCAAAATCATTATCTCCAAAAATAAAATGATTATCACAAACATAGGAGATATTATATTCAAGAAATATATACGTAATTGAATTAAACTTAATAAATTACTAAATACACGTTTTTAGTAAATAAATTAAATTCTCCTAAATTACAAACTCGGAAAAATAGATAATGCCAACAATATTAAATTAACAATTAGAACTACAAAATTCGTTTATGACACTAGTCAAAAACGCAACTACAAATTGAGCGTGTCAAATTAAGTTGATTCTGAATTGAGGATCGGAGTAAGTTGGATATATAACTTAATAGTCCATTTCTAGTACAAATTAAGATCCAGATTTTAATCTAAGTCAAAGTGTATATATAATCAATCTCAATCTCATTTTCATGGTATCCACAATTTCTCAACCATAAAAAAAAAAAAAAAAAAAATTGTACAAAAATTTTATTTAATCTTCGCCAAACAAGGCTAATTAAGTTGGGACTAAGTATTGGACAAGTTTATATATTCACTTAGAATATGGTATTGAAGTATTTGAAAAAATTGTTCCTTTTAAAAATATATATATTAAATTTCACATTTGTAAAATGTGGATTATAAGTTTTTAAAATTTGTGAAAAAATTATTAGAACGACTCAAACTTTACATTAAAGCAAGATAATTGCATGGAAGAAATTAAACATGAGATAAAGAAAGAGGTTCATTAATCAACCAAAGGAAGCTTACATTAATATGTTTGAATAAATTTGATTACAAAATCAAAGATATGAAGTCTAGTAGTTTATTTTAATTGAGCCATGAAAATAATCAGTAGTTATGAAATTGAAAGGGACTACTGTAACTTCTTTGATTACTCAAGGGATTCCTCCAATTCCACCACTTGATCCTCCACCAAATCCTGCACCAAATCCACTACCAGATCCTCCTCCCAATCCGCCTCCACCACCACCTCCGCCACCAAAACCTCCATATGGAACTATTTTAAATCTTGGCCAAGCCAATGGAAAATAAAATACAAAATTCTTTATCACAGCACCAAAATTCTTTTATGACACTCAAACGCAACCATAGATTGAGCATGTTAAACTTGATTCTAATTGAGAATCGAAGTCACGTTGGATATAACTCGTTAAGTCCATGTTTGGTGAAAATTAAGAACTAAATTTTAATTTGAGTCAAAGTTTACAATCAATTTCAATCAAATATTTCATGAGATCCAGAATTTTTTAACCATATATTTAATCAAAATTTATAAAAAAAATCTACTAAAATTTTGCTTTTAATCTTCGCCAAACATGGGCTAATTAAGTTGTGACTAGGCATTGGATGAGTTTATTCACTTAGATTATGGTAATTAAGTCCTCGAATAAATTGTTCGCTTTAAAACATTAAATTTATAAAATGTGCACCATAACGGATTTTTATTTCTGGAAAGATTATTAAAATGACCAAAACATAACATTACAACTGTTATTAAAAAAGAAAAGAAGCACTGATCATTAGAGCTGAAAATGCAACTTGATTGAAAAAGCGTGCCGAAAACTAGATAGCTGACAGAAAGAAAGAAAGAAATTTTTTGACTATTTAATGAACATAAAGGGTGCCACTCAGAGTGTCACCCCCTCACATGGGGGGTGGGATCGCTCATTATGAGGCAGGTCCCACACACATTCATGTGAGGGAGGTGGCAACTCGGGTGGCATCATCTATGTTCGAATATTATTATTCTTAATACTTAACTCTAGTATTCTTTTTCTTTATATTTATCTCATATAAGAGGTCATGCATCGAAACTGCTGTTGGGTTGTTAGACCAAATAAGAAATAGCTTTAATGACAGTCCGAGCTCACATCCAGTCATAAATAATATTGATTCTCCAAGTGTATTTCTCCAAATATTAAAATTATTCTTCCGGTCAAATCTCTTCACCTCAAACTTGGAACTTGTCATCATCTTCGCTATAATCCCATATTTTGAACCCAGCTTTGATAGTTAACAAAATTTAAATTTTCTTACCCAAATATCTAATATCACTTGTTGAAAATAACAAAATCCTATATAATCACCCAACGCACCGAAAACACAAACAAAATAACGGGTCAAATGAGAAAGCAAGAGTTAACATGGCCCAACAATCACATGAGTACTAGAACATTTTTTTTATTAATACGAAAAAAAGAACTTCTCAATACAATATTTTTATCATCCTCACAATTCCTCCAGATAAAAAAATGTTAATTTAAAGAAATAATATCTTAAAAAAACAATATTAAAATTTATTAAACAACAAAATTTTGTACAAAAATTTTTTATACAAAAAAGTTTAAAAAAAACTATGAATCTAAGTCTAAGTTGTCATCGTTGTTCTTGTAATATTTGAGTCGTCTTCATCGCCGTCCTCATCCACCTGAGCTCAGGTTCCTACTATGTCGGTTGGTGTCAGGTTTGACCTGATATTTGTCCCAAAAATATTTGCGCCAAAAGTGCATTAACTCGAGCAAACTAGGACAAGGCGTCGGCCAGCTAAGAATCCTGGGTCTCCACTCTTTACTCAAGCTCCATGTACAAGCGTTGAATCTCTTGTAGCAGGTGAAGTCGCAGTCGACGATGTCGACCAGGAGATGCTCGAGACCATTCGTCCCACTCTATGGACGTTGCCCCGCCTCTCTCCAAGCACGACTAAGATGACATTGTGCTCATTGAATTCTATCCCCGAGGAGTTGGCCTAGCTACGTATGTGTCTCCCTCGCCTAGAGCACAGCATATTGAACAAATAAAATGATTAGTTAAAAAAGAGAAAATTAATAATTGTATCAAATTTTAAAAAAAAATTAAATTAAATAAAACTTACGTATTATCACTCAATTAACCTGCTCGTTGTCCTAGACTTCAGCCTGGCCAAGTGTGATTGGACTTCCACGTAGCCTAAATGGAAGCCCACACTTGTGTCTCAAGATTCCTCTGCAAAAAATAAAAAAATAAAAAAAATAAAGTTTGATAAACAGTAAATAATTATTATTATTAATTTTTTTTTTAAAAATAGTATATGAATTTAAGTACTTTCGTTAGCATGACACGTTACCACGATACTCTTAGACCCCTGCAAGCGCTTTGGTACAGGGTCCTAGCTTGGTTGGCCATGTTACTCTGCGGTGCAACCAAAAAAACCCAAAGTAATAACATTTATTATACAAATGTTAATATAAATTAAACATTAAAATAATTACAAAGAAATAAAATATAAATCATTAATTGTACCTTGAACGATGCGCTCTCGAACAAGTTCATGCACTGTCAATTTTTCGTGTTACTATCTCTACATCAGGCGTAAATTTTGGAAGCATCTTCCCACTATTTTCCTAAGTGCTAGAACTACATTAAATGTACTCCACACCAAGAGAATATTTTAGGAGACACCATTGAAATCTACTAGCGAATAACGAAGCAGTTGGAGGAAAAATTATTAAATGACACAATTAATAACTTACTAATCAATGTCAAACTATCCAATAATGGGACAATTTAAATGATTAGTTCATAAACATCAAACAGTCCTAATTAAATTAGGACGTGTATTTTTATTTTTATTTTTGTTAAGAATTATCCTAACTCGAAAATCCAAGCCTAAGATAAAATTTATTATCAACAAATCAAATTTACAGTTGGGGGGGGGGGGGGGGGGGGGGCTTAAAACCAAACCTCAAGATTACAACATATAAAAAACTGAACTATACAAAGACCAAACACAAAACAACTACATCCCGAGTACCTAGAACATCAGCACGTACAGAGTCAAAATGAAAGCACAGGACATTTGGACAAACCTTCATCACAATAACAAACAGACACTTCCTTAAAACATATGCTTCCAATTCGAAGAATCGTTACATTGCAAGGCAAACTAACTCATCTATCAAGTAAGGTAGAAGCAGCGCACAAAAACATCCATATTTTCATCAACTAGCCATTTGTATTCAGCTCCAAGTGGTGTGATAAGTGTATTTTATACACTTATTTTTATCCTAAAAGTAGGATTTTGATTATTTGTTCAAGAATATTTGCTATTTATTTTATGTTACTTGTTTATATTTTAGGAATAACCCCAAAGTCGTGAAAACAAAGGAATTTGAGCAACACCGTGCGGTAGCATGACTTAACACCGTGCAGTCGCATGACCCAAAAAATTGACGAATGAAACAGACCTGCAGAGGTGTGTGGCCGTGGCTATTTGAACCGTGCGGTCGCACGGTAGAAATTATGGGCCGCAATTGGGCTTTTTGCGCAGAATTCAGTACTCTTTCTCCCCAAGTAACCTAATTCTCGTGAAAATCTATATATATCATACTTGGAGCACGAAATTAAGGGTTCCCAATTGTGATATTTCATGCTAGAACGCTGTCGAATTACTGGGGAATCCATAGGAGGCCAAATTCAAGATTGAAGAACAAGGATCAAGAAGATGAATGGGGTGACTTCTATTCATTTTTCTTGTGAACTTTCTTTAATCATGTTTCTAGGTTACATTGTTTATGTTAGAATTGTGATGAAGTTTTAATTATTGATTCCATGTTTTGACCTATTATTTAATATATGCAGTTTATGGGTTTGATGTAATTAAATAAGTGCTTTTATTATTATGCCATTGTTTGGCTAGCTTTTGTGTGAATGTCTTTATGATTTTCTATGTTCGAAAAAATAGGATTTCATTAGAAGCTATTTAATTGCCACAAAGTCTAATAGGGGATAGAAATATACCTCTATACTTTGGGTTATCCTTGAGAGTGTTCATTGATCCTTTAATACTTTTCTAATTGTTTAAAAAAAAAACAAGCTCACAACCTAGTTCTTCTACTCCATTAACCTCTTCAACCTTCAACAATTCTCAAACTTCACCAACAATCAATCATAACTATTGTGCTTATGATAAATATGATCTTGCATGGATAAACATTTTGTAAAAGTAGACACAAGTAGCATATTGGTCATAAATCATGAATCAATAACAATTTTAAACATCTAGGTAATCCTGGCCGGCAAGGCTATCTAACATGTCAATACACAATAGAAAATCACCCCCAAACTTGAAATGCACATTGTCCTCAATGTGTAAAATAAAATCAAAGTAAGAGGAAAGAAGTTACTAGACATCCCAAGAAGTGGTAGGGGCACTCATAAGTAGTCTTGAGCATATGAAAATCTCATTGCAAGCACCACCAATCCACCCCCAAACTTGTGTTGAAGCCTCCAATCAATTGAACAAAAATTTCTCCAATGAGGCATTTCATCGAACACCTTGTGAGCATCCTATGAAAACACAAGAAAAGAGAAGATATTAAGTGGTGAATGACCCAAAAACTTAAATCACATTCAACATCTCAATTCTAACTCATAAATCCAATACAATTTGCCCATCCACATCAATATTAAATCACACTTGAAGATAAAAGACAATATGAACCAAGTGATTTAAAAATGAATTTTAAGCAAATATTTGACTTTGAAAATTTGATATGAGTATATGTTAGAATTAAATGAGAATGCATTGGAGCTATTTCACACTACCCAACTTGAGGAAAATAAATGTAGAAGATAGAGACTTGGCCTAACCAATTTATTTGCAAGAAAGTAAATAATATGCAAAAAATAAAAATAAATCAAGTAAAGGGTAGAGAATGTGTTGCCTCCCATTAAGCGCTTATTTTAAAGTCATTGCCTCGACTCTCCGCATAAGCTCTTCATGGCACTCTAAATATAGCTTTTGATGCCTTGCCCATTTTGCTTCTTTTGGCTTTGCCACACTCTTCATTTGATCTAAACACTTACACATTGCCCCTTCCAAAGTCATGGGACTTGCCTATTCCATCCAATTCAAACTCAACTAAATAGACTTGCACCTCCTCAAGTGGCTTAATCACAAAATCAATTATTGGACAATCAATGAAGTTGAGAGAATTTGATTTGATCTCTTCCTCATTAATTGCCACTTCCTCATGTGATTCTTGTGTGATTAAATTGTCATTCTCCTCAAGCTCATCTTCTTTAGTTGATGTCTCCTCGGATTGAATGACCGATCCAAAATTTGAATCAATGGGCAACGGAAAGTTTTTCCTATTAATTCCCAAGAGTGGGTTATACCCCCACATTTGGAATCCTTCCCAATACATGTAATCTCCCATAAGCATATCATCCTCATCCAACTTGGCAAGTTCATTGTAATACTTTGCAAGTACCTTCTCATTCAATAATGGAGGACCATCACCCAAAAGAGTGATGTCCTCATCCCAATTATCCGGTACACAATCTCCCAAGAGCATGTAACTCACATCCGATGTGTCAATTGCTTGCTTTCGACATTTCAAATATCGTCTAAACTCAATAAGTTTCGACGTATGAAATCTATTGCCCGAATACAAACATTGTTTGTTACAGTGCATCATGTAACAAATTTCACAACTTGAATATTCTTCAAGCATGCATTCATCACCCATGTTGAGATTGTTCATTGCAATTGCCTTTCTACTTTACCAATATTAGAATCAAATATGCATAGAAAGAAAAACAAACACAAGAGAGATTAGAATTGTGGTGGTTAACCAAAGATAACAAAATAAAACATAAAACAAAAATAATTACAAATTTTTAAAACTAAAATTAACTAAAGTAATAATCAAAGTAAAAACATTCCCCGGCAACGGCGCCAAAAACTTGTTCGCTCAAAATAGTGTACCGCACGAGCACGGGTCGCGTACAAGTAATAAAGTGGACTTTTTTAGTCCGGATTGTCGATCCCACAAGGAATGTATACTCTAGATTATATAACTTTAATTAATTTATTTCTAACAACAAAGAGAAACACACAATTAAAAAGATGGATTTTTGGAAATTCTAAATTAAAGAAACTAATTTTAAACCAAATTAAATAAGAAAAATGAAAGATAAAATGGTTGGGATTCATGATTTCACTTAACTCTCGCTTAAGTAATTTCTCAACACATGCAAATTAATAAATTACTCATTTACAATATTAGACCTGATTTTCCAAGCTTAGCTAATTACCTCTCTCGAGTGAAATTAACCCTAATCAATTGGTCTAACCTACTATATCTCTATGTCGATTAAGGCACAATCAATTGCATTAACTCTTTGTGAAAATAGCTCAATGGATCAGCTAGGGTTTAAGGTATATCTCTATCCTTAACAAGAACCTAGAGCATTTGTTATTTGATCTAAAATGCATAATATCTCTCGATTATCATACACTTCACAAAACACATATTTGGTGATCAACCAAACACATGGAATAATCTCAATAATAAACACAAATGAAATAAGCTCAACATTAATAAACAAACATTAAAATTACTTAAACTAAGTTAAGCTACATCAATCATCCCAACATAAAATAACTAGCCCATTTTATAAATATTGCACAAAAGTTGAGGTTTACAAAAATACATTACAAAATATAGAAATCAAAGATTAAAAATACAAGATAATGAAATAAATCACTTCCCTTGATTTTTGCCCCAAAATTTCTTGAACTTTGATTTGTATTTCCACTTGACTTCTTGCTCCTTTGATCCAAATGGTGCTAGTAACTTAGAAACACAACTAAACTAAAAACTAATTTACAACCAAAACAAAAACAAAGAAAAGAAAAGAAAAGAAAAAAAGAAAGAAGAAGAAAAGAGAGAAGAAGAGAGGCTAGGGTTTGGTGAGGTAAAAATGGGGATTGTTGTTGAAGAGAGAAGTGGGGGTATATATACCCCCAAAAATCTGACCTAAAAAAGGTCCAAAAACGCGCCCCTTACGAGCCAAACACGGCCTTAACTTAAAATAAAAAAAAAACAGAAAATAAAATCCGGAATTGGTCAAAAAGTTGCCTACGCGATCGCGTGGCTGAGTGCCTCGCGATCGCGTGGTTAGCCTGAAATCTCTCGGGTTGGGTGTAGCGCCTCGAGTTCCGTATACCCGATTCACTACGTCATTTTCTGTCTAAATTTTTCGAATAATATTTTTGCGGAAGAAATAATTGAAATTCATTTTTGGCAACATTAAATATACTGTAATGGCCGCTAAAATTGAAAACATTTATGAAACCATTTGAAATAGTAAATCGAACCATTAATATTGTAAAGAAATTGCCAATATCATAATTTCTCAAATAAATGAACTTCTCTAAATTATTCGATTGTTTGGAAAATACGGAAATCATTGACGTCAAACTTTCAACCGTTCAACGATTATTGCCACCATCATTCATCGCTCGCCACCGTCTCCGAAATCTGCAAAACTGTTAAAAGTAGGGTGAGTATTTCATGGGGGAAATACTCAGTAGACTCATCGCAAATTAATTTAATTTATAAGATGATTAAACACATAAATCCCGGCTCTTTATAAAACGGGCATTGATAGAGCTTCTTTATAAAACTGCTCTTGATAAAACTCATATTGTGCATTACAGCACGGGACATATTTTACAAATCATAGGCTCTTTGAAAATAGCTCTTTGAAAACAGCTCTTTGAAAACCATATACTTATAAAAACATTTTAATTATGCCAAGCATAATTTCTTTTGAAAGCATAACATAAGATAGGATTGAAATCCTCATAAACATAAATAGACACAAGAACTTTACCGAACTTAGGTGGCAAGAATTCTTATGCAGTAAAATCATAATAACAGTAAGTTTTCATCATAACATAGGATAATATCGAAATCCTCATAAACATAAGAATTTTACCGAACTTAGGTGGCAAGAATTCTTATGTAGTAAAATCAT
Source organism: Ligustrum vulgare (assembly GCA_963555705.1). NCBI lineage: Eukaryota > Viridiplantae > Streptophyta > Magnoliopsida > Lamiales > Oleaceae > Ligustrum > Ligustrum vulgare. The sequence goes on along the minus strand of OY743169.1, from coordinate 70,236,994 downwards.
AATAACAGTAAGTATACCAAAACATAATTCATGAAATTCATAGGGATCATTTCCATCATAACATAAGATAGGATCGAAATCCTCATAAACATACGCGACAGGAATTTTACCGAACTTAGGTGGTAAATCCTCATAAACATATGGAAAGACAGGAATTTTACCGAACTTAGGTGGTAAATCCTCATAAACTTATGGAGACACAGAATTCTACCGAACTTAGGTGGTAAGAATTCTTATGTGCATAGCAATGATCCAAAACATATAAAACATTATCGTAAAAACATAGGGTATACTTACTTTTCATAAAAACATAAGGTATATTTACCTTTCATAAAAACATACTTGTTTTTCTTAAAAATTGACTTTCACAAGTCACATGACATTTATATGAAATCATAATTTAAATCAATTAATAAGTGCGAGTCTACCTTAATTCCGACGAGTGCAAAGTTGAGCGGGAATGACTTCAATTTCTTTAAATTCTCCGTACGCTTCGTCTTAGCCAATAAGTCATTTTAGTCTATCGAATATATAGTTCAAAATGATAAATTATAATTTGAGGACTAAAATTGATGTTTTGAAAGTTGAGGGACTAAAATGAATACTTTTGAAAGTTCAGGGACTAAAATAGATATTTTGAAAGTTGAGGGATTAAAATGAATACTTTTGATAGTTGAGCTTAAAAGTAAATCAGCAGGGACTGAAATGATAAGTTTGAAGCTAAAAGGACTGAATAAAACCTTTTTAAAACTTGAGGGGCTGATTTGAAATAACATTAAAACTTCAGGGACCAAAGTGCAAATTCTCGAAATCAAAATATAAATATTAAAAATATCATTTCTCTCTTCATTTCAGATTGAGAAAAGAGAGAGGACGAAGACAGAGGAAAAAAGGCGAGAGAAGGAGACGAAGGCTGATTTATCAAATCCGCCGGCGATTCGTCGGCAACAATGCGGCGCTATCACCGCCGTTGGGTGGCGGTGACTAAGGGAAAGAATTGGTAGCAAAAAGACAGAATTTGGTGCTGATTTGAGGCCGAAATTGATGGTTAAACCGAGGTTACATCGCGGCTGGAATCATAATTTCCGATGGTGAATCAACAGTTTAGGTAGGTAATTGATTTATTTCTTGTCCTTCGTGGGTTTTTGGGTTTGATTTTGGTACAACTTTATACTGAATTGGAGTTGGGCAGTAGGCAGTTGTGGGTGGCGTGTGACGGTTTGGGAAATGGTGGTGGTTGCGCTACAGCAGTGTTGGTGATGGATATGGAAACAGAATTGATGATGATGATTGGCGATGGAACAGTGGTGGTGTGACGGTTTGGATTTGGAGATGGTGGTTTATTTGTGGCAGTGGCTGCGGAACCATGGCTTTATGAATTGAGCTGTGAATTGATTTCTCTGAGTTGTGTGATAGTGATTTTGGGGCAGTGGACTGGTGATGATCATGATGTAGCCGGTTGGTTGGGTGATTGATTTGTGGCTGCCGGTTATGGAGTTGAGGCAGAGGTAGTGTTGGTTGAAGATGGAGTTGGAAATTGAAAATGACAAAGCAGGCTGGTGGTTGGATTGATGGTGATTGGCTATGGTGTTGCAGTTGGAATGAGGTGATGATGCTGATGATACATAAGTTTCGTGGTTATGGTTTGGGGCTGCAACTGATAATTGTGGTAGTGATGATGATGTTTATATATATTGAATTGTGGAAATCTGAAAATGGATGGGTCCGAAATTGTGGTATGTGGAATCTGATGATGGAAAATTAGTGATGATAATGATGATGTTTTAAAGAAAAAGAGAAAGAAAGGAAACATGATTAAGGGAATATGCTTTCGGCTATAGGATAATTAGGCTAATGTTTAATTTAAGATAATAAATTAAAATTTGACTAACTTCGATTTAAAAATGTATTTAAAACAGATATATTTTGGACTGAAAAATGATTTTGAAAATAATACTTTGAATAAATAATTAAAGTAATATAATTTTAGAAATTCGGAAATTTAATTTAAAATCGAACAAATTCGATATTTCTTGACTTGGCTAGACGAATCCGTCGCGGCGTTAATTTCAAAATAATAGGTGAAATAGTAGCGACACAATTTTCTAAATATTAAAATAATTATTTATTGCATAAAAATTCTGGATCGCTATAATCTTACCTCCTTAAAAATAATTTCGTCCTCGAAATTAAACTTACTAAATCTTATAATTTCTGAATACTTAATCAGAATCTCTTCTTCTTAATCATCGAATATTCTCAAAATAATCAAAACAATTCCCAATCGTATGTAAAAATTTCATCATATCTTGTAGTATTCATGTAACTTGTCACTTATCATCGTATCATGTGACCTCAAATATTCGTATATATCTCTAAAATTTCAACAAATCTTTACTGACATATCGTATCATAATAATTTTTCCTTTCTTATCATCGAAAATTCCCAAAATAATCAAAGAATTACCTGAATATTTCCTCTACGTAAAATACCCAAACATATCAACATAATATCATCAACTTATCTTTCCAATATTTGTAACCCAAAATTCAGTAAACAAATATCTCCCAAACTAAAATTCTTTACTTAAATATCACCACATTTCCTGCAAAGTATTTCTTTCACTTGTATATACGTATGAATTCTGATTCAATACGGTACTCATTTTACTTTCCACGTATTATCACACTATACCATGATTATTATTATTACAACAAAATATCAGTACCCATAATCCAAGAAAATATTCCAAATCTCCAATCAAATCTCCTTTATCGATAAAGTAAACGGCGCATAAACTCTTGTTCCCTCTTTTCTATTAAAATAATCCTGCTCTTTCTTGCTGGACACAACATCACGCGGATTCATTCATATCCTTGCGTTTTTAAATAGTTCATGCTGGGAAGAGGTTGAATCATCAAACAATGGATATCATCCTTTCTAACATTCGCAAGTATTATTCCAGTCTTCCTATGAATGATCTGAGAAAGATCTATAGAATAAGGCTCGAAAGATTGAGGTTGCTAATGGCTCATGATATTCCAGAAGATGTTCGCTGGTTGATAGAAGCAAAGGTTCGACTATCTGGTGAATTACCATCAACATTTCCAAAGCACATGCCTGGTTTAGGCAAAAGCACGTTTGCAAAGAAACGAAGAGCAAAAATACTGGGTGGTTGCTACAAATGTGCTCGTTGGAACTGTAATACACGTTGTAAATCAGTAGGATATTCTTCTACTAATCGGGATGATAAAATCGAATTCATAAAGGGTGGACTGAGTAAGGAGTCTTTGGATGATATTCGACTGACTCTTGAGACGCACCCAAGTGGTTATGTACAACGTGAACTTCTCTCCTTATACGCTCAGTTTAACGAGGACAAAAATCGTTATAGTCTCCAAAATATAATAGCAAAAGATCCTGTTTGCCAGTTTGTTTTACAAAATGAGGCTTCTGGCAGTTCAGCAATGATATATGGTAAATCTTTTGATATGCTTTTTAAAATATTTTGCTAGTTTCTTTAACGCGTTTTGGAAATAAAAATATTTTCCTTTCTCGAGTTTTGATAAAGCTGGAAATAAATATATTTTTCTTTTCTCGAGGTTTGATAAAGCTTGGAAATAAATATATTTTTCTTTTCTCGAGGTTTGATAAAGCTGGAAATAAATATATTTTTCTTTTCTCGAGGTTTGATAAAGCTGGAAATAAATCACCGAAAGGTGATATCTTTGATAAAATAGTCAAAAGTTGGCCGATTTTGTCAAAAAGTGAATCTTTACTTTTTCAGAATCAATCAAAAACAGTAAATTTTTCCGGCTTTAAATAGCCAAACATATTTCATAGTTCAGGCATCCCAAAATCACATCTTCTTCGTAAGTTTTCCCTTCTTTAATATCAAAGATGGAAGCACCAAAACTTCGACAGATCAAAACTATTTGTGTATTTTGTGGATCAAAAGTAGGGAAAGGCTTCGGTTATCTAGAAGCGGCCGTAGATCTTGGAAAGAAACTGGGGGAAAAAGGTATCACTCTTGTATATGGGGGTGGTAGCAGTGGTCTAATGGGTTGTGTTTCCCAATCTGCTCTTGCAGAGAAATCAAAAGTAATCGGTGTTATACCTGTCCCTTTGGTAGATGTTGCAGGCAAAACACGAGGGCATGAAGTTCAAACCTTATCCATCCATGAACGCATAACTTGTATGCTATATGGTTCTGATGCCTTTATAGCCCTGCCCGGAGGTTTTGGTACCTTAGAAGAAATTTTTAACATTACCTCGTGGGCTCAACTAGATCTCCATACTAAGCCTATTGGGCTTCTGAATGTTAACAATTTCTTTGATGGTTTGTTAACCTTTCTTGATTATGCTGTGGAACAGGGATTCATCTCTCCATTTTCCAGAAGGCTTCTTATTTCTGCTCCTACTATTGATGAACTACTGGATAAGCTGCAGTCATATATCTCAATACAAGATCCAGCAGGGGTTAAGATAGATTGGTCGCAAGGAAGGGGAATCAAGCGAAAATGGAGTCCGGTTAATGTAAACTTAACTCTTTGAATCTTAGAATAGGTGGGGGTAGAGTACGGAGTATTTTCACTCTCGAGACACCCCTCCATTTACTAGGATTTCCTTAATGTTTAAATCTTGTGTGTACCTCAAAGGTTCCAGGTGGTAGATTACGGAGTATTCTTACTCTCGAAACACACCTCTTTGAAGGTTTTCTCTTTATATCCTCAAAAGATCAGAGGTGGTAGGATACGGCTACTCCGGAAACACATCTCTCATTCTGAGGATCTTTCCATGCTTTTCTCTTATGCTTTCATGTGTTTCATGTATTTCCTTTCCAGTGTGACTCTTGTGTGTTCTCCTTATGAGAAAATAATAAAATCTCTGCTATCATCAACCAAATCTCGTTTGTGATATAAATGTACTTGCATGTCTAACCTTAATTCCTTTAGTAGATGCTTATCATATCATGCTCTTAATTTCAATTGATAAAATTCTGAACAGAGTCTCCCTTGTAATTTGGACTTATCCAAACCATAAGTATACTTCATAACTCACAATAATAAATAACTCCACATTTGATCACAACGATCTAAAAATATTGAAAACGATTCCAACACTTCAATATCATCAAAATATCCCATAATTCAATTCATAATTCCTCAACATAGAAATTTCAAATCATATTTTTCAATATCACAATATCACTTCCTTCGATACCTTAATGGCTCAAAAGATAACTCATACTTATAAATATATGCCATAAATCATGTTCCCAAAATTTATTCACAAGGCCAAACTTCATAATAAATTTCTCTTCAAAATAGAGGAAATAATTCACTTACTCAACATAATATCCATTACTTAATTCTCAATAAAATCATATTATTCCCATTATGCTCAACACTCGTTTTATTTCTTAAAAAAAATTTCTCATAATCATACATTAAAACATATAAGTTATGACAAAGCATAACAACATCATTATTTTCGAAAGAAATACATTCTTATTTCTCATAAATCATAAGTATCCGAAATACTCTTCATTCTTTCTCATAAATCAATAAAATGAGTATTCGAAATACTGAAATAACTTTAAACATCATAAACTTCTTTACCTCGGAGTTGGTGGAACGAATGATGGCAGTGGCAATCTTCATCAATAAAATTTTATAATGGAAAATATTTCTTGAAAATTCTTTTGCAAGTTTTACCAGTCTACAGAAACACAGACTAGCTCTGATACCAACTTGTAGCGCCCCGAGTTCCGTATACCCGATTCACTACGTCATTTTCTGTCTAAATTTTTCGAATAATATTTTTGCGGAAGAAATAATTGAAATTCATTTTTGGCAACATTAAATATACTGTAATGGCCGCTAAAATTGAAAACATTTATGAAACCATTTGAAATAGTAAATCGAACCATTAATATTGTAAAGAAATTGCCAATATCATAATTTCTCAAATAAATGAACTTCTCTAAATTATTCGATTGTTTGGAAAATACGGAAATCATTAACGTCAAACTTTCAACCGTTCAACGATTATTGCCACCATCATTCATCGCTCGCCACCGTCTCCGAAATCTGCAAAACTGTTAAAAGTAGGGTGAGTATTTCATGGGGGAAATACTCAGTAGACTCATCGCAAATTAATTTAATTTATAAGATGATTAAACACATAAATCCCGGCTCTTTATAAAACGGGCATTGATAGAGCTTCTTTATAAAACTGCTCTTGATAAAACTCATATTGTGCATTACAGCACGGGACATATTTTACAAATCATAGGCTCTTTGAAAATAGCTCTTTGAAAACAGCTCTTTGAAAACCATATACTTATAAAAACATTTTAATTATGCCAAGCATAATTTCTTTTGAAAGCATAACATAAGATAGGATTGAAATCCTCATAAACATAAATAGACACAAGAACTTTACCGAACTTAGGTGGCAAGAATTCTTATGCAGTAAAATCATAATAACAGTAAGTTTTCATCATAACATAGGATAATATCGAAATCCTCATAAACATAAGAATTTTACCGAACTTAGGTGGCAAGAATTCTTATGTAGTAAAATCATAATAACAGTAAGTATACCAAAACATAATTCATGAAATTCATAGGGATCATTTCCATCATAACATAAGATAGGATCGAAATCCTCATAAACATACGCGACAGGAATTTTACCGAACTTAGGTGGTAAATCCTCATAAACATATGGAAAGACAGGAATTTTACCGAACTTAGGTGGTAAATCCTCATAAACTTATGGAGACACAGAATTCTACCGAACTTAGGTGGTAAGAATTCTTATGTGCATAGCAATGATCCAAAACATATAAAACATTATCGTAAAAACATAGGGTATACTTACTTTTCATAAAAACATAAGGTATATTTACCTTTCATAAAAACATACTTGTTTTTCTTAAAAATTGACTTTCACAAGTCACATGACATTTATATGAAATCATAATTTAAATCAATTAATAAGTGCGAGTCTACCTTAATTCCGACGAGTGCAAAGTTGAGCGGGAATGACTTCAATTTCTTTAAATTCTCCGTACGCTTCGTCTTAGCCAATAAGTCATTTTAGTCTATCGAATATATAGTTCAAAATGATAAATTATAATTTGAGGACTAAAATTGATGTTTTGAAAGTTGAGGGACTAAAATGAATACTTTTGAAAGTTCAGGGACTAAAATAGATATTTTGAAAGTTGAGGGATTAAAATGAATACTTTTGATAGTTGAGCTTAAAAGTAAATCAGCAGGGACTGAAATGATAAGTTTGAAGCTAAAAGGACTGAATAAAACCTTTTTAAAACTTGAGGGGCTGATTTGAAATAACATTAAAACTTCAGGGACCAAAGTGCAAATTCTCGAAATCAAAATATAAATATTAAAAATATCATTTCTCTCTTCATTTCAGATTGAGAAAAGAGAGAGGACGAAGACAGAGGAAAAAAGGCGAGAGAAGGAGACGAAGGCTGATTTATCAAATCCGCCGGCGATTCGTCGGCAACAATGCGGCGCTATCACCGCCGTTGGGTGGCGGTGACTAAGGGAAAGAATTGGTAGCAAAAAGACAGAATTTGGTGCTGATTTGAGGCCGAAATTGATGGTTAAACCGAGGTTACATCGCGGCTGGAATCATAATTTCCGATGGTGAATCAACAGTTTAGGTAGGTAATTGATTTATTTCTTGTCCTTCGTGGGTTTTTGGGTTTGATTTTGGTACAACTTTATACTGAATTGGAGTTGGGCAGTAGGCAGTTGTGGGTGGCGTGTGACGGTTTGGGAAATGGTGGTGGTTGCGCTACAGCAGTGTTGGTGATGGATATGGAAACAGAATTGATGATGATGATTGGCGATGGAACAGTGGTGGTGTGACGGTTTGGATTTGGAGATGGTGGTTTATTTGTGGCAGTGGCTGCGGAACCATGGCTTTATGAATTGAGCTGTGAATTGATTTCTCTGAGTTGTGTGATAGTGATTTTGGGGCAGTGGACTGGTGATGATCATGATGTAGCCGGTTGGTTGGGTGATTGATTTGTGGCTGCCGGTTATGGAGTTGAGGCAGAGGTAGTGTTGGTTGAAGATGGAGTTGGAAATTGAAAATGACAAAGCAGGCTGGTGGTTGGATTGATGGTGATTGGCTATGGTGTTGCAGTTGGAATGAGGTGATGATGCTGATGATACATAAGTTTCGTGGTTATGGTTTGGGGCTGCAACTGATAATTGTGGTAGTGATGATGATGTTTATATATATTGAATTGTGGAAATCTGAAAATGGATGGGTCCGAAATTGTGGTATGTGGAATCTGATGATGGAAAATTAGTGATGATAATGATGATGTTTTAAAGAAAAAGAGAAAGAAAGGAAACATGATTAAGGGAATATGCTTTCGGCTATAGGATAATTAGGCTAATGTTTAATTTAAGATAATAAATTAAAATTTGACTAACTTCGATTTAAAAATGTATTTAAAACAGATATATTTTGGACTGAAAAATGATTTTGAAAATAATACTTTGAATAAATAATTAAAGTAATATAATTTTAGAAATTCAGAAATTTAATTTAAAATCGAACAAATTCGATATTTCTTGACTTGGCTAGACGAATCCGTCGCGGCGTTAATTTCAAAATAATAGGTGAAATAGTAGCGACACAATTTTCTAAATATTAAAATAATTATTTATTGCATAAAAATTCTGGATCGCTATATTGGGTCTGTGGCCTAGTTCGCGAACGCAACCTGTGCTTAACCACGCGATCGCGTGGTTCAGCTGAGTGAGTGTTTGTGGTCTGGTCCTTCAATTAATTGCCATCCAGGTCCTCCAACTTTTGGTCTTCTTCAATTTAGTCCTCGAATTTTGGCTTTTATTAAAGTATGCCCCTAAAATATATGCATCTTTAGTCCTCCAACTTTCTGAGATGTTGCACTTAAGTCCCCAAATTTTTGATTTCTTTTGATTAGGTCCTTGAACATCAAATTTGCTCCTCTTTTAGCCAGATTTCACTCCAATCTTGTCCATTTACTTTCCAATTGAGGTTGTACCTAATTATACAAGATAAACACAAAATATAAGTAGATATTTGCTCAATTTGTCAATTAAATTGTCTATTTAAAAGCACAATAAGTGTGTAAAACGCACACTTATCAACTCACGTCCACTTTATTTCTTACGCAACCCGTGCACTTGCGAAGCGAACACGGTTGTAGCGTACCCGGTCCTCAAGGGCTGCCAGCCGTCTACTCATGGCCTTTCCACTCCCCCCTGGTCGTCCTGCTCCTCAAGGGCTGGCAGCCTCGTTTCCAGGAAGTGGATTTTTGCCTCCCCAGGGATTCGAACCTTGTACCTAGGGGTTGAGTACAAACTTCATGGAATCCCTGGTACCTAAATCTGAAATCAGTCTCCAACCATCACAAAAGGGTAGCTACTGTTAAACACCCAGTCCACCAAGTCGCAACCACTGTCAAAATCTTCTCACGCAAACACCACCACCAAGCGATCACCACCACTGCCCAACTTCCATCCCTCATCATTTTTCCCCAAATCAGCCACAAAATCAAGAATAAACCAAGAAGGGAAGAACCCATAGCCTTAGAAATTAAATACATGTGGTCATATATTTAAATGAATGTAGCAAATTAAGCAACATGAAATGTTAGTTTTGGTTAAAATTTAATGAATGTATATCGCAAATACATTTAATTTTATAAACTAAGAAATCATCTATGCATCTCGATTCATAAAAACGGTGTAGTTGTTTAACTCACAAAACATAATACTTTATTACTTACCCATCTGAAATTGATTTTTCAAGAATTAATTTTTCTGAACATTCATTCTCAATCACACATTCTTTAAAAGTTAATTTTTACAATTTTTCATACTACTTTTTAACTATACATTCTAAAAAATCACTTTTTCACAAAAGCAATTCTCAAAACATCAAAGTCAAATAGTCAAAATAATAATTTGAAAATCTCGCAATTATCATAATACGACAATCGAGTAAAGTTGAAGATCATGAAATTATACGAAATTTTTTATACCATATAGGTTTTAAAAATTTATTAAAATTAAGAATGATTAAAGAAGTTAATCATTCTATTGATATTATTAATTAAAAAGAAATTAAAACATTAATTATTCAATATTAGTCTTCGTTCAATAATTTTTCTATAAATTATTTATAAGCAGTGCATTTTTTCAACCACATATATATTTCAAAAAATATAAATTGAAGATAACAAATGATTTGACCATTAATAATTAAAACACAATTTTTATATTGATGGTTACATGTAATATTAAGAAAAACAAATAATAATAATAATAATAATAATAATAATAATAATAATAATAATAATAATAATAATAATAATAATAATAATAATAATAATAATTAAATGATAATTTTAATACTAATAACTAAAAATATTAATCGAACTCATTCAGTATTAGTATTAATAATAAAATTCAAACATTTACAATTTGCTCATAGCTTGCATTAAACTTCTCACTATGATATTTAATCAGCCACTCCATTTTTAAAATCTATTATTTCAGTCCAAAAGTTTAATATTCGTTTTGAGTTTCAGCTCAACTTTCAAAAGTATTCATTTTAGTCCCCCAAGTTCTAAAATAATCATTTCAGTCCCTAAAGTTTTAAGTCATTTAAATCAGTTTTAAAAGTATTAAATTGGACTTATTATTTTAAGTTATGCTGGACGAGGCGCTTGGACATTTAGAAGAACAACGTGAATTTTCTTGCTCAACTTTCAGACTCGTGATTTGAGGTAGACTCGCCCCCATTAATTAGTTTAAATTATAATTGCATGTCTTGTGTCAAATTACGTGATTTACATGCTTTGATGCATGAGACGAGAAAAGAATATCTCTTATGAGATAAATGAGAAATGATGATGTTATGCATAACTTATGTGCCTTAAGTGCACGAGACGAGACTACCCACACCCTATGATTTTTAAAGAGCCTTGATTTTGAAAGTAAAGTAGCCCAAGAATATGATGATGAGGTCATTGTATGGTTGCATAATTACTTGTTCAATTATTTTGTAAATTAATTATTGGCGATGAGTCTCATTCCATTATTTTAACAGTTTTTGCAGATCTCGGAGAAGGTGACGAATGAAAGGGCAGCGGTGGCAAATTTAATAAATGATGATATTTTAGTCAATTTTATGAATGATACTAGTTTAAATTACTTATCGTTACTTCCATCTGAACAATTGAGATTAAATTTTTATGAATTGATCTATATTCCAATTAATTAAGTTTCCGCTAAAGTTTTCAAATGATGAATGAGATGCTTGAATTAAATTTATTTTCTGCAATAAAGTCAGTTTTAAAGGACGAAGTGGCGTCCCGGGCTCCGCGGAATTCGGGGCGTTACAGCGTGGTATCAGAGCGGGTCTACGTTTCTGTAGACTTGCGAATTTTGAAAAGAGAATTTTTAGGAATAACCCCAAAGTCGTGGTATCAGAGCGGGTCTACGTATCAGAGCGGGTCTAATGTTTTGACGACTTTTGCCACTGTCATCGTTCGCTCCGCCAACTCCGAAGGTAAATGATTTTATCATGAAGTTTATGTTATGATGATTTCGGATACATGAGAAATGAAGTATTTTTTTTAGAATTTGATGAGAAAGAATGAGAAAGATTTTTGTATCCGAAATAAGAAAGAAAGAAAGAAAACGAGTTTGAGCATAATTTGAATGAGTTTTTAAATATTTTTGCGTCCTCGTAATTTTAACTAAGAAATGGATAAACCCCGCCTAATTGGACTTTGCATAATTGGTTTAGGACATGGCACCTTTCACAAGAAGTCAACGGAGGAATTTAAATCTGGGATATGCTATATAATTATTGTATAGGAGGCTCTTATCAGAAGGATATCAGACTATGTACGTAGATATTGCATCAGATGAAAATGGTTACTTTATATTTGTCATGATTGATGATTATAACTCTGATTTTTTTTTATGGGAAAATAGTGATTTAATTGGAATTTGGAGACTAGATCATGTTCTATTTCATGATTTAATTAGGTTATGGTACACATACGTCAGAGATTTAATTTTGGAATTTGATATGAAGTTGAAGCTTATAGTAGCAAGAAGAAAGAATTGAATTTTGGGTTTTTGATAATATAGTGATGCTTAGACTTATTATTGGGTTAAGTTTTGTCTTCTTGCTTAAGTATTTGATTGAGATTTGGATGAAAGGATTTAAAGTTTTGAATAAACAACCACTGACAATATTTATGGAATTGATGAACTGAATTTTCCAACATTAATTGGATATGTTTTTTCATTGTATTCATGGACGGTATTTTGGTTTATCCTAGAGATAGTAAACAATATGAGGAACATTTGAGGATTTTGTTGGAGACACTTTGAGATTATGAAAGGGAAATTTTGGTTGACCTTTGAACAATGAGGAAATATTATTTTTCAAGTATAGGATGGTTGAGAGTTATTGGTTGTTTATTTACGTTGCGGCTTAGGTTAGCATGAGTGAAGTCTTGAACGGAGTATCAATTTGGAGTTAAAGTTTTGATAATTTTGGAGATTGTTATTTATAAACATCCTGATTGGTGAAGTGTGCAATCGATTAAGTATCAATGTAAATGTGGAGTTATATGATCATTTCAGGCATACATAGGAAATACCAATAGATTCTCGTATACGATAAGCTGATGATATTATGCTGATTTGTGGATAACATGCTATTAGGCATATTACACGGAAAAATATTCATGTGAGTTGAAATGTTACAATTGATCTTGGGTTATTCATTATAAGAAGTTTGAGAAGAATGATGATAGACTTCGTAATTGATTATTATGGTGCGACATGATTTCTTAAAGAAATAGTAGAGATTAATAAAGAGGTTTCTCTAGTCAAAGTCCAATGGGGTACACAAGGTAGTGCTGAAACTACTTGAGAAAAGAAAGAAGAAAGAAGTCTGGCTTAATACCCAGATATATTTAGATCAAGAAAGTTTAAGATTTCGAGGACGAAATTATTTTAAGTGGAGAAGGTTATAGCGATCGAGAAATTTTCAAACATAAAAGACCTGTTTTACCAAACTCGTCGCTACGAATCTCCAAATATTATTCAAAAACCAGCGCTCTTGTCTAGTCATATTAATTTTTTAAGTTTTTAAAAAAGAAGAAATCTTGAAGTACACAAGTATTTTAGATCAAGAAAATTTAAATTTCGAGGACGAAATTATTTTAAGGTGGTAGGGTTGTAGCGACCAAGAATTTTCGTGACTAATTTTGAATAAATATTTTTATTTTTAAAAGATGTGTCCCTACGACTTTGTCCATTTATTTTAAAAACGTGATCGTCTAGCCAAGTCGAGAAATATCGAGTTCGTTTGATTTTAAATTAAATTCCGAAATTTCTAAAATTATATTATTTTAATTATTTATTCAAAGTATTATTTTAAAAATCATTTTTAATTCCAAATTTATTAAAAATATTTAAATTTTCCTTATTAAATTATTTTAAGTCCAAAATACGTAATTCAATTTTATCTCAAAATTTATTTATTCTCAAATTTATTTTCAGTCCAAAATTCCCAACACGTTTTGCTACTTCTTTCTTTTATTTTCCACCCATTTTGTCATCATTTTTGTCTAAATCATTACACCATTTTTTCATACCTAACTTTCCATTTCATTTCCAACCAAATCTCCCACTTTCCTCTCCTATAATTCATAATCAATCTCATTTCTATATTCTAAACCATTGCCAACCGATCAAGCATCAATCAAAGCTACCACAATTCAAATCCACCTCATTCCAACTCACCTCCACCATTTCCCCACCAGCCATCTTCATCACAGCAACACCCCTAATCTCTCCTTCAATTCTCCCCGTTCAGCTAATGTCTTTGCATATTCCCTCAACATTCCTAAATCATATACTGCCCAAACTTACCAAAAATTAGTTAACAACCAGCAACATATACTTCCCTTCATCCCCTCACAATTCACGACACACATAGACCTTCAGTGCTTGGTATTTCCTTCCCCTTCAGCATCCTTACACAGCACACTCCTACAATCTGCAGGCATTAATTCCACAACACCATCCAATCTCGACCATCATTACCAACCGAACATCACTACTGCCCGTCACCATCTGAACACCACCGCAGCCTGTAACGCCAGCGACACCAAAATTCAGCCACCTCCAGAAATCATCACCAACCACCACAGATCCGAAACCACCATACACTGTCGTGACTTCCATACAACAATATGCAGATTTCCACGTCAAATTCACCGTCACTGCCTCCACCACCGTTATCACCAACCACATCACCACCCAAACATCACTACCGTTATCATCACTGCCAAACCAACCTCCCTTCGCCGCCACCTGGACCACCAGCCATTACACGAACGGGTCTCTGCCCAACTCCAAATCCTCACCAAATCAAACCAATTTTCATAAACAATACCTCAGACCACCGTGCACAGTCGAACCCCTAAATCTGAAATCAGTCTCCAACCATCACAAAAGGGTAGCTACTGTTAAACACCCAGTCCACCAAGTCGCAACCACTGTCAAAATCTTCTCACGCAACCACCACCACCAAGCGATCACCACCACTGCCCAACTTCCATCCCTCATCATTTTTCCCCAAATCAGCCACAAAATCAAGAATAAACCAAGAAGGGAAGAACCCATAGCCTTAGAAATTCAAACTTACCTCTACCGCCGGAGCTATCGCCGGAAATCGCTATGCCTTAAGCCGCGATTTTCCCTCTCTGTCTCGCATCAAACCCGCACTTGAATCCCTAATATTCAACCCCCATCCCTTGCCGCTGTCCGCCACTACCTGCCGGCGACGTTGCGCCGGCATATCGCCGACTGGAGATCGGCGTGCGCAGGTCGCGTCTTCCCTGCCTATTCCGCCTCTAGGTCGAGGGTGATAGGAGAGAGTGAGTTGTGAGTGAAAAGATAAAATCTGATATATTTTAAGTTTTCAGAAATTTCACTTTAGTCCCTAGTCTAATTATGTTTTAAAGATTCAGTTCCTATGTTTTAAAAATGTTTTATTTCAGTTCTTTCACCTTTAAAACTTATAATTTCAGTCCTTAAGTTTTAAATGATTTTAATCAGCCACTCCATTTTTAAAATCTATTATTTCAGTCCAAAAGTTTAATATTCGTTTTGAGTTTCAGTTCAACTTTCAAAAGTATTCATTTTAGTCCCCCAAGTTCTAAAATAATCATTTCAGTCCCTAAAGTTTTAAGTCATTTAAATCAGTTTTAAAAGTATTAAATTGGACTTATTATTTTAAGTTATGCTGGACGAGGCGCTTGGACATTTAGAAGAACAACGTGAATTTTCTTGCTCAACTTTCAGACTCGTGATTTGAGGTAGACTCGGCCCCATTAATTAGTTTAAATTTTAATTGCATGTCTTATGTTAAATTACGTGATTTACATGCTTTGATGCATGAGACGAGAAAAGAATATCTCTTATGAGATAAATGAGAAATGATGATGTTATGCATAACTTATGTGCCTTAAGTGCACGAGACGAGACTACCCACACCCTATGATTTTTAAAGAGCCTTGATTTTGAAAGTAAAGTAGCCCAAGAATATGATGATGAGGTCATTGTATGATTGCATAATTATGTGTTCAATTATTTTGTAAATTAATTATTGGCGATGAGTCTACTGAGTATTTTTCGAAATACTCATTCCATTATTTTAACAGTTTTTGCAGATCTCAGAGAAGATGGCGAATGAAAGGGCAGCGGTGGCAAATTTAATAAACGATGATATTTTAGTCAATTTTATGAATGATACTAGTTTAAATTACTTATCGTTACTTCCATCTGAACAATTGAGATTAAATTTTTATGAATTGATCTATATTCCAATTAATTAAGTTTCCGCTAAAGTTTTCAAATGATGAATGAGATGCTTGAATTAAATTTATTTTCCGCAATAAAGTCAGTTTTAAAGGACGAAGTGGCGTCCCGGGCTCCGCGGAATTCGGGGCGTTACAACGGTACCCTTACACGCATGCGAATATTCAAAATTCAAGATTTGTCAAGCCTTGTTTCAGCTTTGCCTCGGCCTTCAAAGTCTTTAGCAGATAGAGTTCTAAACTTTTTCTCTTTGTAACCTGTATTAGCGAGCCAATCAGCTACGTTATTTCCTTCTCTCCAAATGTGAGCAAAAATAACTTTTTTGTTAGCTTTCTGATGGATGATGGCTTCCATACTTTGTTGGATCTTCTTCCAAAGTCCCTTCCCCTCCATATTAATGATGTCAATACCCACCTTAGAATACAATTCCACCCAAATGCTGATGAGATTTAGCCCTTGACAGATATGTAGCCCTTTGACCATTTTCATGAGTCCAGTCTTCAATATCGTTGCTTCACCATAGTAGTCGCAGAATCCCAGAATGATATCTCCATTATGATTTCTTATGACACCGTCTCCAGCAGCATATTTACTCATTTTGAGCCTTCCATCACAATTAAGTTTAACCCATTCAATTTATGGCTTGATCCATTTAACCACCTTAGCAATTCTCCCATTCATGAGAACATGATCAAGACTCTCCTCATTCAGGCAGCACGGACACTTAGAATTGAAGATAGAGATTTTAAGGGGGATAAATCAAGGGCGTATATGCTTAACAAAATAATATTCAATCATTATTATAAGCTCAATGCAAGTGCATTAAAGTGCAAAAAGCATAAAACATAATACTTACCAAGAGCTTAAAATTTTCACTTTTTGACTTTTTCAATCAACAACTCAATCAAAATAAACAATGTAGATAGCAAAAAACTAGCATAAAGAAATTACAAAACTCAAATCGAATTCGCGCAGCATTCTTGTAGTGATTGTACAATAAAAGAAAATACACACCCATCCCACAATAGATAATGTAGAAAGGCAGCATTTCATATTTGCATTGATTCGCGTGAGACTACTAGTTAAAACGATGTAATTTGAACAACCAATTAGTGTTAAGATCAAATAATTAAACGTGAGTATTACTTTTTTGTGAATTTAAAAATTGGTGTGGAATTTTAAAGTTAAAATAGGAGAAATTTACTCATACGTATTTACCTAAAGTAACTCAAAGTTTATTTTCTCTATAAAATTATTAAAAAAATCGTACATGAATCCAAATGTGATGAATCCATATCTTTAACTAATCTAATACCATAGATCACAGTCTAATCTCACATAAATTCAAGTAAAATTTCTCAAAACTAACAAGTTAATTTCATACCCCAAAACATATACATTCAGTAGCACATCATTATTAACAAGTCATTGCCCAAGAGTCTTACCAAAACTTTAGCACTTGCAAAGTCACATCTTCAGCTGATGAGTGTGTGGACTCGCCTGGAAGTTAATTAATAGTATTTAGTCAATTAGAAGTTTAAATGAAAATATTAAAAGGCAAAAAATTACAGAATGAATTTCATAATCTGATTATTTAGAGGATAATTGGTCACCATTCTTTCTTCTCTGGCTCGGTCCTGACACAATAATGCACTATCTGTACAGTTAACAATAATACATGAGCAACCTCAATAATACACCTTTTATTTAAAAAATCTCTTGTAAAAGTGATTAGCCTCAGTTTTCTAATGTTCATCAATTACGTTTAGTCTATGTAAAACAACGTCGTTTAAGTAAACTAATAATACACCCAACCAACTAAGTATTGATGCTCGTTCTTAAAAAAATTGTGAATTAAAAAACATCTATCTGAAAATATAAATATGCTATTAAGTGAAATTAAAGCCAAATACTACTCCAAAGATATACAGTGTCAATAACGAAATGGAAAATGATCACCAATCAGTTCTTTGATAGAAATAAAATTAGAGTAAAACATACAATTAACATGTAAAACGTCTAAGATATTGATCACTTACCACAGTTTGGCTTTTGTTTAAAATCTTTCCACATTACCCAGCATAATTCTGTAGCTTCCACGCCTGTTCTCCTTCATAATAAAAACAGATGAATATGTTATTAATAGTTAAAAAAATGAATTGGAGATAAAAAATAAATGATACAAAAATTTGTTTCCTTAAAACTTTTCTCATTAAATGCTTGTTGGGATTTACACGTGACAAGTCCATTTGTTACTGAACACATATGGAATACACAATAAAAAGAAATAACTATATGAGTTAACAATATTAACTTTTTATGTCAAATTTTGAAAGGAACATAACAATTTTTTCTGCAAATAAATTTTTTAAGCTGGATATCAGTAACCAAAACAAGCCCCTACATGAAGGTAATCCAATGCAAGCTCTACAACTTCAATGTTCTTGGTCTCAAATATAATTCTAAGCATACTCGAGACAAATTCAACATGTGCTCCTCTTAAAGTATGACATACATTTTCCAAGGATGTTGTGATAGATTTACCATTTGCATATTTAACCATTTCTTAAGCCACCATCAATGTTGGTAGCCAGAGAGGCATGTAAAAGTAAACCCATTACATGTAAATAGTTAGCTTTACCAAAAAAAAGTAAAATAGCAATTCCCACACTTCCTCACCAATATGAAACTTTAAAATTGTATTAAATAATAAGTATTTCAAACTACTGCAAATATAAAACATTGTCACACCAAAATCTAAAGTGACATCTCTTCAAGCTAGAATATAAACACACGTACTAAAATATCTGCAATAACTTCAAACGGAAGTAGATATACAACCCAGAGGACATGACAACAACAAAACTTTCATATGTATGAGAATTAGTTTACGAAGGGAATAAAACAGGAAAAAAACCAAATATTGGAAAATAAAGTAGAACTCAATGACAGATTTGAGAATTAAGGTTGCACATCCAATAACGTAACTTTTATCAAATAAGGGATTATTTGGAATTAAATTCCCATAAATAAATACTATGAAAACTTTTTTTTTTTTTTGGGTAAAATGGAGCTGAAAGAAGGTCTAACCTTACGTATCAGATCAAAAAATCGAATAATTGGCAATGAGGGAGAAATACAAAAGTTTAAAAGCTCCACGTAAAGTGTTATCGGATAATGAACAAAATAGCTATTAGTAAGAAGAAAATAATCACACACATAATAAAAAACTTTCATATACAAACACACGTTCAAGCGGGTAAAGGCAAGGCAAATAGAATTTACATCTATTTGTCACCAACAATGGACCCTTTTAAGGTTCTTGATGGCAGCATCTGCAGAGATTTCAGTTTCAAACTGGAGAAAACCATATCCTTTGTTTTTCCCATCATCAGAAGATACAACTTTACGAGATAATACATTACCAAACTTCTGAAACATTTCTTGAACCTTCACACTATCAATAAAGTAACTTAAATTCGGCAGAAAAGCTCAGAATAAGTGTGAACCAATTCAATATTATCAAATAAGTGAATCGTGAAAGAAATAAATAAAAATAAATTACTGAAAGAAGAATCAAATTTTTTTAATACATTTTTACAAAGTTTCACTTAATGAAGTTGAAAACTAAAAACAACAGATCACAACGAGAAATCTAAGTTTTCAAAATTTCAATGTCCAACCCAAACACCAACAACAATAAAAAAAATCTATAGAAAACAAATTACTAAAGATAAAGAACACCTTAAACCAATTGAAGAAAAACATGTGAATCTGAAATGCCACACTATCTTAGTGTCTGATTATCTGTCTATAGAAGGGAAAGGGGAAAAGTATCAGATTCATACATTGGTTATGGCATTCTAGTCGTGATAGTTCGGAATCTCTTTAGCCCAGCCGTATTCCAAATTTGCAGCTTGAATTGTTTTTCATCAAAGTCTATGGTCCTTATCCATAAATTAATGCTGCATAAAAAATTTCATTCAGATACACCTCGCAGAAGAATGTCAATGAAGCAAACTGGAATAGGATATCTTGTATTGGTAATGGTTTGATAGTGAAAGAGTCATCATAGAAACATAAAATAAGGCAACTCTTAACCACATAAATATCCGTTGTATTTTTAAAAATAGTTAATAAACTTGCAATGTGTACCCATATTAAATTTTCTAACCAAGAGATAATAATTTAAAAGGAATTCCACAGGGAACTTTGAATCACAGGGTAGAATTAATACTATGAATAAGTCCCAAACAATCATATTAACTATTTGATGCTACAATCCTATAACTTCAGAAAATATAAGATATAAAGAGAATTATATGAGGTTTCAAATTATGGTGTATGTCCCAAACTTTGAATTAAACGTCAAGTATTTCCATTTTGATCAAATTCTAAATTGATAGAGATACAAAGGATCTTTGACAAAGAGTAAAGGGCATAGTATTATCCTTTTAGAATAATAAATTCAAAAAAAGAGAGAAAATCATATACACAAATTATAATTTCCAATTTGATATGAGATAAGCTCAATTAAAATAACATAAAAAATTCACAACAAAATATTAACTAACTCCAAACTTGGTTAAAAGGAGTACCTTCTGAAGATAAATCATTTTCGCCTTTGGTAAATTTACCAATGGATGTAGTCATAGTGATCCCCCTAATGATGGTAGTTGACCCTCCACCATTGAATCAACCAACAGTTTCATGAGCACTAAAGCACTCTTATTAAAATCACACAATTGAAAAATTGAACAAAGAAAATAGATGACCGGAATTTCTTGTTTCTACATTGCATGCATGAAGAATTAAGTAATTAGAGAGAAAAAAAACATGGATATCGTGTCTTTAATTTCTCCTTGAATGGATCTTTTCTTTTTCACCATCACCATGTCTATGCAAGTTATACTTTTATTTTCAGTTACATCTTTTACTTAATACAAGAGCAATAACTCACTCCTATTTTCAATAAAAGAAAGCCTGACATTCAAAAGATAGCTTCTACATATAAACAAAGTTTGACAAAATAATTTTCTAGTATACCTTAAAGAAACCAACAACTATATTAAACATAGTAAACCAAATTGTTAAGGCAAATACATCTAATTAAAGCACAACACATGACTGCATTAAACACAACTAACCAACAGCTCATTTTCTAGTATATCCGCATTAAACACAGTTAACCAAATTACTGTCACTGCTCACTTTAGTCTTATCTAATAATAGTCAAGCACAAAAAACTACCAGATTCTGGAGGATGCAGGGGCTAACATAATCAGGATTTAGAGTTTTTTTATTGGCTAATATTAAAATGTAAAAGTTATATCTCCACTTGACATTTCTTGTGACAATAAATATTTTCAAATGCAGATTAATTACCAATAGAAGAAGGGTTCCATGCTTTGAGAATTCAGTCATTTCATATAATAGAAATGCATACTCTACCCATAATGATGTAGTGGATCAACCTGCTCAACATAAAAAGATAGAGTCAACGACATTTTTTCATTACAAAGAATGGTATAGCAAGAAAAAAATGATATTACAGATAAAATTTCTCACTGCTTCTAGTGAAAATAATAAGCATAACCACTCAAAAGAAGCTCATATATAAAATGAAATGCACAAGTGCAACCAAGAGTTGATAGCCTTATAAGTTATGGGCATAAATAGAAGAACATCATCTTATTATACTTCCCAATTTTTCATAGTAATGACAAACAACATTAGCACACACGTAGTTTCTTTCCATATCAAAAACCCAGGAATGGTCATTATTCCATACTTTGTCACTGGGTACAATGAGGCCTAAGGAACATTACCTCCTATCCAGGCAGATTTATTTATACTATACATCTCAATATTATAAAATAAGGACAACACCAAGAAAATGAACTAAAACCAAACAATACACAAAACTAAAAAATCTCATATAAAGCATCAATAACCACTAACAACAATTAATAGAAAAAACACTAATTTAGAACTTACCTCAAAATAAATTGCTAGAAACCCACAAGCTGTCCAGTCCACTCAAAGACCAAAACATACAAAAACATCCAAATCACAAACCAAATAATACTTACCCAAAAACAAACAATCTATCTACAGAACCCTAGGTACTCAAAAATCTATTTTACAGATTTTAGGTACCCCAAAGCCTATTTTACATATTAGAATGATACGCAGAAAGAAAAATTAAAAAAAAAAAAACGCTAACCTAAACCCGAACAAAAAAGCACCAAAACGCTAAAACAAAAAATCGACACAGGAAGAGTGAAGAAGATGTACCGAGATGAACGCGGCGTAAAAGCGCTAAGAGGAAGCGTTGCCTTTATGTTTTTGTTGAGAAGGAGTTTGGAAGGAGATGACAACGCCAACGACGGGATGATGGAGACGGAAAAGGAAGGCTCCAGAGAACGGAAACGATAGAGAGGAAATGAAAGAACTTTCCAGATGAAGAAATGTCAGAGAAAAAATAGTGATATATGATATACGGTAGTGAAAAAGCGTATTGTGATTTGGTGAAAAAACGTGTTTCGTCCTTATGAATAGTGAAAATAGAAGTGAAACTTATATATAATACTAGTTTGACGCACGTGCAATGCACGTGCCGTATTATCATTAAGTATTTAATAGCGTATAGCATTACAAAGTTTCTCTACGCCCTAACTCCAACATAACCGCTAACCAATTACATAAGATAAGTATACTCCAAATGATTTCAAACTGAAGCAGAGGAATATTCTAAGGAGCAGCAAATGATGATTTATATACATTTCAAAAGTGTTATTTAATACACCATCATAGTAACTTTTAAGTCAGGAAAGCAACATCGAGCTTGATTTACATTCTTGCTAATCTGAAAGTTTAATGAAGAAGAAAATAAAATTAGCACAAAAAATATGAAAAATGAGATATTATTTAAATACTGAAAACCCAAACAACATATGGTATTCTAATAATATGTGCTCAAAGGCCATAACATTTGCTGAGAAGTAATTTTCTAACAAATATGCTGAATCTAAGTGATGGATGGACTATATAAGCTGAATATAAGTGATGATAAATTTTCAAAAAACTCCATATTTTGAAAGTAGAGATAAGAAAGGCGCCCATTTTTAGTTTCCTAGGAAGGACTTGGTCCACCTGAGCCATGTTCCTAAAGCTAAGATTGAAACATTTCATGTCTTCAATTTGATGAATAAGTTTTTGGAAAAGGCCTTTTTTTCTCAATCACTTTTGGTTTGTTATTGATAAAATTCACACATTTCAACCCCATGTTACTTTCAATATCCTACTTAAATTACACAAACACTAACATCACTTCGCAATCCCGCATAATGTGTACAAGAATTGATTCAAAATAGGTTTTGGGATCAAGACTTCCAAACGTACATACACAATAGATCTATAGTAAAAGGATCAAGACTTTCACTCGTACGTGCACAATAGATCTTTAGTAAAAGCATCCATATTTTTATTATAATTCAAGATCTAAAACAAAATCATATAATTTCAAAAAATGAATAAAAAAATCTCATTACACTCGAAGATGGCAGAGAAAAGGAGAAGGCGGCATTAAGTTTCTAAGATGGCAAACAAATTCCAGCCATACAAACTACATTCTTTAAAAGTTAATATTGTTTAGATGTCCTCCAAGAACCTATAATCTATGGATCACACTCCAAGATCAAGATTAATCGTTCATCAATTCGTGTATAATTTACAACAATCTAAAAGGAAGACAGATTGAAAACCCAGAAATTCCAATATATCCTTAATACCGATATAATTATTCAATTCAATTAAATCCGTGAAGCAAAAAACAATTCTGTCAATAAGAAGAAAATCACCTTCATCAAGATATAGTATAAAGAAGTTTCAAAAAACTATTATTTTATCAAGTTCACCCCCCCCCCCCCCACCCAAATATGTGGTAGGGTTTAAGGGGGAGATATGGGTTGGCTAACCAACTATGAACATTTCAAAAAATACATATAAAGCTGAACACTTAATATAAAAATAAGAAAGTAAATTTTGAAATATAGATGATAGAAATCAGACGACTTACGTTTTTAATAAACAAGGACATATTTGCTAGGATGGTGCAGGAGACCAGAGCAATGTTTCCTGTTAACACGTCAACAAATTCTCAGTAGTATTTCTAACAGCAACTAATTGAGGATGAAATTCTTTACCTACATCATTAGTTAACTCATTTGATAAATACATGTGGTCTAATGCAATGTCAAAGATAGTACCAATTGAACTACAAACACTTGGGATTTCCTAGGTTAATATATATCATAAATTAATTACCAATCACCTGATAGGCAAGAAGGGTTTCATTTGAACCGGCTGCAAGTGCAACGACTATAAATTTATCCAAATTTTCGGCAAATACATCTAATGTCTGCACAGCAAAAAATTAGATAGTACGCATCCAAAGAATAGCACCAAAGAAGAAAACCTTATTATTTACTCAATCAGGAAGCATAAATGATACCTATTATCCACAGGTTACAATACAAGCTAAGCAACAGGAATTAGATTGATTTTAGGTACCTTGACCAAAAATTTTCATGTTATACAAACTGAGTAGTGTGCTTTAGTGCATATGTGAGACGAAGTATTAAAAATCAGTTGTATAACCGTTGAGAACGGGAGTATGTTTAGATAAACTTAAAAGTTTTCTTATAAGTAATAAGTAAGAAGAAGTAATTTATCCAAACATGTTTAGAAACAAAAAGCATAAAAAGTGAAAGCTTAGTCCAACACAAGCCACGCATACAATCATGGTCAGGCATATGCATATAAAGAAAAGAAATATGCCAAAGCATTAGCTATGAAATGTATCTTAAGGGGATAGTAAGGTTTGTATAATACCTGGGTTCCAATTGAACCAGCAGATCCAACAATAGAGAAATGCTATGGACCATTCCAAATTTTACGACATGGCTCAACAATAGTCCACCCTGTCCAAGTTGAAGCCGGCTACAGCTGTGTAGAACAGTGGACTCTATTTTACAACAGTAGTTCCATACTTCATTTTCAAAGCAAACACAATTGAACAAATCCACAAAATTCACACGAGTTAAATTTTCATTCATGAACTACAATTCAAAACATAAAAAAGTTTCATGTATCTATAACTAAAAGAATGAGTATTAAAATAAGTAGTTTTTTATAGATCAAATAAGTAAAGAAATTACTAATTTTGACATAAAAGTTACTTAGAAAAACAACATCTTTACTTAAAGTTAGAAGAAAGTAAGTTTATCCAAAGCAGAAACAAAAAAGTAAATCTTAGCTTATTTTAGCCAAAGTCGAACAATGTTCCTACCATTTCTGATTCTATGGAAGCTTACAATTGAACTAATCCCTATTTTATATTGTCATTAAAATAAAAAATTACTACTTTCATATCAATACCCATTATATATCAACACGGAACACAGATCTACACTTCTTTAAAATCACATCCACAACACAAATTAATAAATTTTCATGAGTATAATTAAAAATTCAAAAACGAACATGTATACATGTACATCCACACGTATTCAATTGGTGCAATTGTATCTAACAACACAGATATTCTCAACTACTACAAAATCCTTCTACCTGCTCTACGTTGTACAGATTGTTGCGGTTCTACACAAACATAGAAAATAAACAATCGGAAGGATGTTTTTGTGAATAAAAAGTCTACCAAAAGAAGATCACTTGGATAAAACCAAAATGAAGAAAAAACATTTCAACAAGAAATTAAAGTTCAATATATTTCTTCCCCATTGATTTTTCTCTTTCTTCCCTTCACAAGTTGTGAAGCCCAATTAAATTATTAAAGATATTCATTTTTTGAATAAAAATTTATTTCAAGTATCCACAGTATGAATAATAATCGTTGAAACATATGTTGTTAAAGTGCTTACCCAAAAGTCTAGCTATATGAAAGACCTCCGTCACCTCCTACCCCTCCTTCCTTAACTCAAACTGTCGTGCGGAAATCACAAAGCAAGAAATATTGTCAGAAAAGGAATAATTTCAAAAATGAAAAATAATACGAACTCTTGCTTCAAATGGTACAAGTATCCATCTCTAGTAAATTTAAAAAAAAAAAAAATGAGATGAGTGAGAGGGGAATATGGCGCAGGATATGGGTTGTTGTGTGGGAAAAGAGGTAAAGTGGTTGCTTGAAAAATGGAAGGTTAGGCTTTTACGAAGGTTGAGAATTGTAGAGTATGGCTGTATGGATGATGGCGTGGGAATTGGGAAAAGTGGGAAGAGTCGGTTGCGTGTGAAAATGGAAATGAGTTGTGGCTCGGCTCGAAAAGTAAATAAAAACACGGAAGTTGAATATTGGCCAAAGAAAAATAGCAGTTGTAGCCATGAATGAGTCTTGTTGGCTAGTAGCTCAAGCCAATGAACACAACAAAATTGGCTTATGTGGCTTATGAATAGTGTCAAATGAAGAGACTCATTTAATATATATATATATATATATATATATATATATATATAGGGATATATATAATATATATAGGGGGAAAAAAATGACGGCTTAAACGGCTCAAACGGCTTATCCGGCTTATGAATAGTAGGGAAAAACCAACTCTTATAATATATAGGGATATAAAAATGATATAAAATGCTAGTGTGTAAATGCTATTACAGGCATCGATTAGTCTCATCCACCACATTGACAATCAAGTTTTCATTTTCAAATATTGGATAGCTATAACTTGGTTGATTTCTAAGCAATACAGTAAGCATTATATATATTAAGTAATTAGAGAATGATGAGGTCAAGAAATAGTATGAATGTACGACAATACTATTCATAAATGTAGTCTTGTCAGAAAAGAATAAAAGATGAGAAATGTTTTTTTATGAATTTCTTCAATCCCAATCATAATTAATACAATTTTGAATCTATTGATATAGCTTTATAACATAAACAAATTATTTATATGGGATTGAATCAAATCCCATGAAATGCATCCTTATTTCATCATGATTGTCTAATCCTAGCCAATTTGAACATGGACATGAGGTTACACATGGGGCGAGTCCCAAGAGGCGACCATCTCAAGCCAAGAATCATTGGGGCCAAAAAAAATTTATTTATTTTTGACATTTAAGCAGGAAGAAATAAAATAAAATAAAAATATAATTAAAAATGTTAATTTGATGAAAACCAAGGTGTATAATAACTTAGATGAATTCTAAACATCCTTCATCTTGGCACAATCTTTCACGTCAAATTATTTTCATTTTTCGAAAGAAAAATATTTCCTTTTTATGCAGAAGTCGTCAAGTTTTGGTTGTATGCACAACTATTTTACAAAGAAAGTTGTGCAAAATATTACAAAGTATACTTGAGCAAATTGGATTGCCATCTTTAAAGTTTAAAGCCCACTTAATTTCGATTCTAGATAGGCTTTATCATGTATTGCATTGTTTGTAAATCCTCACTACAAGAATCGCTGTATGTAGCGGCGACATAACAGGGGCGACATATACGTCGCCCCTATAGAGCATCAACCTATAGGGGCGACATATTTTCTCGCCCCTATAGACTAGATATTCTATAGGGACGACAAAGTCGTCCCTATATTATAATATGTCGCCCCTATACATACTCTATAGGGGCGACAAAAGTCGCCCCTGTAGGAAAGAATTTTCCACGTCGACTTTTGGCAGGATTATTGGCGCCTTTATTTTCTTCTATATAGAGACGACTATGTTCGTGCCAATAGAGGGTGTCGTCCCTATAGATCCTGTAGAATATAGGGGAGACAATGTCGTCCCTGTAGGGTCGAGGTATTACGCGGGAACTTTAGCGCCTTTTTCGTCCTATAGGGACGACAATATGGATCTGTAGGGGCGACAACAACAACAATTTCATCCAACAAAAAATGCATTGAAGGCAACATTTGGTAAGAATCTTTAAATATGTTATTATTATATAGTTTTTATGAATTGTTTTGATGATATAAATGTTGTATCTATAATTTTTACTAGATATATATTACTTTGTACATTACACTGCATTTGCATGAAACTTAGAAAACTGCTAGAATATACTTTTGTAAATTAAAAATTACCCACAAACTTGTGGTTAGTTTGTTGTTTACAAAATTGTATTCGAATTCTCTTATTTTTGGAAAGTTTGTCATTGAACTGCATTTAACGAATTTTGCAGAATTTGTTAAATGGAATTTGATAAGAGTTGGACAAAAATTAGAAATCGTGCAAAGTCTCATGAGTTCTGGAATGGTTTGAAAGCATTTATAAATAGTGTGAGGCCATTTGTAAATGATAGGGGAAAGATTCGATGTCCGTGCACTAAATGCTTGAACGGGCTAACGCATTCTTTGGAAACTGTTGAGGCTCATATATTTCGTTATGGCTTTTCGGAGAGTTATGTCACCTGGATTTACCATGGGGAGATTGAGATTCCGCATGAAAATATGAATGCTCAAAACGAAGGGATTGGTTCAGAGGATCAAATGATTGATGAAATGATGAACGTCATGGAGGATGTAGTTGGGAATGAATATGCTGGTACAAGTTCTGATGCCCAATATGATGAATTATTTGAAGCTCTTCGATCAGAATTATATCCCGGAGTTTCTTCTATGTCTTCATTAAACTTTTTAGTGAAGTTGATGCATCTAAAAGTGGTGAACAAGTGGACAAACAAGTCATTTGATGATCTTCTAAAGCTGCTGAAGCTAGCATTTCCAAAAATGGACCTTGTGGAATCTCACTACGAGGCTAAAAAGATGATGTCAAAACTAGGTCTAGGTAACATATCCATACATGTCTGTAAGAATGACTGTGCACTATTTTGGAAAGAGTACGCTGATAGACAGACTTGTCCCGTGTGCCAGGAAAGTCGTTGGATACACACCGCAGGATTTGGTTCTGGGAAGAATGTGCCGCATAAGGTGTTGCGGTATTTTCCTCTAGCCCCAAGACTAAAACGTCTATTTGCAACAAAGGATATTGCGAGACTCATGAGGTGGCACATTACAGGTCAGAGTAAGGATGAAGACGAACTACAACATCCCGTTGATGGAAAAGCTTGGCGAGAATTTGACATGAGACATCTGCAGTTTGCAAGTGAGATTAGGAATGTTCGGTTGGGGTTGGCCGCAGATGGTTTTAATCCATTTGGAAACATGAGTCAGGCATATAGTATGTGGCCAATAGTTATGACAGTTTACAATCTACCACCTTGGCTATGCATGAGATCAGAACACCTAATATTGACTTTGTTGATACCAGGTCCAAAATCACCTGGTAAGGATATGGACGTATTCTTGCGACCCTTGATAGACGAACTGAAAAGACTATGGTCAAATGGTATTGACAAACATGATGCTGCAAGCAATAATAGGGGACTGTTTAGAAAGCGTGCTGCATTGTTGTGGACGATTAATGATTTTCCAGCGAGAAGTAGTCTATCAGGTTGGAGCGGTCAGGGGTACAAGGCATTCCCAACTTGCAATGAGGATACACCTTCAGTACGTGTGCTGGGTAAGACAGCTTATGTGGGTCATCGGCGCTTCTTACCAGCTAAGCATCGTTTCAGGGGTAACCTCGAATTCGACGGAAAGACTGATCTGAGAGAACCTCCTCGAAATTTGACGACTAATGATATCTTAGTACAATTGAACCGAGTGAGGACAAGTATTCCCGGAAAGCACCCTAGATACGGAGGAGCTAGATGGAAGAGAAGTGCAGATGAATTGAATTGGAGGAAGAAAAGCATTTTTTATGAGTTGCCATATTGGTCTACCAATGAGTTGAAACATAACATTGATGTCATGCACGTAGAGAAAAATGTATGTGATAGCTTGCTTGGCACTATTTTGGACGATCCTCATAAATCGAAGGACACTGTGAATGCCAGACGAGATTTGATGGAAATGGGGATAAGGAATGAATTACATCTGTATCGAAAAGGAACTAGATTGATGAAGCCTGCTGCAGGTTATACATTGTCCCCTATAAATCGTGTTAAGTTTTGCAACTTCATTAGGTCGGTAAAATTTCCCGATGGCTTCGCTTCTAATTTGAGGAGATGTGTAGCACCTAACGATGGTCGAATTACTGGATTAAAATCACATGATTGTCACATTATCTTGCAAAGATGTCGTGCGTACTTGGACAAAACGATTTCGGGAACTATTATTGAATTGTGCACTTTTTTCAAGCAGTTATGTGCAAGAAAACTAAAGATCAGCGACATGCTAGCTGCTCAGGATAATTTGGTACTAATATTGTGCAAATTGGAACGAATCTTCCCTCCAGCTTTCTTTGACATCATGATTCACCTTGTATTGGGAGGCAATACTTGGTGGCCCAGTGTACATGAGATGGATGTATCCCATCGAGAGATACTTTAAGAAATTGAAGGAGTATGTCAGAAATCGAGCAAGACCCGAGGGTTCTATAGCTGAAGGGTATGTTGTTGATGAGGCATTAACCTTTTGTTCCAGGTATTTTGATGATGTAGAGACAAGGTTTAACCGGCCGAACAGGAATGTAGATGACAGTATTCATAAAAGACAGCTATCCGTTTTTCAGTCTCAATGTCATCCAATTGGGTTGCAGAAATCGATTATGCTACGTGCTGATGAGCGGAATCAGGCTATGTTTTACATCCTCAACAACTGTCCACAAATTGAGTCATACTTGAAGTAAGAAAACTTTTCTCATTAGTAATGTATATGAAGGCACATTGATAATCATATTTTTGTTTTACAGCGATCACAAGCAAGAGCTCAGGCTTCATGGTTGCCCCAATGTAGAGCAGGTGCACAGAAGAGACTTTCATGGTTGGTTTTACAAGAAGGTAATTGAATTGTAGTATGTTCTTTTCATTTGGATCTTTTGTGTTAATATTGTTCTTAAACAAATTTATAATCATTATCTTATGTTATTTAGGTGTATTCCATGCACCAAAGGAACTCACCTGAAGTCACTAATGAGTTGTTTGCATTGGCAACTGGGTTTCATATGAATGTACAATCGTACACAGCTTGCATCGTTAATGGAGTTCGTTTCTTAACTTGTAATCGTGATGATCGACGAAGAACCCAGAATAGTGGTGTGTCTGTTCCAGGAATAAGCGAGGAAATTTACTATGGAGTGTTACAGGATATACTAGAGTTTCAGTTTGGTTCGGATCTATCAGTTGTTCTATTCCGATGTAAATGGTTTAGGTGTGATGAAAGACGTATGATAATAGAGAATAACATCACGAGTATTGACGTGAGTGTAGAGGCATACAAGGATGATCAGTTCATTCTTGCTACCCAGGCAAAACAAGTCTTTTACATTGAAGATCTCTCTCGTGGAGCCAATTGGCGAGTTGTTCAGGAAGTTCATCACATTACCACTTGGGATATCCCGACAGTAGAGATCACTAAGATAGACTTGTTGCATCCAAACAACTCTTCTAAATTTTCCCTATTTGTTGATCTTGGCAACTTGGAGCACGTAACCTTGCATCGAGACGATGCCACAGCTGAAGAAGTTCGATCTCCGATAATTAGAGGATCATCTTCTAACACAATTGATGATGTATCATTCATTGATGATGAAGAGTTAGAGGACGATACTTTGGAAAACTACGATGATGAAGAATTGGATATGGACAGTAACGATGATGACGAAGATCGTACACCTTATTATAATGACTCAGATTGAATATTGTATGTCTTTAATTTAATTAGTGTAACCTATAAAACTTGGATCTTTTGATACTATCTTTATATCTATTTAAAAGTAAGGTAGTGGTTTAGTGTGAACACATGGTGTGAACATAATGTGGTTTAACTATTTGGTTAATATTTAGTGGTTCAATGTGAACACATAGTATGAACAAAATTTGGTTAATAAATATTTGATTACAATATAATTAACTATTTGGTTAATATTTAGTAGTTCAGCACGAACACAGTGTGTAATAATGTTGTCTACTATTTGATTTATATTTATTTAATTAATAAATGTGTGATTATAATATGGTTAACTATTTGGTTAATTCATGTGTTGACTATTTAAATTTAAATTTGGATTATATTCAAACAACTACTATATTTACCTAGACTTATTAATTTTTTTACTTTTTCAAATATTTTTTATTATTTATTTTTAAATTAATGCTCATTGTAGTTTACTGTTACTAAACAACTCGTCCCTATAATTAATTATAATTTGAGACTTTTTGCACTCCATGTAAAATTAAAATCCCATTTTGGTTCAATTACAAAAAAGGAAAAAAATGACTAAAATTTAAGTAAAAAATAATTTCATATAAATATTTCATGGGATTAAAAAAATTTCAACTATACATTTCAATAATTTTTTATTCAAATTTAATAATAATTTATCCAAATTAATCCTGGTAATCAATAGGGGCGACAATTATCGCCCCTATATATGTATAGGAACGACACGAAAATACAGGCGCCAATATGCGCATTTTACCGCCTGTTTTTTCATGTCGTCCCTATAGAGATATAGGGGCGACTTGTATAAAATAACTCTAGAATTTTTACCCTAGAAATTTGACAGACAGTACACCCCTCCCCCAGCGTTTTCTCATCTCTCTGCCTCTTTCACATTTTCCTTCCTCACTCCATCTCTCACATTTTCAGTGGTTTTTTGATTCTACTTCCTGGTTCGACTTGGACTCCGACAAATTTTGGGGCTCTACTTTCCAGCCTTCTTTATTTGCTGAAACTAAAGGTTCTGTCCGACCACTCATCGCCGACTTCGCGGAAGCTGCTTGCTCCTGTCCGACCACCTGTGACAGACACTATTCATCGCCGACCAACCTCTTAGCCAGGTTTTTTCTGTTATTAGAACATTTCATTTATCTTTTTCGTGATTATGGCTTGAACCTTTTACGTATTCCATTTAGTCGAACCTTTGGAGTAGTGAGATATCTGGGTTTTTTTGGTTTTTGTTGAAGAACTCAAAAACTGGAGGTTTTTTTTTCTGGAAATGGGTTCTTTTTGTCTATAGATTTTGCTGCATATTAATTTTGTTTAATGGGTATGCATTGGGTTTTCTTGATGTTGCAGAGCATCAAGAGATTTCTTGAGGATGAGAGATAAATAAAAAATAATTATGGAGATAAAAGAACCAAGTTGAATAAACCAAGTTTCTGGGTCCTGTGGGGCTGGGAGATGAGAGAGAAATAAAAAAATAAGAAACAAAATTGGTGTTGAAGCTAGTGGAGACTTGAGAAGTTTGCTGTAAGTCAAGTTCTTGGTTATGATTTGCTTTATTTTATATTTTTCATTCTAAAAAGCCACTTTTTCAAATGTTTTGTATTATTAATTGATAATATTATTTTCAAGCCACGTTTTTTGAAGGCAACCCAAGAAATTGAATGATTTTTGTGCTAAAATATTAGTTTATAGTAACTGTACATTGACTTAGTTATCCCCTTTTTGGAAGAAGAAAATAAAAATTTATCCCTATTTTAAAGGTTTTTTGATTTCTCAATTGTTTTATGGGATCAATATTATATGTTTAATTTTTTTTTTTTAAATAAGATCTATGAATTATAGAACATGAATTATGGAGAATGTTGCACCATTCTTTGCTTTGTTGGTCAACTATTAGTTTCAGAATTCTTTGCTTCTCCTTTGTTTGACTTGAATTAAGACACAATAATTAAGGAATAAGAGAACTTGTATGTGAAAGCTTTACCTATAAGTTCTCTGCAGTGACTGAAAATAATATTATTAAATTCATACTCATGCTTTCTTTAGAGTCTTTGCAAATCAATTTTTCCTTTCTGTTTTTTTTTTTTTTTTTTTTTTAAAATAGGCAGTCCAAACTATATGTCCCTTCATAACTCAACCATAGACAACCTACTCTACAGATTTGTAGGAACGTAATGTTGAGTATTTAGTTAAGATTCAACTAACTATTAGATTTTTGAATTAGAGAGGTTGCTTTAAATATTTTAATGTCTTTTATCATGAATTATGGTTGTATTGTGAACTTGTGCTTTTATTTATGTTGAAATAAAGATCTTCACTTCTTAAAGTTACTCATTCATATAATTGAGTTTTTATTCTATGGAATTTCTTGTCTTACAGCATTCATAAATGACTGATGTCATGTCTCACGGTGGGGACGGTGCAGGTGATCCTCCCCGTGGTCCGGCCTACACAATGCCGGGGTCGTGTGAGACCGGTAATCCTTTTTTGAAATAATTTTTTTAAGCATGCTGTGCAAATTTTTTTAGATTCTTCATTTTTTCCCCAGCCCCTCCTACAAAAAGGCGAAGTATCTCTCGAAGCCAAAATTTGGAGAAAAAATGGCGGGAAAACGGTATGAAACCTATTTTGATTGACTTTGACTACATCAACGGGACGTGGCAACCAGTAGGGCTTAATCAAAAGTATTGCACACGTTTAATTGGCAATCAAGTGAGGTTCAACGTGGTTCCTTGCTATAAAGATTGGCAGAAGGTCCCTAAAGAGGATCGAGATCGAGTACGGGGAATGGTTGAAGTAAGGAATTAAAATTCATTTACATTAATTTAAATTTATTCTGATTTTCAATAATTAATATATCGTATAATACTTATTTGACTTTCAGACTTATTTTGACGTTCGAGGTGAACGATCTGAAGATGAATACAAGATGGCCATAGGCGCTCTCGATCGCTTGGCAGGCAATCGTTACAGAGCATACAAAACTGATGTGCATAATCACTATAAGAAGTGCGGCCCAAGTCGTCCTTTTGGTCAGCTATATGTTGAACAGTGGCAAAGATGCATTGACTTGTTCACAAGTCCATCTTTCATTGTATGTATAATATGTTTTCAAAATTCTAAGTTATATTCATAATATATTACATTAGCATAACTTTCAATTTCTATGTTCATATGTAGGCTCGGTCTCAAAAAAATATGGTCAATCGAAATCATGCTAAATACCCAAGCGTGCAAGGTTCGAAGAGCTTTTCTGCCACGCATTACGAGAAGGTAATATTATTTTTATTAAATGTATGTACTTTGTGAAATATTTTATTAACTTGTGCATTTAAATTTTTGCAGATTGACCCTGAGACTAAACAATTGCCTAGCCCAATTGATTGTTTCAAAGAATTCCACACATTCAAGTCTGGCAATTGGGTGAACACGAATGCAGCCGTCGATTACGTAAGTAAAAATTAAAATACATAAGTTTCATACTTGTCTAACTTTTCTCTATTTAATAAGTACAGTTCAATAATTTATTTTTTCGTTCACAGGCTCACCTTTGTGAGGTCAGGGAGACTCAGCAAACTATATCCTCTAGTCCTATTGATGAACGTGCGATTGTTAGGGAGGTTCTTGGGACGCGACGCGGCCATGAACGTGGTATAGGACGGATCCCAAAAGGCGTGTCTACCTCAGTCAACTCCATTGCTAGAACATCGCATGACCCACAAGGGTCTACTTGTACGCACGATCTTCGACTAGAGGCATATGATGCTAGGATTCGTCAGCTGGAGATGACAATCGCTCGACTAACTCAAAATACCGAATTATCAAATGATATGTCTAATGATGATGATGAGGACGATAGTCCCCGTGATTTGGGGGACAAGTAGGACTATTTTAAATTATGCTTTGTAAAAATACTTTTAGAATTATGCTACTATTTAACGTCTTTAGTATTTTTTTTTAATTTTAAACTAAGAATTAATTTCTTTTATTATGCATTGCTGAAAACTACTAATTTTTTTATTTCAAAAAAATATATATATATATAAATCTATAGGGGCGACATGTATCGTCCCTATAGTTAAATATTTAAAAAATAAATACATCTATAGGGGCGACTTATGTCGTCCCTATAGATTAAAATCAACAGGGACGACAATTTGGAGCGACACCATCGTCGTAGTATATGACAATTAACGAAATAAAGAACAAATAATAGGGACGACATTGTCGTCCCTATAGGTGTCAAGGTCTATAGAGACGGTAATGGTCGCGTCTATAGATCAACAGCAACGAGGCTATAGGGACGACATATTAGGGGCGACTTTCCGACCTATAGGGGCGACAAATGTCGCCCCTATTGGTTCAGATTCTTGTAGTGCCTGTTTAGATTCTTGAGGAGTGAAGTGGATTCCATTTTAAATAATATACTTTGTAATAAATGGAGGTAAGGCATCTAAGTCCCCTCATATTGTTGTAATTTTCTTGATTTGATTAATAAAATATATGTGTGTCCTAGGCTTCGATTTGGAGCAAGGATACTTTACAAAAAAAAAAAAGGAGAAAAAAGAAGTGAAAAAAAAAAATGTACAGGTAGCTATGATTTTCATTTATTTTTCATACTTTGCTGAAAACGCTTGGGAATAAAACAATTAAATGCACAATACAACTTGAGTGTCTAGTATTTAGAGTTCTACTAAAAATCTGATTTTAAAGCAATATTTGATGAGTTTATTCACTTAGAATATGGTATCATAAAAGTGCTGGAATAACTTTTTCGCTTTAAAAATATTAAATTTCACACTTCTAAAATGTGGACTATAAGGTTTTTATATTTGTGAAAAAATTATTAGAATGACCCAAACTTAATATCACAACACAATATATAACATTTGCATGGAAGAAATTAAGAATGAGATAAAGAAAGAGGTTCATTAATCAACCAAAAGAAGCTTACATTAATATGTTTGAATAAATTTGATTAGAAAATCAAACATATGCAATCTAGTAGTTTAAATTCATTGAGCCATGAAAATAATCAGTAGTTATGAAATTGAAATGCAAGGGGTACTGTAATGATTACTCAAGGGTTTCCTCCTATTCCACCACCAGATCCTCCACCAAATCCTGCACCAAATCCACTACCAGATCCTCCTCCCAATTCACCTCCACCACCACCACCACCACCTCCGCCACCAAAACCTCCTCCTCCTCCTTGAGCACCCCCTCCAAACCCACCTCCAAATCCTGCTCCGAAACCCGAACCACCCCCTGCTCCTCCACCTCCACCTCCGCCACCACCCCCGCCACCGCCACCACCACCACCATCTCCTAAATTCCAGTGATCAAAGAAGAATTTTTCATCATTGAAAGAACCTTCAGATCCATCTAGCTTTCTTGCGGTCGTGGCGCAAACAAGAACACCAAGAATAACCAAGAGAACAAATTTGGAAGTCATCTCAATTTGCAAGTAAAAGATAGCTCTTGATTGTTGAGAATTTAGGGCACGAAAAAGGGAATATTTAATGCTTGAGGATTAGTCATTCGCATTGTAGTTTAATACTTGAATTAAATTAATAAACAGGTGAGTTAGTGATGATCTCATTAACTTGACGGTTATTACATTAGTACATAAATACTCATAAAACTGACTACATTAATTAATTTTCATTTTTTCTGTTCCAATATTAATAGAAAATGAGGCAACAAAATTGTGAAAGAGCTTCATAGAAATGATAAAAATTTTAAATATTTATCTAGCATTTAACTGTGTTATTATATGTAATTGTACAATTTAACATAGAGTTGGTGTTCCAGATTATTATCAATAATAATAAATTACATGTACTGCTTTGCTGTTTGATTGACCAATACCATTTTATCCTTCCAGATGTACTAATTAATTTTGCTATTTTCTTTCGGCTTGGTAATTTTTCAAATGTCACCACCATCGCAGCCTGCATCATCCATAAACTTTTGACATCAACTGTTTTATGACTCCATAAGGTCATCCTCCACAAGGTCATTTCAACCTATATATAACTATCATTTTATATTTGGGGTTCAAAATCGTAAATTTCAATCCTCTATGTTCAAGAAAATTTCGGGAGCTCCGACCCGAACACCCGGGAGGGAGGCCGCCCCCCTCCACCCCCATATTTTCTGGCCCACTACATTTCAATATCCTAGCTCCTACGTCATGGCAATACGTTTCTAAAATGTAGGGAAAGTTATTTGAATTATTTTTGTATTTATATGAACAGGTAGCTATGATTTTTCCTTATTTTTATAATTTGCTGAAAACCCTTGGGAAGGAAAAATAAGATAAATTTACAATATGCTTTGGGAACCTAGCTTTTAGACTTCGGCTCATGTTTAATGAATTTGAGGCCAGACCTAATGGTCATGTACATATGAATACGTATTTTGTTAAGATCAAACATATTTTTTGTTCCATTTGGAACTATTTTAAATCTTGTCCACTCCAAAGGAAAATAAAATACAAAATTCTTTATCACAGCACCAAAATTCTTTTATGACACTAGTCAAACGCAACCATAGATTGAGCATGTCAAAATCAATTCTGATTGAGAATCAGAGTCAAGTTGGATATAACTCATCAGGTCCATGTTTGGTGCAAATTAAGATCTAGATTTTAATCTAAGTCAATGTTTACAACCAACCTCTATCATATATTTCATGAGATCCATAATTTTCAACCATATATTTATTCAAAATTTATATTAAAAAAAAATCTACTAAAAATCTGATTTTAATATTCACCAAACATTGGCTAATTAAGTTGTGACTAAACATTGGACGAGTTTGTTCACTTAGAATATGGTACTTAAGTCCTCGAATAAATTTTATTCGCTTTGAAATATTAGATTTCACATTTTTAAAATGTGCACCACAAGATTTTATATTTCTGGAAAGATTATTAGAATGACCAAAACATAACATTACAACTGTTATTAAAAAAGAAGAGAAGCACTGATTTGAGCTAAAATTGCAACTTGATTGAAAAAGCGTGCTAAAAACTAGAAAGTTGATAGAAAGAAGGAAATTTTTGACTATTTAATAATTAACTCTAGTCTTTTTTTTTTTTTTTATATACTTATCTCATACGAGTGCCTACATCGGAACTGCCTTTGGGTTGTTAGCCCATATTATAAGCTAAAGGTTGATCATCAGGGACCTAAATGACATAATCAGAAGATATGGGGCAGAACATTTTGTCACTTTAAAAATGCAAGCGTCAGAAAACGTAATAGTTAGAATTATGTTTTCTCTTATCCCTACTGTTCACCTTCTTCAACAAACGAATCTTTAGCTCACTTTCTTCCATGTGCATCCTCCTGGAAGTTAACTGCAATGCTGATCATCCGAAGCTCTATCTTCTCTTGTAGCCGTTGATTTATTATCTTAGATGATTGTTCTAGAAGACTTTGTTCTTATAAATAATTGTGTAAGCTTCGATTTTTATATAGATTAATAAAATAAATATTCTAGCTTCTAAATTCTATCTTGGTATCAGAGCCTGCCATGGCTAACACCAATACTGGAAATGAAACTAATTCCAGTGATTCAAACACCACGGTTTTTACACAACCAGCCACAACTCAGTTTTCCCCTTTTGGGATGAGTCTCACCCAAACCCCTTCGGTAAAATTAGATAGAAATAACTTCCTCCTACGGAAAAACATGATTATGCTGATTGTGAAAGATCATAACCTTGAAGGTTATCTTCGGGGAACGAAGGAATGTCCTGCAGAGTTCTTAGGGACTCAAGTCACAACTGAAGATAGTGCTGCAGTCGAATTGCATCCTAATCCTGAGTACAATCGTTGGATGTCAACTGACCAGCTGCTGATGGGGTGGTTATATTCATCCATGACATCGGAGATAGCAATGAGAGTCATGGGTTGTTCGAGTTCTAGCAAGCTGTGGAATGCTGTGCACGAGAGTTATGGAATCTTAAACAAATCCAGAATCACCTTCTTAACTGGTGAACTCCAAAGAGTCAGGAAGGGTAATTTGTCAATGGATCAATATTTAGCCACTGTTAAACAACTCGCAGACAACCTTGAAATAGCAGGAAAAAAGGTTGAGCAAACTAATTTGGTGACTCAAGTCTTAACTGGACTTGATGAAGAGTACACGCTAGTTGTGATGCAAATCACCGGCAGAGAAAGTATTTCATGGCACGAATTGTCCTCTGTGCTACTTACGTTTGAAAGTAGACTGGAGTATCTCAACCAAATAAGGAGTGGATTTGCATCAGTAAATATTGGGCAATCCAATGCACAGATAGGCCAAAGAACTGGTTCAACTGGTAGGAGAAGCTACAGGAACAGCAGTGGTAGATCACCAGGTTATAGTGCTCGTAATAGATCACAAAACTTCAGAGGAAGAGCCAGAGGTCGTGGTAGATCTTGAAGGAGCTTTGTCAACAGAGAAGCTTGTCAAACTTGTGTTCTTACCAATCATTCAGCTAGCTGGTGTTTTAATAGATATGATGAAGGATACATGGGAAGAAGGCCACCTAATGCAGCTGATCAAGGTAGCCAGGTTAACAGTCAGTCTTCAACTTTTGCCTATTTTGCCTCACCAAGTTCTGTCGGGGATCCTGCCTAGTATGCTGACTCCGGGGCCAGCAATCATGTCACCTCTGATATAGGTAACTTCAATGCCACTCAGAAATATGTTGGTAAAGTGAAATTAGTGGTTGGAAATGGTAATGCTTTACACATTGCTCACATTGGCACAAGTAAGGCTAAAACGTTCAGCAATAAGACACTTGCACTAAAGAATCTACTTCACATACCTGAAATTAAAAAGAATCTGATTAGTGTGTCTAAACTTACCATGGATAATGATGTGTATATGGAGTTTTATCCTGACTATTGTACTGTGAAGGATCTGAAAACTAGGAAGACGCTGCTGCAAGGAGCTCTTAAGGATGGATTATATCAACTCAATCTAACCGGTTACACAAATTCATCTCCTACTAAAAGATCAAAACCACTGAACAACTCCAACTGTGTGTCCTTTAATATAAGCTCAGATCAGAGCTCACCAGAATAAAATAGTTCATCTATCAAAGCTCCAGTCAGAAGTTTGGCACAATAGAATGGGTCATCCCTCAAATTCTGTATTGAGTTAGTTTCTAGAGTCATGTAATAAATCCTTTAATATCAATGAATGTTCATTTTGTGAAGCTTGTCATTATGGTAAGATGCATGCACAACCATTTAAAAAATCACTCTCTCATACCTCAAACGTTCTTGATCTCATTCACAGCGACGTGTGGGGGCCTGCTCCTAAACCCTCAACATCAGGTTTCAAATATTATGTGTTGTTTGTAGATGACCATAGCAGGTATATATGGATCTATCTTATGAAACAAAAGTCTGAGACACTTACCATCTTCATTCACTTCAGAAATTTGGTGGAAAACAAGTTCCAAAAGAAAATAAAAACACTCCAAACTGACTGGGGGGTGAGTTCAAAAATTTCGGTCATATTGTCTCACAGTCAGGGATTGAACATAGATACTCTTGTCCTTACACCTCAGCTCAAAACGGTCGAGCTGAAAGGAAACATAGGCAAATAACTGAGGTTGGGTTAACTTTGTTGGCTCAAGCTCACATGCCACTTCATTATTGGTGGCAATCATTCCAAACAACCACCTACTTGATAAATAGATTACCCACACCAGTTATCAATAACAAAACACCATTTCAAGTTCTGTTTAACAAACCAATAAATCACTCATTCCTCAAGACTTTCGGTTGTGCATGCAATCCATTCTTAAGGCCATATCAAAAGCATAAATTGAATTTTCATACTAAAAAATGTGTCTTCATTGGCTATAGTAGCACACACAAAGGATACTTGTGTCTCAACCTAGTAGGAAGAATTTTTGTCTCAAGACATGTTATATTTAATGAGCATGAGTTTCCCTTCAAGTCAGGGTTCATAAATAAAAACCTCCAGCCTTCCAGTACTAATTTTCTCAACACTCCATTGCCTATAGTCATAGAACACTCTCCTATTCCTAGCCTACAAGACTCAGTTGATATAATTGATCCTAAGTTCACACCTGCAGCAGATGTATGTGCTGGAAATTCTACTGGTGGATATGACAGAGACACTAACAGCAGTGATACAGAGGATGTAAGGGCAGAAATTTTTGAGGTACATAATGATGGTATACAACAGGAAAGTGAAACAGTTGGGCAAGCTGAACTGAACACGAGTGCTGAAAATGTCACACAAAATGTTGGACATCATATGGTCACTAGAAGTAAGGTTTGGACATTTAAACCAAAAGTTTTTCAAGCATCAGTAGATCTGACTGATAAGGAACCAGAAAATGTAATTGATGCATTGAATGATGCTAATTGGAGTAGAGCCATGCTTGAGGAATACAATGCCCTCCTAAGAAATGAGATTTGGGAACTGGTGACACCAAAGCAAGGTACTAAAATAATTGGGAGCAAGTGGGTGTATAAACTTAAGCCTGGTTCAAATGGTGAAGCTCCCAGATATAAGGCCAGGATGGTAGCTAAAGGATTCCTACAGACACCGGGAATTGATTACGGTGAAACGTTCAGTCCAGTTATTAAGGTTTCAACCCTTAAAATCATACTCACTTTGGCTGTGTCAAGAGACTGGGAGATCAGGTAGATTGATGTAAATAATGCCTTTCTGAATGGAACTTTAGATGAAGCTGTTTACTTGGAGCAACCACAGGGTTTTGTTGATCAGGAAAATCCTACTCATGTATGCAGACTAAAGAAGGCTCTTTACGACTTAAAACAAGCACCAAGGGCTTGGAATAATAAGCTCAAAGGCATACTGATGGATTGGAATTTCAAGCAGTCTAAGGCTGATAACTTACTTTTTTTCATGGACTTAGAAAAGGATGTTGTGTTTGCTCTCATTTATGTTGATGACATAATAGTCACAGGGAATAATGGAAAAGTCTTGCAGAAATTCATTGATGATTTGAATCACACTTTTGCACTCAAAGACTTGGGGCCTTTGAAGAAGTTTCTGGGAATTGAAGTCTTCAGAGATGAAGTTGGACTTCATTTGACACAGAGCAAATATGCTTCAGATTTGTTGAAGAAATTTGGATTTGAAAGTGTTAAACCTACAGCAACTCCTATGGCCACGGGTAGAATTAATTCTAAGCATGAAGGTGAAAGCTTGAATAATCCTACACTCTACAGAAGTGCTGTGGGAGGTTTGCAATATCTTACGCACACCAGGGCTGATATCGCGTTTTCAGTGAACAAAATGAGTCAGTTCCTCCAGCATCCTACCACTGCTCATTGGACAGCTTTGAAAAGAATTTTTAGGTACTTGGCAGGAACCTTAAGTCATGGTCTGATCATTCAAAAAGGTGAGAACCTGGATATCATGGCTTTTGCAGATGCAGACTGGGCATCGTGTCCAGATGATAGGCGGTCAACTGTTGGCTACTGTGTTTATTTGGGCAACAACTTAGTCTCCTGGAGTTCGAAGAAGCAGCATGTAGTGGCACATTCAAGCACTGAAGCAGAGTACAGATCTTTGGCTCACTGTGCTGCTGAAATCACCTGGATCCAAGCTCTGTTGAAAGAAATAAATGTTCCTCAGAAATCAGTTCCAAAAATCTTGTGTGATAACCTTAGTGCAAAGTCTTTGGTAGCTAATCCTGTTTATCATGCTCACACCAAACAC
This sequence comes from Ligustrum vulgare, assembly GCA_963555705.1. Taxonomy (NCBI): domain Eukaryota; kingdom Viridiplantae; phylum Streptophyta; class Magnoliopsida; order Lamiales; family Oleaceae; genus Ligustrum; species Ligustrum vulgare. Next base: position 70,193,543 of record OY743169.1, on the reverse strand, counting down.
ATAGAACTGGACGTTCATTTTATCAGAGATAAAGTATTAAGTCATGATCTTAAAATAGACTATGTGCCTTCCTCAGATCAACCAGTAGATCTGTTGACCAAACCCCTCTCTCATTCGAGGTTTCTTCTTCTCAAAGACAAGCTTGGCGTGGTAGATACTCACTTCAGCTTGAGGGAGGGTATTAGAAGCTAAAGGTTGATCATCAAGAACCTAAATGACATAATCAGAAGATATGGGGCAGAACATTTTCTGTCACTTTAAAAATGCAAGAGTCAGAAAACGTAATAGCTAGAATTACGTTTTCTCTGATCCCTATCGTTCACCTTCTTCAACAGACGAATCTTTAGCTCACTTTCTTCCATGTGCATCTTGCGGGAAGTTAACTGCAATGCTGATCATCCTGAGCTCTATCTTCTCTTGTAGCCGTTGATTTGGTATCTTAGATGATTGTTCTAGAAGACTTAGTTCTTATAAATAATTTTGTAAGCTTCGGTTTTTATATAGATTAATAAAATAAATATTCTAGCTTCTAAATTCTATCTGCCCAAAAAAGAAATAGCTTTAATGGTAGTCTGAGATTCATAAGTATTCATTCTCCAACTGTATTTCTCCAAATATTAAAATTACTCTTCCGGTCAAATCGCTTCACCTCAAACTTGGAACTTGTCATCATCTTCGCTGTAATCCCAGACTTTGAACCCTGCTTTGGTGGTTGAGAACAAAACGACTATTCGTCAATTAGAAAAAGTGTTCCTCCTTTACTACTTCTGTAACTTTTTTTGGTTTTGTATTGTCTACTAATGGTGTTAATGCACATCAATCAAAAATTGATGTTGTTCTGGAGTGGCCTAAACCGAAGTCATTACATGATGTCGAAGTTTCCATGGATTGGCATCTTTCTATCGTCAATTCATTAGAAATTTCAGCATGGTGATTGCTCCTATCATAGAGTCTAAGAAGGGACATGATTTTCAATGATCTAAAGAGACAGGGTCAGATTTCAGTTGGTCAAGTAGAAGATGACAGAAGCTCAAGTTTTAGTGCTTCCTGATTTCGAGAAGGTGTTTGGGGTAAATTGTGATGCGTTTGGAGTTGGCATTGGTCGTGTTCTAAGCCAAGAAGGAAGGCCTATAGCCTTTTTCAGTGAGAAGCTTTCTAGGTCAAAGAAGAATTATTCCACCTATGATTTGGAATTTTATGCTATTGTTCAGACGCTAAAGCATTGGCGTCATTACCTTGTGTAGAAGGATTTCATTCTTATCGGTCATTGACCATGAGGCTATGAAGTACATCAACGATCAACACAAGCTTAATAGGAGGCATGCCAAGTGCGTGGCATACTTGCAAGAGTTCACATTTAATATAAGGCATCAGGCTGGGAGTCTTAACCATGTGGCAGATGCATTGAGTCGTCACACCTTGCTCCTCACTACTATAAGTTCTAGAGTTGCTAGATTTGAGATGTTCATTTATATGTATAATGAAAATCCTTCATTCTGGAAAATAATTCAAGAGGTAACCGATAATAAACAACAAGATTTTATTTTGCATAATGGTTATATGTTTCATGGATTAAATTGTGCATTCTAGATTGTTTCTTAAGGCAGTAGATTATTAGTGAACTCGATAACGAAGGGCATTTTAGACGAGACAAGACATTGGCCTTTGTCTCTTCCACTTATTATTGGCCAAAATTGAGTAGTGATGTGGCTCATTATATGGAGTGTCATTATGTTTATCAGTGATTGAATGGATATCTCACTAATGCTGGCTTGTACATGCCTCTACATGTACTTGAAGCCCCATAGTTTGATGTAAGTATGGACTTTGTGTTCGGTTTACCTTGCACCCAATGGGCCATGGACTCTATTTTTGTTGTGGTGGACAGGTTTTCGAAGATAGCTGAATTTGTAGCAAGTCAAAAAACTGTGGATGTTACTCAGATCGCCCATCTCTACTTCAAGGAAATTATGAGGTTACGTGGCCTTCCCTACTCAATGTTCATGAGTCATTTCTGGAGGAGTTTATGGGAAAAGTTGGGGACTCAATTGAACTTTAGCAGTGCCTACCATCCCCAAGTAGATGACCAAATCGAAGTGGTGAACCAGAGCTTGGGACCTTTTGAAGAGTCTAGCAAGAACTAAGCCAAAGCAATGGGATTTGGTCTTACCTCAAGTCAAGTTTTCCTACAACCATTCGAAGAACAACAGCAAAAGATTGAGTCCATTTGAGATTGTCTATGGACAGAATCCATCAGGCGTCCTTGACTTAGTCCCTATCCCACGTGTGGGTCGTGTGAGTCAAAAGGTGGATGAGATGGCAGGACATCTACGAGATATCCATGAGCAAGTAAAGTTATCCATCCAAGAAAGCAATGCTAACTACAAGGTTCAGGCTGATAACCATCGTCGTCAAGTACTTTTTAATGTTGCTGATATTGTTTGGGCTGTGTGAACTCGTGATCATTTTCCTGTTGGAGAGTATAATAAACTCAAGGAGCAAAAGATCGACCCCTGTGAGGTCTTGCAAAAGATTAATGATAATTCCTACAGACTACGCCTCCCCAGTCATTTTAAGACTTCTGACGTCTTTAACTTGAAGCACTTGAGTCCTTGTTTTTAGGGGTCCGATGGAGCTCGTGTGAACTCAAGGACAAGTTCTTTCCAAGTGGGGGTGACTGATGCAGGAGGATCCTAACCAGACGATGCTAAGTTGTCAGATAACACGTTGATGGCGTTTAGATACCAAGAGTTGGTAGATCGACGCAAGTATGGCAAGTGATAATAGTATCTTCCTAATTGGGGTAGTAATTGAACGTGTCTAGGTATTTTGGCCATAACTTTGGCTATAGTTATCAGAATTACACCCATAACACCAATTCAGAAAGCTCATTTCAATGCGCATGTCATTGTTACTCAGCTTCGCTCGATGTGAGTCATTTTCATCCTCAAAGAAGGCTATTTTCCTGTTCAATTTGTTACTTTTTGTTACCTTCTATTTTGGCGAGATTTAGCTTATTCCTTTTATTATGGTATTTTTCCTATTCTTCAATAATTACGTTTCCTTGTTAACACTATTTAGTCCAGGTTGTGGACTCGTTTTCAGGGATTTTTTCAGACTTTTGATAATTTTATTCATAGTAGAGAATCCTCTCTATCCCTTTTTGGCGTTTTTATTTTGTGTTCTTCCTTTGAATCACCTATAACCTTAGCCAAACAGAATAATATCTATTCTGCTCGTCATCAATATGTCAATGTTGCCAAGAAGCAGAAACTATACAACGTTTTTACTCGGAAGTTTTGCTAAAGAAATCTGGAAATATTTTGCTGATAAACTGAAAATAGATATATGTGAAAGAAGCCACCCTAGAGCTCTATATTGGTCTTGGATCCTTGGTAAGAAATCCATACCTGGATCTATGAATTCCATCCTACCCCTGGTTGTTATGTGGTTTATATGAAGGGAAAGGAATGAAGCTAAACATAAGGGGATCAAAATGCAGTCAAATTGAATGATTGGTAAAATCAATTTTCATGGTGAGTTACCTGACTTAACAAATAAAAAAATAAAAAAGCTCCATTAAGAGTGTCCCCAACATTGTTTACTAGAAGAAACTTGATAACTTATTTTAAGTTTTATTTTTTTGGCATTTTCTATTTTCGTAAAGTTAAGTAATTTATTAAATTTAATTCAATTAATAAATATTTTCAGTTTAGTAATTTATTAAATTTAATTAAATTAGTAGATACTTTACTTGGACTTGATTTTTATTTAGCTCATGTTCTTATGATATTTATTTTATACTTAGAGATAAATTATAAATTTGTTATATTTATCACTTATTATTTATGATAAGATTTTAGAGTTCAAGTTTATTTCTATCACTTAGTTGGTAAGTGATTCAATTTTGGTAAGATTTTTTTAATAAATCATTATTTTACCTTATCTCTGTTGACTTGTAATTATCTTTGAAATTGTAGGTAATCATAGAGATTGCACAACTAGAACTCTTGATGTACAAAAAATCCGAGTGTGAATATATAGACAAAAAGGGAACGTTTTCCCTTAAGACTTGGAAGTTGAAAATTTGAGAAAGAACAAGAACATACACGACTTCTTCTCTTTTGGTGACTTCTCCATTGCATGAACATCATAAAGATTTAGTGCTTATACATTCATGCAAAATCAATCTTCAAACGAGAAATCTAAAAGGATCTCCGGGAAGAGTCTCAATCACTATAGTAAGAAAATACCTTCAGGCAACGAAGATCAAACGGGAGTATGGATCAAGTTCGACGAGAGTTCAAATTTTTCGAAGTCATGTGCAGTGTCAAGGGAAGCTACTGAAGAGTGGTGGGATGCCAGCTCATATTACATGTCATCAAAGAATAAGGGAGTGATTCATTTAATTTCACGAGTATTTGACAAATTTATGCGTAAATTTATCTTGTAATTTCCTTGAACTGTGTAATATTATTTTCTTATTAGTGATTGATTTTGCGCAGGTTGTAGGCATGTGAGTTTTCCCTGAAAGGGACCCCATGTAAAGATTAAATATTGTGTTCTGGTTGTTTTACAATTCTGCATCATTTTTTATTTCTTTTCACGATTTATTATCCAGAAGAATTCATGATAATTAGATTCATTTGGTTCTGAGCTGAACAAGACTTCATGTGTTTCTATTCATACTTTACTGTCCGGACAGAATCATCTAACTAGTAACAAAATAGAAAAATAGTAATTTTTTATTGTACTAAATTCAGATCTAATTGTATTTTTCATCAAAATTAGACAACTACAAACTTTCAAAACTAATTGAGAATTGGGTTAAGCGGATCGCTTAAGAGTTAAGAGTGACAGTCAGGCTGCAGGTGGAGGAATCCTTAGAAACAGCAAGGGGAAAATGTCGTGGGCGTTCAAGGATTATTATGGGGAATGTTCAATATTGGAGGCTGGAATGAAAGCTAATAAGACTGGTCTTAACATTTGCAAGGAGTGAAAACATAAGAAAGTGTGGGTGGAAGTGGATTCAATGGCTGCTCTCCAAATCTGTCTTCAACCAGACCAATGCCCTTGGAACGTTCAATATGAGCTGGAATCAACACAACTGAATTTTAAAGAGAGTGAAATCAGATTCTCAACATGTCTGGAGGGAAGGGAATGCAGTTGCGGATTGGTTAGCAAATGAAGGGTATCATGGGAAACAATTTGAACTCTTGCAACCGGGAGAACTTCAAGGACTGATCAAAGGCATTCTTCGCCTAGATAAACTTGGCATAGGTAATATTAGAACGATAAAAATTTAAGTTTTTTCAGTATATTTGATGTAATCGGTTGGTTAGTTTACAGTATTTTAATGTTTAGATCGAATACTGTTAATAGAAATTTATATTTGTATAGGTAAGGCAACATGTCCACCTCTTTCATTTGTAATTGATCAAATAAAATTTTCAAGCTAGGACAGTCCCCCCCCCCCCCCCCCCCCCTCTAAAAAAAAGGATCATTTATTAAATGAGTCAAAGTCAAAATATAAATTTATGTTCGATTGAAATGAAGCAGACGTAAGGATTCGATGACTAGGAATAGTGAAAGTGAGTAATGAATAGTGTCCCACAAGGATTTAGATTTTTGCTTAAGTTCCATCACTTTGATCTTAAAATGAATAAATGCAGAATATATATATATATATTTTATTTTTTTGGGAAAATATCTTAACTTGATAATCCAAGCCTAGGATGTATATTTATTGATTCAAAAAAAACATTTTAATTGAGCCTTACCTCCAATTACATCTTATGTATCCTTAGAATAAAAACTCTATAAGCCTAGCACTTAAGTCCAAACTATATTGCTACGTTCTCCTCATTCAGATGAATGCAAGGCCGATTTTGTCTAGGTGAATTATGCCTCTAACCCTCCCTTTCAGCTCAGCATCAGTGAGTAGTTTGAAACTTTTCTGTGTGTCCCAATGTGGCCAACCATGTCAATTTGAGGGGGGCTGTCAATGGACAGCAATGGACAGCTTTGTTGTTCATATTTATTCTCCTTCCTTCTATTGTAAAATTAGATTAGTATATATGTATATATATATATATATATATTTTCCATATTAGACTAGAATCCTAGAATTAATATTCTTTCTTGGTCATTAATTAGCATTTTTTCCTTGTATAGTTCTCTCGTAAAAGCATATATATGAAATACATATCAGAGGCCAAGATACATCGGCAATTCACACAATATTTTCCTTAGTTTGACAAACCAATCTGCCACACCATTGCCTCCACTCCATATGTGGGTTAGCTTCATCTTCATCCTCATCTTTTGCATACTTTGTTTAATGGTTTCAATAGTGTACTGTACTTCCCAAGGCCCCTTGCTAGCCAAATCACATAGGCTCAGAGCTGCGTTGGAGTCAACTTCCACCCAGACTTGCTAGTAATCTTTTTGTATATATATACATAGCTTTAAGCATGTGACTAAAGCTCTAAGCTAAGCTTCAATAATGGATACTTTTCCATAAGAGTCATAGAAGCCCCAAATGATTTCTCCATACATGTGATATTCCTAACTATCCCACCTCCTGCAGCTTGTTCAACAGATTTCAACTGCTCCATCTGTTTATTTCAGCCATCCAACTAGGGGGGCTATCCATTTCACCAGAACGTAACTCAAGCTGGTCTCTTTCTTATTCAGGCAGCAGCCAGCTCTCTAGCCTCATTCCTTTCAATCCATATGAACCATATAAGTAAAAAAAAGTAGTGTGTATATATAGTATAGAACCTGGTTCAGCTTGCTTCTGTGTGATACAATACATGTATAGGGCTTTTGGATGGCAAAGTAGAGAGGAATTGTAGCCAGTTCTTGTTAGATAATCACCGACAGTAGGGAAGTCTTTCTCCCCTATGAAACCAAAAAGCATTTGGATATCTGTCTTAACAAATGAACCCACCACCAATTTTTTCAGAAATCCACTCAAAAATCATCAAAATCCACTAAAATCTCTCCCGCTTCTTCTACAAGATGTGGCTCCGGTTCTTCTTCAACCATTCATATTTACAGAAATGAAGATTCTAGGAATTTTAATCCAAGAAAAAAAGTTTGTTTTGATTTCCTTTCAATATGATAGTTGCTGCAACTGTTGAAATACATCATACGGTCGGATTCTACCGTGAGAAAGCGGTATACTAGTAAGACCAAAATGCTGGTATATGGTCTCTTCAGCCCTGCAACACGTCCACTTGAATGCCAAGATAATGATGCTGTCAAGTTCTTTGAATTTCTTTCATTTACTGTGCATATAGATTTAGGGATGCTCATTTGTAACATGGATTTGTCATGTTCTTCACCCAGTCCCATGTAGACGGTTTGGATGCATTGGTAGTACTTGAAGGTAAGGTACATACGTGCCCCTCGTAATTCTCTTTGATTTTGCAATAAAATTGTTTCTCAGGCTCAAGTTTGAAGCTAAGATACTTAACCAAAAAAAAAAAAACTCCACCTTCTTCATAAGGGTAACATAGGCTCTGTTTATTAAATTTTTGTGTTTAAAAACATGTTTTTTTATGTAATAAGATAAAATATGTGATTAAAAATGGAGAAAATATGTGTGGTTTGAGGAATTGAGATGTTAAAATTTACCAAACAGAGGCTAAGTTGCGTTTGGCTAGTGTCATAAAAGAATTTTGGCGCTGTGATGAAGAATTTTGTATTTTATTTTCCTTTGGGTTGGACAAAATTTAAAATAGTACCAAATGGAACTAAACTACGTTTGATCATAATAAAAGATGCATTCTTTATCAGCAAAGATAGTATAAAGGACACAAGAAAATTTTCCTTTTTGAGGGCTTAATAAATAAGATTAGAGGAAGATTATTGGGATGGGAACACAAATGGATCTCAGCAAGGGGAAGGATGATGTTAATTAAACATTTGTTTGCTTCTATTCCACTTCACCTGTTACATGTTCTGGACCCTTTCAAAGAGGTCATTACCAGAATCTCAAGGATATTTAATAGCTACATCTGGGGTGGATACCCAACATGCTAAACACATACATTGGACATCATGGGAAAAACTATTTGAGCGTGACAAAGTTGATTCTAAATTGAGAATCGAAGTAAAGTTTTATATAACTTATTAATCTCATGTTTGGTAAAAATTAAGATCTAGATTTTAATCTTTAAAAGTCAAGGATCAATTTCAATCACATATTTAATGGCACACAATATTTTTCAATCGTACATTTCAAAAAAAAAAAAAAATCTACTAAGGATCTGATGTTATTCTGCCAAATAAGGAGCTAAATAAGTTGGGAGTCATTGGACGAGTTTATTCACTAAGGCTGTGGTATTAATTAAAGTGCTCAAATTGTTGTCCGTTTTAAAAATATTAAATTTCACGTTTCTTAAATGTGCACTAAGGTTTTTAGATTTGTGAAAAAATAATTTACTTGAATGACCCAAACTTAACGTTACAGCACAACGTTTGCATGGAAGAAATAAAGCATAAGATAAGAAAAGAGGCTCATTAATCAACCAAAGGAAGCTTACATTAACATCTTTGAATAAATTTGATTACAAAATTGAACATATGCAATCTAGAAGTTTATTTTTCATTGAGCCATGAAAATATCACTAGTTATGAAATTGAATTAATGCAAGGGACTGAAACTTCTTTGATTTACTCAAGGGATTCCTCCTATTCCACCACCAGATCCTCCACCAAATCCTGCACCAAATCCACTACCAGATCCTCCTCCCAATCCGCCTCCACCACCACCTCCGCCACCAAAACCACCTCCTCCTCCATCAGCACCACCTCCAAAACCACCTCCAAATCCTGCTCCGTAACCAGAACCACCCCCAGTTCCTCCACCACCACCGCCACCCCCTCCACCGCCACCGCCACCTCCTAAATTCCAATGATCAAAAAAGAATTTTTCATTATTTAAAGAACCATCTGATTCAATAAGCTTTCTCGCGGTGGTGGTGCAAACAAGAACACCAAGAAGAACCAAGAGAACAAATTTGGAAGTCATCTCAATTTGCAAGTAGAAGATTGCTCTTGATTGTTGAGAACTTAGGACCCGAAAAAGGGAATATATAAAGGTTGAATATCAGTTATTTGCATTGTAGTTTAATGCTTGAATTAATAGGTGAGTTAGTGATGATCGCATTAACTTGACGGTTTTTACATAAGTACATAAATCCCCCTATACATTATAAGGGGAGAAAATGGCAGTTTACTGTACCTAGGTATTTTTGTCCCAATTTTGGGCCAGCTAGCAGCCCAATTTATTTATTTATGTATTTATTTAACTACAAACTCAAAATATTCAATATTGACCAAATTACACGCAACGTAAACTGTCCAATACTTTTTAAAAAAAAAAAAAAAAATCAACATACTATGTTCAAAACTCAAAAAATTCAATAACGGTCAAATTGCGCGCAACGCGTATCCAAAAAAACTAGTACTCATAAAATTGGCTATATTTAATTTTCATTATTTTAGTTCTAATATTGATTCAAAATTATGCCCAAAAAAGAAAAAAAAAAAATAGCGAAAGCTTCATAAAAATGATAAATTGTTTAAATATTTTATGTAGCATTCTTGCTGTGTTATTAAATGAAATAGTAGTACAATTTAATATAGAGTTGGTGTTCCACATTATTATCAATAATAATAAATTACATGTGTTGTTTGCTGTTTTGTTGTTTGATTAACAAAATATGTCATGTGGCTCCGCTGGTGGACCGCTGGCAGTGGCGCTGCGCACCTATGCAGAGGTTTCATTTTTTATTTTTATTATTTTTGTTTTAGCACAAATTACTACCCCAAGCCTAAAACAAATACAAATCGTTCTCCCATTTTGTCCAAATCTGCAAGTATTGAACCCACAACCCAAGCAAAATCCCTACCCTAACCCCTTTCCTAATTCTCTCTCAGCAATCAGCGTGGTCAATGTCCTTCGAGTTCGCCATCACCCGTCACCACCAGTGTCGTCGCTAGCAGCAGCACTGCCGTCGCTCCAATCCAGCTCCTTTTGCTTCTGACCACCAGTCCGACCGGTAAGATTATGAATGTCTATTGTTTTGTAATTTTCAGATTTTTTGGGCTGTGAATGTTAAATTTTAAACATTTTAATCAGTAATATTGATGTTTGGTTTCTCAATTTTTTGGTTAGATTACTCGACTCGGCTACCCATTGTCATTCCCCAATTTTTGATCCATTTGTGATTTCTCATTTCAATTATCAGATAATGAGGCTATACCTTGATTCGTTATAATTGATTTTGGAATTATGCATAAATGTTCCATTTAAGTTTTTGCAATTGCAATGTAGTTAGATTTGTAAATTGCGATTATTGGGGTGAATCTATGACTTGATTTGTCATCGTTTGAATATATGATTTGATTTGTCATCGTTTGAATCTCAATTTCTCATCATTTGAATTTCAGGTATGTGAAAATGGCCTTATTTTAGTTTTGAATTTGAAATGTTATTTGGAAATTTTGCATAAATGTTAAGTTTTCAGAATGTGTTCACTGGTGAGCCCATATTTCCCTTATTTGAAATGAATTATATAGTGAATTGTGATTTGGATTTTGGTGAATATTTGACTACTAAATTGTGTTATGTTTATTGGGATTTCAGATTTGTTGAGTATTTGATTTGATTTGTGAATTGTGATAATTGATTTATAGATAATAGAACATTTTTCTCAATCTAAACGGAATTCTCAACCTAGTAATTCTAGTTCTAGTGGTCCCGCAATTACATCTGGTATACGACAACAGTTATTAGACTTTGATAACACAATGAAATTTTGCACTGCATTCAATATGAATGATCTTGTGTCGAATCCAGGAAAAAGACTCAAATCGATTCATATGATCCTAACATTAGAGATGATGTTAGGATGATATACTTATTGATGAGTTTTTAATATTATTTAATTAAATATTAAATAAAAAATTTAGCTATTGCGTCGTCATCCGTCATCAGTCAACGGTCAACCGTCAGTCGCTCTAGCTGGACTTTAGTCCTGGATCCGCCACCGGCTGCTCACCAAAGCAAGGAAGAGGAAATGTGGCCGGTGGTTTCTGAGACGGCAATGAAGGAAGAGTGCAACGGTCATGTATTGTGAAGCAACCTGGAAATTTGGAAGATTAGCCTAAAATCTGTAATTGAAAATATCATGATCTTTTGGAGTTAAATATTTCATTTTTATATTTTATTTTAGTGGTTAAATTTATTATGAGATTTTTTTTAATTATTACAGACAAAAAATTAATTATTGAACTTAAATTATTATTTTTTATTGTTATTTTGTTAAGATATTTCAATGACTAATATTTTTATATAACTTTATTTAGCGATAATTTTGTTAATAAATTAAATTTATTAAAATGCATATTTTTTAAAATTATTAATTTAGAATTTAATATAGTCATTAAAACTTTGAATAAAAGTAATCAAAAAGTGCTTGATCAGAGATAATTTTCAACGAAAATTTTCATTTCATGACGCTCACATCCCTTTTTAATATAGTTAAAATGATTATAAAATAAATTAATTTCAACTCATTCAATTAGACAATATGCTTCAATATGTAGACATGGCACTCAATATTCTCAATTGTGATATCCCATTTTTACACTAGTCAAAAGTCAAAAAATTATTTAGTCAAAGTCAAATATTCAACGAGCAAGTCAAATAAGGACTTAAGTTGGATAAATTATTTTATTGAGGCTTAAGTTGAAATTACAAAAGTCTGAGGGTTGAGATGATAGAAATAAAAATTTTAATAGATGATAGAAATAGAAATTTTAATATTTAGCTTGCAAAAATTGGAAGTAAAGGAGTTACTTTTTATGTTATATGGAAGTTTGGGGTCTTGAGTTGCAATTATGCCATAGTTATCTATTAAATTTGAGGATAAGTGTATCTCTCTCTCATTCTTGGAGAACAAAACCGACAATGAGAGTCTGGGAATGAAAAATATAGGTGAAAATGGAAGAAAAAGTGGAAGGCGGTGAAGACTTTGAAGATAAGAACAAAGTTATTTTCCTTTCTTCTTCTTCTCATTATTTTTTTAAATGCACAACACCAAAGGGAAACTTAGATAGAGATGGATTTGATAGAGGTTGAAATATATCTTGTGAGTAGGAAGGTAGAAATATTCTTGCAATAGAAAATGAATACGAAACAAGAATGTTGGCTGTTTATACAGCTTTTGGACCTGCAATTTGTGGAGAGAACAGCAGAAATGCACCAGCAGCAAGCAAGAACGAAACTGGACAGCAAAGGAAGTGAAAACAGGGAAGAACAGGGGAGTTCTGGGCGGCAATGTTAACCTATAAGCTGGTGTTTTACCAATATAAAAATGCAACAGCAAGATGGAAATAAATCTAGTAATGCGGGGAAGAAACATGGAGTGCTGGGAAGAGAAGAAAAACCTGAGAGAGAAAATGAGCAAATCTGATTTTTTCTTACCAAATCAGTACAGTAACTTTTCAGTATAAAAAGTAGACTTTTGACTTCTTTCAAAACATGTTTTGCACCCTACACTTGTTACTTTACAACCATTAGATTAGACAAAATAAAAAAATAATTATTTGACTTCAAAACACATTACATATCAACATTCTCCCCCTTAATGTGTTTTTCTTTAACTCCAAGTGCAGCTCTTAGTTGCTAAAATTTTAATGTCGGAAGCGCTTTTGTAAATTTGTCCGCCACTTGTTCTTCGGACTTGCAATAGTTGAGTTCAACTTCTCCTTCTTCAATTGCATCTCGAATGAAGTGATACTTGATTGCAATGTGCCTTGTTCTACTATGAAAACATGGATTCTTTGCCATTGCAATAGCTAATTTGTTGTCACAAAATAATGGTGTGGCTTCTCCTTGCTTCTCTCCAATGTCTTCCAAAATTCTCCTTAGCCATATAGTTTGTTAAGTCGCAATAGAGGCTGACATGTACTCCACTTCAGCTGAGGATTGAGGAACGGATTGTTGCTTCTTGGATAGCCACAAAAACACTCCCGAGCCAAGGGAAAATGCATAACCGGAGGTGCTCTTCATATCATCAACAAAACCTCCCCAATCACTATCACAAAAGCCTCTTAACTTCACTTCCAAATTCTTCTCAAATCTGATCCCAAGGTTTAATGTCCCCATTATTTATCTCAAAACTCTTTTTCCAACACCAAAATGTTTATGACTTGGAGTACTCATGAAGAGTTTCATCCACCTTCTTTTCTCCATCATCTTTCATCAATTTCTCATTGCAAGCCAAAGGAGTTTCCACACATTTACATCCAAACATTCTAAATTTTTAAGTACTTTTTGGGCATATGTCATTTGAGAAATAAACACTCCATTTTTATCTTGATATATTTCCATACCAAGAAAATGATGTAACAAACCCAATCACTCATTTCATATCTTTTCATCATTTCAACTTTAAATTCTTCAATCATTTTTGCATTATTTCCTATAAACACCAAATCATCAACATATAATGCAATAATAAGAATGTCTGTGTTACCTTGATGTTTCACTTACAAGGTTGGCTCACTTTTGCTCTTGAGAAATCCATGTTGTTGAAAATAGCCATCAATTTGACTATACCAAGCTCTTGGTGCTTGTTTGAGCCCATACAAAGCTTTTCTTAGCTTATACACTTTGTCTTCTTCTCCTTTGATAATGAAGCCTTGAGGTTGTTCAACATACACCTTTTCTTTGAGTTCTCCATTCAAAAAATCCAATTTGACATCAATTTGGTACAACAACCAACCTTTTTGGGCTGCAAGAGCGATGAGTGCTCTAATGGTGTCTAGACGAGCAACCGGAGCAAAAGTTTCATAATAATCAATGCCGGGTTGTTATGCATAGCCTTTCACCACCAATCTTGCTTTATTTCTCTTGAATGAGCCATTGGAATTATGCTTCACCTTGTAGACCCATTTCACACCAATAACATCTTTCTCACTTGGTCTTTCAACTAGCTCCAAAGTGTTGTTTTTCTCAATAACTTCTATTTCTTCCTCCATTGCTTTTTTCCAACACTTCTCCTTCATTACTTCTTCAAAATTTTCTAGCTTAATCATACAAAAGTTGCATCTTGCATAAACATCATTTAAATCTCGCATTTTTCTTGGAGTTGAGCTTCATGATGACGAATTTGAGTTTGAGGGACTTGAGGGGTTGCTTGGAAATGATAAATGTGAGCTTGAATATACTCCATTTTCTTCATTTTGTACATCTTCAATGGCAGATTTTTGGGGCAGATTTATGGAAATTGGAATGTTTCTTTCAACAACTTCTTTTTCCCAATTCCAAGTAGCATTTTCATCAAACAATACATCTCGGCTAACAATTACTTTCTTGCTCTTCAAGTTGTACAACTTATAGCCCTTTGATTGTGAGCTATATCCAATGAAGATATATTTTTCACTTGCTTCATCAAGTTTACGCCGCTTCTCTTGTGGCACTTGAGCATAGCAAATACATCTAAACACTTTCAAATGTGTCACCGAAGGGTTTCTCCCATTCCAAGGTTCAATTGGAGTCATATTCCATACCGCCTTTGTTGGACATCGATTTAGCAAGTAAACAGTCGTATAAACCGCTTCACCCCAAAAAGCTTTTGGAAGCTTTTTCTCATGCAACATAGATTTTGTCATCTCCATCACCGTTTGATTCTTCCTCTCGAAAACACCATTTTTTTGTGGTGTATAGCCAACTGTCAATTGCCTATCAACACCTTCAACTTCACAAAACTTGTCAAATTCGTTCGAAGTATATTTTTTTCCATTGCCACTTCTCAAAACTTTTATGAAATGGCCACTATGTTTCTCAACAAAAATCTTAAATTTTTTTAAAGATTGTAAAAACTTTAGATTTTTGTCTCATAAAATAAACTCATGTCATTCTTGTAAAATCATCAACAAATAGGATAAAGTACCTATTTTGTGAATGGGATGGTGTATGCCTTGGTTCACAAACGTCCATATGCACTAATTCAAGTGGTCTCTTTGCTCTCCAAGCTACTCCTTTTGGGAATGGTTGATGGTGATGCTTGCCAAGTGCACATCCTTCGCAAACTTCATGCTTTTCTTCAATTTTTGGAAGCCCATGAACCATGTTTTTCTGCTCCAATAATTTCAGCCCTTGAAAGTTCAAATGTCCAAGCCGTTTGTGCTACAACCAAAACTCATTAGCCACCATTCGAAAAGCTTTGTCATTTGAATGCTTGAAGTTGAGAGGAAAGCTTCTATTCTCCATTTTCACCTTTGCTATGATTGAGTTTCCAGGGCTTTTTATCACGAATAATGCAATATCCATCATTGAAAAATAGAGAATAATTATTCTCTAAAAGTTGTCCAATGCTTAGCAAATTTTGGTCTAAGTCCGGTACATACATGACATCTCGAATAAGTCTAGAGCCTTTCTTTGTTTGAACTCCAATTCTTCATTTTCCCTTCACATTTACTACATCTCCATTTCCTAATCTCACTTTTGAATTTTAATCTTCCATATCAACAAAGATTCCTTCATTTGAAGTCATGTGATTTGTGCATCCACTATCCAAGTACCATTGAGTTTCATTTGAGCAATTTGAACTTGAGAAACATGCTTCATTTGTTGATTCGGATGCATTTAAGGAAGCATAAAACAAATTTGATTCATCTTCCTTCTCGGCTACACAATTGGCTTGTTGAATATTCTTTGCTCTACAATCCTTTTGGACATGTCCAAATCCTTAGCAATTGTAGCATTGTGGCTTCCCTTTGAACCAACAATCATTTTCATCATGACTACTTCTCTTGCAAATTTTGCACCTTTGATATTCTCCACTAAACTTCCTTTCAAAATTGCTTCTTCCTCTACCTCTTGGACTTCTTCCTCTTCCTCTTCCCCTACTACTTCTTCCACCTCTACTTGACATATCTATCCTCTTTTCATAATTTTGGGGCTGCCTTAAGTTGCTACTTGATCCAACATTTAGTTTAGATTGAAATGCACTCTCCATTGATTTTTCGGAACGTCGATTCAACCTTTGTTCAAATGATTTCAATGAACCCATCAACTCCTCAACTTTTAACTCCTCTAAATTCTTTGTTTCTTCAATCACTGCCACAAGAGAATCATATTTTTCAGGCAAACTAATCAAAAAAATTTCCACCATTTTTGTATTTGTCACATCCTCACTATATGACTTCATTTGATTCACAAGCTCATTAAATCTATCAGAAAACTCTTCAACACATTCATTGTCTTTCATTTTCATATTTTCAAAATCTCTTCTAAGAGATTGAAGTTTAATGGCTATTACCTTCGAGTCTCCTTGGTATTCCTTCTTTAGAATCATATGTGCTTCATTTGCTTTGCTTGCCATCATGATTCTTTGAAACACAGAATCAGCCACTTCCCTATGCAACGTTGATAGTGCACTTGCATCCCTTTGCCTTGCTTCTTTAAGCTCCTTCTTCTTGGATGCTGTTAGGGCATCCTCATTTTCAGGTTCTTCAAAGCCATTTTCAACCATATCCCATAAATCCACAGCAATGAATGAAGTTTTCATCTTCAAACACCAAAAATCATAGTTTTGGCCATCAAATATTAGAACAAAGGATTGTTGCAAATTCCCACTTGAACCACTTGTGCTTGCCATTTTACTTTCAGCAAAAGCCCCCTTTTTTCTTTAGAACCCTAACACAGATTTTGTTGCAGCAATAGAGAACGAACCAGACCTGGAGGAGAGCTCTGATACCAATAATGTTGGCTGTTTATACAGCTTTTGGACTTGCAATAAATGGAGAGAACAGTAGAAATGCACTAGCAGCAAGAAAGAAAGAAACTGGACAGCAAAGGCAGTGAAAACAGGGAAGTACAGGGGTGTTCTGGGCTGCAATGTTAACCTATAAGCTAGTGTTTTACCAGTATAAAAATGCAGCAACAAGATGGAAATAAATCTGGTAATGCAAGGAAGAAACACAACGTGCTGGGAAGAGGAGAAAAACATGAGAGAGAATGAGCAAATCTGATTTTTTCTTACCAAATCAGTACAGCAACTTTTTAGTATAAAAAGTAGAATTTTGACTTCTTTCAAAACATGTTTTGCACCCTACACTTGTCTACTTTACAACCATTAGATTAGACAAAATAAAAATAATAATTCTTTGACTTCAAAACACATTACATATCAACAAAGAATACGGACGACGACGACTTTTTTCTACTGGGTCGTTCTACTTGCTTGGATTTGATTTCTCGACCATGCGAAGGTAAAACTTGAGATGGGTCGTATATATAAGAATTTATCCCTTTCGTTATGCCTATTGATTGCAGTCAAACTCTATAAACAAAGCAAGTACTAATGAAAGAAGTAATCTGGTAAGCTGAATTTTCTGGTTTGAATTATTACAAGAAATGGTTGGAATTTAACATGAGATTTTGTTTGCATGTTTATGTCCAAAAATGCGTATATACAGATTTTAAGGCGTGAAGTGGTTAGTGGTGTTAGTCAAACAAAGGCAAATAGTTTACTATGACAAATATACAGCCCACCACTTAATTATTTGAATGGGTAAAGGAATTGATCAAGAACAGGTAAAAGAAATGATTTTGGCTCAGTTTTAATTAGAGTAAGTTATTTGCAATACAAGAGAAGAAATGAAGAAAATGGGTTAAAGTTAATCAAGAGAAATAGGAAGGCAGTAAGTAATTTTGCAAGTATATTAGGGATATCATATCATTTCAATTATAAATTTAGAATTGAGTTGAAAAGATTTTTGACTACATAATCCTAATATGAATTTTTAGGAGACGACATGGGGTATCAAGGAAGTCTACATACCGATTTAATCATCATCCAATATATTAGACTCCTGAGTGGAAAAACTAAAGTATTTTCAAATATTGATAATTGCTTATATAATTACATTAAACATGATTATGTGATTTATTTGTTCAATTACGTGATTACTGTGAAATACTATGAGAATATGAGATTTGTGTAATTACAAAGAGTGTGAAATGATTATTTGTGAAAATAAATGTAATATTGAAATCCACTAAAAAGTACTCATGATTATATACTTCTTCTAGTTCACTGAGGGGCTTTGACCGTGTTCTATACTGCACCGAGGGGTCTTGACCTGGTATGATATTACCTTGGGCGGTCTGACCGTGTATGACTGAGGGGTCTTAGTCGTGTTCCAGAATTGATTATCAGATGTCTTTGAGACTAGCCGTGAGGCAGACCAAGTTACAGATTATATTCAGTTGGTACATTTTGGTGAGATTTGTTACGGTATGGCCATACCTAGAGATTATAGACTTTGCTGACAGTAAAATACTGATGATGTTATTATGTGAATCGTCAAGTGATATAAACTTGATTTTCGATAAAAATGTATAAATGAGAAAGTATGATTATTTTCGAAATTACCCACTCACTGAGCTATCAACTCATTATTTTTCTACCATTTTTCTTAACAAATAACAGTTGAGTTTTAAAAGTATGAAGAGCCTGTTGATTTCGAGTACATTCGTATGACATGTGTAGGTTATTGTTTAATAAAAAACGTTTAAATTTAGTTGGGCCCACATTATTTTTGAAATAAAATTATTTTTCATTATTTAGCATATGATTGGTAGTAGATCACAGTCAGCCTCGATAGTGGTTCTGGTGTTTAGCTGGCATCCATCATCGACGCACGTCACGTCTCGGGTCCATTAGGATGATTCGGGGCGGGTCGTGTCATCAATTTTTTTCCAACCACGTCAATGTAACATTGTAATTGACATTATGTACTGGATAGAAATTTTTAATCCATTTCGTCAATTTGCTGACGTATCAAGTTTTTTTTTTTTCAATTGACGGAGTGCATTGGATATGTTCTTACGGTAAGTTCACTTATGGGTTCTTCAAATACCCAATTTGGTAACTCATATAAATGTTATGAAGATCCATATTTAGTATTTTTAAAAATGACACCAGATAGCATCCCGTAGAATAGTAAATAAATTATGTAACATTTTCCATGATACTATCAACACATGTAAATAGATATATGTCGGCGGAACATAGTTTAAATAGAAAGGAAAACTTATCTTACGAAATAATATCTTCTTATCAAGCACAAGCAACGTCCATGAACAAGATTCTCTAGATAATAGCCTCCGCCAGGATATATATACCTCGAGATGAAATCATCGTTTACCAAATGAAAGATCACGAATCAATCCACAACAAATCATCACAAATGAAATTTGGAAAATCCGGAATAGAATGGAATAACACCGAAAATTGGAATCGAACAAAAGGCTTGAACTCGTGATAAAATGTTGTCCTAAAAATAAATTTTGCTCCCTCTAGTCAAAATGCCTAAAGGATTAATGCAAATGACTTTAGTAAATTTATCAAGCCTACAAACTGAGTATGATCTAAGCACAACGATTACTCGGAAGAGAAACAATGAAAAGCAAGAAAACGAGTTTGAATTTTGGTGGAAGTATTCTCACAATTTCAACGAGATTTATGTATGTTTTCTTTTTCTATATTTTATGATCAACATAATATTCAATATCTAGTAGTTAATCCACATTTTATGAAAGTACATATTACTTGGACAAAATAGCACATTTTGATGGCAAAAAACCGACTTAGGCATCGAAATGTGCCTGCCGAAAAACACCATGCGATCTCATAGTATGAGCAAAAAACATTCTACTCCAAAATCACATGGCTTGCTATTGCATGGTTTTATAGCGTTGCGATCGCAACGCCTAAAATAATGCCAAGTTTCTCAGTTTTGAATACCTCTTCGCATTTATTTAATTATGTACTTCATCCACAATATTAACTAATACTTGAACAATCATTTGGAAAAAAAAAAATTCCAGTGGAAAGGCAGTTAATGGAATTGTAGGATTGATTAGATTAGATAGAATAGGTTTACCTTTAAGAATTAAAAACCTTGTATGTTTTCTTTTAGCTTAGTTAGTGTCGTGTATTGCATTGTGGGTAATAATTTGTTGAGCATCATGTTATGTAGAATGCATTCACTAAGATTTGTAAGTTGTTGGAGGTAAGGTACATAAGTGCCCTCTCATCGCTTGTAATTTTTTGATTTATTCAATAAAGGTTTTGATTTTCGAATTAGAATATTTCATAAAAAGAAATTAAATAAAAATAATAAAAAAAAATTTGCAAAATATTTTTTTTTTTTTTAATTTCAAGATTCAAAAGAAAAATATTAACTTTTTTATGCAGAAATTTTGTCAATTTATGGTGTGCAAAATATTTGAAGACGACGACTCTGCACATCATGACAATATTATGTTTCTAAAATGTAGGGGGGTTTATTTGCTTTATTTGTATTTATTTATTATATGTAAAAGTAGCTATAATTCTCATACATTTTCATACATTTTGGGAAGAAAAAGTCAAATCACAATACGATTTGAGAGCCTAGCTTTTAGAGTTCGACTCATATTTATCAAATGTGAGGCCAGACCTAATGACCATATACATATGAATGCATGTTTTATTATGATCAGACATATTTTTTGTTCCATTTGGTCCTATTTTAAATTTTGTCCAACCCAAAGGAAAATAAAATACAAAATTCTTCATGAGATAAGGAAAGAGGCTCATTTATCAACCAAAGGAAGCTTACATTAATATGTTTGATTTGAATAAATTTGATTACAAAATCAAACATACGCAATCTTCAAGTTTATTTTTCATTGAGCCATGAAAATAATCGCTAGTCAAGAAATTGAAATGCAAGGGACTGAAACTTCTTTGATTTACTCAAGGGATTCCTCCTATTCCACCACCAGATCCTCCACCAAATCCTGCACCAAATCCACTACCAGATCCTCCTCCCAATCCGCCTCCACCACCACCTCCGCCACCAAAACCACCTCCTCCTCCATGAGCACCACCTCCAAACCCACCTCCAAATCCTGCTCCGAAACCAGAACCACCCCCTGTTCCTCCACCACCACCACCACCACCACCTCCACCGCCACCACCGCCTCCTAAATTCCAATGATCAAAAAAGAATTTTTCATCATTGAAAGAGCCATCTGATTCAACAAGCTTTCTCGCGGTGGTGGTGCAAACAAGAACACCAAGAAGAACCAAGAGAACAAATTTGGAAGTCATCTCAATTGCAAGTAAAAGACAGCTCTTGATTGTTGAGAATTTAGGACGCGAAAAAGAGAATATATAATGCTTGAACATCAGTTTCTTTGCATTGTAGTTTAATGCTTGAATTAATAGGTGAGTTAGTGATGATCATATTAACTTGACGGTTATTACATTAGTACATTAAAAGTATAGATCGAATTATATTTCGAACAAATAGATGAATCTATACGGTGTGAAGTTGTTGAAAATTAGTTTAAGAATTCGAGGAATTGGTTAAATGTTGAAAACAAGTTGGAGTGACTTTGTATCAATTTCGGTTAAATTTTTTAACCCGACCTAATCCATTCAGGCAAAACTAGTAGTAAGTACGTGCTTTATACGTCTTATGTATGTGATGAATATTAAACGTTTTTATGTTCTAATACTGTTTCTTAAAATAATTGATGTACTTGATATTCTTAGAGAAAAATTGTAAATGGTAAATTATCTTCAATTCCTAAAATATTAATATTTTATTGAAAACTTTCTTCAAGTTTATGGGCGGGCAAAAAAATCGGAACTAATATGATCGAATCGAAAAATCTGAACCGTATGGTTTTAAAACAATAAAATAGGAAATCGATTTTGGAACCAAGAACCGATTGGTTCTGGTTCGGTTCTTGTTTTCACTTTTAGAACCGAAAAATCGAAGTTAAAATCAGGTTTTTTATCCTTGTTTATTTTTATTTTTTTATGGTTTTAATTGGTTGTCCTAAAACTAAAACTAAAAATCAAAAGAATTTGTAATTTTTTTGGGTAAAGAGAAAATTATTAAGTTCTTTTTATGAAATTTGTTACGTCTCTACCTCTTTCTAACATTTAACTTCACACTTGAAGAATGCACTCTTTGAATTGTTCAATAGAATTATTACGAGAAATGAAATTTGATGGGACAATATTCTAAAAGTAAATTAAGAAGTAACAACGCTAAATTAATATTAATTGAATAACCAATTGCGATTAATTGTGGATAAATTAATGTTTTTGAAATTAGAATTAAAATAAATGTGAAACAAGTTGAATAAATGAACTAAAGGTGTTGAATCCGGGCCCAAAGAAAGGTACAATGATCCACCAGCGAAGGCCCAATAGTGGCCCAACGGACCATGGCCCACAGCTAAAGGCCTAAAGTATCACCAGGGAAGTATGCCGAGGTGGTACGTCGAGCACACATCTTTAAGCCGGCCTAGTTAACGCCTAGCCGATGTGCTTTATACCCAGCCGGGGCGCTTTACGGCGCTGACCAGAAGAGAGAAGGAGTCAGTGATAGGACACTGCCTTTACCAAGACGTGACAGGCGCTCATTCCCTACGAAATGTATCAATGATTACGGTTGAAAAGCAAGGTTGTCACCTCCATGAGCTGGGGTGATGACAAGTGTAAAGTATGCTACGTGTCGTGATCCGAGACAAGAAGTTCCTCTATAAATAAAGCACAATTGTCTCCAAGTGAGGGGTTAGCAACTTCTGATTCTTAACTCTATATTTTCTCTCACTCCCTTTTCTCTCTTTTACACATTTATATTTCTCGCACCCAATATATATTTGCCCAAAAATGAGTACTGACTTAGGCATCGGAGTGCAATCGGGAGCCACCTCGGCACCCTTTGCAAACTGATTGTTTGTCACAGTGCGCAGGAGGTCCACGTGTCCAAGAGGGAGGAGCTGAGACGTGTTGGTCCAAGGTCCATCCGGATTTTGTGGTCAAAAATTTTGGCGCCGTCTGTGGGAAGCCATACTGCTAACCACGAAAATACATGGTAAAAAGCCATACATAGAAAGGTAGTCCTGAAAAAGGACGAAGAACCATTTACGAAGAAGCTTAAAAAAGCAAGAGCTTTGAAAGATAAGCTGGTTGGCCTTGAAAAAGGCAAGAGCTTTGAAAGATAAGCTGGTTGGCCTTGAAAAAAGCAAGAGCTTTGAAAGATAAGCTGGTTGGCTTTGAAAAAGGCAAGAGCTTTGAAAGATAAACTAGTTGGCCTTGAAAAAGGCAAGAGCTTTGAAATATAAGTTGGTTGGCCTTGAAAAAGGCAAGAGCTTTGAAAGATAAGCTGGTCATCTTTGAAAAAAGGGTATCATAACTTTGAAACACGAGTGTAATAACCTTGGAAAAAGGCATATAACTTTCAGATATAAGTTTAATAACCTTGAAAAAAACGGGGATTTTTGAAACGAAAATCCACTCATCTTTGAAAAACAGAATAAAATGAAGGCATTTCCCTAAACATGAACGAAAGTGATGGTGATGTTAACCCCCGTAGGGGAAGAAGTGGCCAACACAGCGAGGGCGAAGTTCCTCAAGAACTCCATGAAAACGCCAATGAGGAAGTGGCACAACCAAACCTACCTCACCGGCACCGAAATCGCCGCATGATGCGAGACATGACACGCATGGCGGCCCAAATGCTGGAGATGCAAAGGCAGCAAATAGAACAGACTGCTACAATGAATGCTTTTATGGCCAGAGGGTATGTTATGAACGAACCCGTGATACCTCAGCAATACTCACAACCACAACATTCACCATCCGAGGCGGCCACTGTCTCGTATTATTATCAAGATCCACAGACATATGCCGAGGTGGAATCCGAGCCTTTCTACGACCGAGACCCGGAACATGAAGCACATGAAAAACAAAACCCACTCCCAGATAGCCACAGGGAGGCTTCTCCCGCAAGATCCGGCAGTGTTTTCAGCCGAATGGGAGGGTTATTCAGGGGCCAACGACGAGGACAAACGGATCCAGGTCGGCACAATGCCGCAGAGCCTAGAAATAGGCGCGAGCGACGCACTGAAGAAGCCTTGTCGCAGGGTCAAATGTATAGGGACCAACATGGAACGGGAGCGGAAAAGTTGGCATCAGCACATGAGCCTAGGAATAGGCATGAAAGAAGAGCCGAAGCAGTTCGGACTAATCCTCACAATGAATTACAGAGCCATGAAAGGCCAAACTACGGCCGTGTTCCACCACCACAAAGGCAGGAGTATGCTCCGCCACTCTATGGCCAATACCGTGATCCGGAGTACTCCGATCACGACGAGAACATCGAGCCGCCGTCATACGAGTTGGATGATGAAGAGGAAGTAAGTCCCTTCACAGAGGGCCTCCGTAGATGCCCCGTACCCCACGACTTTGAGATGCCAGAAATAGCAAAATACTCTGGCCGAGGTGATCCTGACGATCACCTATTAAATTACCGCGCCAGCATGGAAATAGCCGGGGTCACCCCGGCACTGAAATGTAAAGCTTTTGCTTTAACCCTTGAGGGAAGTGCCATACGATGGTATAAAAAATTCCCTCCTGGCAGCATCCACAGTTGGAGGGATATGAAAACTGCTTTTAAGAATGACTTTGTTTCTTCCAGGCCTAGCCAACTCCCACTCCAACGCCTTCAGGATCTGAGGCAAGGGAGGGACGAATCTCTGAAAAGTTACCTAGCTAGATTTACTGAAGAAATGCATATCTGCGAAAATATCACAAAAGCGGAGATGTTTTCCGCCTTAAAAGGAGGGCTAGATATGACCAGCATGTTTTGGAGAGATGTCCGGAGCAGGAAACCAAGGGATTACAATACCCTGGTAGACCTGATGAAGGAAGAGATTGTGTCGGAGGAAATGGCTAGGGCCCGAGATAATCACCCCCAAGGGAGATACAACCTTGGATATTCCAATGAAGCGAACCTCATAAAGGGAGGAAACAAGGATAGGGTCGGCGGTAATCGAGGTGGTGCGCCTCGTCCGTTCTCGGGGACAGGATCTAGCTTTGCAGCAGAGATCATGGAAGCTATCCCTCACTTGCACTCTAACACCCCTTCTCAAAATCCTCCCACGGCTCAAGGGAGAGTGGAAAGCGGCAGAAGTGGAAAACAGCCCATTATTGGGGCTTACTGTGCCTACCACAGATATTACGGTCACGCAACAGAGGATTGCAGGGAAATCCACATGTTAGCTGACCAAAAGGCGCAGGGGAGAAGGATGGGTAATTTCCCCCCCCCCCCCCCCGACACAGGGAGAACTCAAAAATCTGGTGGCCAGAAGTTCAACCGAGCTGATAGGAGAGCTCCGTGGAAGAATTCAACTAAAGAAAGAATTGACAATAGTCAAAGAGACAGGAATAAGGTTCAGGATACCGCCTCGGCACATGCTAAAGATACACGGGAACCACCTATGCCAGTGGCCGACCTTCCCATTCGCGAAATCCTCACAATACTGGGAGGCCCCCACCCAGGGGGGAGCACAAAAAACTCCCAAAAGAGGTATATAAGAGAGGCCAAGCAGCCCGCCAACGTGAACTATCATATCCATTCCCATCCTGTTGGGATGCCTCGGACGGAACCTATCACATTCACGCAAGACGATGCCGTTGGAGTGCACTTCCCACACAACGACGCATTGGTTATCAAAGTGGTGGTGGCTTGGAATGGGCTATAACGAATGATGGTGGATGATGGTGCCTCGGTAAATGTGATTTACGGGGTAACTTTTGACAAGATGGGGATCAGCACTCCACTCATTCCAGTCCCTGATCCAATATACGGTTTCACGGGGGACAGCATAACACTTATGACTGAAGTAGGGCAAGCACCGACCCTCTCCAGAATCCCTATGAAATTCTTGGTGGTTGACAAAATCTCCTCCTATCATTGCTCGATTGAAAGGCCTGGTCTTATTGACTTGGAGGCTGTAACGCATACCAAATACATTTGCATGAAGTTCCCCACGGAGCATGGCGTTGCAACTGTGAGGGGAAGCCAAACAGAATCCCGAGCTTGCTACACAAATGCAATCCGGAAGTTTCAAGATCGAAGCTTGAACATGATCAGTGATGTATCCATGGTCGAGGCTGCTCCAGACCCTGAAAGATTGGGTGAAGGGCCTTCTGGAGATAAGGATGTCACAATGACCCTAAAAGAGGATCTACCAGATCTAGATCCCAGGATGGCGGGTGAAAATTGCCCCACCCCAGCCGAAAAATTGGAATGCTTCGGCGTTGACCCACTTGATCCAATCAAAGAATTACAGATCGGATTGGACTCGCCAACCGAATACAAGAGCCAATTGAAGGACTTCCTACTTCAAAACCTCGATGTATTCGCATGGAAGCATGGTTACATGATTGGGATCGATCCTAAGGAGGCCTGTCACCGGCTCCAGCTGGATCCCCGAAGTCCTGGGCACAGGCAAAAGCGAAGGCCCATGAGTTCAGATAAGTATGAGGCCTTCAAAGACGAGGTCGCAAAGCTATTGAAAAATGGCTTCATCAGGGAGTCCCGATACCCGAAGTGAGTATCAAATCCTGTTTTAGTACTAAAGCACAATGGGAAATTGAGGGTGTGTATTGATTTTTCCAACTTGAACCAAGCATGTCCCAAAGACAACTTTCCATTGCCCCGGATCGATCAACTGGTCGAATCCACAGCAGGACACAAATTGCTAAGCTTCATGGATGCATATTCCGGGTACAATCAAATCCCCATGTTCGAATCGGATGAAGAACATACTTCATTTATCACAGATAGGGGACTCTATTGCTACAGAGCTATGCCATTTGGCTTGAAGAATGCAGGAGCTACCTATCAGAGGCTGGTAAACTGCATGTTCTCGAAACAATTGGGGAATACTATGGAGTTGTATGTTGATGGCATGCTGGTCAAAAGCATGGTCGCTACGAATCATATCCACCATCTGTCAGAAGCGTTTGATGTTTTGAGAAGATATCGGATGAAACTCAACCCAATGAAGTGTGCTTTCGGGGTAGCATCTGGGAAATTCCTCGGATTCATGGTGAACAAGAGAGGAATCGAAGTCAATCCGGTCAAAATCAATGCTTTGCTAAACATGCAGTCGCCGCGAAGTCCAAAGGAAGTGCAAAGCTTAACAGGAAGAATTGCAGCCTTAAACCGATTTGTCTCAAAATCCACTAACAAATGCTTGCCATTCTTTAAGGTCCTAAAGGGGGGAAAACGATTCCAATGGACACCGGAATGCGAGCAGGCGTTTGCCGACCTGAAATCTTCTTTGGGTCGTCCCCCATTGCTATCAAAGCCAAAGGATGGCGAGCCTCTCTACCTATATCTGGCCGTATCCAAGGAGGCTGTTAGCTCGGTGTTAGTTAGAGAGGAGGATGGGAGCCAGTTACCAGTGTATTACGTGAGCAAAGCTATGCTGAACGCCGAGATGCGCTACCCAGACATGGAGAAGCTTGCTCTCTCGCTAATCACAGCCTATCGTAAGCTTCGTCCCTATTTTCAATCACACTCCGTACACGTGCTGACCAACTTCCCCATGAGACAAGTGCTGCAAAAACCAGATGTTTCTGGAAGGTTACTGAAATGGGCGATAGAAATCAGCCAGTTCGACCTACATTATGCGCCTCGGACTGCTGTAAAGGGTCAGGCATTGGCGGACTTCATAGTTGAATTTACACATCCACCTGAGGTCGAAATGGTAGATAACACGGATGACAGCCAACATGATGGTCAAGAGTGGAAATTGTTCGTTGACGGATCCTCAGCTGATGGACGGTCCGGCGCAGAAATAGTGTTAATAAGTCCAGAAGGGTTTAAATTACATAGCGCAATCCGCTTCAAATTCAAAGCCTCGAACAATGTTGCTGAATACGAGGCGTTATTAGCCGGGCTAAGGCTTGCGAAAGCCCTGGAAATTAAATCTGTGGTGGCCAATAGCGATTCGAAACTTGTTGTGAGCCAGTTCAACGGGCAATTTTCTGCCAAAGAACCCTCTATGGCCGCTTACTTGAAAAAAGTAAGAAATTTGGCTGCGCAATTCGGGAAAATGGAGTTGCAACGCATCCCCAGGACGGAAAATTCCAATGCCGATGCTCTGTCCAAACTGGAAAGTAGCGGCGATTCGGAGTTACACAATCTAATCCCAATTGAGCACATGGTGACTTCCTCTATTGAGCCAGGACCGGAGATCTTGGAAATTGAAGAAGAGGAATCCTGGATGAATCCCCTGATCGCCTATTTAAAACATCAGACAGTTCCAAATGAGCCAGAAGCAGCTCGGAAGTTGCAGAAATACTCCGTGAATTTCGTACTCTTGGACGACATACTTTATAAACGGAGTTACACCTCTCCTTTGCTGAGATGTGTGGGGCTACAGGAGGGGCATTATGTGATGAGAGAAATCCATGAGGGCATATGTGGCAACCATGCCGGGGCTTTATCGCTAGCTCGGAAAGTCCTCAAACAGGGATATTTTTGGCCTACTATGCGAAAGGATTCCCATGATTTCGTGCGCAAATGCGATAAATGCCAAAGGCACGCGACCATACCACATCAGCTGCACCACGAGCTAACTGTGGTGACTAGCCCTTGGCCTTTTGCAAAGTGGGGGGTTGACATTATTGGTCCTATGCCTAGAGGAGCTGGTAACAATTGCTTTGCGATAGTAGCAATTGACTACTTCACCAAATGGGTTGAAGCAAATCCTTTGATAAAGATCACCGAGGCAAAAACCACCAAGTTCATTTGGAAAAATATCATATGCCGATTCGGGATACCACATTCACTGGTTAGTGACAATGCGAAACAGTTCAAAAACTGAAGTGTCGATGAGTTGTGTGACAATTTGGGAATTAAGAAGTTGTTCTCATCTCCACATCACCCACAGGCCAACGGACAGGTCGAAGCAGTGAACAAGACCATAAAAAATACTCTGAAAAGGAAGTTGGAATTCAGAAAGGGTGCATGGGTAGACGAGCTACCACAAGTGTTATGGGCGCTTCGAACCACCTCGCACACCGCTACTGGTGAAACACCCTTCTCGCTGGCCTATGGAGCCAAGGCGGTATGCCCCATTGAATTCGGCGTCCCTTCGCTTCGTCTAATTCATTATGATGAAGTCAGGAACGAGGAAGCGCAAAGGTTTAGATTTCCTCATGGAAAAGCGGAGTGATTCCCAAGTGGTAATGGCCAAATACCAGAAAAAGATGGCTCGATACTACAATAAAAGGGTGAAGAGCCGACGCTTCAATATTGGGGACTTGGTCCTCAAAAAGGTTCTTCCTTCAACACAGGAGCCAGGAGTAGGGACTCTAGGTCCTAACTGGGAAGGCCCTTACAAGGTCGTTTCCGAGGTGGTACCCGGAACATATAAAATTGAGGACCTGTCTGGAGTACCTCTATGTAATCCTTGGAACACGGACCACCTTCGCCGCTATTTTCAATAAAGCTAAATTCCTCCTTTAAGATCCAAGATTATTTTAGTCATGATGCCAATCTCTATACTAGACAAACATAATGGATAAATGCACGTTCCAAGATTATTTTGGTCATGACGCCATACGTCCACGTTATGCATAAAAATTGTTAAGGACAAGGGACTCTCATAAGGTTAAACTACAATCACCATGTAAGAATTGGGAGTTTTTAAACACGTTCGAATGTTTGTCACAATCAGATTTTACTAGTAAACATGAATGCTACGAACCCCTCGGATCTAAGGTACATGTACTCATTAACCGCCATTCACCGTGCAATACGTCTGGAATCATTCGAACTTAACCAAATATTGTCGTATAAACCAAAATCCTTGGCGCTTTAAGTTAGTCCATACATACGGAGCGCCCTCTTGTGCGAAATATTAAACGTTTACACAAAGTTGTCGATGATTTCCTACATGCGCTTAGGCGAGGCGCCCGTAAGACATATGTGTACTAAATACTGTGTAATCAAGCGTAAAAATCTCTATATTATTTTAAAAACGAAACGACTTGCGAATTTACAACATGACCACGGTGTATGGGTTAAAAATATTCACGCCATTAGCAGAAGCTCATGCAAAGTTATAAGTATAAGTGCTAATGAATATAAGGTGAAAACTGCCCGAAAGTTAGTTTAAATCAGATCCAACCAGAAAACGTGAACGCATTAAGCTCGTTAGATCTGAGAGACTGGACATTTACAATTAGACATTTACAATGTCCCACATATCATCATACAATTACGAAGCCTTCGCACTTGGAAATATTCATGCTTAAACAGATTATTAGAAACGTTGCTACGACGAAATGTAAATAAACCATTCCATTCATAAAAATGAGGCATTTACAGATCAAATAAAGGTTGCATTTACAGTATTAAGGTGCCGGAGCACTTACAAAAAAAAAGAAGAGAAAGAAGAAGGAGAAAACAACAAAAATGAACAACACTAACTAACAACTAGACCGAGGTGGAAGAAGATCAGTGTGGAGGAACGCCCTCTAGAGAGCCCTTGCTGGATGCGTCTAAAGGATTTGCAGGAGCATCTTGAGGCTCGGGGTAGAATTCTTCAATTGAGGATAGGTCCAAGGTTGGAAAAACCTCCTTCACGTCCCCCAAGGCCATCCTAGCCCCTAAGTTCCCAAAAACCCGCTGCATAACCTCATACTCAGGGGTCTCTTCAAAGGTGTCCTTGAAGTCCTGGATAGCTTTCGACACTCTAGTTTTTAAAGCATTATCCACTCGTGTCGCGACAGTCTGTTCCAAGACTTCAGTGATCCTCGTTTGCATTTGTTTTTCAAGCGAGGCAAGGTCCTCCTCTGCTTTCGCCCTAGCTTCCAGCTCCCTCCCCAGTTTTTCGTTTACCGCTGCCGCCTCAGCTTCTAGCTTCAACTTGGCTGCATTAGCGGCGGCCAGGGCCTCAGAGGCAATAGACTGTGCACGATTGGAATCATCCGGTTTTTTGCATAAGGCCGCCACGTCTGATTCAGAGGCATGGAGGTCGTGCTTCAATTTGTCATTGTCCTCTTGGAAGCTCTTCGCATTAGCCCTCTCTTCTGAAGAAGATTTGCGGGCTATAGACAGCTGGGCCTTAAGGTCATTGATCTCCTTGAGCATATTGTCAGCGTGGCGAAGAGCAGTCTCAGCATCCCTCTTATCCCGTTGAGCTACCTCCACGGAGGACTCTACCTCGTCAATGAGAGCCAGAGCTCTGGCGTTCATAGCCTTGCTAGCGAGCAGCTTCCGAGAAGGAGTAGCACTGGAGGAAAAGGCGGCCCACTCTGTCCAAAGCTGTTCGGTAATTAAGGCCGCCCTGGCTGGAGGCGAACTGGGGGAGTCGAACAACGAAGGGCTGAAAGTGACATCTCTGGGGAGGATGCTGGTTTTAATATGCTTAAGCTCTTCCGCCCCAACTGGTGTCACTTCATAAGCCAAGCTCGTCCTCCAGTTCCTCAATCATTGATGGCGAAGGTGCGGAAGTGGACTCCTTGCCTTTTCCCCTTCTGAGCCTTTTTAAGGGAGCATGCTCCTCCTCAAGTGCTTGCTCAGAAATGTCCTCGGACAAGGAAGGTGGCGTTGGGGCATCCTTAGTCTCCCTACCTCTCTTGGATCCGCCTCTATCCGACCTCTTCCCTTTTCCTTTGGCGACGCCTTTTTCAGGATCTGCCTCTCCAGCAATGTTGGATTGTTGGGGACCCACTGGCAGCAAAGTGGGTGGTGGCAGTAGAGCTGGGAGAGGACCCCAAAGTTGGATAGTAGACTTCTCGGACACTTCCCTGGCCACCCCAATTTGCAGGTCGGCCAAAACCGCTTTCTATTTTCTTTCAACCTCGCTCCCGTGGCGCAGAGCCAGAGGAACCTTCGTAGCCATGAGGCCCTTTAAAGAAGTCTTTGGGAATTATTTGGAACCTAGCAAGAAAAGGAGGACAATAAGGGTTTATAAAAATAAAAAATAAATAAAAAAACAGCAAACAAACACAAAAGGTAACAGCAATAAGGGGGCGAACTTACTCGTAGCTCGCATAAGACCGTGCTTAACGAATAATTTGTTCTATTGTATGACCCCTTGGAAAGTGCCCTTGTAGGCAAATAGACGCCTTACTGTCGCTAGATCTGCGTCAGGGAGGAGATGGGCAAAAGTGTCCCCTGCCATAAGCCAATAATATGTTAAGAAGCAGTCAAGAAAAGTGAGTATGGATGAAAGAGCAAAAGACGCATGACACTTAAAGACTCTAAAGCAAATATAAGACTCACTAGGTAGGGAAAAAGTTCGGTGAACTGTAATTTCTGGACTAGGGTCCACAGGGGAACTCTGCCACTCCCCAGCAACCCAGAACCACTGGTTCCTCCAGTTCTTTATTGAGGTAGGGTGACCTGTAATAACGGGAGTATAAGAACCTCTGGGGGACAAATAATACCAATCCTTAACATCCGATCTCACGTCTCTCTCTCTCCTAACTGATTTCTTCAAAGTATAGAGAGTGTGAATGATGTGTAGTAAGATGGGATGATCCCGGTTGACCTCTTGCCACGCCAACCAAGTCCCCACAGCCTAAGTCCAGAAATTAGGGTTAGCTGGTAGGGGCACAAGTTATAACTCCTAAGTAGTGCCCTGAAAAAGGGATGCAGGGGGAGCCTCATCCCACAAGAAAGGGCATCGTGGCATATGGCCGCCTGGCCTGGGGGAGGGCTGCAAGGTCGGCAAGAAGGGGTAGGGAGCACCAGATGGACCCCTTCTGGCAACCTGAATTTTGCCAAAGCCGAGGCCAAATCGATCCTTCGGATTTCAGTAGCAACCTCACTGCTTTCTCATTACTCTGGGTTTAGATCGGGGTCGACATGGTAGCCCGAAACTTTGTTGACCTGGTCAACCCAATCTTCCACCTGAGCGATTTCCTCAGCAGTCAAACCCAACTCTTCCCTATGCGCCCTAAACGGTGCCCTAACAATCAAGCCGAGGTCCTGGTGACATGAAGAGGAGCCCGCCGCCATTTCTCTTCCCAAGTCCTTGTCTCGTTTGCTTCAGAGTTCTCTTAGCACGGATTCCTCCTCGGATGACAGATGAGCCATGTAGTTCTGGTGTTTTTCGTCTTCGCTGTCAGAACCACTCAAATAAATTATGCCACTGTTTTTCCTATTTCTCCTCTTAACCTGCTCCCTAAAGAAACGGGAACTAAAAACCGATAAAGAGATGGGGCAGAAACCTCTGACGGGAACCGTCATCGCTAACATTTCCTGTGAACCCGTTCCCCCAACTCTTTCCATTTTTTCTTTTTGTTTTAAAGGAGAGTCAGACTCAACAAAAGAAAAACAAAGTGCAAAAACAAAATTCTCAAACCCACAATGAGAAACTAAAAATAAGAAAGTCTTGCATATACAGGGATCAAGGGATTTACCTTCAAAAGACGAATGCGTGACACTGTGCACTTGGAATGAAGAACTCACCAAGAAAAACTGTGGAACGTTAAGGGTGGATGCTGGGTAGAAAACCCTTGAAGAAAAGACAAGAAACTTGCAAGGAAGAGGGAAACGGCGCAAGCTTTCACGAAAGTATTGCTGCAAAGATCCTAAGAAAATGGTAAAAGGTGAAATGGTAAAATGAAGAAGGATTTATAGGCATCCTAACAGTCTAGATTCCTTGAGTTTCGTGAGCCGCATGATTAATGTGGGTAACCCATGCTTCTTGGAAAACGGGCTAATCAAGGCGCCAGCCGTCAAAAGGAGGGACAAAACCGTTCAGCTACCACGGTGAATGCCACGCGCTGCGAAATGCTGCACCCCTCCCATTTTATGTACATACATTTCTCTTTGAAATAAATACCGATAACCCCTCCGAATTGGATGCGCCGCCCAGGAAATGCGCTGGTATGATCCTGGCCACTAGGGAGAGAAAATCTGAGGCAGAAGGTCGGCTATGATATGGATCCGAGCCTTACCTAAGGAATGTTGTTATTGACTCCCTAAAAAGTTAATGCTGTGAAATCATGGCAAATCCTACCCGACCATGAATGATCCCTTCGGATTTGAGGGACTAGTATTGAATCCGGGCCCAAAGAAAGGTACATTGATCCACCAGCGAAGGCCCAATAGTGGCCCAACGGACCATGGCCCACAGCTAAAGGCCTAAAGTATCACCTGGGAAGAATGCCGAGGTGGTACGTCGAGCACACCTCTTTAATCCGACCTGGTTAACGCCTAACCGATGTGCTTTATACCCAGTCGGGGCGCTTTACGGCGCTGACCAGAAGAGAGAAGGAGTCAGTGATGGGACACTGCCTTTACCAAGACGTGACAGGCGTCCATCCCCTATGAAATGTAGCAATGATTACGGTTGAAAAGCAAGGTTGTCACCTCCATGAGCTGGGGTGATGACAAGTGTAAAGTATGCCACGTGTCGTGATCCGAGACAAGAATTTCCTCTATAAATAAAGCACAATTGTCTCCAAGTGAGGGGTTAGCAACTTCTGATTCTTAACTCTATATTTCTCTCACTCCCTTTTCTCTCTTTTACACATTTATATTTCCCGCACCCAATATATATTTGCCCAAAAATGAGTACTGACTTAGGCATCGGAGTGCAAACGGGAGCCATCTCGGCCCCCTTTGCAAACTGATTGTTTGTCACAGTGCGCAGGAGGTCCACGTGTCCAAAAGGGAGGAGCTGAGACGTGTTGGTCCAAGATCCATCCGGATTTTGTGGTCAACAAAAGGTATTATTGAGAAAAAGAAAAAAATGTGAGGATAAAATGGGAAATCAAAAGATTCCCACTTATCCACACTTTTAAGATAGTGTAGATAGATAGATAGTTTCTCATTCCTAATATTTGAAGTGCTATGTCAAATATGTATAAGGATACGTATAAATATATTGATTCAAAACTTTGAAATAGAAAGATAAGAGATCACCAATATAAGTGAGAAGTGAGACCGCTTCTACAAGAATTCGAGACTTAATTCTCTTAGAGGACTTATAAAAACAAAAGTTGTCAAGGGCCAAAATGGACACAATCATGAGAATCGAATTGGTTAGATGAGTTATGCTATTGGTACAGTTGTTACACAAATGGCTGGATGGTTCAAAGACATCGTGTTCACCAACTAGCCTAATAAATCCAATTGTACACAACTAAATAAAGTTCAAAGCCACAAGTCGTCAATCTTGATGCTATGACTTGTCGCATGTACACCATTTGTTAGAGTCTACATTTCATTTGCATCGTGTAGTGCATATTAAGGAATTTTCATTCATGTGAGAGATTGTTAGAAATTGGTTTAAGAGTTCGAGAAATTGGTTAAGTGTTGAAAATCAACTAAAGTGACTTCGTGTCAATTTCTGCCAAATATTCAAACCCGACCCAATTCGTTTATGCAAAATAGTTTGCCACTTCGGAGCGCCAAAATTCAGATTTCTTTGCATTTTTTGAAGGGTATATTTGGCATTTCGAAACCAATATCGAGTGAATTAGAAATTACAGAGAATGAAAAACTGGTCAAATTTCTTACCATGCAATCACGTGGGTCAAAAACCCATGCGATCACACGCGAGACATTATTTGATAATATTCGGTTTCACTCAAAGCCGGTCGCATGAATTGTAACCATGTGATCGCATGGTCGTGGAACAGTAGCGTCTTTTTGAAGTGTTGCATGATTTTGCTCCACACAACTTTGTTCCCAACTCTTAACCCTTGTTTGGTTCTCTTTAAAAAATATTATTTTTTCTATAGTATTTAATCTCAACCATCAATTATAAGTCAAGCAAACAATATTTCACTTTTCAACCAAATCTCAATCATCCATTTCCTAAAAATTACTATTAATTTCAAAAAAACTCTTTTTAAACAATACCAAATACACACTTAATCATCTATAAATAGGACCCATGGGACATTATATTCCACACACCAATGATATGCAAACATAAATATCATTCTCTCTTCTTCTCTTGAACCAAATTCTTACATTCTTGTTGCATAATTTTGATTTTTCTTTTCATATTCATTTTGAAGTACAAAGTCATTATTCTGGTTTGTCGTGCTTGTGTTTTGAAGTGTTGTAAACACAAGTGGTAGTCGTTGTATCTTGAGAGTTGATTGTTATAAACGGTAGGCACCGTTGCGAGGCAATTTTGACTAAGGACAAAGTATTCAACACTTGTGTCGACTTTACATATTTTCTATCTCTTTTCTTTTTCTTGTTTCATTGCAGTTATTTTGTCCATTTGTCGGCGCAGATTTTCATATAAATATTCTGTTCTTTGACGTCATTATACACAAAATCACCCAATAGTAGTGTGTATATATTCTTGTATGCATTTCATATAGCAACCAACTGCTGCAAACTAAGGGGGGTTACATATTCTTGTGAATCACTGAAAACAATGTCTATGAAAGTGCGAGCAGTTGCCTGGGTCGGATGGTATATATCCCAAAAAACATGACTACTTCTGTTCGAACAATATTCCGACACAGGCGTGCAAGGAACCTTG
The DNA here is from genome assembly GCA_963555705.1 of Ligustrum vulgare. Lineage (NCBI taxonomy): Eukaryota > Viridiplantae > Streptophyta > Magnoliopsida > Lamiales > Oleaceae > Ligustrum > Ligustrum vulgare. The sequence goes on along the minus strand of OY743169.1, from coordinate 70,157,116 downwards.
GCCCTCAATTTCCCTAGTCCACAACAAGCAGCCTTGGTCTCATCGAAACCTTTTATTAAAAAAAAAAAAAAAAAAAAACGTGATTCTTATATTAGATAACCATATATAGTCAGAAAATGAAAGAAAATATATATATGTACTGAATCTCTTAGTCCCTGTTGATTCATTAATACTAAGAATATCCATGTACGTACCGTAAGCTGTGGGATTGTCGATAAATTTTGTAAAGATACTGTACGTATCAAGATAAGAGTAGTGCATATCATTAAGCTCTGATTTCAAGTCTTGCAACATTGATACGAGTCCTTGGTTGTAATTTTTGGACATGGAATTTACTTCTTCATTGCATTCATTAGTTGCACTTGGAAATCTTTGCTTTGGGGCGCAGCCAATTGGTGAAGTGCCAACAATCAAGAATTTACGTGCCCCTAGACCATGTAATCCCTGAAACCATAAAAATATTACTTACAAGTCATGAAAATTGAACTTATAATTAGATGATATATTGGAGTTATTTACTTTACCTTGAGCACTTCTTTGAGAGACGAAACCATGAGATTAACAAATTGCTGAGGGGTATTACTGGACTTGGAAAAGTTAATTAGATCGTTGCTCCCAATCACGACAGGAAAAAATGATTTTGATAAGTGTTCCTGAGCACTGGCTGTTCCTAGTTGCTTCACCAATCTTTGATGTACTAGAGAGAAATACCCGAGTTGGACTGGCAATGGAATTGTTTGCTTCTGAATAAATAAATAAATAAATAAATAAAGCGAGTTAAAATTTACGTACATTCGGAGGTGTTAAATGTGGCAAGTCGAGTCGGCTCGTGAGCCAATCGCAGCCAACTTTTTTTTCTCTTAACCATAAATTGTACATTTTAGCTGAACCATCTGCGAACCTAAGGCGAGTTGTCTCGTGCGATTGATTCGCTGCACGACTTGTGCCTACAACTTTCTTGTAGCGCAAGACGACAAGCAATTCACCCACGTCTAACACTTTACTTCATATTGTTTGTATATATTCTTTGTTGTCTTTTTTGCCTCTATTTGGTAAACTGTTTATAAACGATGATTACAAATAGAAACGAGATAACATTTTATTGGTCCATTATATTTTATTTTTTAAAGTCAAAAATGGTGGACATGAATATTTGACCACTCGAAATTGTTGAATTTTCAAAAAAAAAAAAAAAAAAAAAAAAAAATCTAATTAGATTTTGCCACGTGTCTGTATATAAACTTTTTATAAAAAAATGATCAAACGATCACCAGACAGAGGCTTAATAAAATAATGGGGACTGTATATCTTCTTTATCTACAGAAAAATATCTTTATTGATGTTATTTGTCTAATTATATATAAAGCATCTAAATATACTAGTTTATAATTACGTTAAAAAAATAAAAATAAAAAATCATTTGATTTTTTATTTTCGTCACTTACTATAACGTCCTCATTTGTGGCGTTGAAAATTCCGGCTCCTCCTGAGGCAAAGCTTACACCGTTCACAAAAACATCGTTTGGCTGCGAAAGATACGGTGGTGCGGTCGCTAAACCCAACTTCTCAGCTGTCAGACGAAGAAAAACGAGTTAAATTAAAATCTTATTTATCGTCCCATTTAATTTTATCAAAAACTGCTTAACACGACTTCAATGCATGCAGTAAACTAGCATACCCTAAGAATGAAACAACTGAACTGAACAATAGAGTTAAGGTTACCTAAGAAATCTGCAGGATTCTTGCCATTAGAAAACCTCCCAGTTGGTTTTCCACCGGGATAGTCGATGCCGTTGTGAGGTAAATCCGCTCGAAGGCGAGAGAGCGCCAGGTGTTTGTTGTTACCAACATCGACTAGGGAGTCGCCAAACACGTACATAGCCGGCACACTCTGCGCCGTCGAGTAATAATTAGCGAAATAAAGGACCAGGAAAAAGAGAAAAAAGAAAGAAAATTTAGCCATGAATGAACACTTGATAAATTTTCTCTCGTTTTTTTTGTAAGAAGAGTTGATGGAATAATGGAATATGTTTGGCTTATAAAGGGATTGCGAGAAGCTAATAGCATAGTGGATATTGGAATTTGGAAGTGTGAACAAGGAGAAATTAAGAGTTGAGTATATGTGCGCCACGCTATATGCTTTGATGGAACAATTATATACTAATAATTTCGAGGTCATTTTGACGTAATATGTATTGTAAAATCAATTCTTCCCACACATGTATATTAAGGATCAAAAATTCTAAATCAACAACTATATTCAACAACTTTGTGGACAACTCACTCACATGGATAAATATGTGAGTGGTGCTACGAGTGGGTTGTTCAAAGTGTTATTCATTTGGGTTGTTCAAATAGAATTTTTGTAAGTGTAGCCCCACAATCATGTGAGTGAATTGTCCATAAAGTTGTTCAATGTAATTCATGTAGCATGATTGATTTAGGATACGTTTGGAAAGTCTTCTGCTTTTACTTTTACATTTTGTAGAAAACCTCCTGATTGAGTTTTCTTTAAACGTTCTTCTAATTAGACGAAACACTGCAAGAAAAATATTCAAACGAGTTCAAGATCAACAATTAACAAAGTAGCTTTTAAGTTTTTAAGGTCTCGCCAAACATTTCCCTTTTCAGTTTTAGCTTCTTTAGATTTGAATTCTTTTTTTTTTTTTTTTACTCGAGTGTCCAAACTTCGTCCGACTAATACTGTGGAACAATATTTCCCGTGATTCGCAACATGATCTTACCTCCATATAAGTACTTGTCTATCAATATTTAAATGTCATCTTTCAAAAATCAAGACTCGAGCATCCGATCATCCAGTTTCAATTCATCATCTGTTTACTGTAGCCTGTGGGGCAAGATTTGCATGTTATTTCTTGTATTTAGCCATGTTTGACCATTGATTGAAGGTTGGTTTCAAACTTCAGAGTGAATGAGTTACGGATATTTTATATTTTATTTGGCCCTATTTAGTACTCATTATTCAAAAAAATTTTTAAAAAAAAAAGACTCGTTTTCAACCACACATTCTATTCATAAAATAATTTACACATGAACCCAACAAAATTTCTTATTTCTTAATTACATATTCTTCAAAAATTTACTATTACAAATTACATTATTTGAAATAATAGATCTCAAACATGGGCTAAGCGATAAAGACAACCACAATCTAAGATAAATAATAACTCTCATTTTTAATAAATTTGAAGCCGAGTATTACTTATCTATAATATATGATTCACTGTAAAATAATCTACTATAACCATTTGAAGTAATGTTCATGTTAATTTTAGTCACCATTTTTTTTTTTTTTTAAATTATTACTGTTATTTGGTCTCCTAATAATGCACCACTCTTATGAAATCATATTTGTAGGACTACAAGTTGTAGTTATCTTTTCATTTAAATTTTGACATGTCACTATAATTTCGAGATAAAAGTCGTGAATTTGAACCCGTTTAAAAATTCAATTTGGTTTCACATTGCAATAGGTGTAGATAGGATTCAGTCCACAAGGTACATTTGTCCAGTGAAGTGACGGGGGATGTGGCCTTATTTTGGTAGCACATGAAATATTGACTCATTGGAGGACAGACATTTTTTGTTTTCACACAATATTAGAGGACAAGTCAAATGAAAAATACAAAATATAATAATTTTTTTATAATTCTTTTATAATTATTAGTCATGTCGACTAAGCTATATCAAATTTTCTTCGAACACTATGCTTTTCATATGTATATACCGACATCCTTCTTCTTTTTTTTTTTTTTTATCATTAACATTTAATTTTATGAAATACTTGTAAATATTAATTAAATGATGGTTCAAGATTTCTATCAGTTTTGTATACTTAAAAAAAAAAAAATTGACAAAATATGCATCAGATATTAAACTTTTTCGTTTAAACGTTTAAATTTCAAAAAATAGAAACCCTGATTTAGATTATATATGTTAAACTATTTGATGTTGTTACAAAACAGATTTTTTAGTAAAAAATAATGAAAACATGACAGGAAAAATGATACACACACACACACGAGTTCCATGAAATATATATTGAAAATGAATTCAGAAAATGAGGTCAAACGGAAATGTAAGAGCATATCTAATGATTTATGAATTGTGAAAAAAATCATTACAGCATAAGAAAAACAAATAATGAATTAAAATTTTCATCTCTAATGGTTAGTTTTCATTCATATATGATGCTGGTGTGAGAGAGATTAGAGATATTATTCGATGTTATATCCAGGTATAGAAAATGTGCTAGATAAAGTAACTAAGCAACTATTAATTTTTCATTTATTTGCTATTAGAAAATAGTGTTAATTTGAAGACACGTGTATACATAAAAAATTGTAGATAAAGTTCATTGAGAATAAATTTTAAATTTCATTATCTATTTTATCAACAAGATTAATATATTTATCTATTTAACTGTCACATATATCAAAATATGTATAAATCATTAGAGATGCACTAACGCTCGAAGAAGTTTCTAGGTCTGGAAAAATGGCTACATTAAAGATGTGAGCATTGACTTTAATAAAGAGGTGTCAAATGAGTTCCACGTATCTAATTCTACCCATGTTCACAAATCACATCGTCCGCTTTCGACCCACTACCTTATGTTCTTCCGTGTGAATCTAATTCATTCATGCAGCTTTATTGACAACTTTGTTTAATTCTCACAATTTTCAGCAATGTAACGAAAATCTTCCATCTATGTTAGTGGAATAAAGCATTCCCATACTACTTTCGAGTTGGCACGACGTGTACTTTTCTATTGTAACATGTTTATAATTAGATCGTGCAAAAAAGTTTTAATGCTTGATAAAGTGGTATATCTATTTTGTTCGAGTAATGTTGTTCATCATAAGTGATGATCATATAAACCAATTTGGGTGACGATGTCCCACTTATTCATTGTTTGGCAAATTTGATAACAATCGCGACTAATGGTGAATAGAATCAATCAATTTAGTTTCAACTGCCAAAGTTTACACCCGTGCCCGGATTTTCTCAAAAAAATTGTTTTTTGCATCGTGTTTGCTTCCTCATTAGATTTATTGAAAATAAGAAGGAAAGCAATAAGAATAAGAACGTTTCTACCCTAGGACGATGGTTCTTGTCGATTCGAATTGAAGGAGTGCATCATGTTAATGTGCCTTGAATTATCCACATCTCAGTGTCAAAGACCGATGAGTACACTTTTTTCCTAGACTCGATCATTGTGGGTTTGGAAATAAAGATCAGAACCATTTTTTATTCTGTTGATATACCTTCACTTCAATTTCCGGAGGCCGGCCTATTATTCCACCCACGATTATCCATAAGTGGTGAGAGCAAAGCTTGGTTCTCCAACGCATTTCATTGAGTTGACAGATCGAATCCATTTGGTTTCTAAAGAAAATTATTAATCATTAACTTTTTGAAGATTCCTATGTTGCAGGTGGATTTTTTATTTTTATTTTTTTCTAATGTTTCAACATTCCAGTAAAGTCAAACATGCTCGACAGTGATCAACAACATACTGTTAAGTGCTACATGCCGCGGTGCAATCGATCCATTTATAGACATACACGTATAAAACAAATCAAAACAAACAAAATGACGAACCTGACAGATAAAGAAAATAATGAAGAACGCTTTCAAAAGAAAATATAAAATACAAATGGAAGTGGAAGTGGAAAATGTAGACTCTATTTATATTAATATGGGCTCCAATCATAGATCCACTCTCAATTATTTTAATTATTTTAATGTTATTTAATAAATTGCATGTACCAATGCTTTCTACTTTTTATTATCCAAATAATATTTTAAATTGATTGAAAAATGACATAAGAAAAGGTTATCTTAAATAAAAGATGATGAAAAATAAATAATTGTTTCCCAAGAAAAAAATGGACAATATATATAGACAATTGTTGGTGTATACAATAAATATTAATTTCTAAATTAATGATAATCTCTATTAGTAAGGTTGGGCAGTTTTTTCTTCCAACCAAAATCAAATAGAACTGATTGGTGTACGTAGCTGGTTCCTCTACTAAATTGATCGATTTTGGAATCATGCATTCAGAATAGGGGTAGCAAACAATCTGGACAGTTCGTGAGTTCGATTCGGCTCGTAAAAAAGGGACTTGGGCTTGGATCGAATAAAAAATTTGGATATTGGACAGTTCGGATTCGGCTCGTGAAGTTCGTGGACTAATCCAACGGACTGCCAAACAGGCCGAAAATTTGGGCTAGCTCGTTATAACGAGCCCAAGCTCATTCTCACGAGCCGGACAGGCTGGCTCGTCCGGCTATTTTTTTTATTATTTTTTTTATTTTACCTATAAATAGATACAATTTTGAAGATTTGAATCACAATTCTCTCAAGTTCTCAACTCAACTCTCAACTCTCTCAACTTTCAAATTTCAATTGCAATATTCTACATTTCTACTTTCTAGTTATATTCTAATTTGTAATGCTATAGCCTATAAGCCTATAATATTTCATTTTCATATACAATATTGTCTCAAATTCCATATTTCATTTCCATCTCCAATTTCAAATTTTCAAATTTATTATTTCTAATGGCACACTCACAATCTCATGGTTATTTTTCTAGCCAATTTGTTAATGAATTTACTAGTCTCAACGATATTCCATTCCTGAAAATTTGGTGGATTTGGAAAATGAGATCGATGATATAGATACTAGAACTCCTCTTAATTTGGATGACATTGTTGATGAAGATGTTGCTGTTACATATGGATCCTACTCCGCTAGCACGACGGCAGGCTCCAACAGAAATCCAAAAAGGGCAAAAAAAATCGAGCTGCTGAAATTTTTTCGAATTGATTAAAACAACGGCCATCGACGCTGATGGGAATGCAGTAGTCAAAGCATAATGTAAAACTTGCGGAGGACTTTTCTCTTGGAAGAAGGATGGGGGCACAACACATATCAACAGACATTATAAAGGATTTCGAAAATTGGGCTTGGTTGAAGCAAACCAATCAACTCTAAAGCTTGGGCAATTGAGTTTAACCAATTGGGTCTTCAACCAAGAACTAGTGCGTCGAGAATGGATGGTCATGTTCGTATCGAGTGGTGAGTTCCCGCTTTCAATTGTAGAAAGTTCACAATTCACGAAATTCATTCAAAAGTATCTCCAACCCATGTACAAACTCGTTTCTAGAAATACTTTAAGATCTGATTGCATTAATAAATATTTCAAGAGAAAACAAAATTTTATAGATGCTTTAAATAAATATAATGATAACTTATCATTTACTTCGGACTTGTAGACTGGCAATAATCATAGAGGTTATGTAGTTGTTACTTGTCATTACATTGATGATACTTGATTAATGAACAAAAGAATTATCGCATTTAAAGTTATTGATTACCCACATAATGCAACAAATATTTTCAATGTACTACTTGAAATTCTTAGAGAATTTAACTGTGATAGAAAAATTCGTAGTTTAACGCTAGATAATGCTTCCGTTAAAAAAGCAGTGATAGATAGATTAGCTAACCACATGAACCCTGAATTTGATGGAGTCTTGCTTCATGTTCGTTGTGTGTGTCACATTTTTAATTTAATATTTCAAGATGTTCTTAAGCATATAGAAAATCAATTGAAAAAAATTAGGTGTGTTTGCAATTTCATTATGAAAGCACCTTCTAGAAAACAAGCTTTTGATGCACATTGTGTAGAAACTAGTATGCCAACACGATCAGTTGTTACAGATGTAAGACATAGATGGAACTCAACTTATTTAATGATTGAACATTGTCAAGGTTACGAAAATTTAATATGTGAATATTACAACCGTCGGCACTCACATGGCCCAAGTTTTGATTTGGGGGCTGATGATTGGGAACTTGTTTTTCATGTTAAAACTTTTTTGAAACCTTTTAACGATGCTACAAACGAATTATCTAATGTTTATTATCCCACTAGTCCTTTAGTGTTGAAGCATTTTTATTGCATTGCTAATAATTTTAGCAAGTACAAAACATTTCCTATTTTTAAGCAAATCATTTCAGCAATGGAGACTAAGTTTAGAAATTGAGAAAATGTACCCACTTTATTTCCATTAGCAATGATTATGGACCCTAAAATAAATTTAGAGGGAACTAAACACACCATAAATGCAATATCAAATAAATTAACTTTTGGGACTCCATTGACATGTATAGATTTAGAAAAATATTTATGTCAAATGTACGAACTCAATGCCGAAAAGTCAGGCAAAAATGTTAGAAGAACTACTCCCACCAGTAATGTGATACAAAATGAAGACAGTGATTTACTTTCCTACCTTATGACTATGAAGGGAACTTCTAGTACACATGTCAGTAGTTCTAGTTCTTCTAGTACATTTAATTGTTCAGATGAAATTCCAAGCAAGTTAACTAGGTATTTTTCACACGACCTTCTTAGCATGTTAGACGAGGACGAGCGTCAATTCCAAGTTGCTTCTATGATTGCACGATATCTACTAGCACCTCCAATATCAACTGTAGCATCGGAGGCTACTTTTAGTGCAGGTGGAAGAGTGTTCTCTGAATATAGGTCAAGAGTTAAAGAAAACATATTGGAGGCCTTAATGTGCTTGAAGGATTGGCAGTTTGCGGAGAAAAAGTTACAAAATAGGATAAGTGAAATTCCGACAGAGGAATTCGGAGAACAATCGTATTGGTAAGTAAATTATTTTATATTATTAATTATTATCCTTAAAATTATGTATTATGCTATAAATAATATATACATTTTTTTTTCCTATATTTTTAATTCTTTCTTTCAAATTCAAATAAAAAAATTGTACACGTAACAATTTGTTCGTGTATAATTTTAACTCCGCCTACAGGTAATTAAATATAGCCGGTCCCAAGCCCAGATTAAAGGAGGAGGATTTATTTAAGTTTTTATATTTTCAATTATTCCAGTCGTTACCCCTTTGGAAAAAAACCGGCCCACGAGTCGGCCCAAGTCCGGCTCGTACGAAAGAGCCCACGAGCCGGACTTGAGCCGGCTTCGTAGGAAATGAGCCGGTCCGTTTTCCGACTCATGGACTCAAACGAGCAACGGTCAAATGGGCAGAGCCGGCCCTACTCGACTCGTTTGACAACCCTAATTCAGAATCAATCGATCTTGATCAAATTCTCAGTAATAACTTGAGATTCAATAGGGAATTTGGTTATCCCAAATTTCCTTTTTTGTTGATGTCTTGCACCAAGATGCATCAAATATTTGAACATGTTTCTTTTTCTTTTTTTTAATTATTTTTTGGCAAAAGGGCCTAATTAGTGATTAAAATTCAAATTCAAATACTTTATAATATTTTACAAATTCATAGCTTTAATGTAAATGTGTCAATCCAGGTGATCCGGGCTGGGTCAGCCCGCGAACATATGAGCCTAGTAACGGCTCGCGTGAAAAAAGTCTGCCCGCTGCGAGTTTCGAACCTGTTTTGGGTTGGCCCACAAATTTCGAGCTCATGCGGGTCACAGTTCATTCTAATTTGACCCGTATAAATAAAAACATAGAATTTTTCATATTTATAATAATTTTTTTTTTTAATTTCTAAATACGAAATACGAAAAATGATAAATTCATATTTATGCCATAAAATGTTTACATAGAATTTAAATTTAAATTTTATGTTACATAAATTACTTCTAAAATTGCAAATATAAATAAAACATAAACAAATAACAACAAATACTAAATGCATTTCTAAGAATATCTCCAATAGGCTCTCTAAACTTGAGATGTTCTTTATTTCGGAGAGTCAACCACTAAAATTTCACTCCAATAAGTTCTCTACTTTAACATTTTAAATTAGATAGTAAGTTTGGCTCTCCAAATTATTAAATACATTCAAAAAGTTCCAATGTTCCTACATTAGCTTCCATCATTACATATTTGATATCATGGTCATTTACTTTTAAAAAAATAAATATTAATTAAAAATAAAAATAAATGACGATAAATATTTTTATGAAAAAGTAAATAAAGAGTTGTTGGAACTTGTAAAAAAATTTACTCTTTAAATTTAAAGATATTCTCTATTATGTAGAATATGCTCTTTAAATATAAATAGTCTATTGAAGATGCTCTAATTACTACTATCAAAGAATATTACATTTCTTAACTATTAGGAAGAAAAAATAAGATTCAACTTTAAAAATTGTACAAGAGTTTGTAGAAGAAATCAGATTTTCAATGTTACAATATATAAAATATATATATATATTTTTTTTTTTTTTTTTTTTTTTTTTTTTTTTTACGGGCCAGGGATTTAACCGCGGCCCGTGAAGGTTTAACCCATGAAACCGAGGTTCACACCTACTTAACCCCGTGAACCACCCGTACGGGTCACAAGTCGCATGCTGTCCCGGGTCGATCCTGACCGATTTTTGCTGTTCTGGTCGACCAGTCCATCTTGACACCTCTACTTTAATGCTACTCCAATAGGAAAAATATATATTTTTAGGTCAATCTTTTAAGAACACAAATTCCTCGTTGTCTTCAAAGTTGTCAATCATCAAGATTCGTGATCTTCTCCTTGAAATTTTTTAAGATAATTAGGTAGAAATACTATGTGAATAAAAAATATATAGTGTTGTATGAAACTTGACGAAGATAGCTCTTGTGGCCCTCGGTTCTGCCTCAATCAGGAGGTGACAAAACCCGCCTCCAAAGCCACAGCATGGAGGAGCTGCTTCTTAAGCCATTCTACTATTCTCTAAAAAGCCTGCCTATCTTATTATCTTCTTGGAGTTGAGCTATAACCATGAAATCACAAAGTGCACCAAAGAAAATACTATTCGGATGTTAGAAGTTCACTGTTTGTGAGTTCTTTCAGAAGAGATTTCTAATGTATATGAGCGATGATGTCTTATGTATCGCTAAGTACTAAAATAGCATACAAGATTGCAGACGCTATTAAACCCCTGCTTGGTTCTGATTAAAATTAGATTTTAATCTCAATTAAAAGTGTAAGTTTTTTATGTAGTTGGAAATTCCGTAAATAAAATAACTCATTTATAAAGTCTCAATAAGATTCAAAGAATAATAGTTGAGTATTGGATTCAAGAAGAACAAAGAAGTGTACAAGAAAATTTGTGATGTAATTAGAAGTTAAAGATGAATCAGAAACTCACAAGAATAATGATCTACATTTTCTTTCGGAGTTTGAGATTTGATTTTTGTATAGCATACGTTCGAATTGGAAAAATAGTATTTCTACAATAATTGTATCTCTTTGAGTTATCTTTCCAACGTACTTTGAATTGACTTCATTGGATATCGGGAGAAAAAGATATAATGAAAATACAGAATGTCGTAAAATCTGAACAGATGCTATTTCGCAATTTTTAAACTTCTCACACTCCTAAACTATCCAAAACACTTCATATTATATTTAATCAAAGTCATATTTCATTTTTTTTTTTTCATTGTTCCTATTCTCTATAAACACATTCTATATAACCTTTAAGAGATCCAAGGATCATATCTTTATTTATTGAATCCTACAACCACATATTTGGAAAATATCGATGTTCCTAATCTAAAACACTCACTTCCTTAACACACTAAAGAAGTCACTTTCTAAGTTGGAACTTCAGAGGCTGCTAAAAAATGAGGAAAGCTGGACTATAAGCACGGGAATTACAAACAAGAATTGTATATTCTTGGGTATCTACTTGGAAGAGACAATTAGACAAGATCAGGAAGCTGGAAGAGTGGACTAGCAGTATCTTGGGGTTTGCAGTAGTAGTGCAGGAAGTCTAGTGGAGTTGCTAGAAAATATCTAACTACAAACTATATTGTCTATAGTGGAGATCACTGGCTTGGCTAGGATTTTTTACCCACATTAAATTTCTCCATCATCATATTTGATGTTCTTTACTTGTTATTAATTTACAACTGTGGTAATTCAACATATGACAATTTGACTTGTGTGATTAATCAACTAGAAACAATTAATAAAGTGACTTGTCATTTTTAATTGTGTTATTTCCGCACTAAAGTCGTACTATCTGAGTAATCCGGAACTTTCAATTGGTATCAAAGTCTAAAATCATTTCCTGGCCTTATTTTGTCTAGATGAGTAGTTCATTGTCTGTCTCATCATATTTTGATAACAGTAATTACCCTTAAAAGTTAGGATGAGAGCTTTCTTAAAGTCCATGGATAAACAAGTATAGTGTAGTATTTTAAGGTCAGAACCATCCACTACTGTAGCTAGCATAGTTACTCCCACACCCATAGCTAATTGGACTAAAAATGTAAGAGATGAGTGTAACTAGAATAGTAAAGTCTTACATGCTTTATTTATGGTTGTGTCTTGGGAAGAATTTAGGAGAATGTCCATGTGTGAGATAACTAAAGAGGTTTGGAATATCTTACAAACCACACATGAGGAGAGTGGGAAATTTATTACCTTGGATTAAGAGTGGATCTAACAAGGTTAGTGAGAGGACTGAGGACCTAGATAGTGGTGAGGAATTTGATGAAGACTCTGAGAGTAAGAAAGATAATCGTGAGGCTTACTCGAAAATCTATGAGGAGAGTCTTAAGATTATTGCTAAGAATAAAGCTTTTAGTGGTAAGGTCAAGGAACTTGAGCTTATGAGAGAAAAACATGTTGATGGCCTTTAGGAATCTATCTCACCCTAAGTAAATTAAATCTATGAACAAATCTTTAGATACTCAAGTTAGGAATCTTAAAAGTGAGCTTGAGAAGACCTCTAGGAAAGCCAATGAGCTAACTACTAAGAACGAGATGTTAGATATCCAGAACGGGATTTTAGACACCCAAGTTAATAACTTGTTGAGAGATCTAGAGTATTATAAGTCTCAATTTCTTGCTTTTTCTAGTAGGTCTGACAAGTTAGATAATATTCTAGGAATAAAAAAGTCAGATGAAAATAAGGGTGGTCTATATTTTAAAGAGGATACAATTAGTATTTCTAAGACCATTATTGTCTCTACTACTAACCAACCTAAACATGTGTCTAACCCGGAACCTAAGATTAGGGGATTTGTAGAAAAGAGGCCTACCGGACAGCATAGGACCCATCAACCAAGGAATAGATACCAGTGTTCACACAACATTAGTCTTAGGTTTATCCCTACATATTTTCACAATGGTGATTTAGGACACATACATTCTAGATGTCATCAATTCCTGAACAAAAATAGAAACATAAGCTATAATAGGAAAAATGATCAAGATTTTGTTGGTCAAATTGGATTCCTTATCGAACAAGTAAATGGTTTGACCAAGTTTGTGACACATATGTCTGAGAGTTGTTCTTCCACTAGGTAGGTTTAGGTCAAAAAGAGTGATCTACAAAATTTGAAAATGTCATAATGCTCTTAAAGGTAAGAGCATTTGTTTACCTAATTGATTAGGTAATCTTGGTGCATGTCCTTGCTTTATCACTTCAATAATTGATTGGTACATGCATCTCATTTATATGTTTGTTTTTATTTGTTTAGTTGTTTACTTGCATGTCCATCTTTATTCTGGTTGCTTGGCACATGCATGTTTTATATAAAAATCACAAAACAAAAAGTAGAAAAATGAAAAACAGAAAAATTTGTTTACATGAGATAGATTATTTCTATAGTATGATATATAACATTCTTAAAGTTGTGTGTTGTGATCATGATTAAGTTAAATTGATGAGTTGTAGCATATTTTCCATTACTTGTTTAGGTTACTATGGAGTACTTACTATATATAGGTATATTCATATACCTTGTGTACTGCACACCCTATGATCTTTTAAGTAGGACTTAATCGCATTTGTGAGATTTGTGATGACATTCACTTGTTAGTAAGATGAATTTGAACATATATTGACCAGTTTGTTAGACCTAAGCTTAATTATATCCCCTCCTCATATTACTCAATATCTTATGTTCTTCTTCGGAACTTATTTGACTCGAGTAATTAATAATGCGGGGTGTTTCAACATCTGATGCCTATGGTCAACTGACTTGGGTTAACTGGTTTAAAACTCGCTACATATGTCATATTAGTCTCTTAATGAAGAGAACTTGCACTTAATATGAAAAATTCATAAGCTTTAAAAATTTTAAAATGTGTGAGAATATGCTTTAATGGGAGAAAAATAATTCTATACTTTATTTAAAGGGTCTTAATTGTGCTGAATGGTTTGACTTTTATTAGTAGGTGAATAAGTTTATTAACGGTGATATTTAACATGTTCTTTCTCACAAAATTAAGGTTTGGAGTCCTACTTACAAAGGATTAGTGACACGTTACATACACAAGTCACTTATATGATTTACTCAATTTTAACATAAGGTGAGTATATGGGAAAAGTTCACTATCGTTAATTATACTTGTGCATGCTATCAACTATAATTTTAAGTTGTTTCATATTATTTCTAAAACTAAATTTAAATTTGCATCGTTTGTCAATTGTGATAAAAGGGGAGAACTTATATGGAAACCAAACGGAATCCGAGATTACCTGTATTGAGTGTATTCCAACATCAAGGAATGCAGCACTAATATGACCTAAATTAGAATGATTCTTTACTTTTCCATGGGACAGAAGCCTCTCAGGGCATGTACCATCATGCAAATTCGTGTAACCATATTAATGTTCAAGAAAGTCATGGACAGTGGTAGTTCGATTTGTGCCAAACCAATCTTAGCAGATGTCCCACACAGATGCCACAGAAGCATTTTAGCCTCATCTCATCACCATAATCCTAAAAATGGAAAATCTTTCTCACTTCCTTATTTCAGAAATATTACATTTGTATACAAAATTGACATTCGCTACACGGGCATAAAGAATCTTTCAAATGCAATTAATTTACCTAAACTTGACATTGATATATAAAATATTATGTACATACATAGCTAAAGCATAATTTATAAGGAACTGATGCAGGAATATCCGAGTTTGATGACGCAAAGTTATCAGATAGCACTTTAATAGCGCTCAGATATCCTTAGTTGGCAGATTGGCGTGAATATGGCAAGTATTCGGGCAGGTTTTACTGTTTTAACCATAACTTTGGCTACTTTTATCGTGTTGTTCGGAAGCGAATTAACCGACGGTTCGACCAATGCAAAAATAGAAATAACGACTTCGAAAGAGAAAGAGAACAACACAAGATTTACGTGGTTCGGAAAATTGCCTACGTCCACGGAGGGAGATTCCAAATTTCCACTAATATGACAAATGTGGAATACAAATATCTCTACCTCACCAAACACTCTTTCTCACAAACTACAAATTATCACAAGAGAAAACCAATGAATGTTTTCTTCTTCTACTTGTGATTTTGGGATGAATTCAATGGAAGAGGAGAGTCCTATTTATAGGACACAAAAATGAACCATAGCCACATTTCTAGACTCCATGTGTATGGTAGTATTCTTAATGGTCAATTACCAATTGCTTTACCTAATTAATTAGGTAAAGATTAACCATAAATAAATATGATTAATTTGAAGCCACTATAATCAATAATGGCCAACAATCTCCACCTTGGCTTCAATCTTGATTCAAATGAACTGCTTCCAAACAAAAATGAGAAAGAGTGTCTCCAATTGTACCTGTTGGCACCACACACCTCGTAGGTGTTTAAATTCGCAGGATGTTAATCAAGTCCAAACAATGATTGAACTTGATCGCTGTTACCACTTTGGTCAACATATCTGCAGGATTTTCAGCTGTTAGAATCTTTTGAAGTAGGATCTCCCCTTCTTCAACAATTTCCCGCACAAAATGATATCTAACATCGATGTGCTTCGTCCGTGCATGGTAGACTTTGTTCTTTGCCAAATGAATAGCACTCTGGCTATCACAATACACAGTGATGTGTTTCTGAACGACTCCCAATTCACCAATTAACCCCTGCAGCCAAATTGTCTCTTTAACAGCCTCTGTAACTACCATATATTCTGCTTCTGTCGTAGACAAAGCGACTGTAGACTGTAAAGTGGACTTCCAACTGACTGGAGCTTTTTCAAGAGTAAACACATATCCAGTCGTTGATCGACGTTTATCCAAATCACCAGCATAGTCAGAATCAACATATCCAACTACGCAATGACCAAGTGAATCATCGCACTCAAACACTAAACCAATATTAATGGTTTTCAAAATATACCTTAAAATCCATTTCACAGCTTGCCAATGTCCTTTACCAGGACTATGCATATACCTACTCACCACTCCAACTGCATGTGAAATGTCAGGTCTTGTACACACCATTGCATACATCAAACTTCCAACTGTATTTGCATAAGGAGCTTTTGACATGTATTCTCGTTCCGCGTCGGTGTTGGAAGACATCGTAGAGCTAAGCTTGAAATGAGGGGCAAGTGGAGTACTTACAGGTTTTGACTGATTGTCTAGACCAAAACGTTGTAATACTTTCTTCAAATACTGCTTTTGAGTCAGACAAAGCTTACCTCTGTTTCTTTCTCTGCTTATCTCCATGCCAAGAATCTTCTTTGCCTCACCGAGATCTTTCATCTCGAACTCTTGGTTTAGCTGAGCCTTCAATCTGTCAATTTATTCATGGCTCCTTGATGCAATCAGCATATCATCAACATACAAGAGTAGATATATGAAAGATCCATCTTTTAGCTTGTGAAAATAAACACAATGGTCAAACTTACTTCGTGTGTACTTTTGCTCCAACATAAACTTGTCAAATCGCTTATACCACTGCCTCGGTGACTGCTTAAGTCCATATAGCGATTTGCTCAATTTACAAACCCAATTTTCTTTTCCAGCAACCCTGAATCCTTCTGGATGAGTCATATAGATTTCCTCTTCCAAATCACCGTGCAGAAAGGCGGTCTTCACATCAAGTTGAACTAGTTCCAAGTCAAACTGCACTACCAAGGCCAATAAAATACGAATGGAAGAATGTTTCACAACTGGAGAAAATACTTCATTATAATCAATTCCTTCCTTCTGAGCGTAGCCTTTAGCCACCAACCGTGCCTTGAAGCGAACCTCGTTCTTGTCAGGAAATCCTTCTTTCTTTGTAAATACCCTTTTGCACCCAATTGCCTTCTTATCCTTCGGAAGTTGAGCTAGCTCCCACGTTTTGTTCTTCTGAAGGGACTGCATTTCATCTGCCATAGCTTCCTTCCACTGATCATTTTCAGAACTTCTAACAGCTTCTTTGTAAGTAGAAGGAACATCATCATCTACAATTGGAAGTGCATAGGCCACCATATTAACAAATCGAGCAGGTTTTCAAATTTCTCTTCGTGGCCTATCAACTGCAATTGATCTCGGTTGCGATGGAGGTTCTTGGGTTGAAACCTCCTCTTCTTGTTGTTCTTCAACATACTCCTCTGCTATTGGAGTTTCACCTGCTGGGTCAATCAAAGTTGCATCAAACTCCACCTGTTGCGGAACTTGCTCCACCTGCTGCTGAGCACCCTCGGTCACCTTTTTCAACATAGCAGATTCATCAAAAGTGACATCCCTGCTAAGAATTATCTTCTTCATATCAGGACACCATAAGCGATATCCCTTTACTCCAGAGCTGATCCCCATAAACAGTGCTTTCTTAGCTCTTGGATCCAACTTAGATTCTTTTACATGGTAGAATGCAGTGGAACCAAAAACATGTAAAGAATCATAGTCAGTAGCAGGTTTTCCATACCAAACCTCCATAGGTGTCTTATTTCCAATGGCAGCAGATGGTAAACGATTAATGAGATGACTCGCATATATTACTGCCTCAGCCCAAAATTTCTTGTCCAATCCAGCATTAGACAACATACATAGAACCTTCTCCAGCAATGTTCGATTCATGCGTTCAGCCACCCCATTCTGCTGTGGTGTATTTCTGACTGTGAAGTGTCGCATAATACCTTCATCTTGGCAGATTTTAAGAAACGGATCACTCTTGTATTCTCCACCATTGTCTGATCTGAGTCGTTTGATTTTTCTGCCCGTCTGCGTCTCCATCATCTTCTTCCATATAAGAAAACGATCTAATACTTCATCTTTTGTCTTCATCAGATACACCCAAACTCTTCTGGAAAAATCATCGACAAAAGTAACAAAATAGTGCATACCTCCCAAGGAAGATGTCCTTGTAGGTCCCCACACGTCTGAGTGAACATAGTCCAGAATACCTTCTGTATTATGGATTGCAGTACCAAACTTTACTTTTGTCTGTTTTCCCAAAACACAATGTTTGCAAAAATCCATCTTGCATGTTTTTGCTCCTTTCAATAGGCCTTGCTTCACCAGAGTTTGCATAGCTTTTTCACCAGCATGTCCCAACCGCATGTGCCAAAGTTTTGTGATTTCTGAATCTTTGTCTTCTCCTGATGCTGTAGCCGCCAATCCAATAACTGTATTACCTTGGAAGTAATACAAATTATTTCTCCTTATGCCTTTCATTACCACGAGTGCGCCTTTAGCAATTTTCAGAACTCCATCTCGTATAATCACGAACACGCCTTTAGATTCTAAGGCTCCCACGGAGATGAGGTTCTTACTCAAATCTGGTACATACCTTACGTCTGTCAGAATTCTAGTTGATCCATCATGACATCTCAAACGGATTGAACCTATCCCTTTTGTTTGCAAGATCTCATCATTGCCGAGGTAAACAACACCACCATTTAGTTCTTCGAGTTTGAAGAACCACTCCCTGTTGGGACACATGTGATAAGTGCAACCCGAATCCATAATCCATTCGTCTGAGTGAGATATACTTGATGTACTAGCTAGAGCAAATTCTGACTCATCATCTTCACACTTGGCTATATTGGCTTCTGAAGTAGCTCCAGCAATACCTTTAACCTTGTCTTTGTTCTTCAGCTTTGGACAATCCTTCTTCCAATGACCTTTTTCATGACAGAAGGCGCATTCATCTTTAGCAGGCTTGCCCTTCGAACGAGATCTGCCCCTTCTCCCGGGATTACGACTTTGAGCACGACCTCTTATGGAAGGAGTTGGAGAAGCAGCTTTTTGATATAAACTGCTTCTCCAACTCCTTCCATAATTTGCTTGCCGATTTCTCCATCATATATGGGAACTTTTGCTCTCTGGTGAGACACGAACGGATGATCACACAGGCACTCCGATTGATTCTTGTCCATTCTAGATCATCCATGTCAGCTGGCTTATCTTCTTCAAGAGCAATGTCTAGCTCTTGTTGAAATAGCGCATCCATAACTTCACATTGCCACATAGTAAAGTTATTTGTGCCATCAAATTTTTCCACGTCTATTTTTGCATTAGTTACCACTGTTCTTGTTGAAGACACAGTGGGCCTTGAAGATCCATCTAAAATGGCTGGAGGTGGATCCTCAGTCTCCGTCGGTGTAGTCGAGGAATTTTTAGACATTTTTCAAAAAAAAAAAATCTCAAAAAAAAATATACCAAGATCCCTGTTCTCAAAAAATCTTTTCTGATGTGGAAGATCAGTCAGTGCTGCAACCACAGAGCATACTTAGAATTTTAAGAGAGTCAAGGCTCTGATACCAATTGTTGTTCGGAAGCGAATTAACCGACGGTTCGACCAATGCAAAAATAGAAATAACGACTTCGAAAGAGAAAGAGAACAACACAAGATTTACGTGGTTCGGCAAATTGCCTACGTCCACGGAGGGAGATTCCAAATTTCCACTAATATGACAAATGTGGAATACAAATATCTCTACCTCACCAAACACTCTTTCTCACAAATTACAAATTATCACAAGAGAAAACCAATGAATGTTTTCTTCTTCTACTTGTGATTTTGGGATGAATTCAATGGAAGAGGAGAGTCCTATTTATAGGACACAAAAATGAACCATAGCCACATTTCTAGACTCCATGTGTATGGTAGTATTCTTAATGGTCTATTACCAATTGTTTTACCTAATTAATTAGGTAAAGATTAACCATAAATAAATATGATTAATTTGAAGCCACTATAATCAATAATGGCCAACATATCGGAATCACGCTCATGACTCCAATTCGGAAAGCTCGTTTCAGCACCCACGTTGTGGCCACCGAAATTCCCAATTTTTGTTATTTCCTTCCTTTGGCGAGATTTCATTTATTCCATAATTATGTATTTTATTTTGGTATGATTATTAAGGTTTTGCTATTCTTGGAGAACCTCCAATAACGACATTTTTATTTTTTGCTATGTAGCCTGGATTGTGGGCTGTTCTTGGAGTAATTCTGAATTTTAATAAAATTTCATTCAGCATCTGGCATTTTCTCGTGTTCTTCCCTGTGAATTTCTGTTGAACTTAGCCCGTAGAATAATCACCATTCCAACCCCGGCTTCAGGAACACATTGTGCAACCCCGCAAAATACAAGGAGAAAAGTAAAAATAAAAAGATAGTACTTTGTGAGAATGAGAGGAGATATTCCTGTCTCAGCCAAACACCGTGCAAGAAACTCCACCATCAGAGTTTTTCCATTGCATCCCCACATCAGATTCCAACACTAATCACTAGCACTGGCAATATTTAAATATAAAATCTTTGTACTTTGAACTATTTGGTAGTCTTGCTTTCCTAATTTGAATTATGTAAAATTTAATGTAACTATCCTAAAAATTTGAGTCCAATGTCATCCCAAAAAAATTTAAAATTTAACGTCATACCTAATGTAAAATTTTCTAATAAATGTTATAAATTATATTGAGAAAGTTGTCGCACGAAAATAATAAATGTCAATGAATTAAATGAGAAAATGTTATATGAAAATACGAGTTACCATTTTCAAGACACGCGTTTAACTATTTTCAATGTTCGTTTGGACCATTTGATATATTTATGATATTTCAAGATGGCATAGACAATTTGTGGATTCAGCTAGCATACATTCTTCGAAGATTTTGAACATCGGCTCATCATTGAAATTCTCAAACTCTAGATGGAAATGACCTATTTGATACGTTGTAGTTTTTGCTATGATTGACCGTTTACATGCTTTAAATGATTCCATAAGCTAGACTATGAGCACTTCGAAATAATATCAAGAATGCTACGTTGTGAAGGTATTTGATACCCCAAAACATGATAGTCTGATTTTTGATTAAAAAAAATAATTAAATTAATCAGAGTGAGGGTCATGTGCCTAGGACCCATCTTGGGTCAACTCGTACTTGTAAGGGAATTGACTACTCCACCTAATATGTTAACCATTTGAGATTGAACTTCAATTCATTACAAGTGGCATCAGAGCTAGACCCCAAACTTAACCATATGGACACACAAGACGGATCCAAGTTGTAGCAGAACAAACGTGATATGCCCTAATTTGGATCGCGGTGATAAAAAATATCCATGGTGCTCTTAAGATGGTTGAGAAAATTATGGGCTTATAAAGGATTAATTGGACCACTACTCCACCTAATATAGTAATCTTTTGGGATGGAATCCCAATTCTCCAAAGTTGAGATGGTAGTGGCGGTGGCGTGACAGTAACAGAGGGAATAGCAATTAGCAAACCTGTAAAGAGAGGAAGCAAAGGAGAGAAGTAGGATCAGAGAGATTTGCAGTGGACATAGGATGAAGAGCCTGTTAGAGGGAGGCGTGTAAGTTACCAGCCCACCTGGTTCACTGCTCTTCTCAGTTTTTCCATTCAAGAATCAAATTGGGCTGAGGGGCAAACCGGCAAAGCAAAATCATTTGAACGAGTTTCAACAAATGTACTAAAGTTTGTTAAAACTTGAAACTTCAAATTGGTCGTTGAAGAAATTTCTTACAATATTCCCTATTATATTTGCATCACAGGTTTTTTGCACCATAGACTTTTAGTATGAAGGTTTTTAGCATTTATTTATTGTTGTTACACTCTGAATCTGGCAAAGGCGCGTATACATGGTAGCATAGGCCACATAATATCTCATTGAGGTACCTGGCAAGTCCATATATTCGTCGTTTGAAGGACAACAAATCCTCTCTTTCCAAAAGGAAGAGCGTTAAATCCTTGTACCTTTAGGAGATTGAATCTAGTCATAAGAAGAATGATTGGTATAAATAACTCACGTATTGGTGTTTGAGAAAATAGAAGTCATGGTAAAAGGTTTCAGTCTCCGTAGAGACACGGCATTACAAATTATTCGTAGAAGTGAGCTACTATTAACTTTCGTACGGGATATAATCTCTATGCCTCATTTGCCTCCACCCTTGTCATTATTATCTGAAAATTTAAAGTTGTCTAAATTTTATGTTTAAACAAACATGTTGTCACAGATATGTTTGGACAGTAACAAATTAACATAAACGTCAAATTTTGTTTAATGCAGAATTGTAAAGCAGACAAGAACACAATATTTGAGCTAAACGTGGAAAAAAATCCTAACAGGGAAAATTCACGTTCCAGCACCCTATGGACAAAAATCAATCACTATATAAGAAAAGAGTTTATACAGATCAATCTAAACTATAGGATAAATTTACGCGTAGACTTATCAAACATCCAAGAAATAGATCACTCCCTGATCCTTCTATGGCATGTAATATGAGCTGGCGTCCCACCACTCTTCAGTAGCTTTCTTTGATTTTGCAACACTCTTCAGCAACCTCGAACTCCCGTTCGAATGTGATTCAAACCTCCCATTTGATCTTCACACTGAAAGTATTTTCTTCTCTACGTGATTGATTCCTCCTCCAGGAGAACCACAATTTGTAGTTTTCTAATTGATTTTTGGCATGAATGAATAAGCTTTATATCTCTAGAATATTCATGTACATCGAGAAGTCACACAATGAAGAAGCCGTGTTTAATTAGCACCACACGAAAATATTAGCTTCTTGACTTCTTAGAGAAAACGTCCATATTTCTCCAATTTAAATGCAATCGGATTACTTGTCCATCAAGAATCCCATAAAATTCCAATTTAAATGCAATCGGATTACTTGTCCATCAAGAATCCCATAAAATCTCTATTACCTGCAAATCAATCAAAGATAATTAGAGATAATGATGAGATAATGGTAAGATAATAATAAATAAATCTTAGCATAAGTAAAGATAAGGTAAGATATTCACAATTGGTTATGGAATAAAAGATCTTACCATATGAAATGATAAACTTGAATACCAAGAATCAAGATACTCGGTCATATCAAGAAAAAGATCTCATCATATGAAGTGATAAACTTGAATACCAAGAATTAAGATACTCAGCCATATCAAGAAAAAGATCTTACCATATGAAGTGATAAACTTGACTATCAAGAATCAAATCATCAAGATTTTGAGATCAGCATATTTTGATTCTAATTATCAAAGATAAATATTTCTTGGTTCAAAATATTTGTAAGTGATAAAGATAGAATTTCAAGTCAAATAAAATATTATCACAATTCTTATCACAAAAGATAAGTGATAGACTTCTATCATTATCACAATACTTATCACACTTTATCTCCAAACAATATCAATTATCACAGGATAATTATTCCAACGATATAGGCGATAAATATTCACAATACGTCAAAATAATTATGAAGTGATTTAATTAAAACTTAATAAATTAATAAATAAAAATATTTAGTAATAAACTAAATTTATCAAATTACAAACCTATAGGAAAATAAAAAATGTCAATAAACATAACTTAAAATAAGTTAACATTATCATCCCCAACCTTCATACGGCATCGCCGAGAAGACTAACATATTTAGGCCAAATTTCTTTTGAATTATGGATAAGTGAATAATGCTTGTGAATTTCAAGTAAATATGTAAATAAAAACCGGTTCAATCAATTATAAATATTAGCTAAACATGAATTATGTTTGATGAGTGTAAAAATGTGGCATTTTGGCTCTGTATGTATGTTAAAGAATTTTTGTTTAAAAATAGGTTTTTTTATGTTTTCAATGTTGAATATTTAGAAAATATTTCCAAGTTGGTAACTTACATATTTAAATTGATTGTCATTGATTGTTTCCTAGAGTAGAGATTTGTATCCCTAAACTTTAGCATTGTACAATGGTTATATATATCCACAATATTGTAAGAGAATCATTATGAATGAATGAATAAAATATACCAAGAAATTTGATATGGTATCAGAGCGGGCCAAAACCTCAGCCTCTCGAAACCTCCATTAAAACTTCAAACCAATACCTAAACCTTCATCAAAACCCCAAACCAGCAATGGCTACTGAATCCTCTAGTCTCGAATCATCAACCCCGGTAATCCATATCCAATCTGAAAATTCTGGCTTCCATGCTGGAGTTGTCCTCACCGAAGCTAACTATGATGTATGGTCTCAAATAATAGAGATGCAAATTGCAGGACGTGAGAAGCTCAAATATATTATTGGTAAAACTGATCCACCAAAGGAAACTGATGCTACTTATGCAAAGTGGTATGCAAAGAATCAAAAAGTTAAGGGTTGGTTGCTGACCTCCATGTCATCGGAGATAATGTACCGTTATCTGTAACTGCGTACCACAAGGGAAATCTAGAGTGCTCTCACCAAAGCAATCTACAATAGATCAGATGAGACACAACTTTTTGCACTAAATCAGCATGCCTTCGCCACCAAACAAGCTGGTTGACCTTTGTCAACTTAAGCTTGTCGAAATTTTTCAATAATTAAATTATCGTGATAAAGTTGTCATGAAGGATCCCGGTGATATTATTACCTATCAGAAATCTGTTGCACCGTTGAGAGTACACATCTTCCTTAGTGGGCTGGATGAAGAATTCGAACAGATTGGAGGTGAGGTTCTTCGAAAGGACCCTTCAATGGATCTCGACGATACCTACGCTTATATCCGTCGAGATGCTATACGCCGAGCTACTTTAAATGCTGAACATGATAATCCTGAGTCTTCGGCCCTAATAACTCGATGCACTAAGCCACAACCTCGACAATTCACCCAAAAGATTGATTCTGGCCATACAAAAGCACGGTGTTATGAGTTAATTGGCTATCCATATTGGTGAGATCCAGCAAAGGCACCACGCAAGCAAAATTCGAAGCCAAACCACCAAGCCTCTATTGCTGTAACCAAATCTTCTGTTGCATCACTTAGTAGTTATGGTAATACATGGATAATTGATTTCGGTGCAACAGATCACATGACCTTTGATAGTCAACATGCTCATTCTATAAAATAGTCCACTACACATATAGTTTCTACCGCAAAGGGAAATCTCTAACCTATAATTAGAAAATGTTCAATTCCTCTCTCAAATAATTTGAATCTTAATTCTGTTTTACTTGTACCCTCTCAACCATAATCTATTATATGTCGCTTAAATAACAAGTGTGTTATCTTGTGTTGTGATTTTTTGGCCTAACCTTTGTATTTTTAAGGACATTCGAACTCGGAAGACGATTGGTTATGGTACTAGAAGAAACTGTACTATCTGGATCTAAAACCAACTAGCTCACATCAGTTGGCACAAGCTCTCTCAACGGATCAAATCAAAAAGTCTTCCAAAATTTTGTTATGGCATAAGCGCTTAGGTCATACATCATTTGGATATTTAAAAAAAATTGTTCCCAAAGTTGTTTTCTCAATTAAATACTTCAGATTTCAAATGTGATATCTGTGAACTTGCAAAAGGTCATCGTGTACCGTTTCCATTAAGCATGAATAAAAGTCTAGTACCTTTTATGTTGATTCACTCTGATGTATGGGGGCTGGCTAAAAACCCGTCCTTGAATGGTTTTTGTTGGTTTGTCTTATTTATTGTTGATCATACTCGGATGACTTAGGTTTACATGATGAAATCTAAGAACGAAGTTAGCTCCTTATTTCAAAAGTTTCATAAGATGATTACCACTCAATATCAATCTCACATACAAGTTCTTTGCACTGATAATGGTGGAGAATTTGTTAATCAGGACCTGATGAAGTACTTACAAGAACATGGCATATCTCACCAGAAGACTTGCCCTCATTCTCCTCAACAAAATGGGGTTGCAGAGCTCAAAAATCACCACCTACTTGAAGTTGTATGAGCCTCTTTGTTTGGAGCTCAGATGTCCACTAGCTACTGGGGTGAAGCACTCAATGTTGCAGCCTATCTCATTAATCGTATACCATCCAGCTCAATGAATTTTCAAATTCCCTTTGAGGTCCTTCATTCCATTGTAAATGCTCCTACTACTCCGAATTTATCACCCAGAGTTTTTGGTTGCGTGGTATTTGTGCATCTTCCAAAATCGTTGCGTCATAAGCTGGAACCATGAGCCCTAAGATGTGTCTTTGATGGCGATGCCTCACTTCAGAAAGGCTACCTTTGCTATCACCCTTCATCACGAAAAAATGTATGTCATACTTGACATTGTATTTCATGAAAATGACATGTATTATACAGCTCCAGAGTCTTCAATTCAAGGGGAGAGACAAGATGAATTGCAGACTCTAAATCTAAATGCTCTTTTGGATCACTCAGAGTCAGAGACAAGTGGTGAATTTAGGGATAAAAGTGGTGAGTGTCTAGAGGAGGCAACCAGGGTACTTGAGCAACATGAACAACCGCCATCGACCAGCCGGATGCTTGTTCGAATTCGAATGAGGAAAATAATCAAAGTCAGACTCCACTTCAAGTACCATCTAATCAATTGTTTTCTGAGGACAATTCCTTTCCAAAACTCCCGATAAATTCTGAACCTCAATTTCTTCCAAAAACACTGCATAATCGAACCACTAGAGGTATACCTAGAGTTAATTATGAACCTATTCTTAGTTCTAACCCAAAGTATCCCATAAGCAACTATGTATCTCACCATAGACTATCAAAGCAAAGTGAGTCATTTGTGAATCAATTATCTGATGTATGTATTCCTACTAATATGCAGGAGGCTCTAAGAGATCCCAGGTGGAAGGAAGCTATGAATGAGGAAATGAAGTCACTCCAAAAGAACTCAACTTGGGAAGTTGTTTAGCTACCTAAAGGAAAAGAGACTGTTGGGTGTAGGTGGGTTTTTACAGTCAAATATAAGGCAGATGAAACCATTAAACGTTTCAAAGTTAGACTAGTTGCCAAGGGGTACACTCAAACTTATGGAATTGACTACATGGAAATATTTGCACCAGTAGCAAAAATCAATACTGTTCGTATCCTTATATCCTTAGCGGTGAATCTTGATTGGTCATTGCACCAGTTCGATTTAAAGAATGCCTTTCTGCATGGAGACCTTTAAAAAGAAGTATATATGGAGTTGCCACCAGGATGTAAGATGGAGTCAGAAGATAGAAAACATGTCTGCAAGTTAAAAAAGGCCCTATACGGTCTAAAGCAATCTCCGAGAGCGTGGTTTGGAAGGTTTACGAAGTCAATGAAATATTTTGGACACAAACAAAGTAATTCAGATCATACTTTTTTTGTGAAGCACAATAAATGAATGATTACTTGTCTCATTGTGTATGTTGATGATATGATAGTAACGGGAAATGATTTAGAATAAAGGAGTGCATTGCAAAACCATCTAGCCAGAGAGTTTGAGATGAAGGATCTTAGTCTTTTGAAATACTTTCTTGGTATTGAAGTGTCAAGATCAAAGGAAGGTATTTTTTGTAACACCCCAAGTTTCAGTATCTAAAACCTTGGCGTGTTAACTTCCATTCACATTATATGCGGAAATAATCGTTTAAAACATTTAAACGTTTCATTTACTATTATAAAAATTTTACAAAAATTTCGACAGATTCTCCTCTATAAATTGGACTTAACCAACCTGTAGAGAGACATCAAAACCATTTTACCACATAAAAATCAACTCAAACAAAAATCCAATATTCAACATACAACCCCAATTCTACTTCAAACTCCAATATCAACATACTATTTCAAATTCAATCCCCAAACTCCTCAACACAACATTTGTATCAATAAGCTTCAATTAAATGCAATAAGTGATAATATAACCAATATTAGAAATATCATAACTTATTTAAACTAATTCCAACCAAAACCATTTAAATAATGAAAGATTAAAGAATACCCAATGAAAACTTATGAAAATTACTTAATTAAATTTTGAAGAAATAACAAATTTCGGGTACTGCCTGAGTCTGTCACCAAGTGCTCTCCTCAGATCACCTAGCTTTCATCACCTGAAATGTTGGGAAGGGATTGGGGTGAGCTAAAGCTCAGTAAGTAAACTTTATGCATGAATGCATGCTTATGACATGAATGCTTTAACTTTGAAATATGTATCCCCATTCACTTTAACCTTTCAAAACTTTCAACATTTCGAACTTTCACTTAACATTTCAAAACTTTCACTTTACATTTCAAAACTTTCACTTCATTTCCATCGTGAGCTCACTTGGTGTATC
Source organism: Ligustrum vulgare (assembly GCA_963555705.1). Classification (NCBI taxonomy): domain Eukaryota; kingdom Viridiplantae; phylum Streptophyta; class Magnoliopsida; order Lamiales; family Oleaceae; genus Ligustrum; species Ligustrum vulgare. The sequence goes on along the minus strand of OY743169.1, from coordinate 70,128,792 downwards.
TTCTAGTCAATCAGAATACAGTGGGAAATTACTTATTTGGAACCAGATTATCATTCACATTTCCACCGCAAAGCGGTTTAACATTCACTTTCCCACCGCAAAGCGGTTTAGCAGTCCACCGTAAATGGTTGAACATTCCGTCGCAAAGCGACTTAATTCGGGTACGCCGGTCCCCCGCGCCCCATTTCCCACTCGCAACTTTCATGAACTAGAAGTACACCCATTCATTCTTAAAAAACTTGGGATACATAAATTTTGAACAAACTTGCACTTGACACATTTCTTTCATTTAAAAACATTTGACTTCCCAATTTCGATGCCAATGCATGCTTGATGATGCAATGACATGATAATGTGCATGCTTAAACATTCTTCTCAATAACATATGCTTTCATAAAGTAAATGCAATTTATCAAAGCAAGTAAGTTGCACGACAGTCATTTACACATAACTTTCACATTACATTCAACTTTGATGAAAATAGGGGGAAGTTTACTTACTTGAAATCCTTAGTATTTACCGTTCTGAATTTGCAAGTGGAAGAGTCTCGGATACCCGTAACGTCAATGTACCAAAATTCCTATTTACATCCATTCATAAATAAGGTATAACTTCAGATTTGAAACAAACACGTTCATCATCATATTCAATATTATAAACAAAACTCATAACTGAGGTTAACATTTCTATTAGACTCATAATTTAACTCAAACGTGTCCTTAAATCATGTCAAACACATATACCATCACATTCGAAATAAGTGTTTAAATTCAAAGGTAAGAAACATCGAAATCTTACTTATCAAATTATTCAAAAGTCAAAACTACTCAATATTATCACAACTTAATTGTCACATGGACAATTTCAATTAGCGTCCTAATTACTCATAAATCTGAAAATAACAATTATAATAAAAATGTACATTAAAATTCAGTTCAAACAACCTGATTATTTGAAATCCCTAAATTTGAAAATTTCCATTTAAGAAATCAACATTGAACCAATAGAAAGTCAATTAAATAATATGATCATTTAAAGTCAGAAATTTACATACATTCGATATCTATATTTATAGATATTAGTATCATCATAAAATTTCCAGATTTGAAATTAATACATAAAAATTGCATTCAGTTCAAAAATCATATTTAACACTTGTAACTGAGGTTGAGACTTTCATGTGACTTACAATTCAAATCAATAGGAATCTTAAACTACGTCAAACACAAATCCTACTTCCTTCGGAATAAGAGATTAAACCATTGTTTGAAATCTAACTAGTCACATTGCACAAAGGTTAATTAAAGCTATGGAATCTTCATCACAACTTGAATTTCACAAAGACAATTCCAATTAACATGCTAACTATGCGAAATATGTAAATTCTCAAAAATGACAGTAAACATTTCAATTGAATTAACAAATTCATAAATTTTGGAAAATGTGAAATTAACCCATATAAATTAAAAAATCTGAAATTTTATATATATATATATATATATATATATACAACTCTAAATATACACACATATTTACACATTATTCACTAACTGAGGTCAAGAATCTTAAAATTCATTGTATAATTTACACATCTATATATATATATATCAATACACATAAACCCGTTTGTGTGTGTGTAAAAAAGTGTGTTGTGTGTGTAAAATCGCGAGCTTGTGCACTGTCGTGTATGCGGTGACTGTGTGTGCGTGTGTTGCTGCGGAAAAGAAAAGGGCTCACCGAGGCTGGAAAGTGGTGGAGGCCGGGTTGTGGTCACCGGTGGTATGGTGTTTGACGTTGGGGGAGGCTGAGTGAGGTTGCGGGAAGAGAGAGCGACGTTGAGAGAGAGCGACGAGAGGGAGAGCGGTGCGGAGAGGGTGAGACCGAGTGGAGAGGAGCGTGAGTGATTAGATTAGGTTAGGTTAAGTTTTTTTTTTTTTTTTAAATCTTTCGGAATTTGCAAATCAGTCCCTCAACTCTCCTCTTCTGTTTAAGCGAGCCTATAATTTCTATTTACTCTCGATCGTCACTAAATTTTTCCCCCAAATTTCAAATTGGCATAATAAAATAGAAAATAACATGCTTAGGCAATAAAACAATTAATCACATAGAATTTGCACGTAAATAATAAAAATAACCAATTTATAAACTTTCGAATTGGTACATTGATCGAGACGGCGTCCAAGTCCTTCCACTACAAAATAATTCCAATTATAGGCGTTAACGATCATAAAAATTATAATTTATAATAACATTCACCACAATATTACGTGGAATCTAAAATTGCACGTAAAAATAAAAAGCGGTCTTACATTTTTTTTATCTCAACGAAAATATGCCTTGGATTTACTAAGTGAGACTAGTATGACGGCATGTAGTCCAGATAGCACTCCTCTAGAAGAAAATTTGAAACTAAACACATATCCGGATCAAGTTCCGACAAACAAGGAGAGGTACCAAAGATTAGTTGGGAGACTGATGTATCTGGCACATACTCGACCTGGTCAATTCATGCATTCACCTAGCAAAGAACATATGAATGCAGTTACTCGCATTTTACGCTACTTGAAGTCATCTCTAGGAAAAGGGATATTGTTTAAAAAATGTAACAATTTGGATGTCAAAGGATACACTGATGTGGATTGGGCTGGATCAATCAAAGATAGGCAATCTACAGCAGGATATTTCACTTTGGTGGGAGAAAATCTGGTCACTTGGCGAAGCAAGAAACAAGTTGTGGTTGCTTTATCTAGTGTTGAATCTGAATTTAGGGGAATGGCTAAGGCAATATGTGAACTATTATGGATCCATAAGTTATTAGAAGATCTGAATATTAAGTGTGAAAGTCCAATGAAGTTATATTGTAACAGCAAAGCAGCATGTGTTGTTGCCCACAATCCAATTCAGCACGATCGCACTAAACATGTGGAAGTTGATAGGCATTTCATAAAAGAGAAACTAGAAGCAAGGATCATTGAAACACCTCATGTCTTGTCTCAAGAACAGCTTGATGTCTACTCACAAAGGCCATATCAAGTTGAGCATTTCATGATGGTCTCAACAAATTGGGAATGAAGGACATCTACGCACCAACTTTAGGGGAAGTGTTGAATATTTAGAAAATATTTCCAAGTTGGTAACTTACATATTTAAATTGATTGTCATTGATCGTTTCCTAGATTAGAGATTTGTATCCCTAAACTTTAGCATTGTACAGTGGTTATATATATCCACAATATTGTAAGAGAATCATTATGAACGAATGAATAAAATATACCAAGAAATTTGATATTCAATGTAAAATATATGGTGAAAAGGTGAAAAGGAAAAATGTATATGGTTACAAAGTGGTTTGAAGAATTATGTTGTAAAAAATATGTTTTTAAATAAATTTGTCAAACAGAGGCTTAATGTAGTCATTAATCCAAAGCTCGAACTTCTAACGAAGGTAATAAATTTTGAATGAAAATTTTAGAATTGTAATATAAATAAATAAATATATATATATATATATATATATATATATATATATATATATATATATGAACATGAAAATGTACAACTACGAGAAGGGATGCACATTATTTGGACATAATGTCTTTTAAATGAAAAGACAGAAAGATCGACAAACTTGTAAGTTAAAATACATAATCTCTCACGTCAAATATAGCAAATTAAGTGCTTGTTTGATAAATTTTTGTTAAAACTTTATTAACGTCAAACTTCATTTTTAATCACTCATTTCATTATTCATTAACAATTTTGTAAACTCTGGAATCGCATATTTCATTAATTTTTATTAAAACATAATAAAACATTTATCCAAATCTTCATCAAACAATCCCTAAATTTAAATCTCATCCGAATTTAATCTTCTTCCTTTCAACAAGAATATCAATGAAACTATTGATCCATCAATCACTCCTCTCTTTTTTCTTCATTTTTTTGAATTTTCACCTTTCTTCTAAATAAAACTTGAACTCAGATCATTGATTTTGCTCTTACCACTTGAATAAAATCATCTTTCCATCTTAGATGATCTCTTACTTTATTAATGTCTACACGGTGTTGAAATAATTTTATTTCAATATCATTAAGTGGCTCACGTAACTATAAGATTTGTAACATTTAAATATCAAATTAATGTATTAATATAAATAAAGATAAAGTTTGAACCGGATATGGCCCACTTGTGATGATTAAGGGGTAAAAAAGTGGTTGAAACTGATTGAGAGTTTAAAATAAAGAGAGAATAACTCTTTATAACTGGTCCCTCTTCCTCTGCTTTGAATATCCACGTTTTTGAAAGGCAAAAACACAAGAAAAACAAGTCTCCTAAACATTAAGGAAACTGGAAGGAAATTTTTGTATAGCATGGATCCAGTTAAGTTACGTTAATATTCGTGTTGTGTGTGAATCATGCAGACGCCAATTGTAGCTAGGGCACTAAAGTTTTGTATAAATCGATCAAAGCATGAACTCGGATTTAATAATAGAGTTATTTTACACACGGAGTATGTATGTATTAAAAAAAAAGTATTTAAAAAAAAAAATTCATAAAGACTGAAAGATCAAATATCTTATATCCAACATCAATTTCAGGAAGCACCATAGAAAGGATTAATGTTACAATTGCTCCTTCTGACCCTGATTTTTGCTAAAGAGGCTATCTGTAAGTTTCTATTTATCAACAGTGTGTACTAAGGGCTTATTCAATTAAGCCATTATTGACAAGAAAATTTAGAAGATCAGCAAATTAATCCTTTCTTGTTGTAAGCCGTGAAAACGTAATCCGAACACTTCGCTTTCGCTCGTTGTTTTTCTTGGTGCTCGATGCCTTTGGATCACGCAAATAACACACATCGCCATCGCATATGTATCGACCACCGCTCTCCGATGGCTCTGAGAAACAGCTCAAGATATTGAACGAAGGCATAGTCATCTTACAATGCAATGCCCTCTTTCTCTTTATTTCTCTCTTTAATCAATATCCCATGGCCTATATATATAGATACAAGGGAAGCAACAAAGCATTGAATAATGTCATGTAAAAGTCAGTGAAATAGTTCAGGTCAGTAAAGGGAGGCTATGACTATTCACAAAATATTGTTGGGAGTCTCTTTCAAGAATATAAATTTATCATGCAATGTGGTCGACTGCGTTACATATAAGAAATTAATAGTTGGAATATATGTGTGAATGAATTTATTTATGGTCCCTTTTTCTGTCTAAGAAAAAAATGCCCATAAGCAAAATATATATACCTTTCACACTGAAGAACACAAAAAATTAACGCCAAGATGTGATTTTCAATCAAATTATCAGCTTAGAAAAAGAAGTTCATGCTTGATTTTTTATAAAAGTTGATAAAATATATAGTTGATGAAAAGTATGATAAAAAAAAAAAAAAAAAAAAGAGTGATTCTAGGAGGATATTTTTTAGAGACATTTTTAAGTGACATTATGACATGTCACACATTCATTGGGTGGTGAAAAAATAATTTGTGGGGTAGTTATTTTCACCAACCAATGAATGTATTACATATAACCGTGTCAATTAAAAATGTCTACAAAAAATGTCCATCTAGAATTATTATAAAAAAAACATGAGTTCGAGAAAAAGTTAATTTTTGAAATTGGGCAGGTCCAAAGATGTCGAAATGTCTAGACGAAGTGTTATAAAATAAATTGCCTGAATCTGTCTTATTTTTCTATTCAAGACACGTGAAAGTTTTTTTTTATGATTTTTGGTTATTTAAAAAAGATGAATAATATAGAGAGCACTAAAATATACTCATATTATAACATAAACACGCACTCACGTTTTGACAACACGTAAAGAAAGAGTTGATTATTTTGTGGTTCATGTTCAACCCCAGAAACAGAACGTCTTCAATAATGGTCCTCAAGGAAAGTCAGAATTAATATTTAGCTCATGTTTGGTACATATAAAAATTTAGATTTTACTTTAAATCAAAATCGATATCAATCTCAATCATATGTTTATGAGATTCACAATTTTTCAACAATACATCTTATTAACTGTTATCAAAATATACCAAAAACTAGATTTTTCTTTTGAGTGAAAGATATATTTGAAACCCAACGTCAGGAGCGGGTCGATCTCTTCGTGGTTTGGTCAAACGGGGATTGTTCAAGTATAAAGTTGGATTTTATTGAGGTTGACTCCGTGGCATGTGACGAAATTTTTAAAATGAAGATTTTTAGGTGCCTAGCTAGTGGCTTGTTCGGCCAATATGGTCCAGGATGGCACAAGTCAAGATAGTGCAGTTAGTGCTAGACTTAGAGCATCTCCAGCACACTCTTTATATTTAGAGAGCATTTTTTACACTTTAGAGAAAATCTATAAATTTAGAGAGCTATTTTTTTAAATTACTCCAACAACCTCTTTATCTTTTCCTCTCTATTTTTCTTTTTCCAAAGAGCATTAATTTTTTTCTCTCAAATTTTGTTATTCCTCTAGTTCTAAATAAATCACATCCCTATCAAGTATTTTTTCTGATATGTCACCTACAGCTATAAAGTCTTGCCTGGAAAGCAACTTTTGAAGACTATCTCCGATCACTTGCCTTGGCCCCTTCGAATCAACTCCCGTTAGTTTTGGCATAGCCCATCGGAACCGGTCAACAAGCATTTGAGCTATTGTACTGATTTTGAGTAGAACAAGCTGCAGGGTCCTATATTAAACCTCCCTGATAGGTCCTGCAATTGAGATGAGAATGGTGATTCTCATTTGAGCTATTGTACTGATTTTCATCCCTATCAATTACAAAATTCACGCTGGTTTCCCAAAAAAAAAAAAAAAAAAAAAAAAAAATTCATGTTGAAGAAAAATTGCAAACACAGAGAACAAATATACACACATATGAATATAGCGTGGACAGTGGATACAAGGGTAGTTGAAAATGAGGTTGATAATTGTGCATGATATTTAATAAAGAGAGAGGGAGGGTATTGAAGAGTGAAATAATCCAATGTATTTAATAATAGAGAGTGAGTTTGGCTCTCCAAATTTGGAGAGCCAAATCCACTCTCTAAATTTAAAAGTTAATTTAAAGAGGCTGCTGGAGTATCATTTTAGGACCTAACTCTTTAAATTAAAGAGGATTTTGAGTTTAAAGAGTCTACTGAAGATGCTCTTAGACGCTTCTTTGTTTGGCATTTTTTTTTTATCATAAATAAATAATATAATATTTTCGAAGTAAAATATTTGATTAAAAATTTATTTGAATAAATGTATTATATATAAACAAGTTTATCAACACAAAGGCCAATGTTCACTTTTTTTTTTTAAGAAACACCATGATGACCAATTTCTAAGGTATTAGGTTGAAACGGAAACATGAAATAGTTTTAAATTTAAAAAATAAAAATCTATATTATATATTAAAGCAGAACAGCCGTCAAAATTTTTCCCGCCTATTTTCAGTTTCTATTTTTGGAATTTTTTTTTTTTTTTCAATTGAATTTCCGGAATTGAAAAATGAGTTGTTGACAATTAATGAGACATTTAATGTGAGAAAGTGTGTAATGCATTGTAAATAGGCACTTGACCACATGTATTGAATGCTAATAATTTGTCTACTCTCTCTCTCTCTCTCTCTCTCTCTCTCTCTCTCTCTATATATATATATATATATATATATATATATATATATATATATATATATATTTCCTGCAATTTTTATGGATCCTACAAGAAATAATTGTTGACATAACATTTATTTATATTCCAATTCATTCACTTTACTCATTAATCCATCCAAATTTGTAATTGTTTTAACATCGATGAATCATTTCATTGTACGTATTTTTCATATTTTGAAAATCAAGCTAATTATATTTAGGTAACAATATTCATACAACACATTTTTTTTAAATTTACACCATAGTTTAATTGCAAGATAGATCTTCGGTATTTGTTTAGTTTTGCTTTTATATCCTTAACTTTTTTTTAATCACATTGTTATTTATAACATTCAATTAATTAATAAATTTTATTTCTAATCACAAATTTTATTCAAATATTCTGCTAATTTGCATTGAAAGGATGTGCAATATTTTTTTTAACTTTTGTATTAATTATTTATTTTGATTATTTAAAAATATGAGAGATAAATAATTGTTTTTCGCCAACAAAACAAATATATTATATGAAAATCGTCTCAAAAGACAAGATGTGAAAATTAATAAAGAGTTGATGATAAAAAAATTACAAATTTTTTTAATATAACTATTATAATTTGAAGTAATTTTATTGTTTGTTCTTTTTTGTTTAGTTAAAAATATTAGTGACAAGTAAGTTTGTTTGCATTAATATTCATCATTAATTGATTTATAAAAAATAAATTTTATAAATAAATTAATACATTTGGAAAACTACACATTAACTTTGAAAAACAAAAATAGCTTTACTTTTTCGTGCATTATTTGTGCATTAATTAGATTAATATTTTATTAAATTTTAATATTTGTTCTTTTTTGTTTAGTTAAAAATATTAGTGACAAATAAGTTTGTTTACACTTCTTAATAGATTTTTTTTTTTCAGAAAACGGTAATTTTTTTTTTTTAAACAAACGGTGACTATTCATTTTTTTTAATTATTTGAATTAAACTTGCTAAATCAACGTAAGAGGTACTGATGATAATTAATAATTTATTGAAACTAAAACTAATTATTATGTCATCACATTAAAAAAATATGAATGGTATTATGGAAATCATTTTACGTAGTGAAATTAATTACTATGTTATGGATGACGTGTTGACTGTATTTGGCCTGGAGACCCATTATTTGGAATAATGTTGTTTGAAATAGTAAATTTTTTGGAAATGTGTAGTTAAAAATTGGAGAATATTTTTGAACTTATGTGTAGATTATTTTATTGGTATAATGTGTGGTTGAAAATGAGTTTTTAAAAAATGAAATTTAAAAATAATAGGTACCAAATAGGGGCTTGATGATGCGTTTAGTGTAATGGGAAATGAAATTGAAATTATTAAGGATGTTCATTATAATACTTAACAACGCTACTCCAAACAATGTGCAAATATCTTTTATTTTCGATAAAAAAAATAATATCAATTTTTTTTAACAACAACTTCAATTTTTTTTTTAATTATTTTTTTGTGAAAAAATGTGGAAAACTTAATAATCATTTACTACTTAAATATATAAATTGATTTTTATTACTCAAAGAAGCTATTATAATTTGAAGTAGTTTTATTGTTTGTAAAATTTTATTAATTATTTTAATATATTATTTTTTATGCATTTTGTGTACAGGAGAAATCTTATCTTAATAATAATAATAATAATAATAATAATAATAATAATATTATTATTATTATTATAGGATGTTGGCTCATGTTTTCCCGCCAAAACTGCTCTCCATTTTTTTTTTTTTTTTTTGCCTTCCTCACGGTCAAATTGTGGCAGTTATTTGTCTGACTTATGATGATGAGGATCAGTGCATTGGTACTGACAAATTGTTTAATCCTTTTTTTTATCTAACTTTGTTTAATCAATTCTATAATGCATTGATTCATTAATTGGATCATTTTCATATGGATTTCAAGGACAAATTATGTAACATTCAAGAATGGAAAAAAAAAAAAAAAAACTATTTCCGTTTGAGAAATAGAAATTTTATTATTTTAATTTTTTTATCATTATTATATTTTGACATTAGTAAAAATATCTACAAAAATATTATTTGTAACGTTGAACAACATTAACGCAAGAAATAAAAAAACATTGTTATTTTCAAAAAATAAATTTAATTCACGAGTAATTCTTTTTCATGTATTGATTGATATTCTGCACAATTAAATTAGAAAGTTTTAATATCCTAAATTTTAAGGATCCTAAATTTTAAAGAAGTGTTTTGTAATTTACATTGAATTTTGCTATTGAAACTTTTATGTTTCTTCATATTCTTTCTCATAAAATATGAATTTAATTGTTTTCGTTGTGTATTTCTCACATTTTCATTAATTAATAATTATATTTATTTTTTCCGTGCAACGCACGGTGCGAATACTAGTTGTAAGGTAAAATGGTAAAAACTTGGTCGGCTGGTGAAACCTCGGTCCATGGGCCGTTCGAGCTCGTCCATATCGTCAAATGAGCCTAGCATATTTTGGCGAGCGGCTAATTGTGAAGCACAATTGTTCTCGTCTTCTTCTATAAATATCACTAAAATTCTCTCATTTTTCACAACAAATCAATAATTTACTACTCTCTCCTCTCTTCTACATTATCTAAATTCACAACCAAATTACTATTATTCAATTCAATTATAAATTACTTCAGTTTCTTTACTACGTACATTATCCAATTTATTATTTACAAGTTTTATGCTTACAAATGACATATTTCATCTTCATTCAATTTACATTCGTTTCAACATGAGAACAATACATATATAACTAAGATAGGTAGAAGATACAATTTGAAAGTTAACAAAAATTGTTTAAAACTTCTAAAATCAAGTAATAATTAGATTTTATAAATTAAAAGGAATCACTAAATATATTTTATTAGTTAAATATATTAAGGTCACAATACTATAGAATTTAATGTCAGAATAATATACAAATTATGATCACAGTCATAAATCAAATTTTAGAGATCACATTTTATCAAATTAATTGGTTGGTACTTATTTATCGATCACATACAAAAAATTATTTGGTCATGAATTTTTTTTATCACAAATTATTTCTCAATCACAAAGAACTTACCGTCAACCATATTGTTTCTCTTCTTCATTTTAGTTAAGTGAAAATAAGTCGAGTTTTTTGATGTTTTGGTATGGACAAACTATCTTTGAAGCTAATTAGGGATTATTGGCATCAAATTTTATAAAAGTTTCTAGATTCAGCTGTAATGTATAATATTAATACGGAATATATAGATTTAAACATGATTCTATTCATGATCTTGACCATAAAAATTAATTATTATAAATCATAAAACATACCAGAATCCATAGCAATAATGTTGAAAAGTTATAAGTTTCTGCCACGGCTTTAATTGAATCCCGAATAATAATTGATTTGAAATTCGCCTTGTCTCCCTTAACCTAATCATTTAGTTGTGTTACATAAATTATGAACTTCAATGATGGAATTTGAGTTCAGTATATATAGGTAGAGAGAGGGGCCGAATTTCCTATGGACTTTTAATCTCAACCGTCCATCAAAGTTATAGCATTAATAAGAAATAATACTAATTAAACCAGGTTTCTATTAATTCAGCAGGTGACCTAATTAAACCAGGATATATAATATGGACCACATATTGAGAAGCTATTAATTTCTAACAGTCTCCCACTTGATCCATATGACAATCTTATTTATGGTTTCATATAGGAATCATTAGATGCGCAAAAATTGCTGAATTAATATATATAAAATATTTATCGTAATTACCTTAATTGAATCGCTGATAAGATTCATAGCGGTTCCATGTTAATTAAAGAACACCGTTCCTTCCATGTACTACTGATCAATAATCCAATTAACAAAGTGTATAGCAAAGCAATCATAATGGTCCCCGTAATGTCCTAATTAAAAGACTATTTATTTTATTATCATCCATTTACATAACGTATACAAAATGGAAATATAAAATTCAGAATTGTCAATAATGAAATTTCAAAATAACGTTAACATAAGAACATGGAGCAATCCACATACAAGAAAAGAAACCATTTGTTACACTCAAGACCCATTGCTTCAGCATGATTCTTAAATGTCTTGAGTTGTAACCATTTAATTAGTGGATCTGTGAAATCAATCACCTCAAGGTGATCAGTATAGCTTAATGTGAGCATATATTTCTGTGTTCCCTATAATTATCTCAAATTTTCCTTAGCAGCTTTCCAATGATCAATTCTTGGATTGTTTTTGTAAGGGCCCAACACACCGACTGTAAAGCTAAAGCTAATGTCTAACCTGGTGCATTCATGTGCATATATTAAGCTTCCTACAAGAGAAGCATAAGGGAAAAAAATTCATTCGTTCATGTTCCAATTTAGTTTGAGGACACTGGTCAGGCTGAACTTATCCCCCTTCTGAATTGGAACAACATTAGGATCGCAAGACGCCATATTATATCTTTCCAAAACTTTTGTGATATAGGCATTTTAAGACATTCCCAAAAATCTACGTGATGTATCACGAAATAATTCTATTCCAATAAAGAATGATGCATCTCCCATATATTTCATTTCAAAGTTTTGGGAAAGAAAATCCTTAGTTTCCCGTAATAAACCAAGGTCACTGCTGGCAATTAATATGTCATCAACATATAGAACAAAAAATGCAAACTTACTCCCACTGATTTTCAGGTATATACATTGATCAACAATTTTTTCAGTAAACCCAAAAGAAATAATGGTATTGTGAAACTTGATATACCATTGTCGTGAAGCTTGTTTTAGTCCTTATATTGAATTCTTTAACAAACAGACCATGTTTTCCTTTCTATCTGTAATGAAGCATTTTGGTTGTGCCATGTAGAGTTCTACTTCCAAACTCCCATTAAGAAAAATTGTTTTCACATCCATTTGATGTAGCTCTAAATCAAAATGAGCAACTAAAGCCATAATGATTTGTAATGAATCCTTTTTAGAAACTGGAGAGAAAGTTTCATTGAAATCGATGCCTTCTTCCTGATTAAACCCTTTGGCTACAAGTCTGGCTTTATATCGTTCGATATTATCATGAGAGTCATATTTTGTTTTAAAAATCCATTTACAACTAACTTTCGTGTGCCCTTCCGGTAATTTAACCAAAAATCCCATACTTTATTAGAAGCCATAGATTTCATCTCCTCAAACAATGCATCGATCCATTTTTCAGATTCTTCACATTTAATGGTTTGTGTGTACGTACCGGATCTTTTCTTATCCCTATGTTAAATTCAGATTCTTTTAAGTGCAACACGTAATCATCCGGAATAGCTGATTTCTTGGGTCTTTGGGACCTCCTTAATGCTACTTTTGGTGTTGCATTTACATTTGGTTCAATGACGACAGTCTCATTATGGAGTTCAAGATTATTGACATTTTGTTCTACGTCATTGATTGGATCAACAACAACATTAAGGAGAACTATGTCATTTAAAATTCGTGGTAAGGGAATTGGTACCCGAATTTCTTGAATAATCACTTCTTTAACTTTATCACTCTCACTGACTTCGCCATTCTCAATGAATTTAGCATTACTGATTTTTACAATTCTCGTACTATGATTAAGACAGTAAAACCTATACCCTTTTGATTTTTCTGAATATCCAATAAAATAACCACTAATGATTTTTGGATCCAGTTTCTTTTCTTGTGGATTATAAATGCGTGCCTCCGCTAGGCAGCTCCACACATGCAAATGTCTTAAACTTGGTTTCCATTACTGGAAAGCCGATTTAAGATATACACATCTTCTTGAACCAGCTTATTGGTTAATTCATTCACATTCCACGTATCCTTAATCGTGTTATAATGAATTTGAAAAGGACCATACTGTTGAGACAACGAGTTTAGGATAAATTGGACTTGGAACGAATCAGCCACTGTCATGCCCAATTTTCCTAATTTTGCAGCCAGATTAGTCATGTCAAGTACATGTTGTTGCATAGTTTTGGAGCCATCAAAACGGGTTATGGTGAGTTCAGACATAAGTTTTCTAGCAATTGCTTTATCGGCAGTCTTAAAGCGTTCAGTTATGGTAGATAAGTATTCCTTAGCTATCTCGGTTTCTTTGATGGAAGATTTAATGTTGGAAGCAGTGGTTAGGCGCATGAATTTCAAGTACAGTTTGTTGGCTCTATTCCAAGTATTGAAGGCTTTAACTTCATCTTCTGTGGACGAAGCATTAAGATCAGCAGGTTTGTCCACAGTAAGATCCAAATCAATATCAAGAACCCCCAAACTGAACTCAACACGCTCCTTCCACTCCGAGTAGTTAGTTCCATCTAGTTCAGGAACGAAGTTGATATAGGTATTAAGTTGAGCAGGATGTGGAATTGCATTATAGAAACAAGCTCACTACATTTAATGTAGCGACCGAGAAAAATTCTATAACAATAAAAGTTAAATTTATTTAAATTGTCGCTACGACTTCACCCGATGAAAACGTGTTCGCCTAGCCAATTAAATTATTTTAAGATTTCAAGAAAGAAATTTAAATCCGTTTAAATCTTTAAGTCCAATTTGAGATTTCCAAAATTTGTCGAAAATCATTATCTCATTTTTAAATTTTCATTTTTAAACCTGAGACTTTATTTTAATCCAATAATCAAAATTTTAAATATCATTATTATTATTATTACAGAATCTATTCAGACAGTAACTCCCAGCCCATTACCATTCCAACTCCAAAACGTCTAGGCTAATCAAGTTCGGTTACAAAACTCTTCCACTTCTGCCATGTATAAATTATGTCGTCCTCTCCATTTCCTTTCCCACACGAGCACATTGCAAGAATTTGGGTAAGAACACTTGATGTCTCATACCTCTATCTTAAGCTGAACACACTCACTGTCAAAGATATCAGCAGCCCCTCATTCATCAACATCTAACTGAGAATCATTTGTCGATCAAAACCCAGATTTCCAAATGCACCACCACAGTCGTCTACTGCCTAGCCTATCAAGCACAATGACCAATTTTTTTTAACCACCATGACGCTGCCACAACCGTCCCCAACCGAGCAGCTGATTCATCGAAGCCAATCAAACCATCACAACCATTCCATGGTCAAGCTTCATCTAACAACACCACCATCGAACCAATTCGAACACCACTCCACTATCGAGCCCAACTCCAGGCAGCACCATTCAAGGCCAACCGACATTGCCCCATTTCGAATTCCCAAACATCCAACGCACGGACAACCAAAAAAAAAAACCCAAAACAAGAAATAAGTGAACTCAGTTACTTACCTCGATCGCCGACTAATTTACCGGTTTTTAACACCCAAAAATAGCGATTTTTAACTTCGTTTCCAGCCACTGTTTCGCACCGAAATCACACCTAAAACTCATGCCCAGATCCCAAATTTGAATACCCATCCTTACCGCCGCTCGCCCGCGCCCTGCGTTGGCGTTTCGCCGGCGAAATCGCCGGATTTCGTAGCGTCCTTCCCGGCGTCGCTGCATTCGCTCTCTCTCTCTTTGCTTCTCCAGTCATGAAATGGGGAGAGAGGAAATAGATCTGATATATATTTTCATTTTCAAGATTTACACTTTAGTCCCTTAAGTATCAAATTTATTTTAATTCAGTCCCTTAAGTTTTGAGAATGATTTAAATCAGCCCCTTTCACTTTAAATTATTTAATTCAGTCCCTACTAGTTTAAAATGATTTATTTTAACCCTGTAGTTTTAAAAGATATATATGTATATTTATAAAACTCAAGTTTTAAAAGATTTACATTTTAGTCCTCAAATGTTTAAAAGCAATCATTTAAGCCCTATATTTTTAAAGTCTTCTGATTTTGTTCATATTGATTTCAAATGATATATATATATATATATATATATATATATATATATATATATATATATATATATATATATATTTATAAATCTCAATTTTCAAAGTATTCATTTTAGTCCCTAAACTTTCAAAACATCATTTTCAGTCCTCAAATTATAAATTATTATTTTTAAACTATAAATTACTAAAGACTAAGGCTAAATTATGGGCTGGACGAAGCGTACGGAGAATTAAAGAATGAAATCATTTCCCGCTCAACTTTGTACTCGTCGGATTTAAGGTAGACTCATACTCAATAATTTATTTAGCTATGATTTGCATGTGAATCTGAAATTATGTAAATCATATATGATGTTATGTTCATGTGATTAACCATGAGGGGTAAGACGGGCAAATGCTCTCCCAAAATTGGTGTAAGAAGAAGAAATGTTATATGCGCTATAACTTCCATGCATAATTGCATGTTGAATTAAGACAAGACAAGGCTACTTTCCGCACTTATGTGAATATGTGTTATGTTATGATATTATGAGAAAAGTATGTTAGCATGATTACATGTTTATGTGCAATTTATGGATTAAGTGAATTATTCGGTTATGAGTTTGCTGAGTATTTCTTAGAAATACTCACCTCGTTATTAACAATTTTTGCAGACTTCGGAAGCGGTGGCGAGTGATGGACTCAAGTGGCAAAGAGATAACTAAGTGTTATTTCAAATATTAAAATTTCCGTTTATTTTAAGTCAAATTTTATTTTTGGTAACGACTATGGAGGATTTGAATTTTATTTTATGAAAAATTTAAATTTTCAATTATTTCCGCTAAATGAATATTTATTTTTAAATTTAGTTTGAGACGATGAAGTGGCGTTTCGAGTATTTAGAACTCGGGGCGTTACATTTAATCTTTGAGTTAAAAACACAATAAACATATATGACTAAGTTTTATTCATAAGTGAGTGATCAAAACTAACAATCAAACAAGTATGGTATATGTGGATATCCTACACTTGCTTAATTGCAGAAATAAATCAACCCCATAACGTTTATTCTACTATTAACACATGGTATACCTGTGGGTAACGCATAACGCAATTGAATAAACTGACAGTAATATTACTTAGTCTAACATTCATCAACATAATATGAGTCCACTGTTGTGAACATCAACCAATAATATGAATGTCACATATGACAACAATATGCGTGTACTAAACTGAAACCACTGTGGTGATTATTAATTTAGCATGATATGTATATTTCAATTCGAATGGTATGCATGACTTTGTAGAAGCATACTTCATATCATTAATATTGACAAAATAATAATATTTGCCAAAACATTGAGATTCTTTAAACCTTAAGAATTGAGTAATCAATAAGTTGGAGGGTTAAATTGCAATTTGATTGTACTTGATCGGCCAATTATGAAAGATTTTAAACTTTAAGGATTAAATTGCAATTTTTCCAAACCTTTAGTGGCCAATTTATTATAATCTCAAACTTTAGGGACTAAATTAGAAGATTTTCAAACTTTATGGACTGAGTTGTAAAATCCAGAACTTTAAAAGGCCCAACTTAAATAATTTTATAAATTTGGGGCTAATATAATAAAATTCAGAACTTTAAGGGCCAACTTAAATGGTTTTATAACTTTATGATTAAACATTATTCACAACAAACAAGGGGGACTCGGTGTGCAAATAAACATAATTTTTTCCAAAATTGCAAAGGTAGCCCTGAAGATTTCAAATTTCCGAACGAAGTCCATACCCTAAAAAAAATTTGATTTGCACGTAGGGTTAAACCCTAGACCCCAACCCTAATTGCCACCCCTCATTACGGAGAAAGTGGCGCAGCTACCGAGGTTTCAACAGCCTGCAACACCATTCCAGGCGCTGCAACCCAGATGTACAGCGTCGCTGTGAGCTACGCTGCAACCAACGCGTGCAGCAATATTGCAGCGCTGCGCGCCCAGTGCGACGACGGTAGCCATTCAGATTCCATCCAAAATTCGACTCATCAACCGGCCAGATTCAAATACCAATCAAAATCCAACCATAAATATATTCAAAATCAGATTCCACACCGATTTCAAAATAAATCCATGAGGAAATACGTCTCAATAGCCGGGTTATTCAACCCGTTTTTCAAAATACCCATTGAACCAATATAAGTTAAAAAAAATAAGGTTTATTACTCACAAAGACGAAGATACCCTTCCAATTATTCCAACATTCTTGGTACGTCTTCTTCCAGTCCGTCCAAACACTCGGTTAGTTCAAAACTCTCTCATTTCTCTTGGTCCGTCAAAGAAGGGTTCTCTCTCTCAAAACAAAACTTGGTTTGGCAATAAGAACATCAATACATCATCATCTTCAAACTAATACAAGGTTAGTTTACATTTTTAGTTTTGAATTTTAGATTTACAACTTGGGTGTTTAGATTGGAAGTTTTCATAAATTTCATGGAGTTTAGATTGATATTTTGATGATTTTATTGACGGAGCTCGCCGGAAATGGCGAGCTCCGCCTTCCTTTTGTGGCTGGGCGTTAATGCCTAGCCTGTTGAAGAAGAGGTCCGGCCGACAGACTCCATCCGACGGACCAAAGGGTGCCGGACCTATTTAAAGTTGGTCCGGCCGGACCAAAAAATAATTCTCGGGCCTGTCCGACGGACCGACAGTCCGACCGGATTGGTCCGGCTGGACGGACAGGTTTGGTTCGGCCGGACCATTTTTTTCAAAAAATTTGTTATTAATATTATGATACTAAAAAAAATATTATCGAAATTATTTTTGTAATAAATGATAAATAATGCTAAAAATTAACAAAACTAATTAGAATTTTATAATTTATAATGTAAAAGGGATAAATATTTTCATTACTACTAATAATAAAATTTATTGGGATTAATAAATATAGTTATAATTTCATAATTGTAACAAAAAATGTAATAATTTCGACAAAAATATAATTATAATTTCATAATTTGCTAATAAATAATTTAATAATAATAATAATAATATAATGTTATTAATAATTTCATTACAATTAGAAATAAGAAATATAGTTATAATTTCATAATTTTCTAATAAAAATGTATTAATAATATCAAAATAAATGTAATTATAACTTCATAATTGTATCAAAATATATAATAAATTCATAATGTTAATAAATGTAATTATAATTAAATAATGTTGATAAAAATTTATTAACATTTTTTAAAATAATTAGAAATAATAAATATGAACTATAATCTCATAAATGTAAAAATATATATAATAGTTTCATAACGTTAATAATTGTAATTATAATTTCGCAACTTTAAATAAAAATGAAATACAATAATAGTTAATAATGTTAACATATATATACCATAATAATAATAATAATAATAATAATAATAATAATAATAATAATAATAATAATAATAATAATAATAATAATAATAATAAAGTTTTCCCTTCAATGTTTAATTTTCATACTTGTTCATTTACATGCGGTAGTCTACAATTTAAAATGGTTAAATTTATGGATATTGCGACATACTTTTTTGAACTATGATTTTAACATTTGAAATTATTGCAGGATGAAGTATGCGATTGATCTTGAACTGAGAGAGCTTCCAGCTAAAGTTTCCCAGTACATGAACTATAACTGTTTCGCCACAGTTCTAAAGAGTCTTGATGAGTATCATCAAGATATCTTGAAGCGATCTTTCCTATGGCGATTCAAAGAATTGACCAAGATGCAGTTTGCACCGCAGATTATAGATTCTCTAGTACTTCGACTTCTGAAGCCGGTCGGCGGTGGTGTCTTCAGTTTTTGCTTCGGGGATGGGAAGATAGTCACTTTTTCCACTTTTGAGTTTTCCTTCATCACGGGATTAAAGTATGGTAGCTAAAGGGCCCCAAAACCCCGGAAACGCTCAAAATCCAAGCTTCATCTCAAATACTTCAAAGGAAAAAGGACCATTACAAGGGGGAGCTCGAGAAAACTTTACTGACCTGTCCCGATATATTGGACAAATTGAAATTAAGCATGGTCTATATTCTTGAGAGCTTCGTGAAGGGCAAGCAATCAAGAATGGTATCGACTTATATGCTTTGGACGTTGTTGATGATATTGAAGCCTTCAACAACTATCCATGGGGGTTTATAATTTATGTCGATACAGTCAACATATTAACGAAAAACCATTTGATGTCGACTGCGGAGAAGGCCCCCGCAGAAGTATGATGCGTACGGCTTCCCTTTGGCTCTGCAGGTAATAATTTTAAACTTTTCATTTTGAATTAGTTTATTATGTTTTACATCTTCCTAATAATTGTAAGTTTCACAGGTATGGGCATACGAGGTTATTCCCGCCTTAGGTGACAGGTGAGCAGTTAGGACGGAGACGCGATTTTCTCGGATGCTACATTGGAGAGCAACGGAGACGCCAAGCACTAAGGATCTTTCGGTTATCCTCGATGATCCTCATGGGAGCGTTTAGAAATTATTATTAATGTAATATATGGCTTGACACATGATTTATAAATTGTTCGAACGTTAATATATTAGCTCGAAGTCCTTCACGAGTTGACGACTTCGATCAAAGAGGAGGAGCAGGACTACATGCGTGGACTGGTATGTACTGTAATTTTAGATTTTTATTTACCTTTTGGGTTAAATAATTAATTTCATTTCTGTTTATTTATCTAGGATCACCGCAGTCCAGTACGAGACATATCCCTGCCGCTCATGAGATCTCATTCACCGGGGACATCTCGCGTACCTTTATGCTCCCCCATTCCCCCAGTATGTCCTGTAATTTTAGATTTTTATTTTCCTTTTGGGTTAAATAATTGATTTTCATTTATGTTTATTTATCTAGGATCACCGCAGTTCAGTACGAGACATGTCTCCGCCGCTCATGAGATCTCATTCACCGGGGACATCTCGCGTACCTTTACGCTCCCCCACTCCCCCGGTATGTCATGTAATTTTAGATTGTTATTTACCTTTTGGGTTAAATAATTAATTTTCATTTATATTTATTTATCTAGGATCACCGCAGTCAGTTACGAGACATGTCCCCGCAGCTCATGAGATCTCATTAACCGGGGACATCTCGCGTACCTTCACGCTCCCCCACTCCCCTGGCATGTCATGTAATTTTAGATTGTTATTTACCTTTTGGGCTAAATAATTAATTTTCATTTCTATTTATTTATCTAGGATCACCGTAGTCCAATATGAGACATGTCCCCCCCCCCCCCCCGCTCATGAGATCTCATTCACCGGGAACATATCGCGTACATTTACGCTCCCCCACTCCCCCGGTATGTTCATGGATTCAGTTTTTAATAAGCCGTAATATTTTACTAGGGTTAGTTTATTTTCTATTATATTAGTTGGAGTTTATAATTTGTATTTGATAAGTTTATGAGTTGAGAATTATTTTGGGAGTAGTTGGTGATATGGGAGTCTTATTGAGTTGTGGTTGATGTTTAAGTTGTCTTGGTTGAGTGTTTGAATGTTTTTGGTTTATTATGACATTTTGATGTCCTTTTACAGGGTGGCTAAGTCCAATTTTAAGCGGAAACTCTGTCGAAAATTTTGTAGAATCTTAAATAAACAATATTTGACATTTAATTTTCACTTTTATTTTATCTAGGATCACCGCAGTCCAGTACAAGACATATCCCTGCCGCTCATGAGATCTCATTCACCGGGGACATCTCGCGTACCTTTACGCTCCCCCACTCCCCCGGTATGTTCATGGTTTTAGTTTTTAATAAACTATAGTATTTTAATGATCATATTTACATGTTATAATATTTGATTAAATAATAAATTTCCATTTTTATTTTCAGGGCCCAGTACCTCACATTGATGATTTGTTTTGAGCGTCTGGTAGGGGTCATTCGTGATGAGATGTATGCCCTTCTGGATGATCTCAGAGGTAAGGTTGACGCCCTCCGACGTAAGGTCGACACCCTTAGGGATGAGCTCTGAGGTGGGCATGGAGTATCAGAAATGATGCTATAGCATGATGAGCTGGATGATATGATAGCTCGGATGATAGAGCAGGGTTTTTGCAGGGTGCCGACATGGGTGACTGGGGATGTGACTGAGGTGGTAGATGGTGAGGCGTCACATGCATCGATGGGAGTGGAGGTGGAGTTGGAGGAGGTGCTTCGGTTGGCAGAGGAGGAGGTGCCTCGGGTGGCGGAGGAGGAGGTACCTCGGGTGGAGGCGGAGGAGGTGCCTCGGGTGGCGGAGGAGGGGGTACCTCAGGTGGAGGTTGAGGTGTCTCGGGTGTCTGAGGATGTGATTGATCTGCGTGTGTCGACGGAGATTTCAATGGGGGTGGCAGAGGAGGTGTCTCAAGCATTGGAGGAGGTACCTCAGGTGTCGGAGGTGCCGGAGGATGAGTCGACTGAGGTGTCGACCGAGATGGTCGAGAAGAGGGGACGGAAACATACTGTCGAGGTGAAGGAGCAGATTATTAGTAAGAGGACAAGACAACCCTCACAGCATGTTCTTTCTCCCTTCACGGCCGAGGCGAAGAAGACAACATTTGTGGACGGCACTTATGTCAACTTATTCAGCGAAGCCGATCCAGCGAAGAAAAAGGTGTTCGATATGTGGTACTATAAACATAGGTCGAAGTAAGTTTCTTATGATTTTGTTTGTTTATTTCTTAAATGTTAAAATGATTGTATATGATTTTCTAATTCTTTATTCATTCAGGTTTCGCTTCGCCATTGGGAAGACAATCATATTTGATGCCAAAGATTGGTTCGGAATAGTGTTCAAGATCGGAGCTTGGCTTGCCGACGATGTGAGTGCATGATCGTAATTATGTGAACTCACTATATTATATGTTGATTTGATAATATTTAATTCGATTATGTCTTATGTTGTAGCACTTTGATCTTGCGATGGAGTTATTGCGCGATAGGACAAGGAGGTACCTGAAATCATTCGGCTTCCCCGAGCGAGTTATCATGTGCTGCAGCTTCAAGAAAGCTATCGACATCGAGTATGCAAATTACGAAAACAGCCCTACATCGTACATTTTTCCAGAATATATGTTGGAATACGTAGCAGGGTAGAGCCGGTGTGTGGCCAGTCGTGGACGGGTTGTACACACCTTTATGTTCCGGTGATCACGAACTCACATATTATTGCTGTTGAGATCGTGTTTGCTCAATCGAAAATGTATGTATACAACTCCAATCATGGTTGTCTTGCAATGTCCCAACTGCAAGAAGCTCTACTATTGTTGGCAGTCATCGTTCCCCTTATGGCTAAGCGTGCTGGAATTGTTGTTGAATACTTTATTACAATCGTATTCTAGTATTTAATTAAATTCTTAATTATGTTTATTTATTTCACTAACTTTTTTTAACATAAAGTGGCGATTGTGGCATTTTTGCAATAAAGTATATTGTTTTCTTGAGCATCGGACGAGATGTCAGGATGATCAATCAAGAACATATACAGAAATGAAGGATTAAATTAGCTACTTATTTATATATGTACAATTGTAATCCATAATAATTTGAAATGTAAAATTGTAATTTTTTATATTTAATATATATTTATTTAATTGACAATTTTTTTATTACTATTAAAATTACTATTGCACATTATTAAATTACATCTTGGTTGATAAGAGTTAGTTCGTGTCGATTACAAAAAATTGAAAAATTGTCGATCCGGCCGACCATGTGGTCAATCCGGCCGGATCAAGGGGCCGGCAGCCGGACCACGGTCGGTCCGGAAGGATCGTGGGTCCGACCGACCAAGGTCGGTCCGGCCGGCTCGACGTGATTGGTCCAGCCGGTAATGTCTAGTTGGTGGTCCGGTCGGACCGACTGCTTGGTCCGGCTGATGGGATTTGGATTTAGGTTTTAGGGCATGAAATAATTGTTAATTTAAAGTAAATTATGTGAATTGCTGCACAATCTATAAGGTAAATATTTTTGGGGAAAAAAAGGATATCTTAGGTTATCCTAAATATGTGATTATTATTAAATAATTATGAAAAAAAATTTGTTCATTTCACCTTCTCGAGATTGCTTTCACAAAATTGTACAAGGCACGTGCCACAAGGATAATCGAAAATCATTTTTATCTTCGTCTGATTCTCCACATTTACAGCTTCACTTTAGCAAAATTAAACACTAAAATAGAAAACTAAATTACTAATGACATCAGCAGATTAATCTTCTGTTTTAGTGTTTGATTCTGAGGAATGAAGTCGTAAAGGTGGAGATCGCAGAAAGTTGAAAATGGATTCCAATAATCTATGCAGCATATGCTTTGACAACTTCTGTGAAAGTAATCCCGCGAAGGCGAAATGTTCATGAATTGCTTATCTTACCGAGGAATAGAATAAATGTTTATTGGGGAAAAACAAACGATTGTGGGGCACCACAAACGTGTCATTATTAAATAATACCGAAATAAAAAATTTATGCATTTCACCTACCGCACTTTCGCGATATTGGAAACTCTCCAGTAGATGTTATTCTAGATGTATGTACACATCCAGGAGTGCGTCAAGGGACATTCGGTGGTAGTAAATTATCGAGCGGGTGCAAGTGTTCGGGAAGTTCCCACTCAGCCTCATTTGGTAGAGGAAATATAATTTCAGCATATGCTTCTCTCCAAAAAGCAGTCGTGTAGTATTCAGTTGATAATGAATGTGGTGAAAAGCCTCAATGTCTAGCAACTGCAACTCCATGAGCGCATGAAAATCTCTCAAGCTGAAACTGTATACACGTGCACGTGTTGTCATTCAAGTTCACAACATAACCAACATTACGTTCGCATACGAAATTGAATTGAAACTGATCCAGTGGCTCCACGGCCAACCTTCTAGCCAGGTCTAATGTCTTGAAGAGTTTGGTTTCCATGGCAGGGGTGAGATAAGATGTGTATGATTGAGATTTCTCGAGTATATCGTGAAACCAAACCTGTAACTTCTCCCTAATGTTCTCAATCATTTCCAGAATTGGTAATTCTCGATCCTTCTTAAATAATGCATTCAAAGATTCCACGTTATTTGACGTCATCATATTGTATCGACGTCCTGGAAATTGACATCGTGCCCAATGTTGAATTCCCAGTTTATCTATTAAGTACCCCGAGGCATCCTTACTCTTGTTATCTATTTAGATCATGAACTTATTATAATCTTCAAAAGTGTATGCCTCTGTCGCTCTCTTAAACAAGGAAACAATCCCATTGCCACGGTACTTCGTCTTCAAATTTCCTTGTATATGGTACATGCAATAACCATGGTGTGCCTCGGGAAAAACTTCAGTGATATCATTTATGATAGAATTTCCCCGATCAGTTATAAAAGCAAGGTCATCGACATCTCCAATTACTTCCCTCAACTTTGAGAAAAACCAATTCATCGCTAGGTCATTTTCGCTATCCACTATGCCAAACGCAAGAGGGTATATTTGAATGTTAGCATCTTGACATGTAGCAATAATCAACTTGCCTTCATATCTAACTTTCAATGTTGTACCATCTACTAGAATTAGAGGTCGCATCGATCTTCTAAATCCTTTTATGCATTGTCCAAGAGCCATGAAAAAATACTTGAAGCGATTATCGTCGTCAGCCTCAATAAAGAATGTCGAACCAGGATTAGTTCTCGACATGTTATGACAATACCTGACCAATTTTTCATAACTTTCCTCGGATAAACCCATTAATCCTCTAACGCACATTCTCTAGCCGTCCAGGCCTTCTGATAGCTCATGGTCACCCCAAAATCTCTCTGCACATCATTAATGATGTCTCTAGCTCTGTAAATAGTCCTTAGGTCGTCAAACTTATGCATTATCTGTCGTTCTATAAACCAAGAACGCGCTTGTCTGTAATCATTTCTACGAATGCCCACATGACAAGTATGTTCTTGTGCATACTTGTGAACTACAAAGAATTAATTTGTGTCCATCCTCGTTGCTCGCAGACGCCAACTACAATTGTGTAGGTACTCCGGTCTGACTTATTTACTTTAAACTCGAAATTGTGCTTCAGTGCAATACCGTGCACCGCTTCTTGGAGATCTTGCTTAGTATTAAATAATTGCTGGACTTCCAAATCTTCATCATCTGGAACCACACGTGAACAATTAGTTGATCGTGAACTTGGCCCAGTCTGTGAGTTCTCGAAGTGCTCATGTCGACGTCTAGATAAATCAATCAGATCATTGTTTGTAAATGGAATGTCCTCCTGATTGTCTTCGACTACATCGTGACCTCTATGGGTGACAAGAGGATCATGGCGTATAGCAATTGTATCAGGAATAACATCGTCATCCTCATGAGCTATTTCTAATGTGTCCCAAATATCATTCTCATTCTAATCCCCACCATCGAATTATTCATTCTGATTATCGGGAGTATTCTTTCGTACTAAAGTTACACAAAGAGGAATAGTTTCCTTTTTGTTTCCCTCAATTAACCATATAATTTGCACATCAGAAGTAACAAACAAGGGTGGCAATGCAACTGTAGAATTCGAGTTATATAGAAATCCAAATTTCATATCATATTCAGATGGATCAACTTCGAGTTGATCTTATAGTTTGCTGTACAACTATGTAAATGACATACCCGGTGTTAACAAAATTACAGAAATGTTTTGATCACTCGTATATTTCCACGACCATCGCAGATTTTCGTCAACTACGAATTCACCAAAATAAGAAACTGGGATGAAAGTCATATCTGCATTAATTAAAAATAATAAATTTTCAAAACAACAAGTTAGGGAGAATGAGAGTAACTGTAATAAAAAATAATTTTAAAAAAATAGTCGGTCCGACCAGACAATGATCGGTCCGGCCGGACCATGACAGACACTTTTGGTCCGGTCGGACGTCCAATTCTTTCTTCCGATTTTGTTTACTAAACTGGAATAAAATCATATTTTTCCATATTAATTTTTCATTGTTCAGTCTACATAATTATAGATCTATCGAACAATCTGTAATTATTAACTAAAAATTAACATTAAATGAATTTTTTCGATAATTTAAAGTTAATGAAATTATAGATCTGTTGAATAAGTTTAACACAACGAGAACGAATTAAATACAGTATAATAAATATTGCTAAATCAACTTACCGATAAGAAGTAGCAGATGAAATCTTTCAGTTGAGGGTTGTATTTTTTTGTCGATTTTTTTGAATACAAGCAACTGAAAAATGAGAGAATAATTTATCTTTGTATTGAGTACAAGCAGATAAAAAAAAACGAGAGAATAATGAAAAGTGAGAGTTGTTTGATTTTTGTTTTAACATTAATATTAATATATGAAATAGAGGAAGGGTATAAGGGAAATATGATTATTAAGGGCATCCAAGTCTTTTTATAGAAAAAATGGTATTGTGGTTAGTTTTTAAAAAGTTGGGATATTTTGACTGCCATTGTTTGACTTGGGCATTTAGAAAATTCTCCCATAAATCCATACCACAGCAGATGGTAAATATAGAGACTTAATTTCTAGAACTATACATATTCACATATACAGTTTTGGAGAAGAGATTTGATTTCATATATACATACACCAGTACAAATTTGCATCTTAAATTCATGCTGCATATGATATAGAATACATATGTATATACAGTTTTATTCATACACATAGATGCAAATCTTAATCCCAATTTCTTTTATCATATGTAATGAAAATCTGATAATTCAACATGATTGATCGGATTTCTTCATACACAGAATTACTTCTTATAGTCCAACCTAAACTTTGATACCACATGTAATCTATAATCTTAATACGGAATATATAGATTTATACATGATTTTATTCATGATCTTAACTATAAAAACTAGTTACTGTAAATCATAAAATATACCAGAATCCATAGCAATAATGTTAAAAAGTTATAAGTTTCTGTCACGGCTTTAATTAAATCCCAAACAATAATTGATTTGAAATTCGCCTTCTCTCCCTTAACCTAATCATTTAGTTGTGTTACATAAATTATGAACTTCAATGATGGAATTTGAGTTCAGTATATATAGGTAGAGAGGGATCGAATTTCCTATAGACTTTTAATTTTAACCGTCCATCAAAGTTATATCATTAATAGGAAATACTTCTAATTAAACCAGATTTATATTAATTCAGCAGGTTACCTAATTAAACCAGGATATGTAATATGGGCCACATAATGAGAAGATATTAATTTCTAACATGAGCTTCGTGGATGAAGGATTAAGTGAGTAATTAGGTATAAAATTGAAGCTAAACATGGGAACCAAATTCTAGTGAGGAATTTTGTAGCATATGTATATGTTCAGCAACAGAAATTTTTAAAAATGGGACTTACCTAATTTAATGGCTTTATGTAAGTATACGTAGTAAACTGATGAAAGGAAAGAAATGAAATTTGATTAGTTAGCACGTTAATGTGTGTGTGTGTGTGTGTGTGTGTGTGTGTGTGTGTGTGTGTGTGTGTGTGTGTTAGTAATACGGTTGCTCCGATTAAATGGATTGAGTTTAATTGGGAAAGAAATTTAGTTTAAGTTCACTTTGTTTCTATATAATATTTAGTTTATTTTTATTTTACAAAACACTAAAATGATTGAGAAACAAGTTTATTATTGGCTCTTCATTTGTGGAATATAATTTAGATGTTAATCGAAGGAGTTGCCGGAGGAATGAAATTGGATGAGATGGTTGGACTCCAAGTTAGTAAAGAAAAGAGAGAAACGGGGATTAATACATGGTCATATGTGATGATTAGTTGAGAAATTATTAAAGTAATAATTTATGAGTTGAGGATTTAGTTATAAACAATCTATACCATACCATCTATAAAAGTGAATTGAGATGAGAGACTTTTTTTAGACGTTTATGTCCTCAAATTATCTTAAAATGTCTAACTAACCCTTAATAGTTAATAGTCATTAATTAATTATTCACAAAAAGCTCTATTATCAAGAGAGAAACGGAAATACTCTACAGATTACTCATATTCCATTCAGTCTTCACTTTCTCTCCACAGATTATTCACATGCCACCGGTTCTTCCACACAATATCCCATCTCGGTCAACCGTCTTTATATACTTTACTACTTTGGAATCTATCGGATCAGAAAAAAGACAGAAACAGAAGAAGAAGAAAATCTAACCCTTTCAATTCCAAGATCGACAAATAGAAAATTTCTGGACTATTATGGAATTGATCAATCATATTTCAAGCTTTTTAAAATTTAATCACTTTTTAAATTTGATTGTTTGATTAATTGTTTATGTCCTTCAACATTCAGTTCTCGGTTGTTTATTTTTTATCTCCAAATCTTTATTTCCTCATTTCCGCACATTATATGCACGTCTCTACTTCTCTGAGACTTCACATTCCATATCCATCACATAAAGATTATACAGTAAAATATTAAGTGGTTGTATGTTTAAGGGGAGGTTGATGAAAGATGTTTGTACAATTAGCTATCGTGTGGTGCAATCTGTGAAATTATTTGCTAGGAATAGTCTTGGCAGTAGTAAAGACTTGATTTTTGTAGAATTTGTTGAGTTATGTGATGGGAAAAAATCGATAAAGGCTTGTTCAAGTTCTCGCATGAGAATTAGTGTAAATGGTGATAAATTTCAAATGAATTTTAGGTCACTTAGCATCTTTTATTAACTTGTTGTCTACCCGTGCGATGCACGGAATATATAATTTTTAAATCATAATTTTGGAAATATCTTGATTCAATCATCAAATAAAAAAATAATTTCAATAAAATTTCAATAGAAAATGTTATTGAATTTTAAACATTAAAAAAGACAAAACTATTCAAAATAAAAACTACTACATGTACACTAAGTATACCGCGGCACTCAAAATTTGACATTCATTTAAATTTTTTATATATATTTTTTTTTTTTTTATTTACGTTTTTCTCTGAAAATTTACTCACCTCATCACCTATTTCACTTTTAATATGTTATAATTTTTTATTAACTATATTTTTTTAATATGTTGCTTACATATATTTAATTTTTCCTTTTTTTAAACATGCCATTTTTTGTCGAAATGGTGAAATGATTAGCCTCCGTTTGGTAATAATGTTTGGTTTATAAACTTATTTATTTATGATTTTAAGGTAAAAAAACAGTGGCTAAAAATTGGATAGATAAAATATGTGTCGTTAAAAAGTTGATAGAAAATAATTAATTATTTTTGTAACGTGCGTATTAAAAAGCATACTCATTTATAGACATATTAAGAAGTAAAATTTAAATAATTTTATTTATTTATTTTCAAAATATATTAATTCATTTTTTTCATTTCTAACTTAACAAATTTATATAGCATATATTTATTTATTTTAAAATATATTAATCCAAAATTTTCATTTTCAATGTAACACATTTATATATATATATATATATATGTATATATGATATGACATTTATTTATGTTCAAATATATTAATCCAATTTTTTCATTTCCTAATAACACATGTTATTGAATTTGAAACTTTAAAAAAAATAAAACTAATCAAAATAAAAGATTCTTTATGTACACTCAATGTACCGCGTCACTCAGAGTTTGGCACTTAACTAAGTTTTTTATATAAATTTCTTTTAACATATATTTACGTTTTTCTCTAAAAATCTGTCCACTTTATCACCTATTTTCCAGTTAATATGTCATAATTTTTAATTAACTTTATTTTTTAATATGTTGCTTACATATATTTTATTCGAAATCCAATAAATTAATTAATATATTTTCTCTTTTCTTTTTTTTAAACATACCAATTTTTATCGAAATGATTAAATTTTCAACCAATTTATCATTGATGGTAAAAAGTTGATAGTAAATAATTAATTATTTTTGTAATATGCTTATTGAAGAACCTACTCATTTACTAACATATTAAGAAGTAAAACTTTAATAATTTTATTTATTTATTTTCAAAATATATTGATTCAAAATTTTCATTTCTAACTTAAAAAATTTATATAGCATGCATTTATTTATTTTCAAGTATATATTAAACTAAAATTTTCATTTTCAATGTAACACATTTACATAGATATGACATTTATTTATGTTCAAATATATTAATACAATTTTTTTCATTTCCTACGTAACACATTTACATAGATATCACATTTATTTATGTTCAAATATATTAATCCAATTTTTTCATTTCCTACCTAACACATTTACATAGATATCACATTATTTATATTCAAATATATTAATTTAATTTTTTCATTTTCAATGTAACACATTTACACATAGTACATTTATTACAACTCTTACTAAATATGTAATAAACTAGTAATCGCACATGTACGATACACGGAAGATATATGATGTGATCCGGACCAGGCATCGACGGGCGAAATCGAGCCATGACAATATGATAGTGATCTACGTGCAAAACGGAGCAAGTTCCGTGTTGGGGTCGAGCCGAGAAGGCGAAAGGATCGAGCCGAGGCAGGAAATCAAACAATAAGGCAAAAACAGGCAGAACACTCTTTACGGCCGTAAAGATATTCCTCACGGCCGTAAAAATGAAATTGAAATTGATCACGGCCGTAACATATTGATCACGGCTATAACACATGATTGGAATTTGAGGCAGAATATTCGTTACGGCCGTAAACTGGATATTCACGGCCGTAATTCAGGATTCCAGATTTTCCGGAATTTCTCAATTAATTTATTTCCTTTTATTATTCTAGGTTATTTTCCTATTTTAGAGTTTTAGCATAATTAGAATTCTATTTTGAGTAAATTAGATGCTAGGTTTTCTTGCTTATTTATATTTCTTTTCATCAATTTAAACATCAGACAAGTTTGAGTTGATTAATAAAATTTATGAGAGGATTCTCCAAAATTGAGAGGTTGAGTTATTCCCTTGTTCTTGAACTTATCAAAGATCCGATCTTTGTGGCGTTCTTCCAGCAAACTTATCAAATATTCGCAAGAATATTTGTAGCGTTTCCAAATTCGATACTTATCAAGGAAATTGACAAGTCCTTGTGGCGTTCAACAATCTTGGTTCTTCAATCCGCATCGTCATAAATTGCGTCGTGATTGTCGGGTGAAGGCTTTACCGTCATCCTATCCTTATTTTTCGTTGTTTGTCTTGTGTCGATCTGATTTAGATCTTTCCTAGGTTTTAATTGTCGTTATTCCGCGTGTTCGACGAGATTCCCCGACTGGGATCGCGTCAATATAATTGACAAGTATTTATTAAATAAGTTGTAAAAATACAATATCCGACATAAATTGTTCATTCATATATAATAAGAAATACCCAGAAATGTAAAATATAAAATTACGACTTGCATATTTCTTTTAATAGCTAATTATTCATTCTCTAATTTTCTTAATCTATTTAGACTAAGAAAGGTATCGACATGTAACTTATTCTATACTTTACAATTTTTATTTGATCACTAAAGTCGAGCTTACGATTATTTAATTTTTGAAAGTTGAAATATTTCTAATTTTCAACTCGTAAAATGAAATAACATGAAATTTTAATTTTAATTAAATTTTATTAAATGAATACTAAAAATATAATTAACTTTATATACAAAAAATAAAAAATCACCTATACATTTCAATTTATAAATGGAGGTTTAACCCACAATACATGCGACTTTATCACTTATTCGTATAAAATTGATTCTTAAAAAATAATTTTTTTCAATGTTCATTCACAACCAAACATTCTTTAAAACTCATTTTTAACAATTACACATACTACTTTTGTGCATATTAAATAAATGTGTAGACCATATTTTATTTTTAAATAGAACAATTTTGATAACACTTTCTATTTTACAAATTGAACCAAAAAGTTTATCGGAACTTAAAGTTCTAAAAAGTTAAATGATTTAATCATTTAGGTGAAATTGAATTTAGGTAAGAAATAATATGTATCATTTTCAGACTTAAATGAGATAAATTAAAAAGATTGGATGTTGGAAAATTAAAAAAATATAAGGGTATGTTTGATAGCGATGGTGGAATTTGGGCGAAAAGAAAATGAATTCCAGAGAATTGAATTCATGAGAATTGGAAGTTTTATGTGTTTGATTTGTTTAATTTTTTAAATGAAAAAAGTAGTGAATTTTACAACTTTTGTTGTTTGATTGACATAAAGCAAAATTTAGCTATTTTAATTTAAAAAATTATTTTTTCACACATTTATACTTGATAATAATAATATTAATTTTTTGAAAAAAAAATCAATTAACAACAACAAAAAGGATCAAACGTGACAAAAACACGTAAAGAAGTTGCCAAGAAAATAAAACTTCCTCCCCCGCTGGAATTCATTTTCATCAAAAAGGTGGAAAATCAGTCACGTGATGAGAAAAGGAAGAAATGGTTTCCTTGGAAAAAAAAAAGGGCAAACAAACAGCAAAATGTGGAAAATTAGAAGGAAAATAGGATTTTCCGTAGAAATTTTTGGATTTCAAACGCAACCTAAAGGTTAGTCACGTGATGAGAAAAGGAAGAAATTGTTTCCTTGAAAGAAAAAAAAAAGGGCAAACAAACAGCCAAATGTGGAAAATTAGAAGGAAAATAGACGGTCAGTCACGAGATGAGAAATTGAAGAAATGGTTTCCTTGAAAAAAAATGGGCAAACAAACAGTCAAATGTGGAAAATTAGAAGGAAAATAGACTTTTAGTATTTAAGACAATTTTACGAATGATATGTTTAGAGTTTGCTCTCATTTATTAGCTTTTATTAAATTTCTCATTGAGATCTTGGATTTGACACTCATATTGCATTTTTTTTTTTTTTTTGAAAATAATGCAATGATTATCAAAAGAATAAAAATAATCTAAAATTTGACTTTTTATAGACATTTTCTTTTTCACAAATCAATAAATCATTGACTACATCATTAATTGAACTCTCATAATCCATGTATTAAAATAAATTGATAAAATTAAGAAATTTCCTAAAATAGTAAGTGAAAATGGGCGGAAAACTATGTGCGTAAAATGACCGGTTATCCTATTATTATATATGTATAGATAATAATTTTTCCTACAAAAATATTTATCTTTTCTTTATTTATTTTTATATATTATATATAAAAATATAAGTGAGGAGAGAGAGTCAAATGCAATTTTCCCTCCAAAATGACTCTCTCTCCTGACTTCTACTTTAATAATAATAAAGATAAATATAAAGATTCTGATCTTGATCGTGATCTTGAACGAGTTAATACTGCGACTTAATTCTCAATATAACATTTCCTTTGTTTACAAATTATTATTTTTTATGTCAATTTGGATTTAATAATTGTATTGATATTAGTGCAATGGGGTTATTCTGATTAGTAATTCTTTCCCTTTTTTTGGTTAATTTTGGTATTATGCTACCAATTGCTTCATTGTTGATTAATTTTCAGGAAGGAAAAATTGAGCTTCTTGAAACCAAACAAGTAAATATTTGAATCCGAGTATATATCTGTTCTCCTCTCTCCTTTATGCATTGAAAGTAGCGACAAGCTGTTGATAAATGATCTAAAAAATAAGAATAATTATTGTTTTATTATATTTTTGTACCTTTATATATTCTGATTTTGTTAACAACATGGCCAATATGAATGTTTACTCAACACTTAAAGGCATGTGTAATTGATCTCTAGCATGTTGTGGTAAGAATCTCTTTTTAACATTTAAGTTAAATATTAATGATGCAAGATTAACGTTGAAATCAATCAGGATAATTGCTTCATCATTTTATTTATTTTTTTTTTTTTTTTGTGAGTCCATTTTTCATTTTTACGTGCAATTTTAAATTTCGCGTAAAATTTATGTTAAGGTTGTTATGAATTTTAAATTGATAATTATTATTATCTATAATTTTAATTATTTTGCAGTGAAAGGACTTGGACGCCGTCTCGCTCAATGTGCCAATTAGGAAAAAGAATTACTTGCAATTTATGTGATTAATTGTTTTACTGTTTAAGCTTGCTATTTTCTATTTTTTTGTAAATTGAAAGTTGGGGGATAGTTTAGCGGCGATTGGAGAGTAAATAGAACTTATGGACTAAAGTATGTACTTAAAGAGAAATGAGGGACCAATTTGTGAATTACCAAAAGTTTATATCTAACCCTACCCCTTATTATCCTCACTCACGGACTCTCTCTCTCTCTCTCTCTCTCTCTCTCTCTCTCTATCCGGTCTCTCTCTCTCTCCTCTCGGCTCCGCCTCCCTCAACCCCTTCCCCGGCGACTTCGACCGCCAACCACCGCCTCCCTCCACGGTACTCTTTTCCCCCGACAAAACACACACACAGCCACACGAACACAGGATTTTCACACACAACACACACTTTTACATACACATTTTATAGATAAAAGTGTACATCAATTTCATGTATATAGATATATATACATTAGTAAATTTCAGATTTTGGTATACATGTGTAATTTATATGTAATTTCAAAGTTGGATTAAAGTACATATGTTACTTGTTGATTTCGAAAGTTGGGGTTTATAATGACAGTATATATATATATATCATGTATGTGAAGATTTTTCAGACTGGGTATTAGTTAATTTTGAATTTCATGATGTTGAAATCAGCGTTGGACTAATGTAAATATGTGTGTATAGTTTATATAATTTTAGTTTGGAATTTTATAGGTTTAGTTAAAGTTTAAGATTTTGATTTTGTTTAGATTTTGAATCTTAAATTATTAATTTGAGAATTTTTATTTGGAGCTTGGATTGGTATGTTTCAGATTTTCGAAATTTATAAAATTTATAGCTTTGTTAATTATTTGGTTAAAGTTTGAATTATAATGATAATTTTCAGATTTAGAATTTTTGAAAAATACCTCGTTTGATTTTGAGTTCGTTTTAATTGAGTTTCTACTAGTTTGGGTAAATTGAGAATTTCGGAATTCCGAACGGTTAGGGTTGTAATTTCAGTTAGTTTAATTGAAATTTTTGAATGTTTAGTTAATTTGAGATTTTCAAATTTATTAATATTTAGAATGTTAATTGAATAATTTGGTAAAGTTAAGGTTAAGTTCTATAATTCTTAATTTGAGTTTGAATTAATAGATAAGAAAAGCTTTCTAAGGTACATTGAAATTGACATCTTATTTCGAATATGGTGTTGTGTGTTGGACCTAGCGTAAGGTCACATTTGGGATTAAATTGTGAATGAAATAGAAGTTTTAACCTTGCTTAAAGTTAAAAATGTGATTTTGAACTAAAAGTATATTTTATTAAATGAATGGGTACAACTAGGATTTTGGTACATTGACGTCACGGGCAACCGATGTTCCTCCACTTACAAATCCAGATAACGGTAAATGCTAAGGACGTCAAGTAAGTAAACTTCCCCTATTTTCATAGAAATTAAATGTAAATGTGAAATGTATAAATGACTGTTTGCAACTTACTTGCTTTGATGAATTTCATTTACTTTATAAAAGTATATGTTATTAAGAAGAATGTTCAAGCATGCACATTATCATGTCATTGCATCATCAAGCATGTATTGGCATCAAAATTGGGAAGTCAAATATTTTTTTAATGAAAGAAATGTGTCAAGGTGCAAGTTTGTTCAAAAGTTATGTATCCCAAGTTTTTAAGAAAGAATTAGTGTACTTCTAGTTCATGAAAGATGCGAGTGGGAAATGGGGCGCGGGGGACCGGCGTACCCGAATTAAGTCACTTTGCGACGGAATGTTCAACCTTTTTACGGTGGACTGTGATAAGTGTATTTTATACACTTATTTCTATCCTAAAATTAGGATTTTATGTGTTTGTTTAAGAATATTTGTTATTTATTTAGTTAGTATTGTTTGTATTTCAGGAAAAACCCCAAAGTCAAGAAAACAAAGGAAAATGAAGCAAAAACAAGTCATTTAGATGATAAAGGAGCTAAAGTGTGAAAACCAAGAGTTAATGAAGTAAATCAAATGGTCAATTGGAAGAAAAGTCAAAGAAAGAACCAAATTGGAAGAAATGAGAAGTTCAAGGACTAAAGTATACAAATTAAATGAAGAAGGACCAAGTTGCAAATACTCAATGATTGATCCAGACCATGATACGATACTTGAAGATTTCTAGGAGTCAATTGGATGCAATTAAAAGTCAAAAGGAAATGAAATATGATAAGAATATTACCATAAATTCATTCCAATCACACAAGATTTTCGAGAAGATTTTTAGTCAGGTTTGAAAGCTAATTTCGAGGCAGTAAACGTTTTAATTGGGAAAATCATATTTCAGGAAGAATTGTACTCCTTTAAGTTATATTTCTAAAGGACTTTTAATCACTTTAATTGGATAATGAAATAGAAAGATATGATCAAAATACTAAATGCTGTGCAATAAAAGGACGATGACCAAATTGCTGAAATTTAAAAAAGAAAACTGTTGTTACCGGTATAACCGTGCGGCCGCACGGTTGAAAAAGTGTGCGGTCGCACGGCTTGAAAAAATGACGACTGAAGGTTCGATTTTCGAGGCTGCGACCGCAAAAATTCCTACTGTTCGGTCGTACGGTAGTCCCGTCTAGACCGCAGCTGGGCTTTTTGCGTGGATTTTAGCCAAATTCTCATATTTTTGACCTAGACTTCATGAAGATCTATAAATAAGAGACTTGGGGCATGAAATTAGGGGTTCCAAACTTGTCAAAGGTGATCCCGAAGGGCTGTCGAACTTTCAAGGAACCAACTGGCGCATGATTGAAGATTCTTCTACAGCATGATGAAAAGGGTGATGAACTCCAATTATCATAGTTGTAATTTATCTTTTATCATATTTTTAGGCTAGAAATCTTGTGTTAGAATTGTGCTGAAGTTTTAACTATTTGATTCCATGTTTTTACCAATTATTTAATATATGCAGTTTATGGGTTTGATGCAATTAAATAAGTGCCTTTATTATTATGTAATTTTTTGGCCAACTTTTGTGTGATTGTCTTCATGATTTTCTATGTTCGAAAGAGTATGATTTCATTAGAAGCTATTTAATTGTCACAAAGTCCGATAGGGGATAGAAATATACCCCTATGCTTTGTGTTATCCTATATAGTGTTCATTGACCTTTAATGCTTTTTTAATTGGTTAATTGTCATAGAAATATAGTCAATTGGGATTTAGAGATAGTTTTTTATGCATCGCTCGAAAGAGGACTTAAAACATTTTAGGAATATGGATATTCAAAACCTCATAAGTTGTCTCTAAATGATTTGGTTGAATGCAGGGATGATTTGGTTAAAATTGATTCATAATTCTAACGCGTTTGCTTTTATAAGTTTTAACAAATCAAATTTTCTTATTTTTTAGTTTAATTTTTATTTTAATTTTCAAAAACAAAATTGTCAAACTCAAACAAATTCCTTGTTCCGGTTAAGGGAATAGTCTAAAATACAATTTAAAACAATCTCTGTGGGATCGATACTTGGACTCACGTCCACTTTATTACTTGCGCGACCCGTGCACTTGCGGAGCGTTATCGGACTGTTAAACCGCTTTGCGGTGGGAAAGTGAATGTTAAACCGCTTTTCGGTAGAAATGTGAATGTTAATCTAGTTCCAAATAAGAATTTCCCACTGTTATCTGATTGACTGGAAGATACATAAAGTGAGCTCAAGATGGAAATGAAGTGAAAGTTTTGAAATGTTAAGTGAAAGTTTGTTTGAAAGTTCTGGAAAGTAAAGTAAATGGGGATACATATATTGAATTTTTAAAGCATTTCATGTCATAAGCATGCATTACATGCATAAAGTTTACTTACTGAGCTTTAGCTCACCCCAATTCCTCCCCCCATATTTCAGGTGATGAAACTTAGATGATCTGAGGAGAGCGTTCGAGGGCAGACTCAGACAGTAACCGATGTCACCCTTATTTTATAAAGTTAAATTTATTTAAGATATCATTTAAATTATTTCTTATTCATTTTATTGATCATGGTTTGGTTGAAGTTAGCTTTGAATGAATTATGACGTCGCATTAATGATTAAACTACCTCTTATTTCATTTGTTAATACATATTGTTTTGGGATTTTTATGTTGAGGAGTTTGGGATTGAATGAATTTGTTTTGGTGATGATGAATGTGATTGAGAGGTGGTTTGATTATGTTTAAATTATTCTTTTGGTTATGTTGTCCCTCTACAGGTTGGTTAAGTCCAATGTATAGAGGAGACTCTGCCGAAATTCTGTAAAATTTTATAATAGAAAAATGAAAATTTTAGCCCCTGTTCTCTTTGCTATTTTGATGTTGTTTTCTGTTTTTATTTTCGAAAACGTTAAAAACGCGTTCTCTTTACCATTTTCGAAAACGCATTTTGGAAAATAAAAAAAATATTTGTACACAAAACGGAAAACGTCCGAAACATCGTTTTGGGCGTTTTGTGTGTATTTTGACAAAAAATGTCCAAAACGCGGAAAACTCGTTTTCGGATTTTTTTATTTTTATTTTATTTTTATTTTTTTTATAGAATTATCTTAACTTAGAACTAAGCTTAATATAAAGTTTTTATTTTTTATTTTTTTTTTATTATTTTTTTTAGAATTATCCTAACTTGGAATTAAGCCTA
The DNA here is from genome assembly GCA_963555705.1 of Ligustrum vulgare. Classification (NCBI taxonomy): domain Eukaryota; kingdom Viridiplantae; phylum Streptophyta; class Magnoliopsida; order Lamiales; family Oleaceae; genus Ligustrum; species Ligustrum vulgare. The sequence goes on along the minus strand of OY743169.1, from coordinate 70,089,663 downwards.
AATAAAGAATTTTTTTTTTTTTTTTTTTTTTGAGAATTATCCTAACTTGGAACTTAGTTTAAATAAAGTTTTATTGAATTCAATATCAACATTACAAAAAAAAATTAAATGAGAATTCTTGTTGTTATATTTCAAAAAATGCAATGATAAATGGACTCTGGTGATTTTGAAAGAACTTGTATTTTCTGGATTTTAATATAAGTAGAGCTTTCTCAAGTCCCGAACCTGACCAAGCTGTGTTAATATAGACTCTTAATGCTCACATTTGTGTGTTGCATGTAACCATATTTTTAGTGTATTGTGAAAGGAAATTTGAGTTGGAGTTAGTAGTATTCTGCAAACAAATTAATTAAAAATAGTTTAAATAGTGTTCTGCAAAATTTCAAACAGAACGTGTTTTCCAGCTTTTCATTTTCAAAAACAGTTTTCAGAAATGACAAACCAAACGCGTTTTCAGCAAATTTGAAAACAAAAATGAAAACACAAAATACAAAACATTTTCGAAAATGAAAATACAAAATAAAATAAAAACAGAACGCCACCTTAATGTTTTAAATGATTTATTTCCGCATATAATGTGAATGGAAGTTAACACACCTTGGTTTTAGATTTTAAACTTGGGTTGTTACATTTTTGCTACTCTATTCATGCAGTTTGTCAACTTGCTTCCGCTAAACTATGTTTCTGCAGCATGGTGTATAGATTCTGCTACTAGCTCAGATCACGTTTGAGTAACCTTGATAAAATAAATAACTTATTTCAAATTTCGATCACTATAAAAAAGATTATTTAAAAAACTTACTGATATTTACTAGAAGAAAATGATTTAAACTTAGCTGGACATGCTTCATATAACTCATTGCAATATTATATTCTAACATTGTATGATTGTAATTTCATGTTATCAATAGAGTTTTTTATACATTTTTTTTCTTTTTTACTGTCTTTCTTCATTGAAAACCCTTGCAGAATGAACACTTTTCATTTATTTACTGTGTGGAAAGTCTGGTCTATCAAGGGAAATATACTCAATGAGAAACATGTTATAAGAAATTGGATTTGGATCCTAATCTCGGGGTTAACTGTTATAATTGTGGACGTGGAAAAGAGGTTAACTTTTCTTTTGTTTTTATTCAAAATAATATTTATTTTCGACGATTATATTCTTTCAAGATGAAATATGATTTTCAATGTACGCATTATCATATTTTAAACTCATCTCAAAATTGTATTTTTATTTCTATGAATTTAAATAAATTATCAATATTCGTGATTATAGAAGCTAACAAATAAATAATATGTTTGATGCTCTTTAAAAATAAAATAAAAACTTTTTTACGATATTCAATTTTATTCACATTTTAACAATAAAATATTATACATATAAACCCAAAATTTTTATTTCATTTTCAACCACATAATATCACATCAACACTATTCAAAACAATTTTTTTTTCAACTAATGAACATCAAATATAGGCATAATATAACATGTTATTCCATATTTATTATAAAATCTATTATAATTGTGCAATTTTTAAGAACTAATAATCACAAATTTTGGATATATAAAATGAAAAAAATCGCTGATCGATCACGAGAAATGCACATGTACGTCACTAGTTAAAATAAAATGGAATCAAAATATAAGTATTTGCTTTAATTAAAATAAAACGGCAATGTTGCTCATCAAGCAAAATAATGGCCCTTGGGATGTCCAATATATTCTCCAATCTATAAAAAAAATATCTTAGCAATATGGAGGTTAAAATTACCCATGTGTGGAGAGAAGGGAATAAGGTAACATATTGGTTTGCAAACAAGGGGCATTAGGAGAAATGTTTAAAACTTACACGGCTAGAGAAATCAAAGGCAAACCTAGAGGCTTAATTAGGCTAGATAAAATTGGAATGGCTTCTATTAGATTTGTAATACATTCATTAGGTGACCTTGTGTGACAGATTGTATTTCAGTTCATTGTTTTTTGAGTGCTTGCATATTTTGTAATGTGTTTATATCAAAATTGCTCTGTTGTCCAACGTGGGCAATAAGTGTGTATTGTCCACTTGACACACCCTCATTGAAAAGTGGACAACATAATGTTGTCCACTTCGAACAACAGGGTGGTCCTAGTGTTTGTATGGAGTAGTACTTTATATTAGCACAATTGCATCATTCTAATTTTAAGTAATTATATAGCTATTTTTAGGAGCTGGTGTATGAGACAAAAATTATACCTACCCAAATGGTTCCCTGTAATGAATTATGTGGGTGGGAAACTTTATTTTAGAAATTAAGGACTTATTTGTATCAATTATAAAGTTTATATGAAATTTATTATAGTTCTTATAATATACATCTTATAAGTTGAAAATTGTTTATTTCATATGATTGAACTAGATAACATGATTGTTATAGAAATAGGGATTTTTATAAAAGGTAAATCTTTTTATGCATTCAGCTCAGTTGATAATATTTTCACATATATTATACAATTATGAAATATTTCAATTTATATAAAGTTATTTTAAAACCATCAAAAAAGTATCTAAGTAATTTTATCCACTTTGCACTGTTGTGAATATGTTTCCACAGTGTATGATCATATATGATTATTTTACTCATTCTGCACTGTTGTGAATGTGTTTCCATAGTGTATGATCATATATGACGATTTTACCCACTCTGTACTGGTGTGAATTCTTTTTCACAGTACATGGTCAGATTATCAAAGGTCTTAGGACCCACTCTCGCTCAGCAGAAACAACAGGGATGATGATCACTTTGCTATGTTCTCTTTCTAATCTCTAAATTGGAGAATAAGCTGTTCCCATTCTCTAGAAGAGAGAATGAATTGCAAATAGGGTTGTGTGAGGGTGGTGGGTTGGATTATTAGTTGAGCAATGCTACATAAACAATACATTTGAACAACATGGTGAATAACAAACTCACAATATCACCGTGTTGTTCATTTAGCATATTTCTTATTTGTTTATATGACATTAATTAATTTTATAATAATATTATTATTATAATTAATTTATAAATAACATAATTTTTTAAACCACTTTTAAATTATACATATTTTCTCTCTCCTCTTTTCAACCACACATTCACTCGAAAACATAAATAAGCCAATTTATAATTATTACAGTGTTACCGAATAAAGCCAATATTAAAAAATGAATTACAATCTGATTTTAGAATAAATAATTTCTAAACCTCATTTTTGAATTGTGATTTTGAAAAACTTGTGTGGGTGTAATTGGCCCATACGCATGGATCCTATTCAATTTGTCGATAATTTTTTCAGTGGTCAGTCACCTATATCACCACAATCTCTCTTGATCTTTTGAGTAACTTAGTTCATGTACATGTCTCTCTCTCAATCTTAGATTTTTATCTCTCTTTTTAAGTGAATAAATAAGCTCGCAATTTAATTTATTGCACATTTGGTAGAGAAGATTTATAACATGATACTGGACAATATAAGCAAGAAAAAAAAAAAAGAGTCAAAATATTATTGATTATATTGTTCTCTTCTTCTACTACTACTACTACTACGTACTAGACATTAATCTTAAGATAAATTAAAAGATGACAAAACGAGTGGAATCCAACCATTCCATCTACGAAGTTTAAGCTATCGTTCTATAATATTGTATCATAACATAAAATTAACGGACCCCTGCTTTTACATCTGGCGTTTAATAGTAGGGTTTTTTGAGGAAATCATATTTGGCTGCATTCCTCTAAAAACCTTTTTAATCAGACAAAAGACTTCGTAAAATTATTCAAATATGTTCAAAATTAGTTTCTTAATTCAGAAACAACTTTTTATTCTTTAAAAGTCTTAACATAAGAGCCCTAAATATATTTCAACCTCATCAAAATATAAATGTAAAAAGAAAAATATTAATTTGATTGATATATGATGGACCAATTGTGCTTGATCTCACTACAAAAAAAATTAAGCTTATCCTAACAAATTTCCAAATACAAAACAAAATCTGTTTGTAGAATCTATTTTTTTCCTACAAAATGAGTTTTTGTAGGGATAAGAATTTGACTTCTGTTAAGAAATCAAGGCTCAGAATCAAACACAAAGTGATACAAACACGATTTCAAACATAAAACTTCAAAGAAAATTTTATTAATCACAGAAATCGCATAGTATCAAAAAAAATTTACAGATTCAAGTCTCTGATTCAAAAATATCAAAAATCTCAATATAACTCACAAAACACAGAAAAATTACACAGAATCACAATATGTATTACAACCACTAAGCAATACTGTTTATACACAAAGAATCAGTAAAAACCACTAAGAATTTGCGAGAGAAACAGAGAAAATCAGAGAGTATTGCTCTGAAGACAAAGAGAGAGAATCAGAGAGACACAGAGAGGATTATTCTGGAAGAATATGACGATTGAAGTGTATCCAGCAAGTTTATCTCCAAATGGACGGTAGAGATGAGGGGTGAATTGATCCAACGGTGTATGAATATGGCAGTGGTGAATCCGGGCCTCAAGTCCGGGTTGTGTGTTTGGGCTCCAATAATTTTGCCCAAGTTAAAATGCAGACTTTAAAATTGGGCTTTAAAAACCGGTCCAGCTGGTTTAATACTTTGGCTTCAGTATGGGCTGGTCCAAGTGTGTTAACATTCTCCACATCAATTGGATCATCACAGCAGTATCAAAATTCTAACAATTTAAGAGAATTCAAAGCATCCTTAAATTTGTTTATAGGGATTATTTTAGTTCCTGCATCTGCAGGATTTAACTGAGTTGGAATTTTAACAAGTTTTACTATACCCTTTTCAGTTATATCCCTAATGAAATGAAATTTCATATCAATGTGCTTTAACCTGTTATGAAAGACAGGATTTTTACACAAATGTAATGCACTAAGGCTATCAGTGCAGAACTCAACAGCAGAATTATCAATACAAGTAATTTCAGATAGCAAACCTTTCAGGCAAATACATTCTTTTATAGCATCTATGGCAGCAATATATTCTGCCTCAGTTGAAGACAGTGCCACAAGTTTCTGTAGCTGAGATTTTCAGCTAATGCATGAACAATTTAGTGTAAAGAAATATGCAGAAGTTGACTTTCTATTATCTATGTTTCCTGCAAAGTATGAGTCTACAAAACCTTTTAAATTGTTCCAAATTTGATTAGGAATTTTAAAATCAATAGCACTGCAGGGAGAAAGATTGATCATATATGAAGCAATTTTAACTGCTTCACTCCCAAAAAATTTTAGGCATATTAGAATCAAGTAATAGACACCTAATTCTTTCAAAGAGTGTCATATTCATTCTTTCAGCAACCCCATTTTGCTGTGGACTGTATGCAACAGTCCTGTGCCTGAGAATACCTGGAGTGCTACAAAAGGAATCAAAATCTTGATTACAAAACTCAAGGCCATTATCTATCCTAATAATTTTAACCCTTTTATCTTTCAAATTTTGAACTAAGGTGATCCAATTTTTAAACATCCACACAGTAGCATCCTTAGTTTTTAACAAATGAACCCAGGTTTTTCCAGAAAAGTCATCAACAATCATCAAGAAATATCTAAATCTGAAACAGAATTAACTAGAGCAGGACCCCATAAATCAGCATGTAAATATTCAAGAATGTCACTTGATTTATGAATCTCTTTTCCAAAAGAGTTTCTTTTCTGCTTTCCCAAAATACATTTCTCACAGAAATCAAGTTTTTGTAAAACATCTTTATCAAAAACACCTTTCTTTTCAAGTAATTTTAAACATTTTTCTCCTAAGTGACTAAGCCTTTTATGCCATAAAGGACTTAGCACATATAGGAACAGAATTTAACACATAAATTCCATTAATTTTGGGAGTGCAGGATAGTAACAGATTACCTCTAAAGATAGATAGGTAACCTTTATGTAATCTTATCTCATAGGATTCAGAATCAAGCACACCAAGTGAGATCAAATTCCTTTTTAAGTCAGGCACATATCTAGTTTGATTCAAGACTAATGTCTTGTTATTTTCAAGTTTCAACTGAATGTTACCTGCTCCTTTAACATTACAGATCACATTGTTTCCAAGTTTCACAGAACCATTATAGTCACTACTGAAATCAGAAAACAAATTTCTTTCAGGACACATATGGAAAGTCAACCAAAATCAAGTATCCATTCATGTTTATAATCAGATTCAGTAGTAACATACACCACACCAATATTATCTTCAACTGCAGCTTCAGTTTGGTCACTGGTTCCTATTTCATTCTTCCTTTTGAAACAATTTTTAATGTGATGTCCAGGTTGGCCACAATAAAAACAAAGTCAAAGTTTATTTATATTGTCTAATCCCTCAGTGTTGTCTTGCCCCCTGATATTATTCTGATTTCTAAGGTTGTCTTGATTTCTAGGATTATCATAACCTCTAAAATTAGTCTGATTCCTAGAATTATTATGTCATCTATAGGTGTTATCATTAGACCTATTGAAATTGACTTTATTTTGAAAATTTCCTCTTGCAGGCTTACTGTTCACACTATTCCAGTTTCTATTATTATTAGAAATATTCCAATTTTTATTGAAATTACTCACTGGCTTATTGTTCCTAAAGGAACTCCTTTTCTTTGAAGATCCTATAACACTATAGGCCTCTTTAGGATTATTTTTGAATTCAAGTTCCTTATTCTTAAGAGAAGTGTGAACTATTTCTGCAGTCAATTTCTGCCCACCATATTCAAGTGCATTCCTAAGGTCTTTGAACTTATCACCCATAACATTCAGTAAACAGACAACTTTTTGTTCATCAGTAAGTTTTTTATCACAATTTAAGAGATTCTGTGTGATCTTAGTAAACCTATTCATATTATCATCCACATCTTTAGATGGATCAAATTTGAAAGAAAAGTATTGTTTCCACAAAAAGCACTTATCAGGCAAAGAGACTATATCATAAACCTCTTCTAATTTTTCCCAAAGTGCCATAATTATTTTAGTCTTCCCTATTTGTCTAATCACATTATCAGAAAAATGAAGAAAAATAGTACTCCATGCAATTTCATCTATTTCAATTTGTCTATCCTGAGATAAATTCAAATGCCAAGATTAATCAATAGCTTTGGCACATTTCATTTGAAGTAACAGAGCATTCATGTTCTGCCTCCAGAGATTAAAATCTCATTTTCCATTCCATACTTCAACATCTACTTTTATAGTAGCCATTGAAGTAATAACTAAAAGATTTTAAAGAAAAATTTATCAAAATTGAGGCTTTATTACTTCAAACCAAGAACGAACAGACAGACAGATAGAAATGCAGGGTATAAGCACAGAAGTCAAGAATTATCAGAAATATTCCACAAAGATCAAGATATAAGACACACGGTCTATGAAACAATTATAAACAGTAAGGCAATCAAGGTGATCACAAATCAATAACAGTAATCAGGCTGATCAAGAAAAATCATAAAGAACTAATATACTGAAAAACCAGTTCTTCCAGTATATCCCTCAACCTATTATGGGTTAGCCCAAGCTCCCTCAGATTCCTGAATTATCAAGAAATCCTGGAAAAGGTGAGGATTGGGGTCCAAGAATAGGCTTCAACGGAGAGATTTTGGAAAGAGCCAAAAATTGAAAACCAAATAGCAGTATATTATGCAGTAATTAAAAGATATCACCTGTTGCAAGTTTTTGTATGATTGCAACTCCACAAAGATATTAATCCACAAAGATTCAGAACCCACAAGTTCAGTACCACTAAGCCTTTCAGATAAGCCACGAAGTTCAGCCACCAAGATATAGGATCACTAAGTATTACCAGTATATTTATAAAGAAATATACTAGAACAAACAAAGATCCACAAAAAATATAAGACCCAAAATAAAAGATCCAGAAAATTAAAAATTCTGAGAAAACCTAATTTTGAAAATAGGTTTTAAACAATATTTCTACTAAGCAATGTATACCACGAAGAGTGTTTTGAAAAATTTTCCAAAATTTTTCAAAATATTTGAAAACTAAAAAATTTCCAGAAAACAAAAAACATTTTAAAGAAAGTTTTCATAAAACTTCAAGAAAAATAATTTTCTCAAAGATTACCATCAAGATCTGAAAACCCTAAAAAGTTGTATTCAGAAACCACAAAGAAAATTCCAGAAAATCACAGATCCACAAAAAAACGTTTGGATCTAACAAGATCTGAGTCAAATCAATGTATTTACGCGAACCCTAAGGCTCTGATACCACTATTAAGAAATCAAGGCTCGGAATCAACCACAAAGTGATACAAACACGATTTCAAACATAAAACTTCAAAGAAAATTTTATTAATCACAGAAATCGCAAAGTATCAAAAAAATTTACAGATTCAAGTCTCTGATTCAAAAATCTCAATATAACTCGCAAAACATAGAAGAATTACACAGAATCACAATATATGTAACAACCACTAAGTAATACTGATTATACACAAAGAATCAGTAAAAACCACTAAGAATTTGCGAGAGAAACAGAGAAAATCAGAGAGTATTGCTCTGAAGACAAAGAGAGAGAATCAGAGAGACACAGAGAGGATTATTCTGGAAGAATATGACGATTGAAGTGTATCCAGCAAGTTTATCTCCAAATGGACGGTAGAGAAGAGGATGAATTGATCCAACGGTGTATGAATATGGCGGTGGTGAATCCCGGCCTCAAGTCCGGGTTGTGTGTTTGGGCTCCAATCATTTTGCCCAAGTTAAAAATGCAGACTTCAAAATTGGGCTTTAAAAACCGATCCAGCTGGTTTAATATTTTGGCTTCAGTATGGGTTGGTCCAAGTGTGCTAATAGCTCCAAAAAAACATTTATACTTAGGGTGCGTTTGATACGTTGTTTTTCCATGGAAAATCTCCCTTTCCACCTAATTTTCCATATATATCATGTTTGATTGATAATAAGTTCCATGGAATTGGTTTCCATGTTTCACCAGCCACACGCCTAAATTCCTCCTTTTTGAGGAATTGGTTTTCTTGGTGGAAGAGTAGAATTTATTTTCTAGGGAAAAAGATTGTACCATTTTCATCATGTTTGATCTTTTTTGTTGTTGTTAATTGATTTATTTATTTTTTTAAAAATTCACATTATTATTATCAAGTACAAATGTGTGAAAAAAATTTAAAAAATTATTAAAATAACTAAATTTTGCTTTATTTTCCATGAAAAATAATGTCAATCAAACAATAAAAGTTAGAAAATTCTCCACGTTTTCCACCTAGAAAATTAAACCAATCAAACACATTAAACTTCAAATTCCCAGGAACTCATTTTCTTTCCACTCAAACTCCACTCTCGCTATCAAACACAGCCTTAAACTACAAATTTTTTGCATACAAATGTTTATATGCATAGTATTTTTTCCCTACAAAACTAGTTTTTGTAGAGATAAGAATTTTTTACAAAAATATTTATACTTAATAATATTTTCATTTAAAAAAAGAAAATTGTATACAAAACAAGTTGTTCGAGTACAAATTTAACACCCAAAATAAGGAAGAGAGTTTTTCTTTTTTATTTTTATAAAAAATAAAAAAAATAAAAAAATTGTTGGCTCGTGTGCCAAGCATGGCTCGGCCCTCGAGTAACGAGCTCAACTCGTCTCTTGGACGAGCCAAGCACATGAGGTAAAGGCCAAGCCGACTTGACTCGATCATTTGCCATCTCTATGCTTATTGCTTTTCCTAAATGACAAATCATTTTTACATGTTTATTTATATGATAAGTTATGTACTGTCAATAGAATTTAAATAAAAAAATTTATTTTCCTAGCTCAAACTATTTACATGAGATGATTTAGTCCAAATTTGATAACCATTATTTGAGAATAATGAGTTTTTGAATAGTGATTTTTATGAGAATTTGTGGTTAAAAAGTAGGGAAGATTTTGGATTTACAAGCAAAATATTTTATTGTATGAATACTAGGTTAAAAATGGGTATTCTAGAAAAATGAGTCAAATAATGATTATCAAATCTTAGTTAATGTTTGAGCCTCATTTTTGTTTTAAAATGTGTTTTGCAATAATCTTTTTTTTAAAAAAAATGTGTAATTAAAAAGTATGAAACTTTTTTATTTATATATAATATAAATTATTTTATTAAAAATGAGTTCAAGAAAAAATAAATTTTAAAGAATGAGGCTCAAATAGAGGCTTACAGCTTGTTTGATCTTGCAAGTTTTGAAAGAATATTTAATTTTTTGGATAACGTGTTGTTAAAAATTGTTAAAATTTGAAAAATGATGGATCCATAAAAAAAAATTAAAAAAAAAACATTGGACCAAACAAGCTCTTAAGAAGTTATACGGTCTGATGTAGGAGCGGTCCGACAGCCACACTAGCTAGATCCGTCAGCCAAACTGGGTTTTCAATTTTTTTTTTCTTAAAAAAAAAAAAAACAAAACAAAACTTACAGAGACTTTTCCCATTTGATTTTGAACCCGAACAAATCCTTTTTTGAAGTGAGTTGACTTTTGAATGGGTGTTGGTGCTTGATGCCCTTCATTTGGCTTTGACTTGTAAATGAGAACAGGCTGAGAAAGTGACTTCGGTTTGTAAATGGAGATGGGAGGAAGAACTGGTTTCGGATCGTAAGTGGGGACAAGAGTAGGAAGTGATTTTGGTTTATAAATAGGAATGTTTGAAGCGATTTTTTGTAAATGGTAATGAGGGAGGAAGTAGTTTTCTGTAAACTGGTGGTCTGTGAAAATGGAGGAACAGGCCAAGGGTCAAAGGTGGGCAAAGTTTTTCAATGCTGGAAAGTACACCTTATGAAATTTTGGGCCTAAGGTGGGTACTTAAAAAATGGCCATAAGAAAATAGAAGTGCACAATACATTGGACAATTTCAGATTTTCATTGGGGCACAAAGGTGTGATTTTCATTGGTTTTCAATTTCAACATAAAATATGTGGTTTAAAAGTATTTTTGGAAAAAACTTGTGTGATTAAAAATTAATTTTTAAAATATGTTGTTTATAAACTTGTTTATAAATAAGTTACCAAACGGAGGCTAGTTTTCGATGAGCCACATATTCCACTTGCACAAATTGTGATTATTGATTTATTGTGAATATTGGTTTGTATTGGATTATATTTCAATATTTCATGACAACAATGTTTTAACATATTTCTATATTGATTGATGAATTTTTAATATTATTTAATTAAATAATAATAAACAACCTCGCTATTGCAGTCTTTGACGATCTTCGATCAACGATCAACGACCGCTCTAATTGGAGTTCAATCCTAGATTCGCCCCTGGTATGATGTGTTTTATTAATTACCATTCGAAATAATTGTGCAAATCATAGAAGCCAAAATCTTAATAAATAAATGAATCATACTTCCAATGGTTTCAAAATAATAATAATAATATTTATGTGCGTCCAACAATTTATTTAAATTTTTAGAAGAAGCAATTTAAAAATTCAATAATTTCTCTACTAATACATTAGTTGCAAGTTGTTATATTTGAATATTTTCTTCTATTTTTTTCTGAAATTATTATTATTTTCAAATTCAAACTGAGCCGATCAGGTCGATCGAGAAACCCTTGGTCCCTACCAAAAATCTGGTAAGGTGACCCCTAAAATCGCTCAGGTCAAACTCAGTCAACGACATGAATTTACTTTTTTTTTATAGAAAAAAAAATTATGATTTTTTTATAGTTTAATATTAATGTTTGGGTCGACCTGTATCCCTTGACCCGATCCCTCGGCCAAGTCGATGAACTAGCTAAGCCTGAAAACATTGAGAATCAAGCTTCCTCAATTCTCACAATTATTTTTTTTAAAAAATGTGGAAAATACTTTTATTAACTAGAGGTGGATAGAATTTGGTGAAAATAATTGCGATAAATAAAACCCTACAATAAAAATAAAACCCTCAATATTCACAAATGCTTGAGGAAAAATAGGAAGAATATAGTTGGCTATACTGCAACATATTAGAAAAAAAATTCTGCACTTTGACCAAAATATTAACCCCATATCTCTCTCTCTTTCTAAACGAATTATTTTCCTTATATAAGTTCGTTAACAAAGTATATTTGACCAGGAATATTGAAAGAGGATCTGTGTTTTCATTTTCTGGGGAGGTTGAAAGCTTGCATGATCGATCGGATGCGTCGGTGGCAAGATGGCTGAGCAAGAAGAAATACCGACGACCACCTACAAGATTTTCAACAGTGGTGATGGTGATAGGGCGGAGACAGCGGCTTTAAAGAAAGGGAAATGGACAGAGGACGAGGATGAGAGATTGAGAAGAGCTGTTATGGAATATGGGGTCGAGAACTGGGTAGCCATTGAGAAATATTCGGGTTTAGCAAGGCAGTCGAAGAGTTGCAGGCTCCGATGGATCAACCATTTAAGGCCTAATCTCAAGAAAGGTCCTTTCACGGAAGAGGAAGAGAGAATTATCGTCAACTTGCACTGTAAATATGGCAACAAATGGTCTCGCATTGCCTCTAAGGTAAGCATGCACATTCATCTCCAAGGTATATTTTGTGGATTTCATTTTAATTTTTGGGGGTAAATGTGCCTATGCAGGTACCTGGAAGGACGGATAATGAAATAAAGAATTTCTGGCACAAGAGAGTGAAGAAATGTCGAAAACATCATCGTCCAATTTACCCAGTATACATAGAAGAGGATCAAATCCCTGCAAATATACAAAACACCAACAATGAGAAACATTACACTGCTTATGAAATAAATGTCGATGATGAATGTTGGCTAGATGACAATTCTACCCCCACCGATTATCCTGACTACTCGATCCATCCCATTCACTTATCTGATCAATCTCAATATTCCTCACATACTCTATCAAATCCTACTACATATTTTCAAACTCAACAGGCATCAATCTCGACTCTACCATTGATCACTTCTCCGCGAGAACAACAACATTACCACAATACGACTCAAACACATTACCCACCCAATGCTCCACTTCAATCCGTTTTAGAAACGTCATCTCCGATTCAAGTCTCTTCATTAATGCAACAAGGTGTTGCTAATGCTGTCATCAAACCTTTCAGGAATACACCAGTTCTTAACTCTCCAAAAGGTCAATTCAGAAAATTTCATAGAGCCACCAGTCTACTGTCTCTACGGGGTCACTCCGTCACACGGTCGACATCTTCAGCTTTGGATTCATCAACCATGGAGTCATCGAGATCCTCACTTGGACCCAAATTATTGACCCATGTGTCCTCCTTGCCTTCTCTTCAAATAAATCCAACAATCGCAACTTCAACTTCTTCGGTCCCGCCTCTTAACCTAGAATCGCCTACCTCAGTGACATCATCATCTGGACTCAAACTCGATTCGCCAACTCAGGCACCAGTTTCTCCCCTCAAATTTCAATCATCCACCTGTGCACCTTCAGATTTTTGTTTCTGTCCAGATTTATTAACCATGTATTCATCCGGACCATTAAATCTATCAACTGCAGCACCTACACTTTCTTCTCCAAATATGAAACCACCTTCCAGTCTGGATTTGCAGCCAATTCAACGAAGACCATCTCATTCTTTCCAAGTGATCCATCTGAATCCCTCGTTTACTCTAAATTCAGAGCTCCCTTCAATCCATTTTTCTTCACCACCGGAACATTACTTACATAAGGTGAAAAGTGATAGCAATTTGGAGGTCCTGGATGCACAAAAAGAAGCACGGGCAAAGGCAAAGTTCCGGAGGAAGAATTTCCAGCAGAGAAGAATTTCAAATAAAAACCTAAATGAAATATCTACGAAAGAAAGCTTCTCAAATGCAAGTACAAAGGCGAATGATATGATGGACAGTGCATTTGACAGATATTCAAATGACAGTTCACAGAGAGAATGCTTATCAAGTTCAAGCTCAAGAACAGAAGCCAATCACGTAAAAAGCTTGAGGGTTAATGCATCAAGCAAAAACTCAACAAGGAAAGATCTGTTGAATAGCATCACACATAAAAACAGTGCATCGAGTGGTCTATTAAGAGCTTTATTAGTTGAAAGTGCCAGTCAAGAAAATTTATTGTGCGAACTCCTAAAATCAGAAAATCCAAGCTATATGCAAGAGGTTCCACAGAGCCAAATCCGAAACACTGAAGAGCCAACAATGGGAGAAAGCTCAGAAACAAAAATATTGTCAGATAAATGCTTACACGGAGAAAGGGCTTCAATGGCTGAAAACATGACCTTCCCGGAACAAAAACACGAGGCTGATTTACTGGATCCAGTTAACAGCAAAAGCAATACAGACACTCAGTTAAACTTGGACAGCACATTGCATCCCATACAAAATCCAGCAGGCAACTTTGTGCGTGAATTAGCAAGCAGAGAAGACACGTCTAGCAAATGCTCACAAATATTTTATTCACAGGAAAGTTTCTCAATGGAGGATTTGTTTGGACAAAGTAATGGGACAGAGCAAGTTCCTGTCTTCGAAGCATTTGGTCCACTCTACAGCCAAAGCACTACAACTACACTGTTAAAATCAGGTTATGAGATTGGAAAATTAAGCTGTCTTCGACCTGATGATGATGAATACTTTCCCAGTGGATTAAAAACAAAATACACAGATAGCTTGGTGAGAAAATATACTGAAGAACAAAACCTGCAGGACGATGGTGAAAAATATGAACTTCATGAATCGAATTTGTTATATCATCAATATCCTACTGTCAATCTGGTAGAATCTGGGTGCGTGGTGACAGAGCCAAGCATAGAATCTGAACTTCAGGAAGGCAAGTCAGGCTAGGGAACAGAATGTTCATCAAGTAAAACCTTGAAACAAGAATATTACTGGGATCAAAGCTTATGCACAAAACAACTAATGGCTACACGAGCAGAAGCTTTTAACAGATGGAGTAGTTCCTGCTGTTAGCCAAAATACTGTAACTCACTTGGGGTACAATATTGGATCGGGGAATCAGGTGAGTTTTCCAAATATGATACATGCTTCCGGTAGAATATCAGAGTAAAAACTACATTGTTTTACAATCATCCCAAATTTAAAGCAGAGACATTTTCTTTTCCTTTTCCTTTTTTTTTCCCCTCTATTTGTAGAACGATATTAAAGTGACAGAAGATGCATTCATAAATTTATTATATTTGTCAATTAAATGTGTAGATAATTATATAGCAATTCTATATTTTTTTATTCTTAAATAAAAACCCTATGCTATGTTAGGAAGAATTAATTCTTAACTACATAATCTTACTAATCTCCTACGTGTAAGATTCTTGACAAATTGAATTTTTTCATGTGAACATGAAACACCGGCCAGCCAGTACAAATTTTGAATCTTAATATTAGTATGACATGCTAAGTTAGTTATTAACTTCGAATTCTCAGCTCGTCAATGTAAGAACTGCTAAAAACACAGGATAGTTTTAATCTTGAACATATATCTTTGGTCTAGAAGTTGGGTAGTATAATATATCTTTTTAAACAAATTCAAACAACAACTAAAGCAAGAGGCAGAGGACGACCACATGAACACTGTGTGCAGAAGAATTATCCAGTGCTCAAGTTTTCCCCATTGCTGTCCAGATTCCGGAGTGGTAAAGCAACAGTCGTGAAATCTATGGTACCTACTTTTCAATCTAACAACTCATAAGTACTACAAGAAACTACCAAGTTCTCTTCTTCGAACAAAACTATATCCAGTAATAGGCCTCTAGAAAATGTCTCCCTTATCTGTCTATGCTATTTGTGTAACACATATAATGACGGTGATAGTGATAATTCCATAAATTTTATTATTCCACTATAGATGATTGGTTTCATTACAAGGAGTGAGACAATATGATGTAGAAAAGACTAAACTCCCAACGTAGATATATCCAAGGAAGCAAAACAGCCATAATTGAAATAGCATACTATTAACATCCAATAAACAAAGTAACGATCATTTGGAACAATCTAGGGTAGACATGCAGGAAATTATTAGAGAGAATTTACAAGATTTGGGGTAGATATACACGTTTCAACTCAACTTCCACATCAGAATATTCCAAATGTATTCTCCCCACTGTAAGTCATGTATAGGAAGCCATCCTCATCTCTATTGTCCTCATAAATTGTAGACATCATAGCAGCTGCAATGGCACCGAACAATAAAATGCTCTAAAACAACTGAAATATTTGCTCAATAGAAAATGCAACTTCAAAACTATAGAATGTTCTACTCACCAGTCGGAGGAAGAATATTCTTGACAAAGATAAAAATGGCCTTTTCAGCACTGAGCTTAATCCTCTTTCGAACAACATACACAAATTGTCCAACAGTCAAATCAGCAGGTACCAAATATCTGTATAAAATCAAGAATTAATAAATTTTCGGGGATAAGTTAATGAGGAAAATGTAACTATACAACTGCAATTTATCATATTTAACCTTTTATTATTTGAGTTATTAGTGAGAAAAAGGGAGAAAAGCAACTTAAGGGGTTACACGGTTTACAACTGACTGAAATCCTATGCAAGCAATTGTGAAAATATTCAAAAGAAAAGACCTGCTTCATAATTCAAAAATATGACTCCACGCCCACCAAGAAAGAGAAAGAACAAGAAAAACTCAGGTATGGGAATATTTGTTGTTGGGCTGGGATGCTAGTTGGGAGTTTGTTGTCACCGCATGACTTTGAAAGATGCCTATCTTGAGTATGTGGTTTGTTATAACTTAAAACCATAATTTATGTTCAATAAAACCTAGCTGCAACTATCTACTGTTGATCTCCACCATTCGCAGTCTGTTCAGGAACTACATAACAGTAATAAGATAAGCCAAATTTCCAACACTGTGCCAACTGAAAAGAAGAATGACAAAAAACGGCAAATATAAACATTTATACACATCCAATAACCACAACTGTTTTCAACAATGTCCAAGTATTTAAAAGATATTGAAGATAACTGACTTCTTCTTGTCAATGTCTGGTATATCACTTCTTTCTGCCTTCTCCACAATAACCTGAATAGCAAGCAGAAGCAAATATTATGAAAAGATAAAATATCAAGCATCCTACAAGTTTTGAATGTGAAAAAATGAATTCTTCAATACCGGAATTCTATCAGGGTACTTCTCCCTGATTCGAGTAGCTTCTGCCTGTCTCCTCTCTGCAAAGTCAGAATAAATGTCGTTAGATGTTAAAATGATAATATATAAATACCCTAAAAAGTACTAGAAGTGTAATAAATATATTTCAGTGCTAGAAAAGATAATAAAAGGGGACGAGTAACTGCTCACAAACCATCTAGCTAGTTATATTGCTTCAAAGATGAAATATAAGAACAATTAGAACCTCGCTGAATTACAGTAGGCATACAATTTATATTCCATGTTCGCATCAACAAATAAAGCCATATTTCAAATCTCAATGAGCCCCAAGACCCCGCACATGAAGATTAATTATCGTTTACATAAATATCTTAGCTATGTTGATGAGAAGGGCAAGAATTGAAATTCACATACCCAAGAGGCAAGAAGTTGAGCATTGCATTTGGAAAGAATTAAATACTGACACGCACTCTAATTAAAAATTCATCATTTATTAAGAATGACGATAAATCATCCATTTGTGTTATTTTTTTCTAACGCTACAAAATTCAAACATATCACATCATATGCTTAATGTCTCGACTCAACTAAGTCCCATTCACATGAATTTTACACAAGTAGGCACACAAGTCTGCGATCCACGCCACATAAGTTCAAAGAAACATGGAACTCAAGAGATTTTTGGCATGATCTCAATTACATCAAATATCCATCAATCAAATCAAAAGAATCAAAATTTCAGGGGAAAAAAATAAAAAATTATTGTTAATCAACGAATAGGTAATCGGGGAAAAGGGTAACAGTGCATTACCGAGGGGGTGTTCCAACTTGAAGGAGCTCTTGGCCATGGCGACTGGTCGAAGCTACAATTCGGATGATTAGTTAAAACTACACACAAGTGGAAGACAAAAGAGAAGGCGTAAGTTCTAGGGCTAGTTATCTACGCATACATATATATATATATATATATATAAGGCGTAAGTTCTAGGGCTAGTTATCTACGCATACATACATACATATATATATATATATATATATATATATATATATATATATATATATATATATATATACATACATAAAGTAATTAAAAAGGAGACTATCCTTTCAGCGTCCGTCACGTTCACTATTCGTCCTCAACGTTTGTGAAAAGTAGTTGGGTGAATAGTACAAAACGTCTCCACCTTTGATATGTATTGTGCAAAATATCTCAACGTTTTGATTTTGACGCTAAACGTCTCAACCTTTACATTTTCTTGTGAGAGACATCATTTCCGTCAAATTTAACCCCATTTCACCGTTAATTTAGAATTGAACAGTAAATATTTAACACATGTAAGGGCATTTTCATCAAAATCAAAATCAGCTCATTCATATTTGGGTAATTGGCACAAAACGTCCCTACGTTTGACATTTATTGTGGAAAAAGTCCCTACGTTTGACATTTATTGTGGAAAAACGTCCCTACGTTTATTTTTTTGACGAATAACGTCCCTATCTTTATTTTTTTGCGAATAGCGTCCCTACCTTTAAATTTTCTTGTTGATTAGTCCTCAAATTTTACTTTTCTTTCAATTTAGTCATTCCGTATTTGATTTAAAAGTAATTGTCTTCAAACGTGTATAACTTTTGATCTACAACTCCGAATTGCACTCTGTTTTTTGCGTTGAACTCCAAACTCAATCATCTTTCTTATGATATATCATATGCTCATTTATTAAACATTTCGTTTTGACTTTTGTATAGTAGATACTTATTTTGTTAGGGCATCATTGATTGACGTAAATTGATTTCTGTAAATTTTATTGAAACAGTGAAATTTTAATTTTAGTGTGTGTTCGGCGGCTAGCCAAATTTATAAATTCGATTTATTTGACTTTTTTATTTTTTTTAAGATAAAATATTTGATTAAAAATTTGTATGTTTAGCCCATGTTTGAGCTATATTATAATCTCTAATAACTTTTTGAACAACACACATTCTCTTTCTTCAAATCACTTTTTAAAATTTGGAGAAAGAAATTGTGTGTTGTTCAAAAAGTTATTAGAGATTATAATATGGCTCAAACATGGGCTAAACATACAAATTTTTAATCAAATATTTTATCTTAAAAAAATAAAAAAGTCAAATAAATCGAATTTATAAATTCGGCTAGCCGCCGAACACACACTAAAATTAAAATTTCACTGTTTCAATAAAATTTACAGAAATCAATTTACGTCAATCAATGATGCCCTAACAAAATAAGTATCTACTATACAAAAGTTAAAACGAAATGTTTAATAAATGAGCACATGATACATCATAAGAAAGATGGTTGAGTTTGGAATTCAACGCAAAAAACAGAGTGCAATTCGAAGTTGTAGATCAAAAGTTATACACGTTTGAAGACAATTATTTTTAAATCAAATACAGAATGACTAAATTGAAAGAAAATTAAAATTTGAGGACTAATCAACAAGAAAATTTAAAGGTAAGGACGTTATTCGCAAAAAATAAAGGTAGGGACGTTATTCGCCAAAAAAATAAACGTTTGACGTTTTTCCACAATAAGTGTCAAACGTAGGGACGTTTTGTGCCAATTACCCAAATATGAATGGGCTGATTTTGATTTTGACGAAAATGCCCTTGCATGTGTTAAATATTTACTGTTCAATTCTAAATTAACGGTGAAATTGGGTTAAATTTGACGGAAAGGATGTCTCCCACAAGAAAATGTAAAGGTTGGGACGTTTAGCGTCAAAAATCAAAACGTTGGAACGTTTTGCACAATACATGTCAAAGGTAGGGACGTTTTGTGCTATTAACCCAAAGTAGTTTGCTACCCTCAAGTTGTTTTATGCGATTATTATTATTGTCCCTAACATTTGGGTAACACTCTGATTGTTAAATATTTTAAGTTTTAAAACATGTTTTTTTATTTTTTAGGTAAAATATGTGGTTAAAAAAATGAGAGAAAAAAATATGTGTAATTAAAAAGTGATTTAAAAAATTATGTTTTTTTAAAATAAGTTTTTAAACCTAGCCCCCATTTCCACCCAAAATTTAGGGTGCATTGGGCGGGAATTTTTTTTTTTTTTTTTAATGGTTTATACTAGTGGTCACCTGTGCGCTGCACGGAATGTGTAACAATTGTGTATGTAATAACGTCGACGGGTCGAAAGAAAATAAGTCTCCTAAAGAATATTACTTAGAATTTGAACACTACATTAAAACTCGAATAAGTTCACATATGCTAAATTCTACAATCATTAATAGACTCACAAGCTGTAACCAATTTTCATTCGTTTCTCTGACTTAAATCATAGTCGACAATGTCTCATAAGAGAAATTAAGTTCTAGACTTATGAAAAAAGGAAAAACGAAAAATTGCTCAAAACTTGAATATAAAACAAATACAAAAAAGGAACACAAAAATAAAAACGGTGAACAATGGTGATTTGGGCAATCGATCAAAACTTGAATAAGTACTACATACAAAAAAGGAAGAACCACACAAATAGAAATGGTGAACAGTGGTGATTTGGGGCATTCATATTACCTGTAGCAGTATCTGGATGACGGTGATTTGAGAATTGGTGTTCATCAGAAAGAGGAGTAAAGACTATTGCGTGAAAATGGGGGAGTACTACATAGCATGGATGTTGCGTGTTGATATGAGCAAAGATAATTGCAACATAAATTCTAAATTAAAAATAGAAGATAAAATATTATGACATTTATGAGTTACGACATCAGCCTTGTTGACCACAAAATCCGGCTGGACCTTGGACCAACACGTCTCAGCTCCTCCCTCTTGAACACGTGGATCTCCTGGGCACTGTAACAAACAATCAGTTTGCAAAGGGGGCCGAGGTGGCTCCCGTTTGCACTCCGATGCCAAAGTCAGTGCTTGGATGCGGGAAATATAAGTGTGTAAAAGAGAGAAAAAAGAGTGAGAGAAATATAATGCTAAGAGTATGAAATTTCTAACCCTTTACCAGGCGGGAGGAGTGTCATATTTATAGAGAAACTCGCTGTTTCGGATCATGACACGTGACATACTTTACACTTGTCTTCACCCTAGCTCTTGGAGGTGACAAACTTGCTTTTTGACAGTAATCATTACTATATTTTGTAGGGGATGGGCGCCTATCACATCTTGGTAAAAGCAGTGTCACATCTCTGACTTCATGCCTAGTCCTATCCTTACATCCGAGGCGCTACCGTAAACATCTCGGCTGAGCATAAAGCGCCTCTGCTAGACACAAACTAGTTCGGCCGGAGGGGCTCCTATGCCCTTCCACCTCGGCTATTGGCCCAGGGGGATCCCTTGAACTTCTAATCATAGGCTAAAGTTCGTGGACTCTTATTGGGCCTTTACTGGTGGCCCAACGCGTCACATTTCAGGTACAATGTCAACACTAGTCCCTCAAATCCGATGTGGTCATTCATGGGCAGATCGGATTTGCCATCGTTTCGCAGCAATAATTCTATTCAAGTTTAATCATTTGTTATATCCAATATTTTGTAATTGTTCTACCATTCGCTCGCTGGGAATCACCATGCAGCGCGGAGATTTTTACGGTCAAGTACGACATTCCTTATGAAAAGTTCGGATCCATATTATAGCTGACCTTCTACTTCGGCTTTTCCCTCCTAAGTAAGGGTTGGGATCATACTAGCGCGTTTTTTTAGGCGGCACATTTAATGAAAGGGGGGCTACTAACGTTGGTTCCCAAGAAATATAAAAGGTGATGGGAGTGGCATTTTGCAGCTCGTGGTACTCACTGTGGTAGCTGAACGGTTTCATCCCTTCCTTCGACAACTGGCGCTCTGATTAGCCCACTCCCCAAGGGGCATGGGTTAATCACATTAATCATACGGCTCAAAAACCAAAGATTCCAGATTATTAGGATCCCTATAAATCCTCCTTCGTTTCATTGTTTTCCCTTTACCATTTTCTCAGAATCTTTGCAGCAACACTCCCGCGAAAGATTGTATCGTTTTCCCTTCCTTGTGAGTTTCGAGTCTTCTCTTCAAGGGTTTTCTACCCCAGCACTAGCCATTAACGTTCCACAGCTTTTATTGGCGAGTTCCTCATTCCAAGTGTACAATTTCAAGCGTTCGTTCTTTGAAGGTAAATCTCTTGATCTCTGTACGTGCAAAACTTTTCTATTTTTAGTTTATCAATGTGGGTTTGAAATTTTCGTTTTGCACTTTATTTTCCTCTTGGTGAGTCTTGTTTATTTTTAAGAAAAAATGGAAAGAGTTGGGGGAACGGGTTCACAGGAAATGTTAGCAATGGCGATTCCTGTCAGAGGTTTCTGCCCCATATCTTTATCAGTTTTTAGTTCCCACTTCTTTAGGGAGCAGATTAGGAGGAGGAATAGGAAAATCAGTAACATAATTTATTTGAGTGATTCTGACAGCGAGGGAGAAAAAGATCAAAACTACATGGCTCATCTATCATTCGAGGAAGAGGCATCTTTGAGAGAGCTTCGGAGCAAACAAGACAGGGATTTGGGGAGAAAAGAGGTGGTGGGCTCTTCTTCAGGTCACCAGGACCTCGGTTTAATCGTTAGGGCCCCGTTTAGGGCACATAGGGAAGAGTTGGGTCTAACTGCAGAGGAGATCGCCCAAGTGGAGGATTGGGTCGATCAGGTTAACAAAGTTTCGAGCTATCACGTTGATCCTGATCCAAATCCAGAGTCATGGGAGAGCAGCGAGATCGCTACTGAAATTCGAAGGGTTGACTTGGCTGGGGCTTCGGCAAAATTCAGGATACTAGAAGGGGTTCAATTTATGCACCCTACATATTCTTACCGACCTTGCAGCCCTCCTCCAGGTCAAGCGGCCATATGCTACGATGCTCTATCTTGCGGGATGAGGCTACTCCTGCCCCCCTTCTTCCGGGTGTTGCTTAGGAGCTATAACCTGTGCCCCTACCAGCTGGCCCCCAACTTCTGGACACAGGCCGTGGGTACTTGGTTAGTGTGGCAAGAGGTCAACCCTGACCATCCCATCTCATTGCACATCATTCATACCCTCTACACTTTGAAGAAATCAGTTAGAAGGGAAAGAGGCATGAGGTCAGATGTTAAGGATTGGTCTTATCTGTCTCCCAGGGGCTCGTATCCTCCTGTTATCACCGGTCACCCAACCTCAATAAAGAACTAGAGGAGCCAGTGGTTCTGGGTTGCTGGGGAGTGGCAGAGCTCCCCTGTGGACCCTAGTCCAGAAATTACTGTTCCCCGAACTCTTTCCCTACCTAGTGAGTCTTGTACTTGTTTTAGAGTCTTTAAGTGTCACGCGTCTTTTGATTTTTAATTCCTATTCAGTCATTCACTGTTCGACTCTCCCAGTTTTCCTCCTACCCGGGCCGCACTAATCACTGAACAATTTTGGACGGAGGGCTGGTCTGTCTTTTCTTCCAGTGTCAGCCTGTCCCAGAAGCTGCTCGCCGCCAAAGCAATGAACGCCAGGGCGCTGGCCCTTATTGATGAGGTGGAGTCCTCCGTGGAGGAGGCGCAGCGAGATAAGAAAAATGCTGAGACTGCTCTCCGGCATGCAGACAACATGTTGAATGAAATTAACGACCTCAAAGCTCAGCTGTCTATAGCCCGCAAATCTTCTTCCGAGGAGAGGGCCAACGCTAAGCGCCTGCAGGAGGATAGTGATAAGTTGAAACACAACCTCCGGGCCTCTGAGTAAGACGTGGCAGCTTTGTGCAAGAAACTAGATGACTCCAACCGTGCACAGTCTATCACATCTGAGGCTCTGACCGCTGCTAACGCAGCCAAGTCCAAGCTGGAAGATGAGGTGGCGGAAGCTAATGAAAAATTAGGGAAGGAGCTGGAGGTGAAGGCAAAGGCGGAGGAGGACCTTGCCTCTTTAGAACGGCACATGCAAACAAGGATTACGGAGGTTCTGGAGCAAACCGTAACAACACGGGTGGAGAACGCTCTAAGTGCCAGAGTGTCTGAGGATATCCAGAACTTCAAAGACACTTTTGAAGAGACCCCAGAATATGAGGTCATGCAGAGGGTTTTTGGGAACATAGGGGCCATGATGGCTTTGGGTGACGTGAAAGAAGCTTTCCCAACCCTGGATCTGTCCTCTATTGAAGCCCTGTACCCCGAACCTCAAGACAAAGGCTCTTCAGAGGATGTCACTCCGCAGTGATCCCATTTTGTAACTGCCTTTCTATTGTAATTTCTTTTTTCTGTTTTTGTTGTTGTTGTTTTTTGTAAGTGCTACGGCACCTGATATTGTAAATGTAACATTCATTCAACTTGTATATATTTTGCCTTTACAAATGCGATGATTTTCCATGTTTAGCTTAATGCCTTAGTTTGCATGTCCTTATTTGTTTAAGTGCAGACGCTTCCAAACACAAACGTTTTGCAAATGCCGTACGTACGAAGATATTAAGTGTGAAGTTCACAAGTTTTAGTTTATATGACAACATTTGATTGAGTTTGAATGCTTCCAATCTGTAGATATCTTTTAAATGTATTGCACGTATTGCACGGTTGTATGTAGATAGTCCCTCAGATCTGAGTGGTTTAAGGTATTCATACTTACCAGTTAGATCTGATTTTGAAAAACATTTGAACATATCTAAATCACCCTTTGTAAGACCTATGCAAACAAATTTGTATGAACCCCCTTTTATGGTGCCAACACACTCAATTCTTACGCAGTGATCGCAGTGTGGGCTTATAAGAGTCCCCTATTTTTAACAAATTTCATGCATAGCATGGACGTATGGTGTTATAAGCAAAATAATCTTGGAATTTGTGTTTATCCATTAGGTTTATCTAATTAGTAATTGGTATAATCTTCAACGTAATTCGCCTATGATTTTATAAAATCATATGATAATGCTGCAATCATCGAGGAGGACTTTGATTCATTGAAAATAACGACGAAAGTGGTCCGTGTTCCAAGGATTACATAGAGATACCCCAGATAAGTCCTCGATCATGTACGTTCCGGGTACCACCTCGGCAAAGACTTTGTAAGGGCCTTCCCAGTTAGGACCTAAATTCCTACTCCTGGTTCCTGAGTTGAAGGAAGGACTTTTTTGAGGACTAAGTCCCCAACATTAAAGTGTCGACTTTTTACCCTTTTGTTGTAATATCGAGTCAACTTTTTCTAGTACCTGGCCATCACCACTTGGGAATCACTCCTTTTTTCCATAAGGAAATCCAAACTAGCCCTTTGTGCTTCTTCGTTTCTCACTTCGTCGTAATGAATTTGACGAAGAGAAGGGATCCCAATTTCAACAGGACATACCGCCTCGGCTCCATATACCAACGAAAAAGGTGTCTCACTAGTAGCGGTGTGCGAGGTGGTTCGAAGTGCCCATAGTACTTGTGGGAGTTCATCTACCCATGCACCCTTTTTGGACTCCAACTTCCTTTCCAGGGTATTTTTTATAGTTATGTTCACGGCTTCGACCTATCCGTTAGCCTGTGGGTGATGTGGAGATGAGAACAGTTTCTTAATTCCCAAATCGTTTCACAACTCATGTACGCTTCTGTTTTTAAACTGTTTTGCATTGTCACTAACCAGTGAGTGTGGTATTTCGAACCGGCATATGACATTCTTCCAAATGAACTTAGTGGTGTTGGCATCGGTGATTCTCATCATAGGTTCCGCCTCGACCCACTTGGTGAAGTAGTCAATTGCCACTATCGCAAAACCATTATTACCAGCACCCCTAGGCATAGGACCAATAATATCAACCCCCCACTTCGCGAAAGGCCAAGGGCTAGTCACCACAGTTAGCTTGTGATGCGGCTAATGTGGTATGGTTGCATGTCTTTGGCATTTATCGCACTTGTGTACGAAGTCGTGGGAGTCCTTTCTCATAGTAGGCCAAAAATATCCCTGTTTAGGGCTTTCCGAGCCAGATATAACGCTCCGGCGTGGTTGCCACATATGCCTTCATGGATTTCTTTCATTACATATCGTCCTTCCTCTGGCCCCACACATCTCAGTAAAGGGGAAGTGTAACTCCGTTTATAAAGCAAGTCATCCAAGAGTACGAAATTCGCAGCGTATCTTTGCAACTTCCGAGCTGCCTCCGGCTCATTTGGTACTGTCTGATGCCTCAAATATGCTATCAGGGGATTCATCCAGGATCCTTCCTCTTCTATCGCCAAAATCTCCGGCCCTGGCTGAATAGAAGAAGTCAGATTGTGCTCAATTGGGTCAGATTATGGAGCTCCGAATCACTACTGCTTGCCAATTTGGACAAAGCATCGGCGTTGGAATTCTCAGTTCTGGGAATGTACTGTAACTCCATTTTTCTGAAGTGCACAGCCAAATCTCTTACTTTCTTCACGTAAGCGACCATAGCAGGTTCTTTGGCAGAGAATTTTCCATTAAACTAACTCACAACGAGCTGTGAATCACTATTCGCCACTACGGGCTCAATCTTCAAAGCTTTCGCAAGTCTTAGCCAAGCTAATAACGCCTCGTATTCAGCAACATTGTTTGAGGCTTTAAAGTCAAAGCGGATCGCACTGTGTAGTTTGAATCCCTGTGGGCTTATTAGCAATATTCCCGCACCGGATCATCCCTCAGCCGAGGACCCATCAACGAACAATTTTCACTCTCGGCTGTCATCCGTGTTATCAATCATCTCGACCTCTGGTGGATGTTTGAATTTGACTATGAAATCCGCCAACGCTTGACCCTTTACAACAGTCCGAGGCTCGTAATGTAGGTCGAACTGGCTGATTTCAATCGCCCACTTCATTAACCTGCCAGATACATCTGGTTTCTGCAACACCTATCTCATAGGAAAGTTGGTGAGCACATGTATGGAATGTGACTGAAAGCAGGGACAAAGTTTGCGAGAGGCTGTGATCAACGAGAGAGTGAGTTTTTCCGTGTCTGGGTAACGTGTCTCAGCATCCAGCATGGCTTTGCTCACATAGTATACCGGGAATTGATTCTCATCCTCCTCTTTGATCAATACCGAGCTACCCGCCTCTTTTGATACGACCAAATAGAAGTAGAGGGGTTCGCCAACCTTTGGTTTCGATAGTAATGGGGCCCGTCCCAAGAATGCTTTCAGATCGGAAAAAGCACGTTCACATTCCGGCATCCAATGAAACCGCTTCCCTCCCTTCAAGACCATAAAGAACGGAAAGCATTTGTCCGTGAACATGGAAATGAACCGATTTAGGGCCGCATTTCTCCCCGTTAAGCTTTGCACTTCTTTTGGATTCCGAGGTGATTGCATGTTTAACAAGGCATTGATTTTTTCGGGATTGGCTTCGATCCCTCTTTTATTCACCATGAATTCGAGGAATTTTCCCAATGCCACCCCAAAAGCGCACTTTGCTGGGTTGAGCTTCATTTGATATTTCCTCAAAACACCGAAGGCCTCTGACAAATGGCGGATATGATCCGTGGCGACCATGCTTTTGACCAGCAAGTCATCAACATATACCTCCATGGTGTTCCCCAATTGTTCTGAAAACATGCGATTTACCAGCCTTTGGTAGGTAGCTCCAGCATTTTTCAAACTAAATAGCATAGCTTTGTAACAGTAGAGTCCCCTATCTGTAATAAACGAGGTATGCTCCTCATCTGATTCATTCATGGGGATTTGATTGTACCCGGAGTAGGCGTCCATGAAGCTCAGCATCTCATACCCAGTGGTGGAGTCAACTAATTGATCAATCCGGGGTAGTGGAAAACTATCTTTGGGACATACTTGGTTCAACTTTGAGAAATCAATACATACCCTCAGTTTTCCCATTGTGTTTTGGTACTAAAAAAGGGTTTGAAACCCACTTCAGGTAGCGGGACTCTCTGATGAAGCCATTTTTCAATAGCTTCGTGACCTCGTCTTTCAAGGCCTCATACTTGTCAGAACTCATAGGTCTTCTCTTTTGCCTATGCCCAGGACTTCAAGGATTAAGTTGGAGTCTGTGACAGGCCTCTTTAGGATCGATCACAATCATGTCACCATGCTTCCAAGCGAATACATCGAGGTTTTCAAGTAAGAAGCTCTTCAATTGATTTTTGCATTCAATTGGCGAATCCAATCCGATTTGAAATTCCTTGATTGGATCAAGTGGATCTACACCGAAGCATTCTAACCTTTCAGCCGGAGTGGAGCAGCTGCTCCCTACCATTCGTGGGTCCTGATCTGCCAGATCTTCTTTCGGCGTCATTGAAACATCCTCAATTTCTGAGGGTCCTCCACCCAGTCTTTCAGGGTCTGGAGCGGCTTCTACCATTGCCACATCGCTAATCATGTTCAAGCTTTGGTCCTGAAATTTTCGGATTGCGTTTGTGTAACAGGCCCGTAATTCAGTTTGACTCCCCCTTACAATGGCAACACCATGCTCCGTGGGGAATTTCATACAAATGTATTTTGTATGCGTTGCAGGTCCCAAGTCAATGAGACCTGGCCTCCCAATTGAGCCATGATAGGAGGAGATTTCTTCCACGACCAAAAATTCCATGGGGATTCTGGAAAGAGTTGGTGCTTGTCCTACTTCAGTCTTAAGGGTTATGGACTCCCTGGGGGTTATGCTGTCCCCAGTGAATCCATATATTGGATCCGGGACTGGGATGAGTGGACTGCTGATCCCCATTTTATCGAAAGTTACCCCGTAAATTACATTTACCTAGGCACCATCATCCACCATCATTCGTGATAACCCATTCCGGGCCACCACTACCCTAATGACCAATGCATCATTGTGTGGGAAGTGTACTCCAAATGCATCGTCTTGGGTAAATGTGATAGATTCTGTCCGAGGCATCCCAACAGGATGTGAATGGATATAGTAATTCACGTTGGCGGGCTGCTGGCCTCTCTAATATACCTCTTCTGGGAGTTATTTGTGCTCCCACATGGGTGGGGGCCTCCCAATATTGTATCGATTTCGCGAATAGGAAGGTCGGCAGTAGGCATAGGTGGTTCTCGTGTATCTTTAGCATGTGCCGAGGCGGCATCCTGGCCCTTGTTCCTATCTCTTTGACAATTGTCAATCCTCTCTTTTGTCGAGTTCTTCCACGAAGCTCTCCTGTCAGCTCGGTTGAACTTCTGGCCACTGAATTTTTGAGTTCTCCCCGTGTCGGGGGAGAAATCACTTCCCCTTCTTCCCTGCGCCTTTTGGTCAGCTAGCATGTGGATTTCCCTGCAATCTTCTGTCGCGTGACCGTAATATCTGTGGTAGGCATAGTAAGCCCCAATCATGGGCTGTTTTCTACTTCGGCCACTTTCCATCATTCTTTGAGCCGTGGGAGGATTTTGAGAAGGGGTGTTGGACTGCAAGTGGGGGATAGCTTCCGTGATTTCTGCTGCAAAGCTAGAACCCGTCCCCGAAAATGGACGCGGCCCTCCACCTCGGTTACTGTAGCGACCAAGAATTTTTACGCGATTAATAATTATTTTAATAGAAAATCGTATCGCTACTATTTCACCCATTTTTATTAAGTTAACGCCACGACGTATTCGTATAGCCAAGTCAAGAAATAATCGAGATCGTTCGATTTTAAATTAAATTCCGAATTTCTAAAAATATCTCCATTCTCTTGATTTAAAGTATATTAAGTCTAAGTACTTAATTCAATGTTATCCCAATATTTATTTGTACAAAAATTACTTTTATTATTTAAATTAAGAAAATATATGCAAGCATGAGAGGTTCCATTATATGTAATCATGAAGAGCATAATATTTGTATAAATATGGAAAAGTATATGAATGATTTATATACTCCATTATATATAATCATGAAGAGCATAATATTTGTATAAATATGGAAAAGTATATGAATGATTGATAAGACTCCATTATATGTAATCATGAAGAGCATAATATTTGTATAAATATGGAAAAGTATATGAATGATTTATATACTCCATTATATATAATCATGAAGAGCATAATATTTGTATAAATATGGAAAAGTATATGAATGATTGATAAGACTCCATTATATGTAATCATGAAGAGCATAATATTTGTATAAATATGGAAAAGTATATGAATGATTTATATACTCCATTATATATAATCATGAAGAGCATAATATTTGTATAAATATGGAAAAGTATATGAATGATTTATATACTCCATTATATATAATCATGAAGAACATAATATTTGTATAAATATGGAAAAGTATATGAATGATTGATAAGACTCCATTATATATAATCATGAAGAGCATAATATTTGTATAAATATGGAAAAGTATATGAATGATTGATAAGACTCCATTATATATAATCATGAAGAGCATATTATTTGTATAAATATGGAAAAGTATATGAATGGTGCTTTACTTTAAGAAAAGGATGTGTTAAAATTAATAGAATTGAATGATTGTGTTTACAATATGCCAACTTTATACATCTATTTAAACCCATCTCTTTTACACACAACTCTACACATATACACTTATTTCCAATCTCTTGACAAAATCCACAAGTAAGAGAAATTCAAGGTGGTCAAGAAAGTTTTGGTCCATTTACTACTACACTTCATTTTAATCTTTTAAAAGGTAAGTATATCTTATGTTTTTATGAAAAGTAAGTATGTTTTTATGAAAGGTAAATACACCTTATGTTTTTATGAAAAGTAAGTATGTTTTTATGACAAGTAAGTATATCTTATGTTTTTATGAAAAGTAAGTATGTTTTTATGAAAGGTAAATACACCTTATGTTTTTATGAAAAGTAAGTATGTTTTTATGACAAGTAAGTATATCTTATGTTTTTATGAAAAGTAAGTATGTTTTTATGAAAGGTAAATACACCTTATGTTTTTATGAAAAGTAAGTATGTTTTTATGACAAGTAAGTATATCTTATGTTTTTATGAAAAGTAAGTATGTTTTTATGAAAGGTAAATACACCTTATGTTTTTATGAAAAGTAAGTATGTTTTTATGACAAGTAAGTATATCTTATGTTTTTATGAAAATGTTTGGATCATTGCTATGAAATCAATCTCACAAGATTGTTATGGGTTCCATATGATATGTTTATGATTATGCTAAGGGGACCGGAGTTTAGTAGCGCTACACATAAGAATTCTTGCCATTTAAGTTCGGTAAAATTCTTGTGTCTCCCTATGTTTATGAGTATTTCGATCCTATCCTATGTTATGACGAAAATGATCCATATGCTTTCAAAAGAAAATTTATGCTTGGTATACTTACTGGAATTTTATAAATCTCACTCCACGATATTTACCATTTTCAGATAATTGAAGGTTCGAGGCGGTCAACATGGAAGTGGCAAAAGTGGTTAAGATTGATGAGATAATTATGTTGAACTTTATGTAAGAAAATTATGTTCTATTTTTATTCACAAATAAAATTATGGGATTCTAATTATTCTTTTGAATAATTTTACATTACTATTTAAGTCTCGATAATATGATATGAGTCACTTTTAGTGGCACTCGAATGGAAGAGAATTCGGGTCGTCACAGTTACTGCCGATCCTATCCTTGTTTCCTCCTTTCTTGAGGTTTGCTTCATTGGAATACCCAAGGTTGTATCTCCCTTGGGGGTGGTTGTCTCTGGCCCTAGCCATTTCTTCCGATACAATCTCCTCCTTCATCAGGTCTACTAGAACATTGTAATCCCTTGGTTTCCTGCTCTGGACATCCTTCCAAAACATGCTCGTCATATCTAGCCCCCCTTTCAAAGCGGAAAACATCTCCGCCTCAGTGATATTTTCACAAATGTGCATCTCTTCAGTAAATCGGGCTAGGTAACTTTTCAGGGATTCATCCCTTCCTTGCCTTAGATCCTGAAGGCGCTGGAGTGGGAGCTGGCCAGGCCTGGAGGAAACAAATTCATTTTTAAAGGCCATTTTCAGATCTCTCCAACTGTGGATGCTACCAGGGGGAGTTTTTATACCATCGTATCGCACTTCCCTCAAGGGTTAAAGCAAAGGCTTTGCATTTCAGTGCCGGAGTGGCTCCGGCTATCTCCATGCTAGCGCGGTAGTTTAACAGGTGATCATTAGGGTCACCTCGGCCAGAATATTTTGCTATTTCTCGCATTTCGAAGTCATGAGGAACTGGGCACCTACGGAGGCCCTCCATGAAGGGACTTATTTCCTCTTCGTCATCCAGCTTGTATGAGGGTAGTTCACTGTTCTCGTCATGACCGGAATACACTGGGTCATGCCTTTGTGGTGGCAAAACGCGACCGTAGTTTGGCCTTTCATGGGTCAGTAACTCGTTACGAGACTTGGTCCGAACTGCTTCGGCTCTCCTTTCCTGCCTATTCCTAGGCTCATGCGTGGGGGCGAACCTTTCTGCCCCCGTACCATGTTGGTCCCTATGCATTTGACTCTGCGACAAGGCTTCTTCAGCGTGTCGCTCCCGCCTATTTCTAGGCTCAGCTGCATTGTTCCGACCCCCTTGCCTACCTCTGAATAACCCTCCTATCCGGCTGAAGACACTGCCAGATTTTGCGGGCGAAGCCTCCCTGTGTCTAGCTGGGAGTGGACCTCGTTCTTCATGTGCTTCATTCTCCGGGCCTTCCTCGTAGAGGGGCTCGAATTCCACCTCGGCATATGCCTGTGGATCTTGATAATAATATGAGGCAGTGGCCGCATCGGATGGTGAGTAATGTGGTTGTGGGTATTGCGGAGGCATCATGGGCTCGTTCACAACATACCCTCTAGCCATGTAGGCATTCATCGCAGCAGTTTGTTCTATCTGCTGCTTCTGCATTTCTAGCATTTGGGCCGCCATGCGAGTCATGTCTAGAACCATGCGGCGATTATGGTTCCGGCAGCCCGACGTGGTGGGTTAGGTTGTGCCACTCCCTCATTGGCATTCTCATGTGGTCCTTGAGGAATCTCCTCCTCGTTGTGCTGCCATTTCTTCCCCTACAGGGGTTAACATCACCATCGCTTTCGTTCATGTTTAGAGAAATTTCTTGGTTTTAGTTTATCTTTCAAGGGTAGATGGACTTTTATCCCAACGCTCCGAGCCTTTTCCAAGGATGTTAAACTTATATTTCAAAGTTATACGCCTTTTTCAAGGTGAACAAACTTGTGTTTCAAAGTTTTAAGCCTTTTTCATGGTGAATAAACTTGTGTTTCAAAGCTCTTTACCTTTTTCAAGGTTATCAAACTTATATTTCAAAGCTCTTTACCTTTTTCAAGGTTACCAAACTTATATTTCAAAGCTCTTCACCTTTTTCAAGGTTACCAAACTTATATTTCAAAGCTTTACGCCTTTTTCAAGGGTACTAAACTTATATTTCAAAGTCCTTGCAGTTCTCTGCTCTTTTGCAAGAGGTTCCTCACCCTTTTTCAGGACTTCCTTTCTATGTGTGGCTTTTCATCATGCGTTTTCGTGGTTAGCAGTATGGTTTCCCACAGACGGTGCCAAAATGTTGACCAAAAAATCCGGCTGGACCTTGAACCAACACGTCCCAACTCCTCCCTCTTGAACACTTGGATCTCCTGCGCACTGTGACAAACAATCAGTTTACAAAGGGGGTCGAGGTGGCTCCCGTTTGCACTCCGATGCCAAAGTCAGTGCTCATTTTAAGCAAATATATATTGGGTGCGGGAAATATAAGTGTGTAAAAGAGAGAAAAGGGAGTGAAAGAAATATATTGCTAAGAGTATGAAATTGCTAACCCTTTACCAGGCGGGAGGAGTGCCATATTTATAGAGAAACTCGTTGTTCCGGATCATGACACGTGGCATACTTTACACTTGTCTTCACCCTAGCTCTTGGAGGTGATAACCTTGCTTTTTGACCTTAATCATTGCTATATTTCGTAGGAGATGGGCGCCTATCACATCTTGGTAAAGTCAGTGTCACATATCTGACTTCATGCCTTGTCCAATCCTTACATCCGAGGCGCTACCGTAAACACCTCGACTGAGCATAAAGCGCCTCTACTAGACACAAACCAGTTCGGCCGGAGGGGCTCCTGTGCCCTTCCACCTCGGCTATTGGCCCAGGGGGATGCCTTGAACTTCTAATCATAGGCTAAAGTTCGTGGACCCTTATTGGGCCTTCACTGGCCCAACGCGTCACATTTCGGGTACGATGTCAACAAACCTTATGAATAGTGAAATCCTTAACCTCTTTTATATATATTAGGAAATAAAATAAAATAAGTTATTAATTATTGTATTACATAAATATAAATAAGTAGTTAGGAAGAAACGGGTAAGAGTTTACAGCCTGTGTACTCCTTGCTAGGGGTGGGCGTGGGTTGGGTTGGGTCGATTTTTTGCCCAACCCGAACCCAATCCACTATGATCGGGTTGATAAAAAATCAACCCAATCCAAATATGAGTTCAAACCCAACCCAACCCAACCCAACCCAACCCAATCAAATTTCGGTCGAGTTAGGTTGGGTTGGGTGGTTTGGGCTTTTGTCCAATTAACTAAAAATCTTAGAAAATCAAAACATTATGCCCATAAATCAACTATTAACTCAAATAAATTATGTACAATACAATAAGCTCAAATATAATAAATTGAATACTTGCTAATAAAACTAAAATATGTTCAAATCATATTTGAGTTTCATCCAAATTAAAAATTGCCTTAAGATTCTTGAAATTTAAATGGTCTTATATTTTTAAAATTTTGATTGGATTGGGTTGGGTCGGGTTAAGTTGGGTTTGTCACCCAACCCACAACCCAACCCAATCCAAACAAATTTTTTTTTAGAACCCAACCCAATCCAATTTTCATCAAAACCTAACACAAATCGATTGGGTTGGGTTGGGTTGGGCGGTTTTTGTGGGTTAATGTTCACCCCTAGTCCTTTCTCTAATCTTAAAAAAAACTTCCTAGAATTTGCTCCCTAAAATTTCTCTAGATAAGGATGAGTTTTAATTAGATTAAGGCAAGAGTTTACAGCCTGTGTACTCCTTGCTCTAAATCTTGAAAAACTTCTTTATCCAGAAAAAATCTCAATCCAAAACCATTGTATAGTCAAATAGGAATAGGTACTTTTCTTTTCCAAGTTTTATTTCAATCTTTTAGAGACTTCCCGAAAGGGAAATCCTTAGTTGTAATTTCTTTAACATGTTTTAATAAATCTCCAAAAAATATTTTATGTTTCATGTATTTATGTTTTCATTTACAGCTGTTGATATGTTGTAAATTATCTTCTGCATAGTAATTCATTACATCATATTCATATCATAAGAGCATAACTTGATTTCTAGAAGTCATACTGTTTTTAAGTTAATCCTGAGTGACCCAGAGTTATGAGGATTGTCGACTGGAGTGAGCCTTTTTAGAATCCTCTTGAGTACTGGAAAAAGGGAATTAATTAACTTAAAAATTCTTTAAGGGAGTGCTAGTGGTAACCTTAACACCAGTCTTATGAATAGTATAAATAAGTTAAATTAGGAAGAAATGGGTAACACTGTTAAAAATTGTTACTTCAAATTTAGTGTTAAAAATGACCTTATTCAAAGACAACTATGCTATTTGAGCATGTGTAATTATATTAGCACCACAATTTCTTATAAACACTCAACATTTTAATTGTATTATTGATCTCTAATTTTTATAGATTGTTATAATTATGTTCTTAATTTTTCTCTCCAAATTTTTATCATTAAATTTTCAACAATTAGCAAATCTTCTACTCAACTAAGATTTTCATCGAAAAAAATTTGTTATCCTGCTTTAAAATGATGGACAAGTATTTAATTATAATTTTTTTACTTATTAAATTTATGAGGGATAGATAATTTTTTTATTTCCTCTTAACGAAATTTTCTATAGAACTTAATAGAAGAGACAAGAACCACACAAAAAGAAATGGTGAACAGTGGTAATTTGGGGTATTCATATTACCTGTAGCAGTTTTTGGATGACAGTGACTTGAGAAATGGTGTTCATCAGAAAGATGAGTAAAAACTATTGCGTGAAAATGGGGGAGTACTACTACATAGCATGGATGTTACGTGTTGATATGAGCAAAGACAATTGCAACATAAATTTTAAATTAAAAATAGAAGATAAAATATTAGGATATTTATGAGTTATGACATCAGCCTTATGAATAGTAAATGAATAGTGAAATCCTTAACCTCTTTTATATATGTTAGGAAATAAAATAAAATAAGTTATTAATTATTGTATTACATAAATATAAATAAGTAGTTACGAAGAAATGGGTAACACTATAAAAAAATTAAAAAAAAAAATGACATCAGTCTTATGAATAGTAAATGAATAGTATAAATAAGTTAAATTAGGAAGAAATGAGTAACACTATTAAAAAAAATGACATCAGTCTTATGAATAGTAAATTAATAGTATAAATAAGTTAAATTAGGAAGAAATAGGTAAAAAAAAAAAAGATGACATCATGATGACATTAGCCTTATGAATAGTAAATGAATAATGTTTTGACTTCTCCTCTTTTATAATAGTATAAGGAAATAAGTTTTTTTTTACATAATTTCTCAAATTACTTTTTAATCACATACATTTTCTCTCTTCAATTTTTAACAATACATTTTACATCGGAAACACAAAAAACCAAAAAGAAGAAGGAAAAAAAAAACCGATTCTATGTCGCCGAACGTATTGTTAAATTTGTGTAAAATGACATACTCGCCCTATAGGCTTTAACTTATAAATAAATATATAAAAGATAGGGTAATTATATTTACACCACACTTTTTATTAACCACACTATTTTTTAATTTTAATGAAAATCCCTAAGTTTTCCTTACTCTTACATTTACACTGCCAAGTTTTTTTTTTATATAATTTTTTTATTATCAACTCTTTATTAATTTTCATATCTTATTTTTAGGGACGATTTTCATCCAAAATATTTGTTAAGAAGGCGAAAAACACTTATTTATCTCTCATACTTTTAAATAATCAAAATAAATAAATAATACAAAAGTTTTAAAAAAAATATTTGTACATCTTTTCAATGCAAATTAGAAAAATATTTGAATAGAAATCGTGATTAGAAACAAAAAATGTTAATTAATTGAATGTTATGAATAATAATGCAATGAAAAAATTGAGGGCATAAGAGCAAAAGTAAACAAATATTGAAGATATTCCTTGCAATTAAATTATGGTGTAAAAAAAAAAAAAAAAAGTGTGGTGTTAATATAATTACCCAAGAAGATAAAGCAAAAAATAAGTCTACATTTATCTTCTCCCCTTTTCAAACATTTTTTTTCCCAATCATATTCAATCATAAATTCACACGATAAAATATTATGTACATAAATTCAAAATATTTTTTACTTTTTAACCGTACATTATCTCAGAAATTAATATTCAAATTTCAAAAAATTAATTTCTCTTTATAATATACATCAAATATGGGCTAAATAAAAAATATATTGTAAAAGTTTTTTGTGGTTGAAAAATAGTTCGACTAAATATGCATAAATAAAAATAGTTTGGGAAAATATATTATTTATAAATTATTTACGAAATGGAGGTTAAAAAAACTGAAAAATATTTCTTTCATTCGCCCCCTTGTCGTGTAATCAGGGGAGTTTTACATTGTTTATGACATCGCCTAACCATTGGCTTCCCCGTGGGATACATGATGGGGGTCAAGGGCTTTAGGGTTGGGATGAAAGAAATTAGTTTTAATTTTTTTTTTCAGGACATATATATATATATATATATATATTTTTTTTTTTTGTCCTTTGCTTACATTTTATTTTACTAGTATTTCACCCATGCGATGCACTAAAGTTGTTATCCACAATATCAATTTGAATAAGTATTCATAAAATTTTAATGCTTATATATAATCAACATATGTATAAATGTATAAAAATAATTTTCTATTATAATAATTATTAGAATTTAAAAAATAACATAACTAATTCAAATTATTAAAAATTTCTTTGAATAGTAAACGTCAATTTATATAGTTAAATAATAAATGACTATTGATTTCAATAATTTTATGAATTATTATTAACTTCGTTAAAAATGCAAATTTAGTATTTTTTTAATGGTATATCATGTTTGATGTAATATTATATGTACAAATATTGATGCATGCATGTGAAATGTATTAATATATTTCTCATAACTTCTATATTTGATTCTCATATTTAACGTACTTTTCAATTTCATTCAAAAATATCAGTCACAATAATTAGAAAATAAGTAAATAAAATATTTGAATTTAACAAATAAAACTTTATTTACTAAAATAAGTAGTCAAAATAATAATTTGAAAATCGCGCAATTATCATGATACGAAAACCGAGTAAAGTTGGAGATCATGAAATTATACAAAAAATCTTATACCCTATAATCTTTAAATATTTATTAAAATTAAGAATGATTAAAAAAATATTAATTATTCTATTGATATTATTAACTAAAAAGAAATCAAAGCATTAATTATTCAATATTAGCCTTCGTTCAATAACTTTTTATATAAATGCATAATTCATAACAAAACAGAACATAAATATTAAACATGCCTTCATTTACATCACTATCAGTACAGGCTTTCGTTGCTGATGTAAATTATAAAAGTGAAGGGATTCAATATATAACAAAGTGAAATATCATACATAATTCAAAGCTGCACCATATTTGCAACACATACCATTCGATTGCAAGGGCCATATTCTTCAACAATAATTTTGTAAAAATGACGTGATGAAAATCTTCGTCCGACATTCTAAATGAACTCGTTGAAAAATTAACAAAGAAGGAACAACGTAAAAAAATGTAAACATTATGGTAACATTAGATAAGTCTAACTTATATGATACATGTGACGCCCCGAGTTCCGTAAAACCCAGGTCGTCACTTCGTCTCTTTGAAACTAACTATTTAACAAATATTGCGGAAATATTCTGAACTTTTAAAACATTGCATTCATTTGGAAAAATTAGCAAGGGTAGCTTAATTTAAATAAATCCACTTGAAAAGATTCCATAAAATTTCAAATCTCGACAAGTAAAATTTACAAGTTCCAATAATCTCGACTTTCAAAAATAACTTAAAATAAATGTTTGTCATAATTGCCCATCATTCGCCACGCCTCCGAACTCAGCAAACATTGTTAAAATAACGGAATGAACATTTCAAAAGAAATACTCAGTAGACTCATGGCCAATAATTAATTTACAAAATAATTGAACAAGTAATTATGCAAATATTATAGTGGCATTCTCTTCTTAGTCATAAGCATCATGTAATGAGTGCAATATGAACATATTATTGTCTTGTCTTATGCAAATAAAGCATATAAGTTATGACATGCATAACATAAATTTCTCTTCTTATTCATAAGAGATCATCTATTCTTGTCTCATGTAATTAAGCGTATAAATCATATAAATCAACATAACACATGCAATTATAATATAAATCAATTGTGGGGGCGAGTCTACCTTAATTTTTCTCGAATCACGTAAAAAC
Source organism: Ligustrum vulgare (assembly GCA_963555705.1). NCBI lineage: Eukaryota > Viridiplantae > Streptophyta > Magnoliopsida > Lamiales > Oleaceae > Ligustrum > Ligustrum vulgare. The sequence goes on along the minus strand of OY743169.1, from coordinate 70,050,161 downwards.
TGGAGCGGGAAGTGGCCTCAATCTCTCAATCGTCCACACGTTTCGTCTAGCCATAATATGAAATAAAGTCTTTAATTAGTAATTCGAAATTTTAAGGTTTTAAAAATGATAAAGTAAAATTTAGGGACTTAGAGGTTGTTTGGTAATGAAAAAAATTTCAACACAATTTTTCAAACTCAATCTCAACCATCCATCCTTAGTCAAGCCCATAATTTTTGACTTTTCAAACATTTTTCAACCACACATCCATTAAAAAACAAAAAAAAAATCATAAAAAACAAAATTTCTCACATTACCAAACAGACTCTTAATTGAGAATTTATTAAAACTGAAAGTAGAAAAATTTAAGGACTGAAACGGACTTTTCGAAATTAGTGGGTTGAGTGTGGAGAAACAAGAACTCCAGGGGCTGATTTATAAATAACTGAAATCTTGGGACTGATTTGGTGAAATACTGAAAGTTTTGGAATTGATAATTAAATATTTAAAACAATGAGGGCTAAAATGACTTAATTTAAAAATAGGGGCTGAAATAAGAAAATTTTAAAATCTAGGATTAGAAGAATAATTTTGAAAAAAAGTTAAAATATATATATATATATATATATCTCAATCTCACCCTCTCTCTAAACTCTCGTCAGAGAGAGAGAGAGAGAGGGGGGAGAGAGGCGACAGAAGGCGTCGCCCTCTCTGACTCCGTGTAATCGCCGGCGCTTGTCCGGCGATTGTGCCGCCAAGGCGTCGACCGTGTATGGTGTGCGTGTGGGTGATGTGGGCTCGACTTTGTGTGTCAAAAGCGGGTAAAGCCGAGACGAAGGTGTGTTTTCCGGTGGCTAGTCCGGCGAAGAAGGTAAGCCTTATGAGTTTTGTTCGATTCTTGGCTTCTCTTGGCAATTTCTGGGCTTCGTCTATTCTTGGGTTTATGGTTTGATTGAGGAAAATTTTGAAGAATGCAGGAGATGGTGACGGGTGTGGTGTGCGAGTTTGGTTTCTGGGTTTCTTGGGGGTTGAGTTTTCCGGCGGTGCGGTGGTTGAAGTGACACTGCAGTGGTGTTAGGTGGTAAAACTCATGGTGGTTGGTGTGTGGATTTGGAGTTCAGCTTGGGAGATGGTGGCGGTTGGTAATGGTTCGGTGGTGGTTGGTGGTGCGAGTGGGAGTGGGAGTTGCAGACGGCGGCTTCGATGGTGGTGCTGTGAGGTGGTGCAGTTGTGGAATTTGGGCAGTGGTGGCATCAATAGGGGATTGTGGTTGCTGAATTTCTTTGGTAGTGTCTGTGTTTGCAAATTTGAGTGTATGTGACTGAAACTTCAAAGTATTGATTGTTAGAAATTTATGTTCTATCATCAGTACATGAATTTCAAAAGAAAGATTGGATTGTAGAGGCAGTTGTGGAATTTGGGCAGTGGTGGCATCAATGGGGGATTGTGGTTGCTGAATTTCTTTGGTAGTGTCTGTGTTTGCAGATTGAGTGTATGTGACTGAAACTTCAAAGTATTGATGGTTTGAAATTTATGTTCTATCATCAATACATGAATTTCAAAAGAAACATTGGATTGTGGAGGTTTGAGAGAAGGGAAGATACATACCCAAAATGTTGCTCGGCTGCGTGAGCTGTTGTGAGGAGAGAGAGGAATGAGGATATATGAATAGGGCTGGCAAAAAAATCCAATTCACCCCGAATCCGACCTTAGTGGGGGCGAAAAAAGTCGTCCCGCAAGTTGATGTAGCCGGGTATGGGATTAAAATGAAAAATTCGAAGCGGGTATGGGGTGGGGCGGGTATTGTTTGACCCACCCCGCTAGTGACTCGTCCCGCAACTTATACTAAAAAGTAATTAATCTTTTACTATATAGTTTGAAAAAATATTATATTTTGTTAATGATGAGTATTTAAATATATTGTAGGATCTTATTGAAAAAATATTGTTTGATATTGTGGTGTTTTAAAAAGTTGTTTAATTATGAGGGATAAAATTTAATAATAAAACAAGTGAAAAAATTGTTGAAATAATTTTATTTTTTTAAAAAAAGAAAAATAAATAAAAGGGACTTTAACGGGGCGGGTATTGGATGGCCCGTCCCGAATCCATACTCGTCCCGCCCCGTTATGTCTTAGCGGGTCATGGGACGGGTATAGGTTTGAGGTTCATCTCGTGGGGTGGGACATGGGGAGGAGTACCCTTCCCGTTGCCATCTCTATATATAAACAGTAATTTTTAGGTCACAAAATTTTAGGTTTTAAGTGGGCCAAAAATTTGGGTCGCAAGAATCACCTTCATTGGACTGAAATGAATTTGGACTTAAAATAATTGAAATTTGGACTCAAAATAACAGAATATTGGATTTAAATAAATTGGACCCAAAATTATTAAAATTTGAATTTAAAATAATAAGGAATTTGATACTTTAAAATATTTGAGATTGAGCTCGATTTGGAATAAGTTTAAATTTTATTTTTTTTTTAAAATGGCTAGACGAATACGTTTCATTTTTAAAATAAAATTCGGGGTTAAATCTTAGCGACACGTTTTTCAAAAAAAAAAGATTTTATATTATTTAAAAATTCTCGATCACTACAATACACATTTTAGTTTTTTACCCAAAAAAAAAAAAAAAAAAAAAGCATTTTTTTCCTTATGGAGATTTAGAAAGTGCATCTTCAAAATATATATTAAAAAAATCAACATCTTCATAGATGACACAACGTTTATGTTGGTAAAGGAACCAAATGCAGAAGATAGAATATACTAATAAATTAAAATGCCAGGAGATAAAATACACGATAGGCGGTTTTCACATGAAACACACATTAAAGAACGAATAAAAAGATTTTTCGTACATGAGATAGAAACAAGAACAAATTTACGTTGGTTTTGTAAATATTCATTGTTTTTTGTTCTAAACACATGTACGCAAATGGATAAAAAAATGCATATAGTTTTTTCCTACACGTAAAATGGATCTAAGTTTACATTTTATTAAAACATTTGTATTCTTCCATATGAAATTGAAAAGTACAAATGAACAAATGTATTAGAAACGAAACTTAATAACAAAAAACCGTAAACAAACAGAACAAGAAATGACAGGGTTAAATTTAAATTTTATGTGTAAACCAAAATGTACAATTTTTTTTAACAAACATCTAGTTAGTGTAAAACAAAATGCAAGGGCAAAAAGAAGAAGAAAAAAGAAATAAATATGCTTTCATGAAATTAGACCATATGTGTTGAGAGTAATACCGTCGAAGCAAGATCCGCAAAATGTATAAAGATCGAGTCCTGCAACCAAAACAGAAAGCAATAGCGTCCTAGCACAAAAAAAAGAAAATCAATTTCATCATAAAACTAAACTAGAATTGATGAGATCCGGGAAAATCAAACACCGATGCACGTACCGATGGGACCCATAACTAGAGATCCGATGTCAAAGAGATTCAAGATTAGAGATTAAGCAAAGTGATTAAGTCAAGAAACAAGCTAAGAATCAAGTTGAAGATAAAAAATCATGAGGTTGAAAATCCAACCACACGGCCACATGGTTGAAACAGCGCGCGGTCGCGCGCTCCACAGCTAAAACATCAGAACGCGAAAATAGCTAATTGAACGCCCGCGTCCTTGAACCAGAGCCAGATTTTTGGGAGATTTGAATTGCTTTCGAGTCTTTTAGATATTCTTCTTATTTCCCAATTTTATACTATAAATACCCATATCACCTTCAAACCATATTAACTTGGATGTTCAATGCTTAGTCTTGTGAGGCTCCTTTAGGGTGAGGTAAATCCCAACTCTTTTATCTTGTAATCTTTGGAAGTTAATCAACTACATTTTGAATATATTATTCTTGTACTGTTGTTTATTTTCACTACCTTGAAATCTGTTTGATCTTCATCCATGGGCTAGGTTATTTAACATTTGAATTTTAGACGGGATAAACTTGGGTTAAGGTGTTTCATCACTTATTTTACCATTTTAGCTTTATTGGCTTGGTATTAAATTGTTGTGGAAATTTTTGGTTTAAAACACCAAAGGGGTTCGTATCATTTGGTATCAGAGCTTGACTCTAATTTGGTAAATCCATCCTTTAAATTTCTTGTTGTTCTTCATATAAAATTTAAAAAAAACAAAAACAAAAATTGCAAAAAAATTCATGTTTTTGAGCATCTATTAAATTCCTACATATTCTATATTGATTGCTGACTTTGTTGGGGATTTCCATTAGTCATACACTACAATTGTACACCATCCAAAAATATGTACACAAAATGTTTGGTAAAATGACTCCATGAATACTACACTATAAATTTCTATATGTTCAACCTCTCTGTCTTGTTAATTACTTGTGATTGCTCATTCTCATTGCTGAAGTTATATTCTTGACATCTTATCCTACATATCAATAGTTCCTTGTGGGTATAGCAAGCACATAAATTCCAATTGCTAATGAATTTACTCATACACTACAATTCTACACCATATAAAAATATGTACACAAAGTGTTTGGTAAAATGCCTCTGTGAATACTACACTATAAATTTCTATATGTTCAACCTCTTTGTCTTGTTAATTACTTGTGGTTGCTCATCCCCATTGCTAAAGTTATATTCTTGACATCTTATCCTACATATCAATTGTTTCTTGTGGGTATACCAAGCACATAAATTCCAATTGCTAATGAATCTACTTGCTTCTAAATCCCTTTTACTTGATTGTGGTATGCCCATGTATATTCTTTGATTCTAAAATGTTGGGTATTATCATTGTTATCTTATTTGAGAATTGTTGAGGTTTACATTAATAAAACACTTGAAATTCTACACTATTCAAAGTTCGCACATAAAGTATTTGATGAAATAGCACAAAGAAAACTCCATTGACATAAGCTATCTTTCACTACACCCAAACTTTTCACTTTATAGTTACTTGAGTTTTATCAATTCATTGTTGATCTTGTACTCATAAATCCTTGTCCTACAATTCAAGTGTCATCTCTTGTGTTATAGCAAGCAAAGAAATTTCACTTGCTATTGTGTCTAATTGTTCTAAATTCCTTCTTGCTTGTTATGGTTTTTTAACTTTACAAGAATTAATTTTCTCAATTTAGTTGATTACCTTACTTGGAGAGCCTAAGAAAGGAAACTTTGAGCGGAAAAAGGCAAGAGTGGTGAGCTCATTATCGGGTAAAAGCCTAATTTGATTGAAACACAAGTGAAAATATTACTTGTGAGGACTCTACCACTTGCACAATATGTCCAAATTCAATACTCAAAGTGGGAAAATCTTCAATGCTCAAACGCAAGATTTGAAGGAGGAGTTTCAAAATATTTCGACCACTATGACTAGAAAAATGGAAAAGATTGGGGGAAGGTTCGAAAGGTTAGGAAGAAGTGGGGAGGCGCCAAGGAAAAATAGAAGAAGAGTGAAGGGTAAATGTGGGAAAGTTTTGGGAAATGATGGGGATGGTGAGCAAAATTGGAGAATGGGTAGAAGAAGAGAAGATTAGGTTGATAGGAGTAGATATGGAATGGATGGGAATATTGATAGTGTGAAAATAAAAATCCCATCATCTCACGGGAGGAGTGATAGTGAGAAGGGAGAGTTGGGATGAATGTTAGGCAACCAGCATCTTTTGCCCATACTAATGAGAGGGAGAAGCGTGAAGAAAATACTTTCTATACTAGGTGCATCAAGTACTATGTGATGTGGTTCTCATGCACATTACTCACATAATTTTGGGAAGACGTTGGTAATGTGATGGAAATGTGAAATATGATGGGAAAAAGAACCAGTATAGCTTCCAATTGAATGGAAAAAAGGTTGTACTCCTATCTTTGAGTCCGGAAGAGGTTAACAAAGATCAAATGAAACTCAAGAAGGAGTTTGAGGAAGAAAATGAAATTTCACATAAGAAAATAGATGAGGAAAAAAATGTGAGGAAAAAATTAGAGCAAGAGAGTTGGGGCCACGACCCTAGAAAAATGTGAGAAAATGAGAGTTGGAGCCATGACTTTAGAAAAAAGAGGGACAAGACGAGAATCGAGTGTTGAGGTTCTTACCTAAGAAAAATGAGAGGGTGTGAAGAGTGCCACAAAGAAAATTGAGAGAAAAGATACAACAAAAATGATTTTAGCACTTGAAGGACCTAACATTTCCCTCCCTAATTTGGTTACTCTTTTATTGCAGGAAATTTACCAAGGCAATGAGAAATTTCAAGGGCATAGAACATGGATGAAGTACATATGAGACATTTCCCTACATCGAAAACTACCATCAAAGTAAAGAAATTGTAATAACGAGGCATTGTCTAGGAGGTACGTTCTCATCAATACTTTGGATGCAAGGTTATTGAATTTTAAATGTATAAGAGAGATGTACGAGAATGATGTGAATTTTGTAAATGTATTTTTGATTTGTGAAAATGTTTCATATAGTAAATTTCATGGGCATTATGAATTCCTATTTTATGAAAAAATGTTTGATGTGCATATTTGCCCTATAAAGGAATTGCTGGTTAGAGAAGTCTACGAGGAAGGTCTAATCGAACATTTTTATGTAAAAGTGACTTTTCTTCTAACCCCCCCCCCCCAAAGTCCCAAATTCTTTTATTTTGTATATGTTAAGAGCATGCATGCTAATAATCCAAAATTGTCTATCATGTTTAAATCATGTGGTAAGAGGGATTGTGATAGGTTCCTTAAGCATGATGATTATTTATTTTGGGAAATTAGGTTGTTTGTTCCTAAATATCATGCGGGAGTTGCAAGTAAGAGAGGCACATGTTGGGTACTTGATGGGACATTTGGGGATCAAGGGGACCTTAACTTTGTTAAGTGAACATTTTCATTAGTCTAAAATGAAAGTTGGTGTTGTGCATGTTTATATTCGTAGTACAAACATCACGTGCAAAGGGGTCGAGTCTAAGTTTTTGCTTCAAGCTTTATGCACATCATTGCTCACCCCTAGTAAACCTTGTATTGATATATCTTTAAATTTTATATTAGGTTTACTTAGATCAAATAAATCAAATGGTGCTAATTTTTTGGTCGTTGGTAGGGATATTAAAATTTCACATTCTTTTACATAATACAAAATCAATGATGCTACCAACATGGCAATTCTTTTCTTTAAGGAAATAGTGCTTTTACTTGATGTCCCTAGCGGTATTGCATTGGGTATAATTGCAAAATTTCTTAACCACAATTGGAAGGGTTCTTGGGGAAATTGGGAACCAAACTTTTGATTTTAATCAATTGTCATTCACAAACCGAAGACCAAACCAAATTGGTTAATCATGTTGTAACATAATTCCTTTGCACTACCCTTGAAAATGACCTAAAGAGTGGGAAAATTTGTCTACATTTTGTTAAATTTGCTTGCAATGGCATTATTCATCATATTAGTAAATTTTTCTGCTTAAGGTTGCTTGTGATTTTAACCTACTAACTCCTTTGAACTTAATGCACTTGTTTATTGATGGAAGAGTTAGTTTAGGTGGATATAAAAATACAAAATTGGTTAAGCCCCTTTGCGGAAGGTTCGAGCTTCCATTTGAGGGGATTGGTATACAATGTACTTCTCATGCCAATCATGTCAAGAAGCGTATCACATTTGATCTCGGTGGATGGATGTGTTTTTATTCATGGAAGGAGCGACCCCCCAATCAAACAAAATACAAATTGTTACCTTGATGGAAAGACAACGCCTACAAATTGATCTTACCCGGTGAGTATAAAATCTCAGTTACATTTATTGTACTTGATTTTTTCCTTTTAATTGTAGGTGTTGATTTGTGGTCGAATCTTTCTCAAGATGGAGGGGATGATGAGAGTCGAGACAATCCAACTTCATTGCATGAACTCGTGGTCCACAATGCAAGATCAAAGATCAAGGAATCTCACGACAATGTAGTCAAGCAAGATTCGAGGTTGAATCCTTTTCAAGGAGGGGTGATGAGATTCGAGAAAATTAAACCTCGATGCACGTGACACTAGGACCCATTGGATGGCAATGGGGCAGGGCAGGGTCAGGTCGGCGTGCCCCACTCTCCGCCCCGTCTTAGATAATTTGCCCCGCATCTGCCCCGTGCCCCGCTTAAAGGCAGGGCGGGTCAAAGCGGGGCAGAGCGGGTTGACAAATCGCCTCATTTAGTGAACCATTTATATTAGCTGGACGAGGTGAGTTTCATAAAACTAAACTATTTTGAATCAAAACCAAATCACGAGCTTCACACACACACAAAAGAGCCTACTTAGTGGTAAAGTTGGTTGTTGCCATTATACTCTGCATCAATAAAATTGCTTGAAGAGAGTAACTAGTCATCTACATTGCAGTTTTTCTTGCTGTAACTAACAATGTTGGATTGGAGAGATATATAATAAACTACACTACACTAGAGAAGACTGAATTATTTTCTTTAAGAGATTGACTTATTTTCTTTGATCTTTCTTGTTTGCCTTATGCTTCCATAATTCATTTTTATGTTCAAAATCATTCCACTGAATGAACAATTTGTCTTACCATTCACTAAAAATGGAGGAAATGCAAAATAAAATAAAGATTGAGAATAAAAATAGTGAAGGATTCGGTAATTTTCACACGGCATTGATTTGTTAATTAGTCAAGCATACATCTTTTTTTTTAAACTGGAGAACGGGGTGGGAGAAAACCGTCCCTGCCCCGTTTAGATTGGGACAGAGCTTTTTTACCCCGTATCTGCCCCCACGGACCCATTTATACGGGGGCGGGGCTCCGCGGGTCACGATTTTTACAATTCGTTTTGCCATCCCTACCGACCCATGACGAGATCCGATATCAAAGAAATTCAAGATTCAAGGCTAAACAATGTAATTAAGTTAAGAAACAAGCTAAGAATCAAGTTGGAGATCAAAAATCACGAGACTGAAAATCCAACCACTCGGTCGCATGGTTAAAACAGCGCGCGGTAGTGCGCTTCATAGCTAAAACGTCAGAATGCGAAAACAGCTATCTGCGCGGCCACCGTATTTCCCCATTGCGCGGTCGCGCCCTTGAACCGGAGCCAGATTTTCGTGATATTTGAATTGCTTTCGGGTCTTTTATATATTTTTCTTATTTCCTAATTTTTATACTATAAATACCCATTTCACCTTCAAACCCTATTAACTTGGATGTTCAATGCTTGGTCTTGTGACACTCCTCTTGGTTGAGGTAAATCTCAACTCTTTTATCTTGTAAACTTTGAAAGTTGATCAACTACATTTTGAGTATATTATTCTTGTGTTATTTTTTATTTCCACCACCTTGAAATTTGTTTGATCTTCATCCATTGGGCTAGGTTATTTAACATTTGAATTTTTGTTGGGATAAACTTGGGTTAAGGTATTTCATAACTTATTTTACCATTTTACCTTTCTTGGGTTGGTATTAAATTGTTGTGAAAATTTTTAGTTTAAAACAACAAAGAGGTTCGCATAAAAAATGTAGTGAAAAAAAAAAGAAATATATTGTCACTAATGGAAGAGTTTATGTGCTAATAGAACTACCTTTGAAAGTGATTTCTAAAAACGAAAAACACAAAGAAAACACATTTGTTCATACAAAGATAGAGCACAAAAAAGATAGTAAAGAATTACACAAGCAATTGAAAAATAACTATAAATCAATTAAATACTTACAATTCGGTTACTTTCCCAAAAAAGAGTCAGTGGATGTGTCAACATCTGGTCGAAAATCAAAATGGAAAGTTACTCGTTCAGATTACACCATACAACAAAACATTAACGTATGTACGCAAATGGGTAAAAATGGGAAAATAAATAATTTATCAGCACGTTAGATGTATCTAAGCTTACATTTTTTAAGAAAATTAATGTATATTTGATCTTAAATTGGAAGGGTACAAACAGAACAAATATTTTAGAAATGAAATAAAAGATCATCGAAAAAAAAAATACATAACAAGAAATTACACAGTTAAAGATCAATTTTATATTTACACACCAAACACATATTTTTTTACAAGCATCTAAGTAGCGTACGCAAAAAATGCAAGATTCATAAACAAAAAAGAAATAAATATGTTTTGGTGAAATTAGATTGTATGTGTTAAAAGAACTATTTTCGAAATAGAATTCGCAAAATGTCTAAATATCAAGCTTTTCAAAAAAAAAAAAAAAAAGTGGTTCTAGTTAAAAAGAAAAAATAAAAAATCACATCTATCAATCTACTTTTGAAGTGGGATTTGTAGATGTTCTAGTATAAAAAAATTAAAAAAATCATATCTATCAAACTACTCTTGAAGCAGGGTGTAGACTTTCTTAAAAAAGCACATCTATCAAAAGACGGATGTCCAACTAAATTATTTTAGGAAAAAACAAAATATGTTATCAACATACCTTCGAAGATGAATTCTTTAGGAGTATAATGGTCTACAATTTCTTCTTCACTACACATAAACAGAAACGGCAAAAAAAAAAAAAATCAAATTCAACGAATAAGATGTTATACAACCAGAAGTTTATTTTACTACAAGAAAAAAGAAAATGTAATGTAGATCTAAAAAGTAAGACATGGACTAAAGACAAAAAAATTCGATTAACATAAAGAACCCAACACAAACCACCAAAAGACTATTGTTGCGAGCAAAGTTCAGATGATCCGAACACATTTCAAACGACGAAACTTGAATGTGAAAAAAATCATGCCAACAGAAAAAAGGGGAAAATAAACATAATCCAAAAAAAAAAAACTCGCGGCAACAGTATCTTCACATTGCAAAGTGTCGGTATGGAGACGTGGAAGAAATTTTAGGATTGAGCGTTTACTTGTTCAATTGAAAGAAGTAAGACCAAGGATTAAACTATTTCTAGAAAAATCCTATTAATGTGTCTATTAAAAGGTCTTGAAACTTTGCAAGACCCATTCTAATGAACCAACTTTTTAAAGAACTAAACAAACCCATTTTTGTTAGATAAAAACAAAATGAAACGAACAGAATCAGATTCATCCAGCTCATTTAACTTTGTGACGACTCAAATAACTTAGATGACTTTGTTGGCTTATAAATAGTATCTTTTAAAGAGATTCTTTTATTATAATTGATACAGGGATAAAGTTATCGTTTCATTGAAATTTAACAGATTTTTGGATGTAAATTGTCGTAGAGATGGAATCTTCTAATTTCTCAAAAGTTAGGGCCAAAAACCAGATAAAGAAAAGTTGGGAGATGCTTACTCTTTCGCGCAAAGGTTTTGTTAATAGCATAAGTTACCTAAATAACAAAGATAAGCTCATCTCCTTCATAGGGATTATAATCAAATTTTTAGTAAATTTTGATAAAAGTTAATAAAAAGTGTGGTTGAAAAGTTACGATCCGGTAAAATTTGTGATTATAATTAATAATTTGACTTTTACTTAAAAATTAATTGATAAATAGAAAATATTAAACATATGTATAATTAGTAATAATTGCTATTTGTTATAAACTAGAGAAAAAAGAGAGAATAATAGAGACACCAATAAACTTGTGTATTATTATGAACCAAGCCCCTATATATATAGGGGGAATAAGGGATATATAAGGTAATAATACCTAGGGTTTTAGGGGTACAACTGTCATTTACTAATACAATATAATATTTACAACACTCCCCCTTAAATGACATATGATATTACAAAATATCTGCCTCGTTAAAACCTTGTTTGATAAAAATCCAATGGGACAAAAATATCAAACGAAGGAAAAAGAGTACAGTTGTTCTTAGAGTATTAAGATGAATGTTGCCTCGTTAAAACATCGCTAGGAAAATCCAATAGGACAAAACATTGGCTAAGAAAAAAGAGTACAGCTACTTCCCCCTAGTGTTGATCGCTGTAAATCATCGAGTTGATGTATCACAATCTTGTGAACTAGTTTCTTGAACGTATATGTTGATAGTGCTTTTGTAGATAAATCAGCTTTATTGTCACTTAAGTGAATTTATTGAAAATTTTGGAGTATTTTGATGTTGCCTCGTTAAAACCTTGTCAGAAAAACTCAGTGGGAAAAACTCTGAACGAAGGAAAAGAGTACAGCTACTCCCTCTGATTCAATATGTATTGAATCATCCATATAGTTACTCCCCCCCGATTCAATCTCTATTGAATCATTCATATCTTGATCTCTTCAGGAGTCTCGTATAGGAGAGTATATCAATAGACATTGATAACAGCTACCTCATTAAAAACCTTGCCAGGAAAACCTCGTGGGACAAAACCTCGACTAAGGAAAAAAGAGTGTAGCGCATATTAGCTCCCCCTCATGGGAACATTACAATTGTTTGGGTGTTGCATATAATTATTTCAACTGTTAATCGGTGTAATATCGAATATCTTCACCAAGCATATATAAATGGGATATATCCCATATTATTTGTTATTCGAATATAAATTCAATTATTCATTTGAACTTGAAGAGCTATAAAATATTTCTAATTGATAAGTGTGCATTTTACACACTTATTGTGCTTTTAAATAGACAATTTAATTGACAAATTGAGCAAATATCTACTTATATATTGTGTTTATCTTGTACAATTAGGTACAACCTCAATTGGAAAGCAAATGGACAAGATTGGAGTGCAATCAAGCTAAAAGAGGAGCAAATTTGATGTCCAATGACCTAATTGAAAGAAATCAAAAGTTCAGGGACTTAATTGCAACATCCCAGAAAGTTGGAGGACTAAAGATGCAAATATTTCAAGGGCATATTTGTGATAAAAGTCAAATTCGAGGACTAAATTGTAGAGGACCAGAAGATGGTGGACTCAATTGCAAATCATGGAATGACAAAGCTGCCGGTGAACCACGCGATCGCGTGGTTAGACTAGATAGCGATCGCGAAGTCAGGCCATAAGCCAACCCGAGAGATTTCAGCCTAACCACGCGATCGCGATTCTTTCAGCCACGCGATCGCGTGGGCAGATTTTTACACTGTCGGATTTTATTTTCTGTTTATAATATTTTAAGTTAAGGGCGTGTTTGGCTCGTAAGGGGCGCATTTTTGGACCTCTTTTAGGTCAGATTTTTGGGGGTATAAATACCCCCACTTCTCCCTTCAACCTAATCCCCAATTTTTTAACACAAACCCTAGCCCCCTTCCTCCTTTTCTCTCTTTCTTTCTCTTCTTCTTTTCTTTTCTTTTCTTTTTCTTTTCTTTTCCTTTCTTTGATTTTGTTTGTAAATTAGTTGTAGTTTATTTTTGTTTCTAAGTTGCTAGTCACCATTGAAGCAAGGAAGCAAGAAGTGAGGTGAAGATTCAAAACAAAGTTCAAGGAATTTTAGGGCAAAAAATCAAGGGAAGTGATTTATTTCATTATCTTGTATTTTTAATCTTTGATTTCTATATTTTGTGATGTATTTTTGTAAACCTCAACTTTTGTGCAATATTTATATAATGGGCTAGTTGGTTTATGTTGGGATGATTGATGTAGCTTAACTTAGTTTAAGTAATTTTAATGTTTGTTTATTAATGTTGAGCTTATTTCATGTGTGTTTGTTGTTGAGATTATTCCATGTGTTTGATTGATCACCAAATATATGTTTTGTGAAGTGTATGATAATCGAGAGATATTATGTATTTTAGACCAAATAACAAATGCTCTAGGTTCTTGTTAAGGATAGAGATATACCTTAAACCCTAGATGATCCATTGAGCTATTTTCACAAAGAGTTAATGCAATTGATTGGGCCTTAATCGACATAGAGATATAGTAGGTTAGACCAATTGATTAGGGTTGATTTCACTCGAGAGAGGTAATTAACTAAGCTTGGAAAATCGGGTCTAACATTGTAAATGAGTAATTTATTAATTTGCATGTGTTGAGAAATTACTTAAGCGAGAGTTAAGTGAAATCATGAATCCAACTATTTTATCTTTCATTTTTCTTATTTTAATTTGGTTTAAAATTAGTTTCTTTAATTTAGAATTTATAAAAATCCAACTTTTTAATTGTGTGTTTCCTTTTGTTGTTAGAATTAAATTAATTAAAGTTATATAATCTAGAGTATACATTCCTCGTGGGATCGACAATCCAGACTCAAAAAGTCCACTTTATTACTTGTACGCGACCCGTGCGCTTGCGGTACACTATTTTGAGCGAACACTAATCATTCGAGTCATGTTTTGTAATCAATATTATCAATGCATTTAATGCAGTTCTAAAATTTGGAAGTGACTTATTCACTTCAATGAACAATTAACTTATTCACTTCAAGTGAATAATTAACCATAAATTTGAATTTGAAAATCTATTGCCACGATTTTTGTTCACAGTAATGGTACATCTCAATTTCAACACTTTGTCATATAGAGTCATTTGTACCATTCTTCATGTAATCTAATTTCATATTATCAATCACATTCCATTGGAAATTGAATCTATTAAAGACATATGATATATTCAGATATCAAAGTATCTTTATACTTTGATCAAACAAGTTTCTTAAAAATTTGAATTATATGTTTCAAACATGTTTAATCCATCGAGAATTATATTGTATGCTTCAAGCATAGTATATTTTCACATTGCAATTTTCAAATTGCTACCACCAAATCTAAGTCGTGAAACTTTAGATAGATAACGATTCCTACATTTCAAATAGATTTTCTCCAATTATTCACCACAATCTCAAAATACCGAGGTATTGATTACCTTTTTTAATCTCACTCATTGGTACTTCAAATAATACTCCCAACATACCGAGTTGATAATCATACATTTTGATATCACTCATTGGTACATCAAAAGAGCGCAAGTTAGTAATCAGAGTAAATCATTTTTCATTATATACATTTCTAATAATCATATAATTATCAGCACTTATTATGCATTTTAGGCAAATAAAATATTGTATATGTGCCCGTCTTTGAAACATTCGTTGCGCAACAAGTCGTGTATTACGACTATACCTATAGGTATTTTACTGATTTTTCACGTTTATGTGTTTGGACTTCAGGTCCCAAAACTTCAGGTTTTGTAATAAGTTTAATTTAGCCTGAATGCATACTTTTGCCTACTATTTTTATGTCGATTTTCTTCGACATATTTTCTTTTATTATCCTCGCTATCATTCAAATTATGATGCCGCTAGCTTCGCAATTTGCTTTTGCATAAGTGCTTTATAAAATGTGTTGACACAATTATCATCTCAATTAGATTTCTTTCCCCACAAGACATAACGATAGAGATCTCAAATTTTCAATATTTCAAATAGTTGAACCTCTTCTGGAGATTTACAACTAATTATGTCAATAATACTCTCTCACGAGTAAATGCCTCCTCAATAAGACCATCATAATCATTTGCCCTATTTTTATTTATTTTGGGATCTTTATTCGAATCAATTATCACTACGCTTCAAGCGTGTCATACATCAATATAAGATAGAGCATCTGTAGCTAGTACATGAGATTTTATTAATCTCCTATGCATTTTGTAATTATGTTATCTTTTGAACTTTTCGTTCGTATTTTCAATCGAACTTCTGGTTCGTATTATCAATCGCGAGGATATAGATAACATAATATGATACATTTGTTTGATTTTAAGCTACTAATCTTTCCCCTAAAGTTGAGAAAATTGTCCAAGCAAATTGACAATCATTTTTTTTTCGACGTTGTAAAATATCACCCATTTGGGATATATGTTCAAACAACACATTTTTCTCAACATTCTTTATTTTCCATATCAGTGCATTATGGTAGATCAATTGCACTATTAAAAAATTATATGGAAAAATTAGGCTCTAACCATAAGCTAATTATAACAGGGAGAACTATGATGTTGACATGATGAGCAATAAAATTCTCTAAACAAAGAGGGAAGTATTTTGTTCTCAGGTAAATTAATTGGAGGTGTTTAACAAGCAAAAATATTAAACCATTTATCGATATCCCAACTAACACTTATTAAAATGTTGAGATTCATGTCCACTAGCATTATCAAGACATATTCTTGATTATATAATCTGAAAATTATGCTCTTTATTTAAAATTTGAGCCATAATTTCGCAAACTTCAAGTTGCGAACACCATGTAATCATCTAGTATATGTATCAAATTTATTAGATATAAATAATATTTAGATGATCAACGTGGAGGATGATGGTGGCCCATTTATCACCTTAATTATTTTTCAGAAATATAGGAAATTTAATCACTATTTTAGCTAATGATAGTCAAGAAATTTCACGAAAGAGAACAAACATCATATATGATTGGATTGAAGAATCTTCTGGTTCTTCATTATGTATCTATTTTAATTTCGCATCATTATTGATCCAGTAATGGTCCAACTGGTCATGCCAAATAATAAAATCAAATTGAACTTCTGGTTCAATATAAGATATAATTCAATGATTAAACATTATATAACCATATATTATTCAAGTATTCATATTAATCAATGTCCTTATGACATTAGTTATATGTTTTCCTTTAGGGATAAACATGAATTTAAATGAGATATTCTTCGAAACATATGCTACTTCAAAAAGCGCGTTTTTATGACTCATTCAAAACCAATATGTCAATATTCTTTCGAAATATTGTAATATCATACTTTTTTAAGAGCAGTTAATATTATTTTATAATTGTTATGCTTCTTCGGGAGTAACAACATATAAACATATTAGACTTGAATATGTAGTGTGAAATAAGATTTTACCTCTTCAAGAGGAAAAATGAAATATTCTTCTAGAATATTTTATTAAATAACTCAAATGAGATATTCCTAATGTGCAATATTCTGTTGGAATATCGATTTAGATCAATATTCTTCTGGAACATTGATTTAGATTGTTTCTTTTTCTAGAATAGTGATATAATATTCTTCTGGAATATTGTACTATAATATTGAATGTAAAACATACATTCAAACAAATGTTTATTGTAAGTTGATATAATCAAAACGATATGATAAGATTGAATAATTATACCATTTTCTATTGAAATTCAAAGTTAATAGAATACAAACATTTACTTTGAGCAGAAAAAGAAACTATGTTATCCGTGAACAAGTAAAATAATAAATTGAATATTTATCATAAAATAAAGTTGTTATTCTTTAGGAGTAACAACAAAATACTTTTTCAGAATATCAAATTAATAACATATCTCATAATATTGCGCTCTTTTGGAGCAAATTATATTTCATTATTATATTTCATATGAGATAAAATTATGATTCTTCAGGAATTATCACAACAATATATTATTCTACATCATAATAATCTTTTGGATTATTAATAAATTCAATTTTCTTTGATAAAAAGAATGCAATATTTATCACAAGAGCAATAAAATAAAATTCTTCTAGAATATTGAAACGTAGCAATAATGAAATATTTTTCTGGAATATTGATTCGAAGCTCATTCAATTGTAACAATAATTAATATCCATTGTGCTATTTAGAAGTAAAATAACGAAGAATTCTTCTGGAATAATTATATTTCTAAAATTGCAACTCTTCAAGAATAATAAATCAATATTCTTCAGGAATATTGACAGATTATGCTCTCTAGGAGCAAATAATATTCTTCAGGAACATTGACATTAATGATTCGTTCTACCTTTCGAACTAACAATATTTGTGCTCTATACAAATGACGATAAAATATATTATGGAATATTTATCTAACGTGAGTTGTGTTTTTTCGAGAACACCAACACCATATTCGTTTAAAATATAAATTATGCTTCTTCAAAAGCATTGAGTCAATATTCTTCTGGAATATTGAAATTCTAATATACTGCTCTTCACGAGCAAGTAATATTATATATACAGGATATTACTTGGATTACAAAATAAAGATAAAATCTAAAGATTACAAGAATATTGAATTAACATAAACCAAGAGATATACTACAAATAAACCGTGAATATGGTTATCCAATCTTTGCTGATTTTGGGTTCAAGATTTTAGGCTAATCTTGTGCGTCACAAATAATACAGACAAACATAATTGATATAGGTAAAAACAGATAATGTCAAATTTTCAGCACCTTTTAGAATGATAGTTAATGTGCTGAAACAATAAATGTCTTCTTCCGCTAACGAACTTATTTCAATTCTTCAAAAATAATAAGTCCATATTCTTCTAAAATTATAATTCATGCTCTTCAGGAGCAAATAATATCCTTTAGGATATTAATTATAATGTTGTACTACTTCAGAAGTAACAACAAATTATTTATAACAGACAAATTTACGATTAATATTTTTCTGGAATATTGAAACGCAATATTCTTCTGAGATATTGATTTGAAATTCATTCAAATATAGTTAAAACGATATTACAAATCGTATAACCAGCTTACATTTATTTATAATAGACAGTTCTGCAATTAATATTCTTCTAGAATATTAATTATTTTTTGTACTACTTCAGGAGTAATAATAAATTATTCTTCTAGAATAATTATAGTTCTAAAATTTTGATTATTCAAGAATAATAAATCAATATTCTTCTGGAATATTGAAAATTATAATTTATGCTCTTCGGGAGCAAATAATATTCTTCTGAAATATTAATTATAATGTTGTGCTACTTCAGGAGTAACAACGAATAATAATCAATTCAATGATTAATATTCTTCTGAAATATTAATGTATTGTTGTGCTACTTCGAGAGCAACAACATAATGAATTATCAACTTAAAAGAAATTCAACAACAAAATAATATATACATTAAACACACATAAAAAGTTAATGTATGGAGTATGGAGCCGAACTTGACTTGCGAACAAGTCACAATTGTTACACGAGCACAAATTATTGGTTGGAGTATGGAGGCGGATGGAATTAGAACAATTATTGAAATTGAAGCAACCTCCTGGAATTGGAACAATTCAACTACGATCGAAACAAAAAAAATTCATATGCTGTCAAATTAATTTCGACGCCCATGATTTTACTTTCTAACTAATATTTTGGTATATGAGATTTTGAAAAATAAAATTCTAATTCAATTTGGTAGAGACTCGTGCTGATAACGTATTATAAACTAGAGAAAAAAGAAAGAATAATAGAGACACCAATAAACGTGTGTATTATTATGAACCAAAATCCCCATATATATAGGGGGAATAAGGGATATATAAGGTAATAATACTTAGGGTTTTAGGGGTACAACTGTCATTCATTAATACAATATAATATTTACAATACTATTATTGTATTTAGGCCATTTTTCTCGCCTTTGTTTGGTAATACTGTGTAATTTATAAATTGGTTTATTTATGATTTTGAGGTAAAAAATAGTGGTGAAAAATTGGAGATAGAAAATAGTGATTAAAAAATAATTTTAAAAATTGTGTAATTTATAAACTAATTTATTTTATTTCCAAACCCTTGCTATCCATTCATTTTGCAACTGATGAGCATAGCTTTTCAATCCATCCATGAAATCTGAGCACAAGCCCAACCTCCTTTAGGGGGGGAGGGGAGCTACCACCGAGACATGACATATGCTTTGTATCGGAAATGATCAACTGTCCACAGTGGACAGGTTTTAATATGCCCATGGTGGATTTGATGCTAATACGTGTTCAAAATGTATAAAACACTAGACACGTGTCAGCATCTGTAGCGACCCAAACTTTTAAATGTCAATTTTATAAATTAACTTGTGTCGCTACGATTTTCCTTGTAAATTTAGAATTTATTTTACGTCCGTCGAGTTGTCTAGCAAAACATTTAATATAAGAATTCAAAACAATTTTTAATCTAAAAATTCAATATTTTATAGGGTCGAATTTTACACCATTTTTATTTAGCGCTAATACATGTTGTCCCACGGTGCACAATTTTATTTAGCGCTAATACATGTTGTTAGGGACCGTAAATAGGTCCGGGATCGAAATTGGATCCTTGGGGATGTCCCACAGTACATTTTTAAAAGGAAATTTTTATTAGTATTATATTCATAAATTGATTTCATGTTTGGATTTAACTTGAACTGATTGCTGTATCTCTACTGAGTATAATTCGTTATGCTCACCCCACTATTTTCACCATTTCAGGCTAAGGAGCTCCACAAGGCAAGTCAATGAGCAGGGCAATTTTGATTAAATGATAGATCATTTAACTTATAAATTTTTGAAACAAGTATTTTAATAGTTGGTTTCCATTTGTCAATTAAATTTTCGAATTTTAGTATTTTTTTTTTTTTAAGTTTTGGCACTTGGCTTATTATACTTGGTGTTGACACTTGGTTGTAAGTAAATTATTTAAAGAATGTTTCCGCATCTTGTTTCTAAATTGTTATTGTTGTAAAAAATATATATATATATTTACGCATTTTTGGCGTCTATTGAAAATACTTATTTATAGGATTTCTGGACTTTGGTAACGTTCCAAGTTAATAAAATTTGGGGCGTTACAGTTTGGTATCAGAGTGCAGGTCTACCTTTCTGTAGACTTGTGAAAATTCTATGATTTAAAAAAAAAAAAATTTAAAGAAAAAATGTTAAATATTTAAATTTATTGCTACTCGCTCTTGTCGCGCCAAGTCGACTCCGAAAAGGTAAAATGTTTAGAAAATTTTATTTGATGAAGTTTGAAAATTTTATTTACTGGATACCATGAATTTATTTTATGACTACATCTGAAATTGAATGTTTGCAATGAAAAGTTACATGAGACTGAAATTTTACTATGGTTGATGCAGTTTGAAATGTTTAAAAGTTTGTATCCAGTACATGTTTTTAAAATTTCACATGAGTTATTACGTTTAGGAATTGGACTTGTGATGTGAAGTATTTAAAAAAATTTCAGAAAATTATAAGTTTAGTACTTGAAATTAGACTAAAACATATAGTAACCCATTTCATTGGACTTTACTCTCATAATTGGTATGCCAAAAAGAGCGAATGAGACAGACTTATAGTAAATCTTGCTCGTGGAAAAATAATGAAGCATATGAAGTTCACGAAAATTTAAAGAGTATTTGTGGACCCACAATTGTAACATATGTGAGTATATCAGGGAGATGCTAGTAATATGGAGAGAAGCAAGCATTGATGGTCACGCTATTAGTGGCCACACTTCTACTCGCCACCTTATTGGTTCTCTGTTTGAGGAATGACAAGAGATTGTTAAGATGTTTATCAGAAATTGATGGAGAACATACTTAACAATTCACCTATTATTAATTACCCACGGTTCTCAGTTCGACCAACCCAAGAGTGGAGGATTGCTCAACATAACCAGTAGATGATTCTATAGCTCCGCAAAAAGCAAGTTGTTATTGAGATTGATGGTGATAGTGATGGTGAGAAGTAGAGTTTGAGTATTTGATGATTAAGGAATATTTTTCAGTAGGACTTATTTTACGTTTAACTCAGTAGGACTTGCTTTACATGGAATTCAGTATGAGTACACATTTCACAATATAGATATTAGTTGCAATTTTATTATTTTATTTTCCTTTTGGAAGATTTGAGATAATAATAAAATTTACTTTTAGCTCCACTGTGTTTTTCTATACTTCTATTTTTGAGATTTGTATTATTGATTAATGGACATTGTGAATTGTACAATTAAGTGGATGCTAAGATTGGAGGTGTGTGCTAAAGTGTAAATCATGCCTTAGAGGTTAGTATTCCTTAAGGTGAAATTATTAACACTAAACTGATGTCGAAAGTTGTTGAGTTTGAAATAGATGGGAGGAACTTATAGGTAGAATTGTGCTTAATAGACATGAAGGATTTTGATATCATTTGAGGCTTGAACTGGCTTAGTAGTAATTACGCTACGATTAAGTGTCATGAGAGAGATGTACTATTTCAGGAAGTAGGAGAATGTGAATTTTGCTCTTTGGGACAAAAGTCAAAACTATGCTCTGCATCATATCGGTGTTGAAAGCAGAAAGGGGGTTGAGGAAAGTTACCAGTCAAGAGTATCTAGTGAGCATCATTAGTGTACAACTAACTTAGTTAACTGCTTTAGATGTACCAGTTTTGCGTAATTTTGTGGATAGTATTTCCAGAGGATCTGCTTGGTATTCCACCAGATAGACATGTGGAATTCACAATTGATTTGGTGCTTAGAGTTGCATCCATATCTAAAGCACCCTACAGGATGCCGCTGAAGGAACTATAGGAATTGAAGGTGCAATTACAAGAACTATTAGATAAGAGATTTATTCGACAAAATGTATTGCCTTGGGTAGAACCGATACTGTTTGTGAAAAAGAATGATGGATCGATGAGGATGTACATCAACTACAAAGAATTAAATAGCCTCACAGTCAAGAATAAGTATCAATTGCCCCGAATATAAGATTTGTTTGATCAGTTAAAGAGTGCCAGTGTATTCTCCAAGATTGATTTGAGATCAGGTTATCATCAGTTGATGGTTAAGGATAGTGATATACAAAAAACCACATTTAGGACTCCATACGAATATTACAAATTCACTGTGATGTCGTTTGGGTTGACTAATGCACCAGCCGTCTTTAACCGAATGTTTCATCCATATTTGGATCGGTTCATAATAGTCTTTATTGATGACATTTTGATTTATTCAAGGAACAACACGTGTAGCATCTCAGCATTGTATTACAGACACTTCGACAAGAAAGGTTGTATGCAAAATCCAAGAAGTGCGAATTCTGGTTCGATCAAATTGGTTTTCTTGGACATGTGGTTACCGCACATGGTATTGAAGTTGATCTAGCTAAGGTTGAGGCTGTTACAAACTAGGGTACACCAACCAATGTGAATGAAGTTCATAACTTATTGGGATTGGCTTGCTATCGAAGGTTTATTTTAGGATTTTCGAAAATAGCTGGGCGATGACACAGCTGACCAAAAAGGGAATACAAGTTTTAGTGGATAGAAAAGTGTTAGTAAGATTTGATTGTCTTGTGGATGTTAGTTTCTCGTATGGTGGTGAATTCTTCTTTGTAGTTTATACTACTTTAGTTGGTTTGATTGATGGTTATTGATTGGATGAATGTTATGCCAAGATTAAGGTTAGAAACTCAAATTCAAATGCTTTCCAAGTGTTTGATTAAATGTGTAAATGAAATATGTCTTAGCAAGTTCATATGGAATCCTACTTATAAGTTGAATGTTAGACTTAAAAGAATGTGAAGGGTAAAGATATGAATTAGCATGAAGTTTTAGGTTGCTGATTTTCCATTTTAAGTTAGTATGTTGGCATAAGAAAGAAATTGAAATGTTGGGACACAGTGATGAAATTTCATGGTTTAATCATGTTTATAAAGCGCAAAATTAAGATTTGATATGCATATATTGTTGGTATTGCAAGTTAGTTCTTTCATACCTTGTTGATGAACTTTCAAGATTTGATAGAGTTCTTACCTATAACTTGTAAGCTTTGTGGATTTGAGATAATGGTAAAGAGATATAGAATTGTCCAGATGTTTAGTTCTTGCTTCTGATTTTAGATGATATTAAATGGACATATTATGTTGAAGTTAATAGGATTGAAGATCCAACTTTGATTGAGAATGTTGAAACTGGATTGTAGTAAGAAAGTTTCTAGATAATGTTCTACTTTGTGAATTAAACTTATCCTTGAATTTCACCTACTATGATCTTGTTTTGGAGTTGATTCTATTTGGTTATGAAATCTGAAATTTGAAGTGATGAATATAAAATCTTTCATTTTAAGATTAAGGATCGAGTACTCACCGACAATATTAAAGATTTTGAAGTATCAACTGATGACACTCTCACGTTCAAGGGGAGACTGTGTGTACTGAAGGATGAAACCTTGAGGAATGAGATTCTAGAGGAAGCAAATTATTCACCATACACTACACACCCAGGAGGTAGGAAGATGTACCAGGATCTAAAAAAAAAATTATTGGTGGAGAAACATGAAGAGGTTGATTGGCTTGTTTGTTCAGAAGTGCATGACTTGCCAACAAGTTAAAGCTGAACATCAATGTCCATCTGGATTGTTGAACCCACTTGAGATTCCAGAATTGAAGTGGGAACACATGGTGATGGATTTTGTCGTTGGACTTCCTAGATCTGCTAGAGGTCATCAGGATATATGGGTTATAGTTGATCTTTTGACAAAATCTGCTCATTTTCTACCAATGAAGATGACTTTCAGTTTAAACCAGTATGCTCAGTTGTACATTAGAGAAATTGTAAGATTGCATGGTGTACCAGTTTCTATAGTGTCAGACATGGACACCAGATTTACATCCAAGTTATGCGAAAGCTTGTAGACAGCTATGAGAACCAGATTGAAATTCAATATAGCATATCATCCTCAAACAGTTGGACAGTCAGAGAGAACTATACAGACTTCAGAAGATATGTTGAGATCTTGCGTTTTAGACCTTAGTGGTAGCTGGAAAATGCATTTGCCGTTGGTTGAATTTGCATATAACAATAGTTTTCAGGCTACTATTGGCATGACACCATATGAAGCTCTTTATGGCAGAAAGTGTAGATCACCAATTCATTGGGATGAAGTTGGTGAGAAGAGGATTTTTGGTCTATAAATAGTGGAACGGACTGTAAGTGTTGTGGAGAAAATCAAAGAAAGGATTAAAGCAGCTCAAGATAGACAAAAGTCTTATGCCGACAAGAGACGAAAAGAACTTCGATTTGAAATTGGTGAAAAAGTATTCCTTAAAGTGACTCCTATGAAAGGTGTGGTAAAATTTGGAAAGAAAGGGAAGCTTAGGCCAAGGTTTATTGGACCTTTTGAGATTTTGGAAAAGAGTTGGAAATGTAGCCTATAGGTTGGCTTTACCGCCAGAGTTATTAGTAATACATAATGTCTTCCACATCTCAATGTTAAGGAAACATATCCATGATCCAGACCACATTATTATTTATGCATCTTTGGATGTTAACAAGGATATGTCATACTTGAGAGGAAAGTTCATACCTTAAGGAATAGAGATATTCCATTAGTTATAGTCCAAGGAAGCCGACGTGGTAAAGAAGAAACAACTTGGAAAAGAGAAGAGGAAATCTTTTTTAGCCAAGTACCCAGACATTTTTAATCCAAATAAGTTTAATTTCGAAAACGAAATTTTATTTAAGTGGGGGAGATTGTAGCGACCCGAACTTTTAAATGTCAATTTTATAAATTAACTTGTGTCGCTGCGATTTTCCTTGTAAATTTAGAATTTATTTTACGTCCGTCGAGTTGTTTAGCAAAAAATTTAATATAAGAATTAAAAACAATTTTTAATATAAAAATTCAATATTTTATAGGGTCGAATTTTACACCATTTATCAAATTCAAATTATTCTTGGCCCATTTATCGAATTTAGTCTCTTGTTTTAAAAAAACTCTTTTTCGAATCAATCTATTTAAAATTATGGGTTAATTGCGTAGGTTACTCTCTTTAAGTAACAAAACTTATTTTTACTACCAAAAACAAAAAATCTGAAAAATACTTCCCTCTTCCAACCTGTTGCAGTGCTGCTACATCCACTGCCTCCACCGCCGATAACTTAATTTTTACCATGACCAACACCGCTCTTTTTCTTCTTCCCAGTTCACCGAGCAACACCAACTCCCCATCGCCACTAACGGATCCCCACCACCAAAGCACCACCGAACCACCACCATCACCCCCTACATCAACACCACTGAACCACTACCATCCCCTTCCCCTTCCCCCAACTACGTATCGTGGCTGCAGCCTAAAACCACGAAAGTCAATGCCACCATCGCCCAACCACCAACGGACCACCGTTAACACCCACATCAACAGACCACCGCCATCAACCACCAATTTCATCAAATTTTTGTTGATTTTCGGGCCATTTGATTTTTAAAATACCCAATTCAAAAAATAACTACTATTCAGAATTAAGAACCGGAAACCCCGAGAAGCCGTCTACGACGCCAAAAATAGTGCTGCAGCCCATCAAAGACATCTCCGGCACAGTCAAGTTGCTGGGATCAAAATCTCCTTCTAACCGCAATCTGCTTTTGACTGCCCTCTATGGAGTTCTCCTTCTTCTCTATTGCTATTCTATATGTGTTCTTTAAAGACATGTTGATGATTTCGAGGTTGGTGGTGG
This sequence comes from Ligustrum vulgare, assembly GCA_963555705.1. Classification (NCBI taxonomy): domain Eukaryota; kingdom Viridiplantae; phylum Streptophyta; class Magnoliopsida; order Lamiales; family Oleaceae; genus Ligustrum; species Ligustrum vulgare. Next base: position 70,024,113 of record OY743169.1, on the reverse strand, counting down.
CGAGAAAATCCTTGAGACAGTGGGAAGAGGTACTGTGGACTTGTGATTTATGTCAAACAAAATGGTGAATAGGCGAGGTAAAGGTTGGGAGGGTTGGAAGTGGTACTACAAGTTTATGCCCAAATGGTGAAAATGCATAAATAGTGTATGAAAAGTATTTAGTTTTATAAAGTATCATGATGTGATACTTGAAAAACTGTATGAAAATTATTTGATTTTATGTTTGAGATAAAGTATCATAAAAATTTGTAAAGTATCAAACTCTGATATTAGAAAAATTGAAAAGTATCATAAATATCATACTGTGATAATACAAAAAATAGAAAAAAATATCATAAGTATCATATTGTGACACTAAAAAATTAAAAAGTATCATTAGTATCATACTATGATACTAACATAATCATAAGTATTATAGTAATATAGTATGATACTAATCTATTTGAAAAGTATCATAAGTATTTTTGAGTTTTTATAATTTTATTATAAGTAATTTTCAAATTTTATAAAATTGAGAACGCCTCTAAAATTATTCTTAATCCAATAATTCTCTTAAGCTCAAGTTTAAGTCCAATATTGCCCAAAATAAATTCAATTCTGTTGAAATCCAGAACAGAAGGCTTGGGGAAAAATCTCACTTCACCTATAGAATACAACTCTTCATTAGTGTTGGCAACGGGGCGGATCGGGGCGGATCAGATCCCGATCCGCCCCGCCCCGATTTTTTTTTGCCCGATCCGGATCCGCCAAATTTCAGGTCGGGGCGGGGCGAATCGGGTTCGGGTCGGGGCGGATCGGTCCACCGATCCGCCAGAATTATTTTTTTATTTTTTTAAATATATTTTAAATTAAATCTTTTATAAAAAATTTAGAAATTTTATTTTTTTTATTAAATTTTATTTATTTTATTGAAACGAGACGTATAGAGGCCGATTCCCCGATTCAACGGATCGAGTTTTTTTGCCATCACTTATTGGAATTCTTTCTTCAAATGAAGAACATGAAAATGTGTTTTTTTTAAAATGTAAAGATTGCAGCTTATTCCCAGAAATTAAAGTTTGCTACAAAATTTACATATTAAGTTTTTATACATGATAAAAAAATTATATTAAAAAAAAGTCGGATCGCGGATCGGGGCGGATCGGATCAGCCTCGATCCAAATCCGCTCCGTGAATTTTCGGATCGGGGCGGATCACATAAATTTCGATCCGTCGATCCACGGATCGGAATTTTTTCGGATCGGATCGGATCGGATCGACGGGACGGATCGGATTTTTTTGCCATCTCTTCATCAGTCAACATTTTCCTAACAAAAAAAAAAAAAAAAATCCTTCCACCTTTCAAAAAAATTCTCATGCACGGCAGATTGAGAATACTACAGTTTTTGAAGTTGAATATCTACTGGTTCAAGTCTCTAGTCCAAAATTCTATCTTCGCAGTCCCAGCAGGTAAAATTCTTCAAAAAACTTCGGATTTCGTTTGAATTAAATTATCTGTTTTCATCACCTCTCGACTTAATCCAAGTACTCAATCTCGATTATTCATATACTTCTTACTTGTGGGTACTCTAACACTCGAAAAGCGTGATTTTCCGGCAATGGGTTGGCCGGAGCAAGCTCCTGACCGCCGAGATTTTATGCCAAAAAACCCACTGCCCAACCTTATTCTCCCTTTCTCGCCTAAACTTCGGCCGTGGACAACCATATCCTTTCCCCGGGCATCAATCTTGGCCGAAAATCATTTTAAACCCGTAAGACCCAGCTTCAAAATTTCACCCAGCACTTTCTCTCTGTAAATGACGTCCTAAATGTAAATGGAGATGGAGGCTTTCAATTAAAAAAAGATGAGATTTGATTTTAAATCCTAAAGTTAACAAAGCAAATTTAAGTTGGTCCTTAGTTTCTTTTTATTTCCCTCAACAGCCTAAATTTTTGGTATTCTATCTATTAAATCTAAAGTACTTCTAATTTCATCAAATTGGTCCTAAACTTTCTGATTTTAATAATTAGACCCAAAAGGATTTAATGATTTATCAAATTACTCATTTCTTTACTTTCAAAAGTTCAATCAAATCCCTAAAAATTTTGAAGTATTAATTCAAACTTAGTATTCTAAATTATGCTTATTTAAATTGTTCTCGCTAGACATGTCGCGGGAAAAGTTTAAAGCACGGTAGTTTCACATTTGTTCAATTCCAAGAAAATTTCAAGATTTTGAGGTGAGGTTTACTTTAAAACAATTGTGATTATTTGTCCATATTAATTCTTAATGTGTGATTTTAATTGTGATATAATGCATCTATGTTTTGAAAAAGGTTACCAGGGACCGTAAATAGGTCTAGGATCTAAATTGGGTCCTTGGGGTTGTCCCATGGTGCACAAATTTATTTAGTGCTAATACATGTTGTCAGGGACCGTAAATAGGTCCGAGATCGAAATTGGATCCTTGGGGATGTCCCATAGTACATTTTTAAAAGGAAATTTTTATTGGTATTATATTCATAATTTGATTTTATGTTTGGATTTAACTTGGACTGATTGTTGTATCTCCACTGAGTATAATTCGTTATACTCACCCCACTATTTCCACCATTTCAGGCTAAGGAGCTCGACAAGGCAAGCAATAAACAGGACAATTTTGATTAAATGATAGATCATTTAACTTATAAATTCTTGAAATAAGTATTTTAATAGTTGGTTTCCATTTGTCAATTAAATTTTCGAATTTTAGTATTTTTTTTTTAAAGTTTTGGCACTTGGCCTATTATACTTGGTGTTGACACTTGGTTGTAAGTAAATTATTTAAAGAATGTTTCCGCATCTTGTTTCTAAATTGTTATTGTTGTAAAAAAAAATAAAAAACTTTACGCATTTTTGACGTCTATTGAAAATACTTATTTATAGGATTTTTGGACTTTAGTGGCGTTCCAAGTTAATAAAATTTGAGGCGTTACAGTATCACACACACCGTAGGCATATTAACACTTGTTCATGGTAGCAGGTGATCATTTACGTGCTTCATATAAGAACAATGTTCACGAATTAAATTCCATTTCAGACGCATTTTCCTTCTCTCTACGTATATATACTAAATTCAAATTTCATCATTGTAGTTTAATCTTATGAAACACAATTAAAGGCTTATGTTAAGAGAGAGAAGACGAATTTCATATTAATATTTTTCTTCAGGATTCAATTAAAACTGTGACAGGAACTCTTAACTTTTCAACATTATTGTTACGAATTCTGGTATGTTTTATGATTTACAGTAATTAATTTTTATGGTCAAGATACTGAATAAAATCATGTTTAAATTTATATGTTCCCCATTAAGATTACAGTTTACACGTGGTATTAGAGCGTGGTTGGGTTATAATAATTAGTTCTATTAATGAATCAATCAGAAAATAATCACGTTGAATTATCAGATGATTCATACGTATACATAAAGAGATTTATTTATTTTGTTTCGGCCGTTTATGCATATTTAATTTTTGTTTTGAAACCCATCATTTTCATACTTCCTCTATGAATTCTGATTTGGATTGCTGATTTTGACATCTTGATTCAATTTTTATGGGATTATATGGGTTTTGTTGATGTATAGTAAATAGAATTTGTATGTATTTCTGTTGAATCCGATTAAGATTGTTGAAAAAATTGGTTTTGATATTTGGGATTTCGCTATTGATGTGTTGAATGTATGGTTGATATCGGTATGTGTTGATGGTTTGGTGATGGACGTTGATCGGAGATGGGTGTCGTGGCAGCGTGCATCTCTGCAGTTTGGGCTGCTCGCGGTCGATTCTGGCTTCGCTGTGCGCGACGTTGCGTTCTTGGATGCAGCGCCGGAGATGGCGCTGCATGCGGGGTGAAACCTCAGTTGTGGTGCCACGATCTCCAGGCTCGAGAGTGGCAGAGGCAGTTAGGGTTTCAAAACCATAGATGCTGGGTTTTTGGACCCAAGGGCGTCAGTTGGAAATTTAAAGTGCTGAAGGGCTAGTTTGCAATTTGTGAAAATTTGGTTTATTTAACATCCAGTCCCCTTGTTTTGTTTTAAATAATGTGTTTAAACCCTAAAGTTATAAAACCTTTTAAGTTAGCCATTTAGACTTCTATATTTATAACATCAGCCCCTGTAGTTATAAAATTATAAGTTGGACCTTTTAAAGTTCTGGATTTTCTAATTCAGCCCATACAGTTTGAGGATTTTCTAATTTAGTCTCTAAAGTTTGAGACTATAATAAATTGGCCACTAAAGTTGGGAAAAATTACGATTTAATCCTTAAAGTTTAAAAGCTTTCATAATTGGTCAATCAAGTTTAATCAAATTGCAATTTAACCCTTCGACTTATTGATTACTTAATTCTTAAGGTTTAAAAATCTCAATGTTTTGGCAAATATTATTATTTTGTCAATATTAATGATATGTTGTATGCTTTTATTAATTTATGCATATGGTATGAACTACAATATACATATTATACTGAATAATCACCACAGTAGTTTCAGTTTAGTACATGCATATTGTTATCCTCTGTGACATTCATATTATTGGTTGGTGTTCACCACAGTGGACTAACATTATGTTGATGAATGTTAGAATAAGTAATATCACTGTTAGTTTATTTACTTGCGTTTTGCGTTACCCACAGGTATACCATGCATTAATAGTAGAATAAACGTTACGGGATTGATTTATTTCTGCAATTAAGTAAGTGTAGGATATCCACAGATACCATATTTGTTTGATTGTTAGTTTTGATCACTCACTTACGAATAAATCTTAGTCATATTTGTTTATTGTGTTTATAACTCAAAGATTAAACGTACTGAGCTTGTTTCTATAATGCAGTTCCACATCCTGCTCAACTTAATACTTACATCAACTTCGTTCCTAGATTAGATGGAACTAACTATTCAGAGTGGAAGGAGCGTGTTGAGTTCAGTTTGGGGGTTCTTGATATTGATTTGGCTCTTACTGTGGACAAACCTGCTTATCTTAATGCTTAGTCCACAGAAGATGAAGTTAAAGTCTTCAATACTTGGAATAGAGCCAACAAACTTTGCTTGAAATTTATGCGCCTAACCATTGCTTCCAACATTAAATCTTCCATCAAAGAAACTGAGATAGCTAAGGAATACTTATCTACCATAACTTAACACTTTAAGACGGTTGATAAAGCAATTCCTGGAAAACTTATGGCTGAACTCACCACAACCCGTTTTGACGACTCCAAAACTATGCAATAACATGTACTTGACATGACTAATATGGCTGCAAAATTAGGCAAATTGGGCATGACAGTGGCTGATTCGTTCTAAGTCCAATTTATCCTAAACTCGTTGCCTCAACAGTATGGTCCTTTTCAAATTCATTATAACACGATTAAGGATACGTGGAATGTGAATGAATTGACCAACAAGTTGGTTCAGGAAGATGCTCGAATTAAGAAGCATGGTGGTCATGTTGTTCAAGCAAATTACATGGTTCATAATAATGGGAAGAACAAATTTGAAAAGTGAACGTGGAAGGACATTAAGAGGGGCCCATCCAATAAATTAGATCAACCCGTACTGAAGAAAGTTAAGAAGGATGATAAGTGCCACTTTTGTAAAAGGAGTGGACACATTCAAAAGGATTGCTTGAAACGCAAGGCTTGGTTCGAAAAGAAGGGTAAGCCTTTGGTTTTTGTATGTTTCGAATCAAATTTTGTTGAAGCACCTTCTAATATTTAGTGGATTGATTCTGGTTCTAATGTTCATGTTTCAAACTCGATGCAAGGATTCTTTACAACCCAAACCACAAATCCAAATGAAGACTACATTTACATGGGAAATAGAGTCAAATCCTCAGTTCAAGTCATTGGCACATTTCGTTTAGAATTAGACTCTGGTTTTTTTTTTTAGATTTAGAGCAAACTCTTTATGTCCCTTCTATTTCTCGTAATCTGTCTCCTTGTCGAAACTTGATAAGTAAGGTTTCTCCTTTAAAATAGGTGGTGGTTGTTTTATATTATACAAGAATAATGATTTTGTTGGTTCAGAAATTTGGGTCAATGGTTTATATCAAATTAATCTTGATTCTTCATTTTCCGAATCTCTTCTTGTTACCTTGCATCCAAATGTTGGTGTGAAACATAATATGACGAATGAAAGTTCTTCTTTCTTGTGACATAAAAGGTTGGATCATATATCCAGGGAAAGAATTGATTTATTAGTAAAAAATGAGATTCTTCCAAATCTTGATTTTACTGATTTTGGTATTTGTGTGAATTGTATTAAGGGTAAACAAATCAAACATACCAAGAAAGGAGCCACAAGAAGTAACGATCTGATTGAGATAATACATACAGACATTTGTGAACCTTTTGATGCTCCATCAATTAGTGTAGAAAAATATTTCATCACTTTTATTAACGACTTTTCACGCTATTGCTATATTTACCTTTTGCATGACAAATCTCAATCTGTAAATGTTATAAAAATTTACATTACTGAAGTTGAGAGACAATTAGGTAAAAAAGTGAAAATTATTAGATCCGATAGGGGTGGTGAATATTATGGAAAATATGATGAATCCGGACAACGTCCTGGTCCTTTTGCTAAACTCTTAGAAAAGTTAGGAATTTGTGCTCAATACACAATTCCGGGTTCTCCTTGGCAGAATTATGTTGTTGAAAAATGCAATCGCACACTTATGAAAATGGTTAGGAGTATGATGAGTAATGCTAATTTACCCATATCGTTGTGGATGTATGCCCTTAGGATCGCTGTATATATCTTAAATCGGATTCCTAGTAAAGCTGTTCCTAAGATACCTTTCGTAATGTGGAAAGGATGGTAACCAAGTTTAAGACATTTGGATGTTTGAGGCTTCCCAACGGAGGCATGCATTTATAATCCACAAGAAAAGAAACTGGATCCAAAAACCATTCGTGGTTATTTTATTGGATATCCAGAAAATTTAAAAGGGTATAGGTTTTACTGTCCTAATCATAGTACTAGAATTGTAGAAACCGGTAATGATAAATTCATTGAGAATGACGAAGTCAGTGGGAGTGATAAAGTTAAAGAAGTGATTATTCAAGAAATTCGAGTACCAATTCCCTTATCACGAATTTCGAATGACATAGTTCTGCCTAATGTTGTTGATCCAATCAACGATGTAGAGCAAAATGTCAATAATCTTGAACTCCATAATGAAACTGTCGTTATTGAACCAAATGTAAATGTAGCACCAGAAGTAGCATTAAGGAGGTCCCAAAGACCCAAGAAATCAACTATTTCGGATGATTACATATTGTACTTACGAGAATCTGAATCTGACATAGGGATGAGAAAAGATCCGGTTACGTACACACAAGTTATTAAGTGTGAAGAATCTGAAAAATGGATCGATACCATGTTTGAAGAGATGAAATCTATGGCTACTAATAAAGTTTGGGATTTGATTGAATTACCAAAAGGGCACAAGAAAGTTGGTTGTAAATGGATTTTTAAAACCAAATGTGACTCTCCTGGTAATATCGAATGATATAAAGTTAGACTTGTAGCCAAAGGGTTTAATCAGGAAGAAGGCATCGATTTCAATGAAACCTTCTCTCCAGTTTCTAAAAAATATTCATTACGAATCATTATGGCGTTAATTGCTCATTTTGATTTAGAGCTACATCAAATGGATGTGAAAACAGTTTTTCTTAATGGGAGTTTGGAAGAAGAAGTCTACATGACACAGCCAGAAGGCTTCATTACAGATGGAAAGGAAAACATGTTCTGCTTATTAAAGAAGTCAATATATGGACTAAAGCAAGCTTCACGACAATGGTATATTAAGTTTCACAATACCATTAGTTCTTTTGGGTTTACTGAAAATATTGTTGATCAATGTGTATACCTAAAGATCAGTGGGAGTAAGTTCGCATTTTTGGTTCTATATGTTGATGACATATTAATTGCCAGTAATGACCTTGGTTTATTACGGGAAACTAAGGATTTTATTTCCCAAAACTTTGAAATAAAAGATATGGGAGAGGCATCATTCGTGATTAGAATAGAAATATTTCGTGATAGATCACGTAGATTTTTGGGAACGTCTTAGAATGTCTATATCACAAAAGTTTTGAAAAGATTTAATATGATGTTTTGCGATCCTAATGCTGTTCCAATTCGGAAGGGGGATAAATTCAGCCTAACCCAGTGTCCTCAAACTGAATTAGAACGTGAACGAATGAAAAATTTTCCTTATGCTTCTCTGGTAGGAAGCTTAATGTATGCAGAGGTTTGCACCAGGCCAGACATTAACTTTGCAGTCAGTATGTTGGGCCGTTATCAAAGCAATCCAGGAATTGATCATTGGAAAGCTGCTAAGAAAGTGTTGAGGTACTTATAGGGAACAAAGAAACATATGCTCACATTTAGTCATGCTGATCACTTTGCAGTGATTGGTTACACAGATTCAGATTTTGGTGGATGTGTGAATACTAAAAAAAGCACTTTTGGCTTTGTGTTTGTATTAACTGGAGGTGTTGTATCATGGAAGAGTGCCAAACAAAGAATAATTGCTTCATCCACTATGGAGGTTGAATTTGTAGCATGCTTTGAGGCTACAGTTCAAGGATTATGGTTGCGAAATTTCATTTCAGGGCTTAGAGTTGTGGATTCCATTGCTAGGTCGCTGAAAATTTATTGTGATAATGCCGCAGCATTATTCTTTTCAAAGAATGATAGATATTCAAAATGAATAAAACACATGGAGATGAAATATCAATCTGTTAAGGAAGAAATTCGGAATAAGCGAGTGTCAATTGAGCACGTTAACACAAGTGCTAATATAGCATATCCACTAACTAAAGGATTATCACCCAAGACATTTAAGTAGCATGCTGGCACAATGACTTTTGAGTGTAACGAATAGTTTCTTTTATTGTACGTGGATTGCTTCATGTTCTTATTTTGACATTATTTTGAAATTTCATTATTGATAATTCTGAATTTTTATATTTCCATTTTGTATACATTATGTAAACGGATAATAATAACAGAAACAGTCTTTTAATTAAGACATTACGGGGACAATTATGATTGCTTCGCTATACACTTCGTTAATTGGATTATTGATAAGTAGTACATGGAAGGAACCATGTTCTTTAATTAACATGGAACCGCTGTGACTCTTATCGGTGATTCAATTAACTAAGGTAATTACGATAAATCTAGGGGTGGGCATTGGGTGGTTCGGTTCAAGTATTCCAAGAACCAGAATCGAACCATACTTTTCGGTTCTTGTAAAATGGAACCATTCGATTTTATTGAATCGCAAGAACCAAACCAGAACCAAACTATTCGGTTTCAGTTCTAATTCGGTTCTACAATAATAATTATTTTTTAGGGACCTTATCGAGGAGTATCAGGCATCGGGAAACGAGCCAATAACCTGAAATAGACTTCTACCGAATACACCAAGATCAAGGATTTCGAAAATCCGTTCACCCCGAAGAAAGCATAGGATTCTCCATGAAATAGAAGAAATTCATAAACCAAAATAAGAAACAAATGACCTGAAAGGTTTTTCGAGCATGACAATAAGCCATACAAATTGATAAATTTATATAGTAAACTTGTGGAAAGAATTATGATTTTTAAATGCATTATTATTAATTGTTTTATAATTATATTTATATATTTAATTAACTCCATCATGATCATTTATAACTTCGCTTATTAATAAGTTAGTCTCATTCTATTTTCATTTACTAAGAATTTCAGTTCAAGTGTGAAGTTAAATGTTATAATGAGGTAGAGATATAAAAAATTTCATAAAAAGAACTTAATCATTTTCACTTTACCCAAAAAAATTATAAATTCTTTTGATTTTTAGTTTTGGGACAACCAATTAAAATCATCAAAAAAATAAATAAGGATCAAAGACCGGTTCTAACTTCGGTTTTTCGGTTCTAAAAGCGGAACCGAGCCGATTTCCTATTTTATTTTTTAAAAATCATACAGTTTCGATTTTTTCGGTTCGGTTCTGATTCGATCATATTGGTTCCGATTTTTTTGTCCACCCCTAGATAAACCTTTTAAGTATATTAATTGAGCAGTTTTTGCGCGCCTTATGATTCCTATATGAAACCATAAATAGAATTGTCATATGAACCAAGTGGGAGACTGTTAGAAATTAATATCTTCTCATTATATGGTCTATATTACATATCCTGGTTTAATTAGGTAAATTGCTGAATTAATAAAAACCTGGTTTAATTAGAAGTATTTCCTATTAATATTACAGCTTTGTGGACGGTTGAGATTAAAAGACAATAGGAAATTCAGCCCCTTTCTCTACCTATTTATTCTGAATTCAAATTCCATCATTGTAGTTCAATCTTATGAAACACAATTAAAGGCTTAGGTTAAGAGAGATGACGAATTTCATATCAATATTTTTCTTCGGGATTCAATTAAAGTTGTGACAAGAACTCATAACTTTTCAACATTATTGCTATGAATTCTAGTATATTTTATGATTTACAGTAATTAATTTTTATGGTCAAGATCCTGAATAGAATCATATTTAAATTTATATGTTCTGCATTAAGATTATAGTTTATATGGGTATTATCTTTAATCATCGCTAAAGAGAGTGAAGAGAACACACAAACATAAATAAAAAAAGATCTTTCGCCAAAAGTGAAAGTCTTTCATACATATTTTTTTCTGACTTATGTTTCGTTCCATCCAGTCCAGTCATGACACGTAACCAGGGATGGATACAGCCGGGGGCGAGCTCCCGCGGCCGCGCTAGTTGGATCCACCAAGAATCTGGTTTTTGAACCTTTTTTTTGGTTTACTTAACTCGGATTTTGGCAATATGATTTTGAACCCAAACTTCAGCTCTCATATGTTGTTCTGCAATGGGTTGACACTGTCGGAGTCTTCAGTTTCAACATTTCCGGAGCCGGAGTTTTCAGTTTCAAGCTTCAGTTGCACAGTCGCATAGGTGGTTGAAGAAAATGACTTATTTCTTGTCTACCTTATTTTTATTATACAAAGCCCAATAACTAAACTACTAAAGTCCAAATGCTTGGTTTTTGGGTCTGCCGAAAATTGAAAATCCATGACCCATCTCGTTTCTAATTAGCACTGTTGCACTGGTAGCATTTGTAATTTCTAATTAGCACTGTTGCACTGGTAGCATTTGTAATTTCTTCTTAATTTTTTGTATATACATGTGTCAACTTAAAATTTAAATTACTTATTGTAGTTTAAATTTAAGTTTTTTATAAGGAAGAAAAACTGGCACTTATAGTAGATATAACTCAATGATTCATTGTAGTTTATTTCATTATCCAACAATTTTGATGCAAATGCAAAATGGTTAAGAAAAATTGGCACTTACAGAAAATAATTCATTCTAGTAATTTATTTCACTTGTCTTACTTGTCTTTATTAATAGGTCACTTGACAGGAATTTTATTGAATCGATTCTAATTCTCAGAGTTGCTCAAGTGACACACTAACCCTCCATTATATATTTTTTTTAAGTGTGATTGCGAAATTTTGCATAAATGTGTTACTTTTTAAGTTTTGAGTGTATTTTTGGCTTTTGCAATGGTCACTTGTGAGCCCCATGTTCTCCATGTGTGAATTTGAATTGTGATTAATGTGATTTGGTGAATATTGAATTTGTGAATTGTAGTTTATTAAATATTCGAATTTTTAATTTTATTTAATTAAATAATAATAAATAATCTCACAATTGCGGTCGTTAATGGTCGTCGATCAACGTTCAACTATCCACGATCAATGACCTTCTGCTCTAGTTGAACTTTTGGTCTGAATTCGTCACGTAACAAATATATCAAGTCCTCCTTTCTTGGTCAGCTGCTTCTTTGGAAGGAAGAAAAGGGTGCTCATATATCCTAAAGACCCTATAAGCTGATATTACAGCCAATACAAGGAAACAACAAACTGCAAGTCAAAGCTATGTTGAATCTACTGTAGAGCTCCTACGATTGAGTTCAACCTTTATTTTCAATCTACTGCAGAATTTTCCATAAGAACCACAGGTTTCACTCCATGACACTTCTTGATCCCCTTTATCGGCCAATTAAAGAAACTCCCCCAGTGCAGCCATTGATGTCACCATTGAATATGCTAGCACCTGTGCCATTATGAACAACCCATATAACTGAAGAGAGAGGGGGGGGGGGGGGGCTGGTGACATTCTTGCATACTTGCATTTTTAATTAAGCCTTTATTCTTTAACGCGGTCGTTACAATTTATAAATCAAATTATAAACAACATAATTGATAAGTGTATTTTATACACTTATTTCTATTCTAAAAGTAGGATTTTATTTGTTTATTTAAGAATATTTGCTATTTATTTAGTTAATATTGTTTGTATTTCAGAAATAATCCAAAGTCAAGAAAACAAAGGAAATGAAGCAAAAACAAGTCATTTGGATGATAAAAGAGCTAAAGTGTGAAAAACAAAAGTTGATGAAGTAAATCAAAATGGTCAATTGGAAGAAAAGTCAAAGAAAGAACCAAATTGGGAGAAATTAGGAGTTCAAGGACTAAAGTATACAAATCAAAAGAAGAAGGGCCAAATTGCAAATATTCAATAGTAGATTCGGATCAAGATAAGATACTTGAAGAATGCTAGGAGTCAATTGGATGCAATTAAAATTCAAAAGGGAATGAAATATGATAAGAATATTACCATAAATTCATTCCAATCACACAAGATTTTCGGGCAAATTTTTAGTCAGACTTTGAGACCTAATTTCGGGGCAGTAAACGTTAGAATTGGGAAAATCCTATTTCTGGAAGAATTGTAACCCTTTAAATTATCTTTCTAACGGATTTTGAATCATATCAATCGGATAAGGGAATAGAAAGATATGATTAAAATACTAAAAGCTGTGCAGTGACAAAAATCTTCCGCGAAGGTAACTTTCCTTGTACGGTTGAAACTCTTTTGGAATTTAATTTGGACGTGAAAATCAGCATTCTTTCTCCCCAAGTAACCTATTTCTCATGAACATCTATAAATACATGGCTTGGGGCACGAAATTAGGGGTTCCCAATCTTCTCAATTCATGCCAAAACGCTGTCCAACTGCTGAGGGATCCATTGAAGGCCAAATTCAAGATTGAAGAACAAAGATCAAGAATATGAATGGGGTGACATCTTTTCATACTTCTTGTGATTTAATTTCAATCATGTATTTAGGCTGGGTTTTTATTGTTGAAATTGTGATGATACTTTGTTTACCGGATTCCATGTTTTGATTTAGTATTTTAATTTAAGCTTTTTATGGGTTTGAGTAATTGATTGTGTATTTATTTTCATCTATAATTGTGGACGCATAATTATTTGATGCTTGTAATAATTTTCTATGTTCGAAAGAGTAGAAAATTATTGGACTTGAGTCAATTGCCACAAGGTTCGATAGGGGATAGAAATATACCCCTATACTTTGTGTAATCCCAAAAGTGTTCATAAATCGATAATACTTTTCTATAGGTTTGGATTTGTCATAGAAATATAGTCAAATTCCTTAGAGAAAAAGGTTTTAATTCACCGTTCGAAAGAGGGTTTTAAAAACATAAGGAACATGGATTTTCAATTTCCCATAAATTGTCGTTAAATATTTAATTCAAAATATGGATGATGGAACAAAGTGGAATCACAATTCTAACATGTTTATTTCATAAGTTTTTATAAATCAAATTTTCTCGCTTTCTTAGTTTAATCTTTGTTTTAGTTTTCAAAATCAAAATTCTCAAATCAAAGCAAATCTCTAGTTCCGGTTAAGGTAGTAGTCTAAAATACAATTTAAAACAATCTCTGTGGGAACGATACTTGGACTCAAAATCCACTTTATTACTTACGCGACCCGTGCACTTGCGGAGCGTCGTCAATAATTTCTCAAATCACTTTTTAACAATTAACATTTTCTTTCTCTATTTTTCAACCACACATTTTACCTCAAAAATATAAATAAATCAATTTAATTAGGGGTGGACATGGTTCGGTTTGGTTCTGGTTCCATTGGAATCAAATCGAACCATGAACTGATGGTTTTTTTATAAATGGAACCAATCAATTTTTATAAAGATATGAAACCAAACCAGAACCAAACCGTTCGGTTCTGGTTTGGTTTGATTTGATTCCCAGTACATTACTTGAATTTTAAAATATAAAAGCAAATTATCATCACATATCATATCCACGACCATAAGTTAGTACTTAGTAATGATTAAAGAAATTCATTTACCAAAGTCTAAACCAATACACAAATATCAAGTTACATCTCCATACAAAATATTATCTAATAAAAATGATTTAAAAATATTATCTAATAAAAATGATTTAAAAATGTAGACGAATGAATCATTGATAGAGATTAATTATATCAAGCTACATGACTACGTCTTCATTCTTACCTAGAAACTATTAGCATAAAACGAAAATGAAAACAAAATTAATGCACGAAACACAAGATGATGCCTATAATCTCATAATACCTCTTTGAACTACAAGTATCATATTTTAGGACGAGTTAACAAATGTCCAGATTTCATAAAAAAGGTGAGGGATATGTAATGCATGAAATCTTCCACCGAGTAAAAGGAGATGTGAGAGCCACATTGAAATATTTTCAGTTACACAGTAAGCAAAATCTCTTACAAGCTATATACCAAAAATGGAAAAGGAAAAATAAGAGAGGATTAAAGAAAAATAAATTTAGATTTCTGACGGTATAAACAAGCTAAGACCTAGATTACCAAAAAATTAGATAAAGTTAATTTTTTAACTTTTAAAAATAGTTAAAAAAAATGATCTAAAAGTGGGCTTGGAGTTCGGTTCTTGGTTCTAGAACAAGAACCATAACCAAAACCGTTTGGTTCTCCATACTAAGAACCAAACCATTAATTTTTTTTTTGTAAAATCGAACCAAACCGCTCGGTTTGGTTTGGTTCCGATTTAGTTTGGTTCAGTCCGGTTATTTTGTCCACCTCTAGGGGCTATAATTACTACATTGTTACCGAAAAGAAAAGTGTCTTGGGGACCTAGATGAAAATTGTTAAAGATTTCAAATCAAGAAAAAATAATGTAGTTTTTGTTAAAAGATTAAGACAAACCCTATTTTGTTTAGTTAAAAATCTTATTTTTAGTAGATTTATTATAAAAAAAATTGATTAATGCGTTATTGAAAAGTTGATAAAAGTTGTGAAATACATGAAAAAATTGAATAAAATTAATTGATGACTTTATTTAGATTGTTATCGTCTTTTTCAGCTAAACTAAACAAGAACTAAATTTAAAAATAAATAAATAAATAAACATACTCTTTCATGATTTAATAAACCGTTTTGCTATTTGGTCAAATAAATTTATAAAAAAACAAAACTTCATTTTCAACCATCATTCTAATGGATTTACAAATACTATCAACTTATTCATTAATCATTTCTAAGTATTTATAAATTAAGTCGTTAATAAATTCTTTCAAAACAAACTCTTAATCCTTTTTAATACGTCAGATACAATTCTAGAGGAGTGTTTGGACCTATTTGCCAGGGGTTTTTATTTTTTTGATTTTATGACAGAGAACTAAATTCCTTTCAAAAATCTTCTTGAAAGGAAGTATTTCTAAAAAAAATTATCACAAACCAAAAGAAGCTTCTTAAAACATGTTTGACAAAAAAGATTTGTCCAATTGAAAAAATACCTTTTTTAGGAGAAGGTACATTTAAATGTGAAGAAAGATGTACGAATTCCACGGAAATTGTATGTGAAAATGATTTAAAAAAAAAAAAAATTAGAAAAATCTTAACTAAGCTTTTCAGTTGTTGAATAAAAATCAATTTTTGACTTTTCAAAAATTTGCCAAATGGGTGCCTAGTAGTGTAACGCTAAACAGACAAATATCTAACAAGTATTATTGTTAACTAAATAAAAAGACATGTAACTTAACATGTAAAGAACCTATTTGGTGTAAGAGTTTTGGATTAATTTTGAGTTTTTGAGAGAATGTGTGTGTTGGTATTATTGACTAATAATCGGTGGAATAAAGTGGTGGTTCACTTAATTCACATATTGTTTTGTGATTGACTCCATTTAAATTTTGAATGGCATAAGAGAGGGAAAGTCTCTTGTCCATTAGACTTGGCAAAAGAGAGGTGGAGAGGTAGAAGTGGGAGAGGACTAACATCTTCAATGCTCGATTGCCATTTATTGATGACGACGATACTATGTTCCGATGTTTAAGTGTGTCAAAATCTGAGCTCAAACAAGGAACAACATACAAGAGCAAGCTATCAAGTTAATCTTGGTTGCTAAACAGCATCTTCAAGACTGCTATGTCTTCCTTCAAGGCTGGGAAAGAGCTTGGAGCTCAAAAAATGGTATCGGAGCCAACAAGAAAAGAAGAAGATTGATCAAGTGAAGGCAGAAGAAATTTGGAGAAGAAAGTCAAAACCAGTGAAGACATTGACCAGTGGAGAAAGCATCGTCTAAAGCCAGAAGAGAGTGCAGAGGTGAAACTGACTAGAAAAAAGGCTCTGGTCGCAAGGACTCAAAACGTGAGTCAGTAGAGTTAGAGAAGCCAATCGAGAGAGACTGGAGGAAGTGCAGAGAAAACTGAGACCAAAAATCGAAGGCTGAGAGATCAAAACCGGATCTACGGTCGGCCAACCGGTGGTCTAAGACCACCAGAAGCACCACGGTGTCTAGGGGAATGCAAGACCTGGGTTTGGTCGGGTTCCGGTGACTGCAAGGTGGATTTTGACTGGAAAACAAAGTGATAACAAGAGCTTCAAACTAAGATTCCGGCAAAACGAAAGCTTCAATCGAGAAATGGTTTGTACCATTGGGTTCGTGTCGAAGAGGAGAAGCTTGTTGTGATTTTTTGTACTTTCCGGTTACAGCGACAGCGAAGGTCTCTGGTGACGACAGGGGCTCCAGCGACAGTCCGACGAGGCAGTTCCGGACGGAATTTACAGCCCGACCTGCTGGTTCTAATTCTGAAGTCCATTTTGCCATATCAACCCTCGATTATACGGACGCAGTAAAGTTAACTCGATTTGCATTGGCTATCCCTTGTTTTATTGTAGTATTTCATATTCTAGAAGCTATTAAGAGGTGGTCATATTGTGTTAGGAGTTACTTTGTAGGTAACCATTACTTATTGATAGAACTCACATAAGATTAGAATTTTGATTACGTGCTATATTTCTTGGAATTGTCGTGTGTTACTTGTTACTATATTGTTCGTGTGGTCAAGACTTGGAATTGTCGTGTGTTACTTGTTATTATATTGTTTGTATGGTCATCTTGAAAAGTAATTTCGGTATAAAATTGGTTTGATCTTGCATTCGTGTATGGGTAATTGTTTTGTGTAAACTTTTTTGAATTTCTCATTATTTTCAATATGGGGTCTTCGCTTGAATTGTCACAATTTAAAGGCAAAAGGAAACTATTCTATTTGTAAGCAAAAAATTAAGGCTATTTTAATTCAACTTCTAAAGCACTTAAAGACTCAAGTACTTATTTAAAAACGTTAATAGATAAATCTGATGAAATTGCTGAGATGAATGAAATTGCACATAGTTGTATCATATTGCATTTATCTGATGATATAGCGAAAAAGGTTGAACAATATAAAACTGCTAAAGAATTGTGGGAAGCACTTGACAAATTTTTTTTGACAAAATCTTTAACGAAGAAGATTCACTTAATTCAAAAACTTTTAAACTTTAGATTGGATCAAAGAAAGGATGTTGAATCTAATTTGAGTGAGTTCCACAATCTTGTCGAGTGTGGTACGCTCCGCAAGTGCACGGGTCGCGCAAGTAATAAAGTGGACGTGAGTCCAAGTATCGATCCCACAGAGATTGTGTTAAATTGTATTTTAGATTACTACCTTAACCGGAACTAGAGATTTGTTTTGATTTGAGAATTTTGATTTTGAAAAATAAAATAAAGATTAAACTAAAAAATTGACAAATTTGATTTTAAACGAATGAAAATAAATGCGTTAGAATTATGAATCCATTTTGACTCTATCATCCATATCTTAACCAATTATTTAAATACAATTCACGGGTTTCGAAAATCCATATTCCTAATGTTGTTAAAACTTCCTTTCGGACAAGCAATAACGTCTATTCCTACACACAACCCAACTATATTTCTATGTTGAATACGAATTTGAAAGAAAGCATTAAAAGAACTATGAATATTATAACAGATAACACAAAGCATAGGGGTATATTTCTATCCCCTATCGGACTTTGTGGCAATCGAAACAAGTCTAATGAAATCCTAATCTTTCGAACTTAAGAAATCACAACCTAAAATCATACAACTAGTGATCAAGTAATTGCATGATAGAAAAAGCATAATTCAATTGCTCAAAATCATAAATTGCATAAATTAAATAATAGATCAAGTAATTGCGGCCCAGTCAGGACTACCGTGCGACCGCAAGGTTCAAAAGTGCGCGATTGCAGCCTTGAAAAGCCAACCTTCAGTCGCTGACTTTTTTGACCGTGCGACCGCACGCTTTCTCAACCGTGTGGCCGCACGGTTATATCGGCAGCTACAATTTTCTTTTTTAAGTTTCAGCAATTTGGTCCTCATCCTTTTATTGCACAACATTTAGTATTTTGATCATATCTTTCATTTTCCTTATCCGATTGAGGTGCTTCAAACTCCGTTAGAAATATAACGTAAAGGGATACAATTCTTCCTGAAATAGGATTTTCCCAATTCGGACGTTTATTATCCCGAAATTAGGTTTCAAAGTCTGACTAAAAATCTGCCCGAAGACCTTGTTTGATTGAAATGAATTTATGGTAATATTCTTACCATATTTCATTCATTTTTACCTTCTAATTGCATCCAATTGACTCCTAAAAGTCCTCTAGTATCTTATCTTGATCCGAATCAACTATTGAATATTTGCAATTTGGTCCTTCTTCTTTTGATTTGTATACTTTAGTCCTTGAACTCCTAATTTCTTCCAATTTGGTTCTTTCTTTGACTTTTCTTCCAAATGACCCTTTTGATTTACCTCATCAACTCTTGGTTTTCACACTTTAGCTATTTTATCATCCAAATGACTTGTTTTTGCTTCATTTCCTTTGTTTTCTCGACTTTGGATTATTTCTGAAATACAAACAATATTAACTAAATAAATAGTCAATATTCTTAAACAAACAAGTAAAATCCTACTTTTAGAATAGAAATAAGTGTATAAAATACACTTATCAGAGTGTTTAGCAAATAATGAAAAGAAATTTGACGATGAATATCTAGTTGCTATATGTTAAACTAGTGGTCTACCCGTGCGATGCATGGAATATATAATTTTGAAATCATAATTTTGAAAATATCTTGATTCAATCACATCAAATAAAAACATAATTTCAATAAAATTTCAATACAAAATGTTATTGAATTTGAAACTTTAAAAAAGACAAAACTATTCAAAATAAAAAATGCTACATGTACATTAAGTATACAACGCCACTCAAAATTTGGCACTCATTGAAATTTTTTATACAATTTTTTTTTAACTTTTATTTTCTTTTTTATCTGAAAATTTGTCCACATCATCACCTATTTCCCTTTTAATATGTTATAATTTTTTATTAACTTTATTTTTTAATATGTTGGTTACATATATTTTATTGAAATCCAATATATTAATTAATATATTTTATTTTTCCTTGTTTTTTAAACATACCATTTTTTTTTTGTCAAAATGATTAAATGATTAAATTTTCTACCAATTTATCATTGGTGGTAAAAAGTTGACAGCAAATAATTAATTATTTTTGTAATATGCTTATTGAAGAACCTACTCATTTATTGATATATTATAAAGTAACACTTCAATGATTTTATTTATTTATTTTCAAAATATATTGATTCAAAATTTTCATTTCTAACTTAAAAAATTTATATAGCATGTATTTTTTACTTTCAAATATATTAATCCAAAATTTTCATTTTCAATGTAATACATTTACATAAATATGACATTTATTTATATTCAAATATATTAATACAATTTTTTCATTTCCTACATAACACATTTACATAGATATCACATTTATTTATATTCAAATATATTAATCCAATTTCTTCATTTCCTACATAACACATTTACATAGATATCACATTATTTATGTTTAAATATATTAATCTAATTTTTGCATTTTCAATGTAACACATTTACACATAATACATTTATTACAACTCTTACTAAATATGTAATAAATTTTCCTACTAAAATATTTATCTTTTCTTTTTTTATTTTTTATATAAAAGTAGAAGTGAAGAGATATTATAAAGATGTTAGGAATGCTATCACATATGTTAGGGACACCGTGACCTTAGATATTATGGTTGAGGCTTTAAGGGTTAAGGAGTTAGAGATGAGGAGGGAGTCAAGGGGTAGCAGCTCCAGGGAAGAGAGCTTGTTTAGTGGTTTTAGAGGGAGAAATGAGTCGAGAAAACCATTTCCAAACTAAGCAGAGTAGAGGAAAATCGAAGGGTATGTCTAAATCTCGAGATAAGAGTGTTAAGAAATGCTACCATTGTGATAAAATGGGACATTTCAAAAGAAACTGTAACTACTATAAGAAGAAACATAAACCTCAGCAGAGTGATGATTAGAACCAAGTTGCTGTAGGTGATGCCTTTGAGAGTCTTTAGATGATGAACATGACATGTGATGACATTAATGTTGATGATGCCTTTGATAGACCACAAGCTATGAGTGTGTCTGAAATTGATTTTGACAGTGAGTGGGTTGTAGACTCAGGTGCCACTATCCATATGAGTCCTGTTAAATCTTGGTTTTATAACTATAGAGAAGTTAAGCATAGGAAAGTGTACTTGGGGGACACTATACAAAAACTATAGAAGGAGTATGTGATATTGCTATTAGGATGCATTATGGCATGATCAGATCTCTTTTGAATATTAGGTGTGTCCTAGGCCTTACAAGGAACCCTATTTCCTTAGGCATCTTAGAAGATGAGAGTCATAAGCAAAATCTAATTTTGGTACTATGAAAGTTAGTAGAGGCCTACGAGTTTGCATTATATACAATTCATGAAAATAGATTAGACATTTGGCATAAGAGGATGGGACACATAGGGAACAAGGGGTTGAAGTATCTTAGTGATCAGAGTTTACTAGGAAGTGATAGTGTTGCACCTTTAAGCTTTTGTGAGACGTGTGTTCCAGGAAAGTCACATGTGGTTAGCTTTGGGATAGGTGAACACGGCACTTACAGACCCTTAATTTCACGGATCGTAAGTTTAGCTCTCGAGGTTTCTCACCTCTAGGTAGCTTACCTCTCATTCATTGGCCGGAAATGTAGAAAAACTGGTACGCATGCATGCTGATTGGAGGATGTAAGGAAAATACCTGCAATATGATCATATCACTAGAGCACTTCATGGTAAAATAGGCCAACCGCCTACCTGTGCCCGACTT
Organism: Ligustrum vulgare; assembly: GCA_963555705.1. Taxonomy (NCBI): domain Eukaryota; kingdom Viridiplantae; phylum Streptophyta; class Magnoliopsida; order Lamiales; family Oleaceae; genus Ligustrum; species Ligustrum vulgare. Next base: position 70,002,585 of record OY743169.1, on the reverse strand, counting down.
GCCAAACCGAATGGGGAGATAAACATTTTCACTACATGACATTCTCCCCCATTTGAATCCGCTTACTTCCTCGTAGCGGGAAGTGAGCTTCGCATCAACACGCATTCTTCAATTGCAAGAATCAAGTGGCACCATCCCCTCATGGACAAGCATTCATACAGTGGTACTCCCACACTTGCCCACAGTAACTTGTACATACCGTCTCCGACACCAAACTTTACCATATGCCCCCATAAGCACTAGTTCTTCGGTGGATGGCCTCCAAATCGCAGCGCCTCCAACACACATCGAAACACATACCCACACATTTTGGTGGGCCCTACAATACATGCTCCACAAAACTCCTTGAAAGGCAATTGCACAACGCTGCCCAGCACACTCATCTTCCCCGTAACTTCCATCTTCGTGTTTCGTATGCTTGCCCACACAATCTGTGTTCCAAAATCTTTTCTCCACAAGAATTCATGTCATTGATCTCACATAAGACCAACAACGCATTCAAACGGTCCCGCTCTGATACCAACTTTCACGAATCGCGAGTTTAGCTCTCGAAGTTTCTCGACTCTATGTAGCTTAACTCTCATTCATTCATAGGCAAGGCAGAACACCTAGCACACATTGTAGCGCCACGAGTTCTAAATACCCGGTTCACCACATCATTTTCTGGTCTAAACTTAAAAATAATATTCTAGCGGAAGAAATAACTGAAATTTATTTTTGGCAACATTGAATACACTGTAATAGTCGATAAAACTTGAAAACATTTATGAAACAATTCAAAATAATGAATCGAGCCATTAATAATACAAAACAATCGAAAATGCCATAATTTCTCAAATAATTGAAAATCTCAAAATAGTCAAAGTTTAGAAATATGGATCATCAAAATAATATTCTCAATTATTTAACGACTATTGCCACAATCATCCATCACTTGCCACCCTCTCCGAAATCTGCAAATATTGTTAAAATAGGAATGAACATTTCATAGAAATACTCAGTAGACTCATCGCCAATTAATTAATCTACAATATAATTGAACACATAAATGCAGGCTCTTTAGAAATCATAGGGTGTGGGTAGTCTCTTCTCGTGCATTAAAGCACATGGCTTCTCTTTGAAAAATCATAGGCTCTTTAAAATCATCGGATGTGGGTAGTCTCGTCTCGTGCACTTAAGGCGCGTAAGCTATGCATAACATCATCATTTATCTTGCAAGATATTCTCTTCTTTCTTTCTCATGCATTAAAGCATATAAGTTATGACAAGCATAACAATATAAATATTTCCTAAGAAATATATTCTCGTCTCATTTCATTAAAATAACTTTCACATAAATCACATAACATACACATTCACATGCAGTCATAATTTAAATCAACTAATAGGGGCGAGTCTACCTTAAACTTAACGAGTGTGGTTGAGCGAGAATGACTTCAATCTTTTAAATCTCCGTACGCCTCGTCTAGCCAATTAGAAAAATAAGTTAAATTTGTCTTTTGAAATTTATAGTTTAAAATGATAAATAGAATTTAGGGACTGAAATTGCTGATTTGAAAGTTGGGGGACTAAAATGAATACTTGTAAACTTGGGGACTAAAATAGAGTTTTTTGAAACTTCCAGGACTCGGATTAAAACACTATTGAAATATTCAGGCTGAAAATAACAGATTTTTAAATTAAAGGATAGAGTTTTAAAATATTTGAACTCATGGGCCGAAATGGAACATTTGGAACATTGGGGACCAAAATGTAAATTTTCAAAACTTGGGTTAAAGCTCAAAATAGATTTTAAATAGTAGGAATTGAAATAATTGATTTTTGAAATGAAGGAACTGATTAAAATCATTTAAAAACTTAAGGGCTGAAATGAATAGTTTTAAAACTATAAGGACTGATTTAAATCATTTTACAAACTTGGGGACCTAAAGGTAAATTTCGAAAAATCAAATCATATATAAAAAATATATATATATACAACTCTCCTTTCTCTCTCTATGTAACACGACGGAGAGAGAGAGAGAAGGAGAGTGGCGAGGAGGGCGATGGCCCTCCTCCACGACCAATCGTCGGCGGCAGTGCCGGCGATAATACCACCGGTGGGAGGCAGCGGAAAAGGGATAAAAGGTATGCCAGAAAAATTGGATTTTTGGGACTACGCTGGGGTGCAAAATCGAAGCCAAAACGAGGCTGGGTTCGTGATTTTTCCAGCGACAAATCCGGTGATAGCAGTCGGCGGTCGAGGTAAGTGGTTGGGGAAACCTATATCTTTGGTTTTTGGGTTTTGATTTGAGTTTGGAAGTGGCGGATGCGGTGGGATTGTGGGAATGGTTGGCGTTTGATGAGTATTGTGGTTGTGAAGTGGTCGAAAATGGTGGTGAGTGGGTGGAATGGAGTTCGAAGGTTGTGGCTGCGGTAGTGGTGTTGTGAGGGGGTTCAGTGTTTTTGGTGGTTGGGATCGCGATGGGGGCAGTGGAGGTGGTGGCTGTGAGGCAGTGGAGTTGGTTGTCGGTGGGTTGTGACGGGTTGCACGATGGTCTGCGTGTGGTGATGGTGAAATGGGCAGCTTGAGGTTGGTCTTGGTCGGCTGCATTTGGTGGCGGCGGTGGAGTGGGTGGTTGTCTGCACTTGGTTTGGTCGTGGAGTTGATGAGGAAATGGAATTGCAGCTTGGGTTTGTTGGATCAAAGTTGTGGGGTGTGGTGATGTATAAAGAGGGGGTTGGAAGATGTGAGTGTATGGGTTGAAGTTAGTGGGAGTTGGTGGAGGGGGGTTGATTAGGATAGTTTGGAAGACTTGACAAGTAATACACGGAATTCGAGAAAAACAATACGCGTAAATCAACTGAGTATGAAAATAGATCTGATAAAATGAGCTTCATAAAATTTGGAATTTAAAACGATTTTAAAAATAATAATTTAAATAAATAAATAAAATAATAAATTTTAGAAATTCGAATTTTATTTAAAATCGAATGGAGTTGAAATTTCTCGACTTGGTTAGACGAATGTGTCACAACTTCAAATTAAAAATGGGTGAGATCACAGCGGCACGTTTCATAGTTTAAAAATAATTATTTAATGCGTGAAAATTCTTGGTCACTACACACATGCACGCTGATGGGTAGGATGTAAGAGAAATACCTACAATATGATCATATCAGTAGAGCACTTCATGGTAAAATAGACCAACCGCCTAGCTGTTGTCGACTTGTCGAACCGAATGGGGAGATAAGCATTTTCACTGCGTGACACTTAGACTACATTCATGCTAATTTGTGGAGACCAAAAAAAAATCCCACAAATGGAGGAAGTAGATTTTTCTTATCTGTTGTTGATGACTACTCGATGAAGGTTTGGATGTACTCCCTTAAATCCAAATCTGAAATTTTTAGTAAGTTTAAGTCCTAACTTGCCTTGGTTGAGAACCAAATGATAAAAAGTGTAAGAACTCTTAGAACGGGAGATGGTCTAGAGTTTTGCAACTTTAAGTTTGATACCTTCTATAAGGATAGAGGTATCAGGAGGCATATGACTATGAGATCTACCCCTAGCAAAATGGGGTAGCTGAGAGGATGAATCGGACTTTATTAAATAAAGTCAGATGCATGTTGATTAGTTCAGGATTGGCTAAAGGCTTTTAAGGTGAAGCTGTTTGCACCACTGCCTATTTGATAAATAGGTCACCTTTTAGTACTGTTGATTTTAAGATTCCTTAAGAATTGTGGATTGGGAAACCTCCAGATTTGTCACACCTCATAGTATTTGGTTGTGCTTCCTATGCACATTAGGTTGAGGGTAACTTAGACCCTAGGGTTACTTAGTGTGTCATGTTAGGTTATCCTGAGGGAGTGAAAGGTTACAGATTATTTTAGATGGTAAGGGCATGAAAGTTATTAACAATCAAGATGTGAAGTTTAATGAACTTGATATGCCTTGTCTTAAGATCATAGATAAACATACTGGAGTGGAGAATCTTCTACTAAGAAGAAGATTGATTTTGAGGTGAAGAGATTAGGTGAAAATAATCCAAAAGGCAGTGAAATCCAACCTCAAATAGAAGCAGACCAAGAAGTCATGGTAGAGCTACCTGAACTAAAAAATCCTGAGATTCTTGAAACTGACGTCCCTGATCAGGAAACTTTTGCAGGTACTAATTTGAAAAAGTACCGATTAGAGAGAGAGAGAGAGAGAGAGAGAGAGAGAGAGAGAGAGAGAGAGAGAGAGAGACATGTTAAACCAAATATGAAGTACACATTTTCTAATTTGATTGAATATATCTTAGTTTCAGGTGAAGCTTTGGATTCAGTTGAACCCGCTTTATTTGAGGAAGTGGTCAACTGTAAAAAGTCTGAAATTTGGAAAAAGGCTATGAAGGAGAGATAGATCTTGTCAAGAGGATTAACACATCGGTTTTGGTTTCTTCAATCGGTGGTTGTAAGCCTACATTTTTCCTTCTTGAATTTCCGGTCGAGATTTGGGTTTATTGTTTTCACGACTTTCTTGAGTTGTTTAATGGATAGAATCATATTTTGTATGGTTGTTATGTTAGGTATACAGTTATTAACAGTGTTGTTGAAAAGTGATTGAAAAATGTGAAAGTTGTGGATCCCATGAAAATGTGTGCTTGAAAATGAATTTGAGGAAAATTTTAACATTACTAAACAAGCTCTAAGTAGTGATTCAATATGTTGTGTATAAATTAATCTAGAAGTGAAAACTTGATATGAAACACCATGTTTTAGCCTACGTTCGACAACTATTATAACATTTTTGTCGGGTGTTATTTGTGTTTTCTAAATAGAATTTGTGGTTAAAGAGTGGTTTGAGGAAAATGTGTGTAATTAAAAAGTGATTTGAAAAAACGTATTGATTATAACACTTGACGTATTCCATTTTTCCGAAGGCGGACTTGGTCATTAGGCATCTGTCCCATGATGAAACATCACTAAAAAAAGGCATACACTACAGATATAGCACTTATGCAAACCATGTACCTACCCAAAGATGTTGAAATTTCTATTTACTTTAAGTGATTTTAGAGAGTGTATGATTAAGAAATAGAGAAAATATTTGTATTTACGTATAGAGAAGTTTATGAGAGAATGCATGATTAAAAAATGAATTTTGGAAGGAAAAAAGGGGGATCAAACTCTGAAAAAAAAGAATTTTGAAAAAAAAAAAAGGAAACAAAAACGTGGATTTTGAAAGAGAATGTTGATAGGTTGCTCATTGAGTAGGAGGAGAGAAAATTAGTGGGCTAGCCTTTCATAAGAAATTATGCTAGAGAGGGTTCTTAATGAATTTGGATGGCCTACAAGCTTAATTTTGTAGTTATTTGGTGTAGATTAAAATTACTTTTTTAGTAAATGTTGATAAAAATATGTAGTTAAATATTCGTGATTTTCATTAAATGTTTGATTAAAATTAATTTTAACTTTTACTTAAGATTTTTATCAACTTTTAGTATACACCAAAAAGAGACTTTATGTGAGTACTATCAAATCCAAATCCTTATACAGAACAGGTAAAATTAATAAGCAGCCACCAAACTTTAACAGTCGAACTACTTACTCACCGAACTACGAAAAGGTAACAAACACTCATCCAACTTATGCCCGTGTCAACCATCCGCCACGACTAACTTCACCATCAGTTTTTTTTTTTTTTTAAAAGGTAAATCATAAATGCCATTTGACTAAAAGAAGCTGATGAGACACCTTATAAAATATTACTCCATCCGTTCTAAAAAGATAGTCTTGTATATTATTTTTATCTGTCTCAAAATGATAGTCTTGTTTCCATATTGAGTATGTATTAAATTTTTCATTTCCACATATACCCTTATTTAATGTATCTTGAAATAATACACACCAACTACTTAACTATTGTATTTTCAATTTTTTCGTGGAAAACGAAGTGAGTCCACTTAAAATAATAAATTAGAGATAAAGGGTATTAATGGAAAATATTAATAAATTCATAATTCATTTTGCAACATGTCATCATGCATTTTGTGAATTTGCAAAATTTTAATGTTTTTCAAAACTTGGTACTACTGAGCCAAAGAAGTCAGTGGCTATTTATCTTGCGCTTTGGAGCGCAGGGGCCCACCATAAACAGGGGCTGTCGGCTGACAGCCCCATTTTAGTTATATATATATATATATATATTGTTTCCTTTTTTTTTTTTTTTGTTTATTCTCTTTTTTGACTTTTTTTTTGACTTCGTTTTTTTCCTTTCTTTCAAAAGTTTTTTGTATTAATTTCTACACAATTAATTGACGATTAATTTGAATAAAAACAAAACGAACATAAATTAAAATAGATTTAACATAAACGATCTTAGTTAAGAAAGATACAATTTGAAAAAAATACAACGAAAATGCGACTTAATGATAGTCATTGTTGTCAAACCCTTGGAACTCCCCATAGTATTAGAACTCCCCATAGTCATTGCTAGAAATGTTGTGTAGCGCCCCGAGTTCCGTATACCCGATTCACTACGTCATTTTCTGTCTAAATTTTTCGAATAATATTTTTGCGGAAGAAATAATTGAAATTCATTTTTGGCAACATTAAATATACTGTAATGGCCGATAAAATTGAAACATTTATGAAACCATTTGAAATAGTAAATCGAACCATTAATTTTGTAAAGAAATTGACAATGTCATAATTTCTCAAATAAATGAACTTCTCTAAATTATTCGATTGTTTGGAAAAATACGGAAATCATTAACGTCAAACTTTCAACCGTTTAACGATTATTGCCACCATCATTCATCGCTCGCCACCGTCTCCGAAATCTGCAAAACTGTTAAAAAGTAGGGTGAGTATTTCATGGGGGAAATACTCAGTAGACTCATCGCAAATTAATTTAATTTATAAGATGATTAAACACATAAATCCCGGCTCTTTATAAAACGGGCATTGATAGAGCTTCTTTATAAAACTGCTCTTGATAAAACTCATATTTTGCATTACAGCACGGGACATATTTTGCAAATCATAGGCTCTTTGAAAATAGCTCTTTGAAAACCATATACTTATAAAAACATTTTAATTATGCCAAGCATAATTTCTTTTGAAAGCATAACATAAGATAGGATTGAAATCCTCATAAACATAAATAGACACAAGAATGTTACCGAACTTAGGTGGCAAGAATTCTTATGTGTAGCGCTACTAAAACTCCGGTCCCCTTAACATATCATAACTTATCATATGGGACCCAAAACAATCTTGGTAGATTGATTTCATAGCAATGATCCAAAAAAACATTTTCGTGAAGCATAGGGTATACTTACTTTTCGTAAAAACATAAAGTATATTTTCTTTTCATAAAAACATACTTACTTTTCATAACAACATAAGGTATATTTACCTTTCATAAAAACATACTTGTTTTTCTTAAAAATTGACTTTCACAAGTCACATGACATTCATATGAAATCATAATTTAAATCAATTAATAAGTGCGAGTCTACCTCAAATCCGACGAGTTCAAAGTTGAGCGGGAATGACTTCAATTTCTTTAAATTCTCCGTACGCTTCGTCTTAGCCAATAAGTCACTTTAGTCTATCGAATATATAGTTCAAAATGATAAATTATAATTTGAGGACTAAAATTGATGTTTTGAAAGTTGAGGGACTAAAATGAATACTTTTGAAAGTTGAGTCGGAAACTCAAACAATAGGGTTGAAATAGTAGATTTTTAAAATGAAGGCTGAATAAAATCATTTAAAAACTTAAGGGCTGAAATTGATAAGTTTAAAAGGTGAAAGGACTGAAATAAAACTTTTTTAAAACATAGGGACTGATTCGAAAACCTTTGAAACTAAAAGGGACTGAATTGGATTGTTTTAAAACCATAGGGCTGATTTGAAACATTTCAAAACTTGGGGCTTTAAGTGCAAATTCTGAAAATTGAATATATTATCTATTCTTTACTCCTCTCTCTCTCATTCTTCGCAATCAGAGCATTAGAGAGAGACAGGCGAAAGAGGCGAGAGACGATTGCGAGCAGAGGGAATCTGTGGGGTCCTTTCCGGCGCCAACTACCGGCGATGACACCGCCGTTACGTGGCGGCTGGGATTGAGGTGTTGTGTGTGTGCGAAAGGAAGAGATCTCTGGGCGATTTGGGGCTGATTGGGTGCGAGACCGAAAGTAAATCGAGGCTGGAAATTGTGGTTTCGGATGATGAATCGTCGGTTTAGGTAGGTTACTGATCTATTTCTTAATCTTTGTGGGTTTTGATCTGAATTTGAGTTTGGGTTTGGTGAATGGGTCGCGATTTGGGCTGGTAGATGGGTGAGTGGTGGACTTGAACTGAAATTGGGTGTGGGAATTGATGATGATGAATTTGGGTTGCGTAGTGATTGGTGGTTTAGAGATGATGGTTTAATGGTGTAGCCGGTTGTTGCCAGTGGTGGAAGGTTTTGTCAATCTGCAGGTGGTTCGATGGTGAAGTCACAGTGAGGTGGATTGTGGTGATGTCCGGTGATGATGATGCTGATTTGAAAATGATGGTGAAAAGAAAACTGAATTGGAGGTTCGATTGAGACAGCAGTTTTGTGATGATGATGAATACTGTGGTTTTACAAATTGGTTGATGGTTGAGGTGCTACAGAGTTGTGATTTGTGGTATTGCAGTGAACTTGGTTTGCTGTATGTATTAGATTTGGTATTGAATTGGAAATGGCAGCTGAATTGGATTGGGTTGGTGAAACGTTGTGAGTAATCAGGGTGATGATAATAGGATTCAGCTGGTTATAGAGTTGAGGCTGTACTGATGATGCTGGTTGGTGTAGTGTGGTGTAGAGTTCAACTTGGGCGGTAGGGAATGGCTTTCGGCTGTGCAGGTGCTGAGATGATGATGTTTATATATATTGTATTGTGGAATCTAGGTACATGGAAGTGTGAGTTGTGCCATGTGTATTGAAATGAAGTGGAGGTGTAGCTTTTGGCTAAAGAGGGTTGTGGGGTTAATTGGTGATGATGATAAAGATAATGGTTGTGGATGGAGCTTAAACAGAGGAGATGGAAAAACGCTTGTCATTATAATTGGCATTAGGTAGTGTATTTGAAATGAATGATTATGAGTTAGTGGAGAATTAGGTTGTAAAAATGGTGTGATAGAATCATTATGTCTCAAAACATAATGATATAACTTTGTGGAAAGAAAAGAAAAATTTGTGAGGTTGGCCGAGTTCTTGATGAAAATTGGTATAAAGAATTTGATTAGCTATTATGGAATAAGTTAGTGAAGAATAAGAGGAATATATGCATTGATTTGGTATTGTAGAAAAAGATAGTGTAGAATTTGGTGTAATATGAAATAGAAAATGGTGTAATATTCTTTATACAAAATGATGATGTTTTGGTGTAAAGAAGAAAACATGTGGGAAAATTTTGGTTTAGTTAAATAGGATTAATTTAACTAAAAATTTGACTAACTTCGATTTGAAAATAAATAAATATTGAGATAAAAATTGAATTACGTATTTGGACTTGAAATAATTTGAATAAGGAAAATTGAGATATTTTAATAAATTTGGAATTCAAAATGATTTTGAAAATAATACTTTGAATAAATAATTAAATAACATATTTTTAGAAATTCGGATTTTAATTTAAAATCGAACAAATTCGATATTTCTTGACTTGGCTAGACGAATTCGTCGCGGCGTTAACTTCAAAATAATAAATGAAATAGTAGCGACACAATTTTCTAAATATTAAAATAATTATTTATTGCATAAAAATTCTGGATCGCTATATGTTGGTGTACATATTATCTTAATTATCATTCCATGAGTGTTGTGGTTCACATGGCTCGTCCACCAGTTGCATCCTAATGTCATGAATAAAAAAAGATGAAATATATTATGGGGGAGAAAAATAAAGCTTAAACATGATATTGTCTATTAACTCACCTTGGTTGTAAAGTTGGATAAGTTCTTCTATCATATCCACTGCGACCACACCCACGACAATTTCTCCGTGATTGGGACATGGCTACCTCCTTCGACGACTTCAATCGCTTTCCACACCCTTTCGTCCTAACCGGAGTATGATCAACCACATGTTGAGTACTTGCTTTACCCTTGTTCTTCATCGCACTCCTCCGTATATCACCGCCATCTTCGACATCCCTAACATGCAATTTCAAGTTCAGAAACCCATCCATTAGAAATGTGGTTCGAGCATCGGTCAATGCTCCCTCGTCAACCAACTCTGATACAGTGCGCGATAACATACCGTGGCGTAAAATTAAAGAATTCCCAGTAGATGGATCGACAATTGGTTCAAAAATGGAAATTACTTTTGCAGTCTGGGTCCATCGATGTACAATATAATTGTTTGCTAACAGGATAACCTGTTTCTTGATCATAAATGAAAGCATGTGCCGACACGGATATCCTTCGAACTCAAATGTCTTACAACTGCATGATGTAATATTAGTCATTGTGAAGTAGGAAACTTCACGTTCTCGATCAAATGTTTTTCCACTCTCAAAACACCTGATGGAATACGTTTTGAGACCCTCGTAATTTGAAATCTTCGAACAAAGATAGTGAGTACTCTGTGCAAGCTCTTTCTGAAAGCACAGGAAAATTGTCTTTGTATATATGCTGGCCATCTGGACTTCCATTGCGAACGAAGTTGTCATCCGAGGCTACTCGTTTAGGTTCATGTGATTTGCAACCAATTCGCCATGTCATTGGTGAGCCAAGGCATTGGAAAACCTTGTGATGAAATCCATCAATGTATTTTTTTGTCCACGTATCTTTTGAAGAATGCATGGTTGCTTTCTGATCGCTGACTGCTAGAAATCCCTGCAGAAAAGATGTGCTTCACGTATGCTGGTATCCAACGGGCTCTTATTGCATACATATGGCACAGCCACTCGTTATCCCCTAGTGGAGTGGTCGGCATCACTTCAGACCAGCGATGTTCAAACTCGTACAAATTCTCAGACTCCAATATGATGTTTACCAAATCATGGTACATTTCCTTATAAAGTACAACACCTATCTTCTCTGAAAACTTATTCAAAATGTGCCACAAACAAAATCTATGTAGAATGTCGGGGAATACTTGACTGACCGCTCTAGAAATAGCAACATCTTGATCAGTGATAATGACACTAGGACGTTGTTGTGTTGGCATGGCTTCCAGAAACTTCGAGAACAACCAAATGAAAGAATCCGTCTTCTTATCACTTAGTAGGCCACATCCAAATTCAATAGTTTGACGATGGTGGTTGACACCAATAAATGGTGCGAACACCATGGAGTACTTTTTGGTATTGTAGGTCGTGTCAAACACGAAAGCATCTCCGAAGAAGACGTATGAGCTCCTGGAATCGGAATCTGCCCAGAAACACCTAGCAAAAACTCCATCCTCGTCCGTCTAGTATGCGTAGTAAAAGCTGGGGTCCTTTCTTTTCTCTAGCTCGAAGTATTCTATTAGCGTTTCTGCATCATGCCCAATGTGTTCCCTTCGAAGGTCTCTTTGATGGTTCCTAAAATCTTGCTCAGTGAAACCAGTCGAAGATGGACCACCAGCATCTATCTCCATGAGTCTGATTTGTTGGCAAGTAGGAATATTTGCTTGTGAGAACTGCTCCGCAAGTGCTTTTTTCGTGGTCGAAACTTCGCGATGTGAACGTAGTAGGTGAACCTTGCTTGGTATGGAAAGTGGGTGATTATGCGCCTCGGAGAAATGACTTACATACCAAGAATTTTAAGTTTCCTTCTTCAGAACAGTTAACTTGGCGGTGCATCCACAACGAGAGTATCCGCGCAGCCTTTCTCCTGAACGAGCCACCAAATTTTTAAATTTCATTTGGTATGTTTCATCTTTCTGGCCTTGTTTGAAACAAACATATGACTTCCAGACAATTTCATTCGTTTGTGGATTCTTTCGGCTACTACCAATACGTGTACTTAACCCAGCTAATTTTGCATACTCATTATAAAAGTTGTACACATCGTCTAGTATTTCAAACTCTTGCCCAATTCGCGGAATCGCACCAACATTCACTTGTGGTACAAATACATTATCGCCCCCTTCCATTCCGAAACAAAGACGTTGCTAAAAGAAAAAAATTGAAATGAACTTGTAATGAAAGAAAGAAATCTGGTGGAGAAATGATGCAAGAGAGTGAAATGATTTGGTTGGTATAATGGCTAAAAAATATGAGAATTTATAAAAAAAAAAACTACATCAAAATTGGAGAATGAAATGACTAGTCATGTAAAGAAAAATATATCAAAAGACAAAATTGAATTGACAAGTCAAGAAAAGAAAAACAAAGAAAAGAATTGACATGACAATTCAACTGAAAAAGAGTACACAAAAAAATTTGAAAATATTTCATACAAAAATACATCAAAAAACGAGATTGATGAGATCGTGTAAGGAAAAAATAATGAAAAAAATTTGACATGACAATTCTACTAAAAAATATTACACAAAAAAAAAGTTAAATATACTTTATATAAAAATACATCAAAAAAGAGATTGATGAGACAATTCATGTAAGGAAAAAATAATGAAAAAAATTTGACATGACAATTCAACTGAAAAAAAGTACACAAAAAAAGTTAAATATACTTTATATAAAAATATATCAAAAAACGAGATTGATGAGATAATTCAAGTAAGGAAAAAGTAATGAAAAAAAACTGACATGATAATTCAACTGAAAAAGAGTATACAAAAAAATTTGAAAAGATTTTATACAAAACTACATCAAAAAACGAGGTTGATGAAATAATTCATGTAAGGAAAAAATAATGAAAAAAAATTGACATGACAATTCTATTAAAAAAGATTATACCAAAAAAAATAGAATATATTTTATATAAAAATACATCAAAAAATGATATTGGTTTGACAATTCATGTAAGGAAAAAACAAAGATAAAAATTTGACATGACAATTCAACTGAAAAAATTAATAAAAAAAATTGTTGAAAAACATTTATATAAAAATACATAAAAAATCAAGATTGAAAATACATAAAAAAAAAAGTACATTTTAATATGAAAAAAAAATACAAATGAAAGACAAAACAAAAAAATAAAAATAAAAATTTAAAAATAGGGACTGTCGGCCAAAGCTATTTTGAAAATAGGGACCTTCGCTGGAGCGCACGATAAGCGCAGGAGACAATTTTCGTGGATGGAGTATAATGAATTATGCTAGATTCCCCTCGGTGCTCACCTCGAGGTTGACCCTCCACTCACATGAGTGCGGATCCCACAGACTGCGGCCTCCACATCCATGTGAGTAGGAGGTCATCCCCGAGGTGATTGCCGAGGGAAGTGTAGCATTGTCCGGGTATAATTAGCCACATCAGCAAAAGCAATTAGATGGAAAGTAAAACATGGAAGTCTGAGGGTGCTTGTCAAGTCTGTCCAAACCCTCCTCTAATCTTCTCTTAGCAGACTTCATTCTATAACACCAGACCTCAAAAGCTTCACTCAGGTCGGGAAATCTTAGTTCTTCCGTTTCCATCCAGTCCCCAAGAATGTCCGATTGTTTATTTGATGCCAATGTAGCCTGAAATTAACGACACTATTGCTCCTTCTATGCTGTGGCAAAGTTCTTCATCCATACCGTAAGCAAACGCAATATCCTTGTTGCTCATTGAATTGAGAATGGGCTTCAATTTCCTTAGGTAAGGAAGCCCATGATTTTAGCAGTCGCACTCGGGATGGAGCTGGAATTGTGGGCTTCAGTTTCATTGAAGTTGTTGCCATTGATATTCTTTCAACATTCGGGAAAAATTTTCAGTACTTCTGGAATACCATAGCTCCTGAAATACCATAGCTCGATACTCCAAGTCAATCAACACATAATACTTACACATAGGGGATCATAATTAACCAAATAATGTGTCCATCTATGCATAGGTATCATACATCCATTGACCAGGAGTACCGAGCTACGGTACTCGAAGAGTACTGAAAATTTTTTCCAACATTCAATGTCTCTCTGTTGTTGTAGCATGAATTGTGGGAGTTTCCATGCTCAACCTTATCATTCGAGTCCTTTGAGTACTACAATTCACGCCTAGAACTTTGCCGGGTGGGTTGTGCCAATACCCTCCCGCAAACTGTGGAAATCTCGTCAGATACCATTTTAGGTTGAAGTTGTTGCCATTGATACTCCTCCATCTTGGACAACCCAATTCTAGTCTCCAATTTTACCTCGTCATCAGCTGTAACATACGGCATGTCATTCATCTTCTCCTTTGATGATGTGGCCATATATATATATATATATATGTGTGTGTGAAAATATGTCTCCTGCTCAAATAAAGTTGCCACATGTGCAATTTCTGTTATATTAAACGTACGGAAATGATTGTAGTTTACACACCCAATAGTTCAGCAAGTGTATGTTATCGTTTGAAAGTTCGGTGAGCAAGTAATTCCACTTCTAATTTTTCCCTGTGCAAAACATTCATTATCACAAAACAAAGCCTTTATGTCAATGCTATCAAATCCTTGTACAGAACATTCATTTGAAGATCTATGAACCACATTTAGCCCTTTTTATTTGTTTAAAAAATAATCTTTTAATATATTTTTATAAAAGTTGATAAAATGTACGATTGAAAAATTATGAATTCCATAAATTATTTATTAAAATTAATTATTAACTAAATTTTTATCTTTTAGTATACACCAGACAGAAACTTCATGTCAACACTATAAAATTCTCTTGGTCCCGATGTGAATCTAATTTGGTCATGTGACTGTTTCATCATGGAACGGACAAATAAGCTTAATTTTCTTCGTCGTTGTTATCAAATCCTCCTTACCAACAATCATTCGAAAGTTCTAGAGTCCTGTTCAGTTCTTCTCAATATCCATTGTGCGTTCAGCTTGTTGATGAAAACACCGAAACAGTGGCGAAAAACAAAAACATTATTGCCAATGTAAAGTTTTTGTCAAAACAAAGATCATTAAAAAGTTTAGGGCATCCTTGAATTGCTTTTGAAAAGTCAAAAGCTACTTTAAATTCTTTTGATAATTTTTTTTTAAAAAGTGCTTATATCAGTTAAAAAAGCTTTTAGAGAAAACTAATTCAGTGTGACTTTCTTCAAAAACACTTTCAAAGTCAAAATACCTTTAGAAATTAGTTTCCTAACAAAAATTAATGTAGCTCTTTTCAGAAAACTCTTCTACAGGGAGCAAAAAACATGACAAAGGAGCCATTAAACTTCATAACCTCAGCAAGTAGAAATAGAAAAATCATGAAAAGAAGTGTCCCAAAGAGTTTCACGTGTTAAAACTTAAAAGACAAACTGTAATGTAAAGCAGCAAAAGAACTTGCACAAGAACGCAGACTTATTATGAATTCCACTATTTCTAAGCCATAATGATCAGAAAGAAAAACTTGTTACATTGCTCCTAGTAGGGTTGCTATAATGATCTTTCTCCTTTGTTACAGTTGATCAGATTTCGACTGCAACCTCTCTCTATCTTTATATAACATATACATTACAGGTAAGTATAAAGTACAAATCTCTGAAATGTCGTGTACAGAACAGACTTCAATGGGTGGGACAAAAAGGTGCAAATAGCACTCCACAACCACAAAATGGCAATGCTCTCGGCTTTCCCAAATAATCGATGAATTCCAGAGATTGGATAAATTTGACGCACATCAGAAAATTGCATTCCACAGAGTTTTCTCACCTTCGCCACATCGTCTGTGAACCTCCTTAATTCTATCGGCAGAATTGCAGATTCCGCTGCAGCTCCAGTCGAAGGAAGCAACACAGATGTTGCCCGCCTGAGCCTTCCACTCGCAATCTGCAGTTAAATCAACATACAAATAAGGGAATCAGCAATTACACATTATGTTATTTCTTTTGTTTCTTCTTACTTTTGGGAGTAAACATGGCTAAGAATGCTTTCGTTCATCGTGTACAATCTCTTATTATATCCCAAAAAAAAAAAAAAAGGAAGACGAAGAAGAAGAACTCCCAGCCCCATAAATGATGAAGTGCATATACATTTTTATTCATCATTCCTTTTTAATGGTACCTACTGATTTTTTTATTTTTTGCTACCTATCATGAGAAGGAGCGATTGAGGAAACTCGTCCCACTGGCATCCCGGAAATTGAAGAGGTTGACAATTGACATGCAACAAGATCCAAGCAGTTTCATAACAGTACTATATATTTATTGACTGGAGATTTTACTAACAACAAATTTCGTAAGTTCGAATAGCTCATGGATGTACAGGATTGAGATAAAAGCAAGTGCAAGAGGAGATAAATTGGGTAAGAGGGTTACACTTCTAAAAACAAAAAGTCGATGAATTTTTCAGTAGATTTTGAAGTTAAAGTTGGCGGTCAGGTATTTGGTTGTTTTTCGGATTACTTCTCAAACATAAGCATGCAATGGAAAAATCAAGTTTGGCAAGTTCCCATGAGATGGATATGCAGTGAATCATACGACTCTGAAGTAGGAACTTTGTGAAGATCCTAAGGTCGAGAAATATATATAGATATTATTAGTCCATCAAACACAGCTTCAATTGTCGAGGATTAGAACTTCTTCAAAAAAGACATGCAGATAGGAAAATTCGTGATCTTAAGTAGTGTTCTAAAAGATAATGAAAAGGCAGGGCCTAGGCCCCCACATATGAAAGACGTGAAAAATGTGGTCAGCACTATTTTGACCACTTATATTGCAGGCCTAAATAGCAAAGTCGTAACTAATGTGGTTCTAGCCACCAAAGGCATGACCATTGTGAACCTAGGTGCCAAAAGGTGCACCTTTTAACTTTTTTTAATTTTTTCAATTTTTTTAAGTAAAATAAACTAATTAAATAAAAAGAATCATTACTAATAATCATAGAGTAATTAAATAACATAAAAAATAAAAAGGCCTTATTACGCCTAGGCTTGTAAGGCTCAACCTTCCCACGCCTTGCGCCTTTTAATGCCTTGCCCATAAGAGTCTTACAAGTGTTCTAGTATAAAGAAACTTTTTAACAAAAGCATTCTTGGAAGCTGATGTCTAAGATTTGGAGTTTTTTCTTCTTTCTTTCTTTGTTATTCTCACTTCTTTCTTTTTCTCATTTCTTTCTTTTCCTTTTGAGGGGGTGAGGGTGGGTTAAGTAAGTAGAATTTTACCAGGGGGTGTTCCACAACATAATCTCCTATCATCTATATGCTCCACGTCCAATCCAATGAACCAAGATCCCAGCGAAACATCCTCATTAGCGTACTTGTGCAGAAGATGCCTAAGATAGTTAAAATTACAAATCAGTAAGACAGTACCAGGAAGCATAGAAAAGACATAAAAATCCCAGAAAACAAACACTCACTGGTTTATTGATAAATAAGTAGCCAAATCTTTTGAAATGGCATATAATTGTCCTGTAGCATGACGAAAATATTTATTTCCTTGCTCGCCAAATTTCCAGTACTCCGGTTCATGATATCTTACACCCCTGTTAATGGATGGACCAAGAAAGAAATACAAGGTGAATTGCATTTCCCTGTTATTTACAAAGAGACTAACTTGTAGGAAGTTTTTACTTACTTTTGAGCAAGTACAGGACCAGATTTCATGCATCCAATATACAGCCTTGGTTTCGTGCGATGGCGAGCTAGAGTTGCTCCTAATGTTGCTACAGTTCATTTCCGCAAATTGTTAAGTGAGTGCACTAAGAAGCATGTACACAATAGACTAGAAAAAACTTTTGCTCCCCTTCGGTGATTGAGACAAGGAAAAAATACGTGGTTGGTGTGTGCTACCAAGCAAAAAAATTTAGAGAGTCAAATAGAGTTAAACTGACAACAAAAAAGAGAGACATACAATGGCCTGCTCGGTGATTTCTTTGACAAAAAGCACCATAAAGATAAAAGCAAAGTAAATAAGAGAAACTTATGGAGTTTCTGAAAAATTAAAGAGAAAATATCAACAAGATAACAGTAAAAGAAACAATGTTAGCATTTACCTATATTTACATGTACGTCGTCATCAACTTTGACATAGAACTCTGCATCCCAAAGAGCAACTGCTGTAGTAAAATAGGCCTTTGTCTTGGCAGATAGTTCCAAGTATCCCTCAACATGTTCCTAGATAAAGAAGTATTAATAAGACAGAACACACTATGTTGTATCTTTTTAATATTACCGTGCAACATTTGGGTAGAGGGAATTAATGTAAGCACGTGTAGGCTTTCCAAATGGGATGGTGCGTGAAGATTCGGGACCTCTATTATCTCATCTGACTATTTCACAGAAGGAAAAAAAAAATAGTAAGTGAAACCAGAAGTTAGTGACAATACCAGTCTTAAAAGGTCTCCATGTTTCCTATCTTCTGCTTCAATTGCTCTATCAAGAATGCCACCTGATGTTGCACTGGTGACCAGAGGTTCAAATATGAAGTGAAGGAAAATTAGATATTGTTCCTTGTTAAGATGTATGTGAAATTAAAATGAGTGCGCATGACCCCTAAAGAAAATTAAGATGAATTCATTCTGATCAAATGCTGTGGAACAAAAATTTTGCATTTGTAAAAATGATCCTCTAAGCCACTAAGGTAATTTAATTCCATTACAACGACGTGCTTTATGTTTCCAATCCAATCCATCCGGAAGTAGAATCGGTTCCTAAAACTGACACGCAGAAAAGAAAAGGTACCAAAACCACCCTACAAATATGCTAGACATATATTTTATGTTGATAAGTGAAGCATCTCAGTCAACTGACAATCAACATATACAAAATTATCTCATGCAAAGGAAATAGTTAACAAATATTTTGAAGGAAAAATGCCATATATAAAGTCATAGTTAACATGAATTCCAAATATTTGCATCCCACCTGTGTCCAATCACGAAGCGAATTATAATGCCCTTTTCTTCCTCGAGCTTTTTGCGTTTATCACCTGATTTGTCCAACAAATAAGATTATAAAATCAATATGGTAAGCAGAGAACAAAAACCCTGGAGGAGACGAAAGTATGAAGTTTTACGCACCTTGCGGCATCCAAGTAGCACGGACAGAATCTCGCCTCTTTCGGCTGCTAAAAGCAGTGTTTATACCTACTACCATCAAATATTTTCTTTTTTTGATCAATTCTGGAATCTTGACGTCTTCAGAAATGGGGGATCCACTAAGTAAGGAATCTTGCACAGCCCTTGCTGCAGCTAATTCCGTCTCCAAATTCGAAATAGTCTTATCTAAGGTCCTGCATTTGTTATGGCCATGAATTTAGAAGTTTGATTGATATGTATACTGAATTATAACCTACTTCAAGACAAGGGGCTTACTGTATCGCATCTTGCGTCTTTGAAACTTCACCTAAAATATCTTTGGGTCCTTTTACACCTTTCTAACAAAAGAAAAACAAATAAATTAATTTTATCTGAAACTCTACCTAGGTTTCTTTTCATAAGCATTAAGCCCCAGTTTGACGACCTTTTTTCAAAACTCTTTTCCCCATACTCATTTTCAACCACTTTCATACAATAAAATATTTTGTACATAAACCCAAAAATTTTCCATACTTTTTAACCACACATTCTCCCAAAAAAAACCTACTATTCAAAACACCAATTTCTCTTTAAAATGGTAATCAAACAGGGCTAAATTTATAATAGTGTAGCGCTTAGGCTGATTCATGCTGATGGAAGTGAAGATAAATTTATTGGAATTGGTTACCAATACTCACCAATCTTGGATTGCATCCATCCGAAACCAACTTAAGCTTATCATTTGTAACTTCTGTTGGCCTCGACGTATCTTTAGCTTCTGGCAGTGTCCACATCCTATTAGATATACATTCAAATCAAGTAGTTATGTGGGTAAGAAAATTTGCGAAGCAAGCTAAGTAGGTGGACAAATTTTTGAATGAAATTTTGCCCCTATAACAGTGCAGGGCAAATGTGGAACTTGCGAGTACAACCAAGAGATACAGTAAAGTTATAAGCTAAATTCAATTTTATGCATGGACTATCGGATAATGAAGCCCATTGGTCTAGCATGTTTGGATTCCACTTTTAAATACTTAAAGCTTACAAATTTGATGTGATAAAGCCATGTTCCAGAACAAAAAGCATTCATATTTCAACTTCAGTTCGAGAAATAAATTGTATTATAAAACTGATTTTTGTTAACATTTAAAAGAATTATAGTCCAATTCAAATGCATTCCAATTTAAGGGGAAGTTGGGAGAATTGGATTTAATTAAGGAGTTAGGGATTGAGCAAAATCTCAAGTTTCCAAACAGACCCCCAAAAATGGAATATTTGTCCGGGGAAATTAGGGAACTTGTCCTATTATTATTACATTGAACACCAGCATTGCTTTGATTAATATTTTTACTTCTATGAACAATCATAAGTGCCAATAACCAAACAACCATACACCAAAAAAAAGACCTATATCAAGAACCTATCATGAATATAAGCTGATCTTCTAATAAACAATTCACTGTGAATTTCAATGCCCAGATGATTAAATTGAACTAATTGACCAAGAAATTGAAAGGAAAATCAAGAAATCAAACCTGTCGGTGAATAGCATTCCAGCACAGAAGCATCCAATACAGAGAAAAATAGTGAATTTTCTTGAAACAATATTCTTCGAAGTTGACTCTACTCCTCTGCTCTTCCAAGACATTATGCTCTTCTTTTTTGACTTAAAAAATGCTTAATTTAAGCACAACCCATTACAAATCTTCACCCAACTCAGATGAACACCTCAAGCAACAGATCCAACATATCAAAACTTTCACTTCACAATTGGATAATTCAGACAACCCAAAACAATAAAACAGTAATCAAATCAAGAGAATATATAAGAAGAATTCATTTGTAGAATTCATATCATACAGCATTGCGACACCCTCTCTCTTTCCTCTATGAAAATCCACCCATTTTTTTCCAATTAATTGTTAATCAAGTCGACCAACTGTTTGTATAAATGTCTCTCTCGATGGTTTGCAAGTATACGTATGTATATGTAAGGCTGTAGCGGAATCGGAGAAGAAGAAGATGGGGGTGTTGAGGTGTGGAATTTGAGAAGAGTAGAAGACGGACAACGCCTACCCAACTGCACTCAGTTCCAAAGACTTATTTTTCAGTACTATTTATTAATTAATTAATTAATTAATTAATAATAATACTACTAGAAATTTCATGTGTACTTTGTCTTTAACAAACAAAACCAATCCGTGTCGGTGCGAGGGGTTAATTACTTTCTTTTACTTTGAGTTTTCTTTTCTTTTCTTTTCTTTTCTTTTTATTATATATATATACTATACTATTCCCACGGTCAAACTTTAATTTTTATAATTCACTTATAAATCACTTGTTAGAATAAAAATTAGAATTAAGCAAAAATAAAATGAAACTGAACCAATGTTCCTTTTTCATTTTCCAATTCCAACATTTTTTATTGGAAAATAATTTCACGTTTTTTAAGTTAAATTAGACAACATGGGAGATGAAGATGGACGTATTTTCCGGTTTAAAAAACCTTTTATAAATAATTTCACAAAAAATTGATAATATGTTGATAACATTATAGAACATTGATTAATGACTTGGTTAGCATGACTCTATTTGACAATTTGTTTTTAAACAATATATTTCCTCTAATCACTTTTTAACTACACACATTTCTAGAAATTATTCTTCAATCGAATATTTTATATCGAAAATATCACATTCATTATTTTTAAACAAAATTTTTTTTAACAAACAGTCTCACCTTGCCTAGTTTGTGGTTTTATCATTTTTTTATTATTTTTTTATTTTTTGGGATCTTTGGGAAGTAAAATATGTATGAAAAGATTAAAATAAATAGTAGCACACCGTTCTTTTATACAATCATTACAATTTATTAATCAATTTATAAACAACACAATTTCTCAAATCATATTTTAATCACATACATTTTTTCTCTCTAGTTTCAACAATACATTTTATCTTAAAAAAAAAAATTGGCCGTTAAACAGTTCATAAAATAAATGATGCAATGGAAAAATATTCATTTTATTTTACTCTAAATTTATTGAAAGGAATATGTGGTTTTTTTAACCAAGATTTTGATAATAAGTTAGCATGTTTTGATAAATGTTGATACAATATATACCGAAGATCAATAAAAATTGGTATGATAAAAATTAAAGTTTGATCAATTAACTTTATCAAATGGGCACTTGTTTGTTATATTAATTATTATTTTTCTTGGATCTTATAGATTAATAATTGCAATCAACATTTCAATGATATGTATGGTGGTTGGTGCAGGTGTAATAGCTGTCCCTTTTAAATGATGAGTTTTATAGGTCAATAGCCAACTTCAACTATTTATCCTTAATGATAAGGCCTTTTGCTTGTAAAATCATGGGAATTTTCCCCTCAGAATTAAATTTAACATTCTGTTATAGGGCAATCATCGTTTGGTAAATATATTTTTAAACATATTTTTTTACACAATTTTTCAAATTATTTTTTCATTACATATATTTTTTTCTTCATTTTTTAACCACATATTTTACTTTGAAAATATAAAAAATATGTTTTTAAATAAAAAAAATTTAACAAACAGATATAAATCAATTTATAAACAGCGCAATTTCTCAAATTATTTCTTAACCATCCAAGTTTTCTCTCTCCACTTTTCAACCACATATCTTACATCGAAAACAACAAAAAAAAAAAATTTTAACTGCTACAGTGTTACCAAATACTAGCATCTAACAAAATTGTTTAAAAACACGTTTTTTTTACAACACAATTTTCCTAATCACTTTTTAATCACGTATATTTTCTCTCTCCACTTTTCAACCACATATTTTACCTCAAAAAATATGTTTTTAAACACAACTTTTAACGAACATAGATTTAAAATATATAATTAAATTTAATCAATATTTTATGAGATATTTCAATAAAAAAATTATCAACACTTACTAAAAAATTAATTTTAATCCCAGCAAATTGGGGCTTAATATCGTATAATTTAGGGCATGCTTGATATAGCCATGTCTTAACCTTATTCTTTATCATATGTTCTTTAACGAAATAATTACAATTTAGCCCTTGTCTGATTGCCGTACTTTTTGGAAAAAACGATTTTTGAATAGCAGTTTTGGAAAATCGTATTGTTAAAATTGTTAAAAAGTGATTTAAAAGGTAAAAAAATTGAGGCTTAACTTTTTTGGATGATTAAGATTGATTACTATAGAAAAAAATAGTATTTTCTATGAGAAAGTATGGCTGTCAAACAAGAGCATATATATCAATTTATAATCAACACAATTCTCCAAACCATTTTTTAAATGCACTAATTTTCTCTCTCAACTTTTAAGTTTTAACCACACATTTGATAAGTGTTATATTAACGTTTATTTTATGCACTTATATCCTTGAATTAGCAATAATGTGATTTTATCTAAGTATTATTAATGCATCTTATATTTTATATGGTATAGAATCATAAACGAAGAGAAAAGAAGGAAAAATGACCAAAATGCACTCAAAACTGAAGATTGGAGACCTTAGGTGCAAATTTAGTTACGACCGTAAGGTAACTAAGTTACGGCTGTAAGAGTGTTCAACGTATTAAGGAAAATCAACAGAATGTGAGTTACGGCCGTAAACGAAAACTTACGGCCGTAACCTTCAATGGTGAAAAGTATGCAGAGACACAGTTACGGCCGTAATTGGATATGTCACGACCGTAACCTCAATTTAAGGAAAATATGCAGAAATCGTGTTACGGTTGTCGACCTATGGTCAATTTGACCATATTGTTTTGATCATAACAAACAAGAATTTATTGTGTTGCTAACAAGTGTGCTTCAAGTGTTTCATGTAATGATAAATATTCAAAGCACTCAATGTTCAAATCGTCTCTTAAAGATATAAATCAAAATTATGTGATCGAGCACATGAGACGCAAAGAAGATCATGAAATCATTGAAGATATTCAAAGATCAAAATTGAGGTCGAAAAGCATGACATGAAGATCAAGAATTCGAGCATACAAGATTAGAGTTGATTTAACATATGTAAAGGTATAACACTCTCAATCTTTAGCTATGAAATTCAACAAGCTCGAAAATGATTTTTTTATGCATCAAGAAACTTACTTGACAATTCATCAATTGCATAAAAATGATTTTTCAAATCATATCATGAAATAGTTTTTGGAAAAATAAACTTTTTGATATTAAAATAAAAATTCCAAATTTTCATATTTCGGTCGACCGAAATATACTTGATCGACCGAAAGTCTGGTCGACCGAAAAATCTGATCAACCGAAAGTTTAACGGCTAATGCAACGGCTATTTTATTTAAACTTTCGGTCGACCGAAAGTATGGAATCGGTCGACCGAAACTGGCTGAAGCTCAAAAATTTGATCTATAAATAGCCATCTCATTTGCATTCAAATACAACAACTTAGATAAGATTTTATACAAACTTTCTTGTGAAAATTCATTGTTCTTACTTAGTTTTTATTCATCTTTTATTTTCATAAAACTTTGATTGATCTAAACTTTGTTTTATCAAATTCATCAAAGTTTTTGGAAGAAAGTTTTTGTGAAGATTCTTGATTTTAAATTGTTCAAACTTCTTCAACATCTTCACATCATATTGGAATTGAAGTGTAAGTCTCTCTTTGTTCTAAACTTGGTTTAATCTTTTACAAGAGAGAAATTCCAATTAAGAAACTTTGATTATTTGTACTACATTTTTCATTATCATTTGATTCATCAAAGTTCCATTGCCTAAACACTTTGAGCTTAACTTATTGTTAATTATTCAAGTGTGGCATCTCTTGGTACTTAATTCGATTCAATATTTTTAACAAGAGATCATTTGAAAAACTTTGTTTGATTGCATTGAACTTTTCATTATCATTTGCATCAAAGTTTTTCTCTAACACTCGAGCTTAATTCATTGCTATCTATTAAAGTGTTAGCCTAACTCTCTCGGTACTTAATTTGAGTATATCATTTGTCAAGAGAGTTATTTCAATTGTAAACTCAATTCATTATATTGATTGGTTTCGAGAGCCTTGTGAAAACTCGATTGTTGGTTTCGAGAGCCTTGTCAAAACTCGATTGTAAAGGATAGGCGCTCCTTGTTGTAAGTCGCCTAAGGATTTGGTACTCCTTGTTGTAAGTTACCAAAATAGTGGATTTGGCCTTGCTCGTGACGGAGAGCTCGGTAACGGGGGACGTAGATCACGTTGGTTGATTGAACCTCCATAAATCGCGTTTGCACTCTCTCATCCCTTTTACTTACTTACATCGCACTTACTCTATTCTATCAATTTACATTGTGCAACGCTTTATCTTAGTACTATACTTGCCTTATCAATTAAGTTTACACTTATATAGCACATTACATTGATAGTTTAGTTACTTGTAACACTAAGTGCTAATACTTGTACCTATTGGTTTTAAGTTTGAGATTATTTATCGAAAAAGTTTTATAAACCAATTCACCCCCCTCTTGGTTAGTTTACTCTTGGGCTAACAATTGGTATCAGAGCTTAGGTGCTCGTTTTTAAAAGATTTTACAATCTTGAGTAAATGGCTAACCATAATCTTGAGGGGCATTCTACAAATCGTCCTCCTTTCTTTGATGGTACAAATTATAATTATTGGAAAACTAGAATGATGATTTTTATTCAATCCATTGATTATAATATTTGGGATGTCATTGAATCCGGTCCTCATGAGCTTACTATGGTCATTAAGGTTGATGGAAAATCGGATCAAACTATTTTAAAACCTAGAGAGGAATATGATGAAAATGATAGGAGAAAATTGACTTTGAATGCTAGGGCCAAAAATATACTTTATTGTGCTTTGGATAAAAATGAATTTAATCGTATTTACACATGTGATTCCGCATTTGATATTTGGCATACATTAGAAATCACACACATGGGTACAAACAAAGTGAAAGAAACTAAGACAAATCTTTTATTTAAAGATTTTGAAAATTTCTTTATGAAGCAAGATGAGCCCATTACTTGCATGATTACTTGAGGATGTTGATCGAAAACACGATAGACGTCAACACACATCCATTGGAGGAGCTTTATGGAACATTGATGACTTATGAGCTCAACAATGCCGAAACAAAGGAGAGGACAAGAAAAGGAAAAGAAGAGGCCAAGCGCGAAATTGATCTTAAATCATTATATGGTAAATACTCATCAAACTCAAACACAAGTGATGAGGAACTTGATGATCTTGCTATCCTTATCAAGAAGTGGAGAGGCATTCGCAACAATCATCGAATCCAAAAGAGAGAAGAAAAAGATGAAAAGATTGTTTGCTATAATTGTGACAAACCCGGTCACAAAAGTACCGAGTGTCGAAGCAAGAAAAGATTCTTCAAAAAGAAAGCTCTACAAGCCACTTGGGATGAAAGTAATGATGAGCAAGATGAAGATGAGAGTCAAGATGAAATGGCTAACATGTGCTTCATGACTATTGAGGATGAGGTAAAATTCTTTGATACATCTTGGACTTTGAATGATCAATGATTTAAATTTCTATTTATCAACATTTAAAAAAAAAAAAAAAAACCTCATGCACTTCATAAAAATTTCTTACATTGAAAAGAGGTATGAGTATGAATTTGTAACATAGTGCTAATTTGTGTCTTATGCATAATTTTATGTTACATACATGTTTTAACCGAAATCAAATAAAAATTTCAATTTTTGTAGATTTCGGTCGATCGAAAGATTTTTCGGACGACCGAAAGTATACTTTCGGTCGAACAAGCGTTCAACCGAAAGAGTTTCGGTCGACCAACTGTACGACCGAAACCAGACTTTCGGTCGACCATTAGTCAACCGAAAGTGACTGCAACCACCCTTCTTTGTACTCTGCAGAGTTTCGGTCGACCAATATAACTTTCGGTCGACCGAAAGTGGCTGAATTTGGGGATTTTTTTTTATTTTCAAAATTTTCATACTCAATCCCAAAATGACTTGAAATCATCTTCTCCTCTTCATAAAACTCTTGTACTACATTACTTTTGATCATTTTTTTAAGAGTGATATGATTGTTGATCAAAATTGTTTTGATATTTTTTTTAACTCATCCACACATGATCCACCTATTCAATGAGTTGAAAATACTGTGATACTTCAACAATATGCATTATAATACCCTTTAACTCATTTCATGCTAAAATTGCTTTACTAAGGGGGAATGCTTCACTAAGGGGGAATTCGATTACAATCGAGATTTTTTTTATGCCCCATTATTATGCTTATCACACCTATGCTCATGATTAAGGGATAGATGCCACCTTTTTGCTTATGCCAAAAGGGGGAAAATGTGGTGATGATTTGATTTGCTTGAAATTGGATAATCTATATGCATGAAAATGATTATATTATATGCTAGATTATACCTCATTGGTTTGTATAAGATAGGGGGAATATATGCTAAAATTGAACTTATCAATTATTCTCATTTCCCTACACTTTGATTACATGCTTCAATTGCTTTTATTATCATTACAAATCATCTTGTTTGTCATAATCAAAAAGGGGGAAATTGTTGACCTATGGTCAATTTGACCATATTGTTTTGATCATAACAAACAAGAATTTATTGTGTTGCTAACAAGTGTGCTTCAAGTGTTTCATGTAATGATAAATATTCAAAGCACTCAATATTCAAATCGTCTCTTAAAGATATAAATCAAAATTATGTGATCGAGCACATGAGACGCAAAGAAGATCGTGAAATCATTGAAGATATTCAAAGATCAAAATTGAGGTCGAAAAGCATGACATGAAGATCAAGAATTCGAGCATACAAGATTAGAGTTGATTTAACATATGTAAAGGTATAACACTCTCAATCTTTAGCGATGAAATTCAACAAGCTCGAAAATGATTTTTTTATGCATCAAGAAACTTACTTGACAATTCATCAATTGCATAAAAATGATTTTTCAAATCATATCATGAAATAGTTTTTGGAAAAATAAACTTTTTGATATTAAAATAAAAATTCCAAATTTTCATATTTCGGTCGACCGAAATATACTTGATCGACCGAAAGTCTGGTCGACCGAAACTGGCTGAAGCTCAAAAATTTGATCTATAAATAGCCATCTCATTTACATTCAAATACAACAACTTAGATAAGATTTTATACAAACTTTCTTGTGAAAATTCGTTGTTCTTACTTAGTTTTTATTCATCTTTTATTTTCATAAAACTTTGATTGATCTAAACTTTGTTTTATCAAATTCATCAAAGTTTTTGGAAGAAAGTTTTTGTGAAGATTCTTGGTTTTAAATTGTTCAAACTTCTTCAACATCTTCACATCATATTGGAATTGAAGTGTAAGTCTCTCTTTGTTCTAAACTTGGTTTAATCTTTTACAAGAGAGAAATTCCAATTAAGGAACTTTGATTATTTGTACTACATTTTTCATTATCATTTGATTCATCAAAGTTCCATTGCCTAAACACTTTGAGCTTAACTTATTGTTAATTATTCAAGTGTGGCATCTCTTGGTACTTAATTCGATTCAATATTTTTAACAAGAGATCATTTGAAAAACTTTGTTTGATTGCATTGAACTTTTCATTATCATTTGCATCAAAGTTTTTCTCTAACACTCGAGCTTAATTCATTGCTATCTATTGAAGTGTTAGCCTAACTCTCTCGGTACTTAATTTGAGTATATCATTTGTCAAGAGAGTTATTTCAATTGTAAACTCAATTCATTATATTGATTGGTTTCGAGAGCCTTGTGAAAACTCGATTGTTGGTTTCGAGAGCCTTGTCAAAACTCGATTGTTGGTTTTCGAGAGCCTTATCAAAACTCGATTGTTGGCTTCGAGAGCCGTGTGAAAACTCGATTGTAAAGGATAGGCGCTCCTTGTTGTAAGTCGCCTAAGGATTTGGTATTCCTTGTTGTAAGTTACCAAAATAGTGGATTTGGCCTTGCTCGTGACGATGAGCTCGGTAACGGGGGACGTAGATCACGTTGGTTGATTGAACCTCCATAAATCGCGTTTGCACTCTCTCATCCCTTTTACTTACTTACATCGCACTTACTCTATTCTATCAATTTACATTGTGCAACGCTTTATCTTAGTGCTATACTTGCCTTATCAATTAAGTTTACACTTATATAGCACATTACATTGATAGTTTAGTTACTTGTAACACTAAGTGCTAATACTTGTACCTATTGGTTTTAAGTTTGAGATTATTTATCGAAAAAGTTTTATAAACCAATTCACCCCCCTCTTGGTTAGTTTACTCTTGGGCTAACAACGGTCGTAAAAGGAAATTCACGGCCGTAACTCTCCAGTCAACAATTTCCATATTTTAATTGTTTTCATAATTTTGGGATTTCTTGAGCCCAAAGCTAGGGCACGAAATTAAAGCTATAAAAAGGGACTCTCATGACAGAAAAAATGGTAAAATAATTATAGAAAGAGGAGCGGCTCGCTTGAAGGATTGGAAGAGAAATTAAGCGACTTGAGAGGGTGATTCAAGAGAGAAAAATTCTGGAATTCTTCATGACTATGCTCGGCTAAACTTCCATACCTAGTTCGAAGGGGAAGTTGTATTTCATATCAATTTGTTTATTGCTTTTCCAAACTAGTAACGTAGTTCTAAATTCTTCACTTTGATTTGTTGGATTTTTATGCTTTTAAAATTCAATCAATGCAATTCTTTATTTGATTAAGGCCTTATCATTTAACTTGTTGTATTGAGATTTGCTATTTTGAATAATTGGATCCGTAATCGTCTTTTTGTTCAAATCATAGTAGCAAGTGGAAATTTAATATTTCCATAGAGAATTCCAACTTAGATTAATTGTCACGAGCTTGTGTGATTGATAATCTAATTCACCCTAATTCTTCTTAACCACTATATAGTTGTTGTCTTAAATCTAAAGAGCTTGTTTTAGGTTATTCAATGGCTAATGTTTGATTAGAGAGCTTATTTTAATTAAATGCAACTAAGGGAGAATAGGAATAGTTAGAGCTTATTAACTATTTACGGGTGATAAATCAAAGAAGAAATTGAACTCGCGTTACTTGGAAAGTGATAACATTGTGATAGAATACAACTGAACCTGAGAACTAGGACTCGTCAACATTTGATATTTATTCCAACCATTTTAATTTCTTTATCTTATTAGTTAAATCATTTACCAACAACTCAAAACAAAACCCCCCTTTACGATTCTAATTGACATGACACTAAGTTAGTTTCCGTTTCTTGTGGAATCGACCCTTGCTTCCATTGCTACATTCTTAGTAATAGTGAACAAAGAATTTATTTATTATTTTGGTGCATCGCGACACGCATCAAATTTTTAGCGCCGTTGCCGGGGAGCGGTTAACCAATTTAGTGTTTAATCAATTAGAATTTTATTTTTCTACATTTATTTTATTTTTATTTTATTTTCACTTTATTTATATAATTTTCCGAAAAAAAAAATTCATATAATAATTATTTATGCTTCTTTACTTGTATGCATAAAACTCGGTCAACTAATTGCGAAATTTTTTATTTTGACCCAGAAATCGAGAGAACTTTTCGACAACAAAGAAGGGCAGCACAACAAATGGCAGCAGCAAATAACAATTTGACTCTCAAGCAACTGGCTACCCCGGATGTTGCTCAACAACTTTTATGTATCACTTTTCCAGCAGTGGAAGAGAACAAGACTTTTGAGCTAAAGTCCGGTCTCATCCACTTATTGCCAACTTTTCGAGGGAACCCCGGCGAAGATCCATATAGGCACCTAAAGGAGTTCCATGTGGTTTGCGACAGTATGAGGCCCATGGACATTACCGAGGAACAAATAAAAATGAGAGCTTTCCCATTTTCATTGAAGGATGCCGCCACCGACTGGCTCTACTGCCTACCATCGGGAACAGTTACTACTTGGAACGACATGAAAAGGCTCTTCTTGGAAAAATACTTCCCTGCATCGAGAGCTGGTACCATCCGAAAAGAAATATGTGGGGTGCGCCAGAACAACAATGAAACATTATATGAGTATTGGGAGCGTTTCAAAAAGTTCATCTCCAGCTGCCCCCATCATCAGATTAGCGAGCAACTTTTGGTGCAATACTTCTACGAAGGTCTAGCACCAATGGACAGAAGTATGATAGACGCCGCAAGCGGAGGTGCACTAATGGACAAGACACCAGAGCAAGCACGGGCTTTAATCTCCAACATGGCGGAGAACACTCAACAATTCAACTCGAGTAGGGATTCCCAAGTCCGCTGAGTAAACGAGGTAAGTAGTTCCAATATTGAAGGTCAATTATATGAACTAACGAATCTTGTTAAGCAACTTGCTGTAGGGAATTCAAAACAAGCCAAGGCCTGTGGAATTTGTTCGAACTTTGGACATCCAACGGATACCTGTCCGGTATTGCAAGAAGAAAACAATGAACAGGTAAATGCTGCTGGAGGTTTAACTTTCCAAGGGCAACAGTACAACCCATATTCAAACACGTACAACCCCGGATGGAGAGATCACCCCAACCTGAGTTACGGAAATAACAAACCCCCAGGTTTTACTCCAAACAAGTCACAAGGACTATTCCAGCATCAAGGGACTTTCCAACCATAGGGGCAATATCAACAAAAACCTCAAAATTCAGGTACGTCTCTTGAAGATATGGTTAAGATGTTGGCAACTAACACGATGCAATTCCAACAGGATACCAAGTCAAGCATTCAAAACCTGGAAAATCAGATGAGCCAAATGGCCACTGCCATAAATAGATTGGAGGCACAATCCGGAGGGAAGCTACCGTCACAGCCCGAAGTGAATCCCAAAAACGTGAGCGCCATAATTCTCCGGAGTGGAAAGGAAATTGAGGGTCCGCAATTGGAACCGGCTGCACCTGAAATGGAGGAAGATGAAAAGGATGGAGTTGGGAAGAGAAACGACACCTCGCAAAACCCTCAGGTAAAAATTGACTCACATTTAAATGTTAAACTAACACCTCCACCTTTTCCTAGCAGGTTAGCAAAGACAGACAAAGAAAGCAAAGAAAAGGAGATGTTGGAGATGTTTAAAAAAGTGGAAGTCAACATTCCACTGTTGGATGCAATTAAGCAAGCACCCCGATATGCAAAATTTTTGAAGGAGCTGTGCACCAACAAACGGAAATTAAAGGGAAATGAAAAGGTGATGATGGGAGAAAATGTCTCTGCATTATTTCAAAGGAAACTACCTCCGAAATGCAAGGACCCAGGTATGTTCACCATACCTTGTCAAATAGGTGGTAAAACAATAGAACATGCACTGATAGACTTAGGAGCATCCATAAATGTAATGCCTAGGCCCACTTACACCGCACTAAAACTTACTAAATTGACTGGAACAAGTGTTATCATTCAGCTAGCCGACCATTCCAATGCTTATCCGGATGGGGTGGTTAAGGATGTGTTAGTGCAAGTAGGTGGGCTAGTGTTTCCGGCAGACTTTTATGTTTTAGATACGCATGATGATCATTCACCCAGTTCTACCCCTATATTGTTAGGTAGACCATTTTTAAAGACATCTAAGACTAAAATAGATGTCAGTAGTGGCACACTCACCATGGAATTTGATGGTGAAATGATTAAGTTCAATATCTATGATCCTGTGAAAAATTTTGATGATGATCCTGTTTATTCTGTTAATGTGAATGATTCTCTAGTACAGGAAAATTCCAAACTTAGTGGAAAGGACGGTCCACAAGACACTGTAGATATAATTACCGATTTTTCAGGGCCATCACTACCAGGTAAAAACTTTTGTACCACCTCTAGTACAGGAAAATTCCAAACTTAGTGGAAAGGACGGTCCACAAGACACTGTAGATATAATTACCAATTTTTCAGGGCCATCACTACCAGGTAAAAACTTTTGTACCACCCTACCAATCGCTGATGAGAAGTTTCCCCCTATTTTTCAGATCTTAATGAAGATTATGAAGAGAAAGTTGAGCTTAGGGAATCCACCTAATCCCGGTTGAATGAGAAATGACTAGGTCGAGCCAACGACAATAAACAAAGGCGCTGATCGGGAGGCAACCCGAGAAGGAAGTTTCTTTACCCCCTCAACCCTTTATTTTCGTATTTTCATTTTTGGTTAATTTTATTTAGTCATTTCTTTCACACACACACATAAAAAAAAAAAAAAAAAAAAAAAAAACTTCTGTGTACGTTATGCTTTTCATGCCAACATTGTTCTCGAATTTAAGCCTTGACAATTACACACTACTTGCTCGAGTACATTTTCTTAGGGTTACTATCATACTCCACTAATTTACTCATTTCTCTTACAGGATTCTATATTGCTCCAACCCTTTTGAGCCGCAAATGCTGAAAATGATGCAAGCCTTCCAGACTCAACTGAATGATGCAAGAGGATCAACAACTCATTCTGGAAGAGTAGAGATCCCTTCGGGAGGATATTCGACGATTGCGAGGACCCCGGGACGATCCACCGCCACATTAGACCCGAGGGAGTTTCTTTTTCTTTTTCCCCCTTCTACTGTTTAGCTTTATTTTTCAATGATGACATTGTTTTGTCTAAGTATGGGGGGGAATTGATTGTAAGCTTAATATCTTTATCTTCCTTCTGTAGTCGAAATGTTAAATTCATGTTGAGTTAGCATCCATTTTAATCTTGTTCTCTACTTTTGTTACCTATCTATGCTACTTGGGCCTTAAACCATACTTTGATAGGAAGCAGCCTCACTTTTGATTCATTTTTTTGGAAAAAATCATTACATAATTGGATATAAATTGAGCACATAGAGATCATCTCGTCCAAAACTGCACAAATAGGTTGAAAATGAAGAAAGAAAATTGTCAAATGTCTACAACCTAGTCAACCCAACCCAGAATAGACACATTATCCTTTCATATATAACCCGAAGCATCCCAATTCAAACAGAAATGTTTATACTTTTGTGAAGTAGTCATGGTTTGAATACTTTTAACCGTTATCCTCAACCAATGGATTTAGATTAGGAATGTAGATCAAGCAATGACCTATAACTCATAATTGGATGGGAAAAACACATGAAAACCATAATTTGTGAGCTTTTGAGCCTAAGAGCTGATTTTTAATACTTATGAGCTCGTAATTCTTTGATGTGTGTCCTGCATGGTTAGGTTATGCTTAGATGTGCTTTCCTGTGCAAATTGTGTAGCTTCTTAACTTACGTGCAAATTATAGCAAATGCAATAGGTTAAGCTAAATTTGACTTGTTAAAAGAGCCTACCTTGCTACATGGACCAATAGAAGCCCCTTTGAGCCTTAGCCTTTCTTTGAATTTTTATGCCACGAGTACCCTTTCTTTCGCATTATCTTTGTTTTGAACCCATAGAGAAGGGATTCGCAAGCTTTTGTTGATTGAAGATTGTGCTATGGTCTAAGTCCAAGAAGTTGAAATGGTTATCTTGTGTTGAGCACTGGTTGTGTAATGGACTGAATTCAGGGGATTGTAATTCTATCTTGTGCCAATTGATGACTGCGTAAGGATTTGAAAAAAAAACAGAGAAAAATTTGCAGTCTATACTCGAAAAAAAAATCGAAAGAGAAAAATCAATGAAAAGGAAGTTTAGTCATGAAAATTAGTAGTTGAGGATGTCAAACACTCAACTTGTGAAAAAAAGAAGAAGAAGAAGAAGAGATTCGAGTGTGAATAAAGTTGGGTAGCGAGAAACAATGAAGTTCATATTAAGAGAGTGAAGGAAGTAATGTCATTTTGAATTGACCTAGCTTGCGAAATTCCTTCTCGACTCAGCCTAAATATATCCTTTTATCCTACCTGACCCGAAGCCCCGTTACAACCAAATAAAGACCTTCGCTTTGCACTTGTGTTATTGTTGGCTCCGGTTATGACAGTTAGGCAATCTGTGGTACTGACTTATCCATGCAGAGAGCTGAGCAAAAATTCTAACCCTTATACACTTTGTGCAAATAGAGAAATATCTTGTGAGGGTGTTAAAACTCATTACATATACTTATGAGTGGTTTGAATTGCTTGGTCTAGGGTTTGTGCTATAAATGTGGTCGGGGATACTATGTTGGCTGAATTCACATCATGAACAACTTGGTTTACGCGACTGGTTTCCTCTGGAGTTGGGCGAAACTATTTTCATTGTAGTCACTCATAAATAGTTGGGAGGTGAGTGAACACGAGAGGTGCAAGGAAATAAGCCATAATGAGCCATGATTGGGATGGAAAATAGAGGGCGTTGCATCTCTAGCACACACTAACACAATCCGATCATGCAATGGAACATTTTTGTTAAAGAAAAGTGGGTTGCAACCTCAAGACTTTGAATTGTAATCTGTTGTTTGAGTCCTATTCCTTTCTTTGTAAATCTTTGTTCGAGGGCGAACAATGGTTCAAGTGTGGAGGGATTTGATAAGTGTTCTATTAACGTTTATTTTATGTACTTATATCCTTGAATTAGCAATAATGTGATTTTATCTAAGTATTATTAATGCATCTTATATTTTATGTGGTATAGGACCATAAAGGAAGAGAAAAGAAGGAAAAATGACCAAAATGCACTCAAAACTGAAGATTGGAGACCTTAGGTGCAAATTTAGTTACGACCGTAAAGTAACTAAGTTACGGCCGTAAGAGTGTTCAACGTATTAAGGAAAATCAACAGAATGTGAGTTACGGCCGTAAACAAAAACTTACGGCCGTAACCTTCAATGGTGAAAAGTATGCAGAGACACAGTTACGGCCATAATTGGATATGTCACGGCCGTAACCTCAATTTAAGGGAAATATGCAGAAACCGTGTTACGGCCGTAAAAGGAAATTCACGACCGTAACTCTCCAGTCAACAATTTCCATATTTTAATTCTTTCCATAATTTTAGGATTTCTTGAGCCCAAAGTTAGGGCACGAAATTAAGGTTATAAAAAGGGACTCTCATGACAGAAAAAATGGTAAAATAATTATTAAAAGAGGAGCGGCTCACTTGAAGGATTGGAAGAGAAATTACGCGACTCGAGAGGGTGATTCAAGAGAGAAAAATTCCGGAATTCTTCATGACTATGCTCGGCTAAGCTTCCATACCTAGTTCGAAGGGGAAGTTGTATTTCATATCAATTTGTTTATTACTTTTCCAAACTAATAACGTAGTTCTAAATTCTTCATTTTGATTTGTTGGATTTTTATGCGTTTTAAATTCAATCAATGCAATTCTTTATTTGATTGAGGCCTTATCATTTAACTTGTTGTATTGAGATTTGCTATTTTGAATAATTGGATCCGTAATCGTCTTTTTGTTCAAATCATAGCAGCAAGTGGAAATTTAATATTTCCATAGAGAATTCCAACTTATGTTAATTGTCACGAGCTTGTGTGATTGATAATCTAATTCACCATAATTCTTCTTAACCACTATATAGTTGTTGTCTTAAATCTAAAGAGCTTGTTTTAAGTTATTCAATGGATAATGTTTGATTAGAGAGCTTATTCTAATTAAATGCAACTAAGGGAGAATAGGAATAGTTAGAGCTTATTAACTATTTACGGGTGATAAATCAAAGAAGAAATTGAACTCGCGGGTGATAACATTG
Source organism: Ligustrum vulgare (assembly GCA_963555705.1). Lineage (NCBI taxonomy): Eukaryota > Viridiplantae > Streptophyta > Magnoliopsida > Lamiales > Oleaceae > Ligustrum > Ligustrum vulgare. The sequence continues at coordinate 69,965,941 of OY743169.1, read as the reverse complement.
TGATAGAATACAACTGAACCTGAGAACTAGGACTCGTCAACATTTGATATTTATTCCAACCATTTTAATTTCTTTATTTTATTAGTTAAATCATTTACGAACAACTCAAAACAAAACCCCCCTTTACGATTCTAATTGACATGACACTAAGTTAGTTTTCGTTCCTTAGGGATCGACCCTTGCTTCCATTGTTACATTCTTAATAATAGTGAACAAGGAATTTATTTATTATTTTGGTGTATCGCGACACGCATCAACATTTTACCTAAAATATAAATAAATCAATTTATAATTGTTATAATGTTGTCGAAGAAAATCTTAACTTCAAAAAAAAAATTAATCATGATTTTTTTCAACAAAATAATCTTACAGGTGAAACGTTGAAATTTTTACTTACTTTTTAACTATACCTTCTTCAAAACATAGCTTTTTCCCAAATTTATTCTTAAAAAATGGGGTTCGAGTGGACAAATATTGTTTTGTAATGTAATTATTACTCATTTATAAATAACACAATTTCTCAAATCACTTTTTTACTTCACATTTTTTTAAATTACTTTTAACCACGCATCTTATCTTACCTCAAAAACAATAAAAAAAAGTCATTTATAAATTGAATTAAGGCAGCCGAACAGACCATTAATTGTTTTTGTAAGAAATAAGAGTTACTCCAATCGTGATGTACAATACACCCCAATTAGTGATTTACATCTCCAAAGTCGTCGAATTGATCTCCTATGGGGGTGTAAAAAGGGATGCAAATTAGAATTTCGGCCAAAAGATATAATAATGGATCTACATTTACATCTTGTTTACACTTCACATGGAGTAATTTCATCTTAATTTAGCTTTCAACAATCCATAAAATCTCGTTGTGGGATATATAATTTAAATATATTATATTAATTTACATTACAATTTGAGCTTTTATATTAATTTGCACATTTTTAATTTTTTAATTTTTTTTCTTGGCATATGTTCATTAACTTGCTTTTTTTATATTATAAACCAAATTATAATCTATACAATTTCTCAAACCACTTTTTAATCATGCACATTTTCTCTCTCCAATTTTCAACTACTACTTTTTACCTCAAAATCATAAATAAACTAGTTTATAATCTAAATAATGTTACCAAATAGAGGAATTTTCCGATTGATTTATTCGTAATATTTATATGTATGCACAAATTAAAAAAATAGATTAACATAAAATTTACTAACTAAAAAAATTGTGCAAAAACTACATTTAAATCTTATAATTTGCATCTCACCATTGGAGCAAAACTTTAATATAGATCGATGGGGATGTATATTGAGATGTAAAAGTGATTTTTGGGTGATGTAAATTACACTATGATTGGAGTTACTCTAATGGGTGTTAGAAGTAGGGAAAATTAGGATACATGTACAAAATTATTTGAGTAATGCTACTATTGTAGATCTCAATTTACAAATATGTTTGCAAATTAAATACTTGAGAGAAATCTATTTTTTATACATCACTTCATCTCCAGAATCAATAATTACAAAATTGTCACATCACTTCCAAATTGTCTTGTGAGAATGTGTGGTTAAAAATAAGTCTAGATAAAAGTTAATTTTAAAGAATATCCTTGTTTGAGCCCCATTTTGAGGCAAACAATGAGTTTTTGGGAAAATATATATATATATATATATTGAGAATGTATGGTTAAAATATGATGAAGAATTTTGAGTTTATGTATAATATTATTTTGTTGGAGAATGTGAGGTTGAAATTTGAAAAAAAAAATGCATTTTAATTTTAATAAGCGCCAAATATGAATGTACCAAATTGGGACTTAGTTTGTATAAGTCCATGTACATCATGAATATACCCTTTTTAAATCGCGCTTTTTTTCAACCAATGTACCTAGATCACAAAAATGTATTCGATGTTTCTAAATCGAAATGTCTAAACTTGTTACGTAATAAATAATTCTCAAATTAATTTTTAGCCACATGTTCATTCAATAAATTTATTTTACACGTAAATTTAAATTTTTTTTCCTATTTTTTAACTAAACACTCTTTTAAATTATACTTCTTAGAAAATTTATTACAAATTTTGCTTCTCAATAAATCTAAAATCATTTATGTGAATTTTGATAAAATTGTCATTTTAATGTGTAACCAATTGCTTAGGATTGTTGTACCTTAATTCATCCCATCTGGTCAAATTGTCAATAACTTGAGTTGGTGGACAGTGGGCTGCATATAACATCTTACCAAACTCCCTCTATGAAAATAATTGAAAAAAACGGAGCAGTTTCTCCTAATCCCAGTAGGTAAACTCGTGTGATAATCAATGTTCTAAAATGCGTAATGCGTTGCGATGCATCGAGGTCGAAAATCAAGAATCACAAGTTTAGACGTGTCAATGCGAAGAATAAACGTCATAATGCGTTTCTTATTTTTAATATTATTTTAATTATTTTAAGACATTAAATATATTTTTATATAAAAAAAATAAATTTTTTACCCTTAAAAAAAAAAAAAAAAAAAAAATTCCGGATTAGGCGGCACCTAGGCGGGATTAGGCGCGCCTAGGCGGTCAAAAAAATCGTTGACTGCATTTTTACGCTCATATCACTTATTCGACGCGTTTTGGCCGCGCATCACGCCTAGGCAGCGCATTTTCACGCATTTTAGAACACTGGTGATAATACAAGACTTTTTTCCTAAGGTAAAAGTACAACAAAGCGTATTGATAACACTAAAAATGCTAGTTGTACTTAGAGGATGACATAAAGGATGCCGAAAAAATGAGTTGGCAAGTTTGTGAACGTTGATTTAAAAATTGATGTGATGTGTGAATTATTATGATTGTGCCAACCATGCAATATGTCAACCTTATGTTAAATTATAAGTACATGTAGCAGAATTGTTGATAACACATTCTCTCAAATTATAAACGAAAAAATATACTCCTTCCGTCTTACAAAAATAGACTCACTTCTATTTTCATGTGAATTAAGAAAACATAATTTATATATATTGAAACTATAAATTTACTTACATTCTACGTAATATACTCATACACTGAATGATGAGTTGTTGATATTTGTTGATAATAATGTATATTAAATAGGGGTATATTAAAAAAAATAATAATAAATATATTTTTGAAAAGGAAAATGACTTATAATTTGGGGCAAAAAAAAAAAAAAATTATCTTTGTGGGACGGATTGATTTATATTAATAAAAAAAATATATATATATATCCTGAAAATGCAAGCCTAGCCGATGGAGAGAATTGGTTGGTTTTGGTTGCTGGAGCAGTGGGCCAATTGACGTGCCTTCACTATTCATCTTATACTGAATCGATGACTCCGTTTGGAAAATAGGTTTTTAAACATGTTTTTTTTTTTTTTTTTTACACAATTCTTCAAATCACTTTTTAACCACACATATTTTCTCTCACCATTTTTCAACCATATATTTTAATAAAAAAACATAAAAAAAAAAACATATTTTTAAACAAAAAAATTTTAACAAACAAAGGCTAAAAGTCAGAAGAAATTTGAAATTAAATAATAATAATTACTAGAAATTTTTTCCACCCAAAAAATAAATAATAATAATAATTAAATGCTGAGTAAGTTGTTTTGGCGTGCTTGGTTTATTGACAAGTTATAGGGAACTCTTACACTACTTAAAATATTTTTATTTAAGAGAAATATCTATATCTACATCTACAATATTCTACAGTTATAAAAGAAAACAAAGTTTTTCTACCGTTTAATGTACTGTTCAAATGAATATTTTCAATTTTCAATTTTTTTATTTTTATTTTTTTTCTTGAGCTGTGTATTGCTACCTGTGTCTCTCCGCCAAATCTGCAGGAATCTCCGTGCCACTCTCAATTCCTCCCACCAACTCTCTCTCTCTCTCTCTCTTCTTTTTTTTTTTTTTCTTTTCTCTCTTCATCAATCACCAAAGTTTGGGAAGAAGAAGAAGGAGAAAAAATGAACAATAAAAAAAAGGAGAAGAAAAGGGAAAATGAACGCCATGAGAGCCTCATACAGTCTCAATCCATTAACCCGTCCCGAACTGAATAACTCACCCCTGCTCTCCCTCCACCTCCTCTTCGTCTCCTCTAATTTCATAAGGTGATCATTTTCATTTTCCACTACTTGTTTTCGTATACTTCTTAAATACATGATGACCAACTGTCTGATATTTTTATGGAAGCTGCATTTGATTGCCTGTTACAAAATCAAAGTACCCAGAATCAGCAAATTCCTGACACAACATACCTTGATATGAACACTAAGAACTAGGGGGTGAACATGATCCAGATTTATTTTTTTAAATCAAGTCATTTTAAACGGTTTTCCATCAAACCAAACCAAACCAAGTCATTTCATTTTATAAACCAAATCAAACCAAACCATCTTTTGCGATTTGATTCGATTTTAATTAACGATTTACTTATCGACATAATATAACATACTTTAGATATCAAATTAATTCATATTTCTTAATATATAAAGCTAAAGTATAAGTTAATATAAGTTAAAATATGTTAATATTCTTTGATTCATTATTTAACTTGCTACCCTTGCATTGGATTGACAATAAAAGTATTATGATGAGTGAATAATTTCATTGAAATGTGAGGACATAATTTTTAGACTGTCAATTGTCGATATACACTAAACATCATTTGATGATTTGATAACTCTAGTCAACGGTTTGAGGTCCTCTTTATTTTCAACAGTTCATTGTAGTTACAGTTTATTGTTACATTATCATGTTCAATTTTCTTTCTTAGCACAATTTTTTTACTTACAGTGCATGCATGACCCAAACTGCAAGTTAGAAAACTTTTGTATAGTTTTTTCTGGGATCATCACAATGCAATAAAAACGGAAAAAGATATAAACGAGAAATTTATTTTAATAGTTAAGTTTGACCTTTTAGGGGGGAAACTGTAAATTCAAAATAAATAAAATTAATTTTTAATTAAAAAAACTAAAAGCAGTTTAGTTTGGTTTTTTGCGATTTTTGAAAATCAAGACCTAAATCAAACCATTTTGAAACTATTTGGTTCGATTTGAGAGGAAAAAATCATGGGTCCATGCGGTTTCAAACCAATGAGTTATGTTCGATTTAGGTTTCGCATTTTTTTTGCAGCCCTACTAAGAACATCAACACTTTATTTCAAAACAAATCAAAAGAAAAACCACAAAGTTCATTTACAGGTTTGCAGACTAAGCCCATGTTTGGTCCCGAAATATGATAAGAATATTACCATAAATTCATTCCAATCAAACAAGATTTTTGGCAGATTTTTGTCAGATTTTGAGAGCTAATTTTGGAGCAATAAACATTCAAATTGGGAAAATCTTATTTCAGGAAGAATTGCCCTTTAAGTTTTCATTCTAACACACTTTGAATCACCTCAATCGGATAAGGTAATAAAAAGATATGATCAAAATACTAAATGTTGTGTAACGACCCGGCTCCCTCGCTGGGGCCTTCTCCGAGTCGTACTCACAGTCTTTCCACTCCCCCCTGGTCGTCCTGATCATCAAGGGCTGGCAGCCTCGTTTCCAGGAAGTGGATTTTTTCCTTTCGCAGGATTCGAACCATGTACCTAGGAGTTTAGTACAATGATTCTTAGAATCCTGCTACCATTAGACCAATTGATCTAATGGTACCAGGGAGATTCCATGAAGTTTGTACTTAACTCCTAGATACAAGGTTCGAATCCCTGGGAAGGCAAAAATTCACTTTCTGGAAACGAGGCTGCCAGCCCTTGAGGAGCAGGACGACCAGGGGGGAGTGGAAAGACCATGAGTAGACGGCCGGCAGCCCTTGAGGACAGGGTACGCTACAAAAAGGCGCCTTTTTTGTAACGAACCGGCTCCCTCGTTGGGGCCTCTCCGAGTCGTACTCATGGTCTTTCCACTCCCCCCTGGTCGTCCTGCTCCTCAAGGGCTGACAACCTCATTTCCAGGAAGTGGATTTTTTCCTTCCGCAGGGATCGAACCTTGTACCTAGAGGTTAAGTACAAAGATTCTTAAATCCCTGCTACCATTACACCAATTGGTCTAATGGTACAAGGTTCGATCCCTGCGGAAGGCAAAAATCCACTTCCTGAAAACGAGGTTGCCATCCTTAAGGAGCAGAATGACCAGGGGGGAGTGGAAAGACCATGAGTACGGCTCGAAGAAGGCCCCAGCGAGGGAGCCGGGTCGTTACATGCTGTGTAGTGATAAAAAGATCTCATGCAAAGGTAACTTTCCTTATTTGGTTGAAACTCTTTTGGAAGGAAATTTGGACATTATTTTCAGCCAACTTCTACAAATAATGAACATCCCAATTGTCATAATTCATGCCAAAACGCTGTCAAATTGCTAGGGGATCAATCCGTGCCAAGATCAAGATTGAAGATATAATTGCAAGGAGATGAATATGGTTATATCTTTTCATACCTCTTGTTATTTATTTTCTATCATGTTTCCAGGTTAGGTTCATAGTGTTAGAATTGTAATGAAGTTTTGAATTCTTGAATCCATGTTTTAATCTATTATTTATGTCATGCAATTTATGGTTTTGAACAATTGATTCGTGCTTTTATTAGCATATGATTTTCTAGCCAACTATTATGTGATTAATATTATGATTTCTTAAGTTTGAAAGATTAGGATTTCATTAGACTTGTTGCAATTGCCACATAGTCTGATAGGGGATAGTAATATACCTCTATACTTTGTATTATCTGCAATAGTATTCGCAAATCTTGTAATGCTTTTCTATACATTTGGATTCGTCACAGAAATATAGTCAGGTCATGTATAGGAAAAAGTGTTAATTCTTATCTGAAAGGGAGTTGTAACAATATTTGGAATATGAATTTTCAAAACCCATGAATTGTATTTAAATTATTTGGTTAAAATATGGATGATAGAGTCAAAATGGATTGATAATTCTAACGCGTCTATTTTTCATAGTTTTAAATCAAATTTTCTCATCGTTTTTAATTTAATTGTTACTTTATTTTTAATCCAAAATTCTCCAAACTCAAAGTTTTCACTAGTTTCGATTAAGGAATAGTAGTCTAAAATACAATTTGTACAATCCATGTGGGTACGATATCTGGACTTAAATCCACTTTATTACTTGTGCGATCTGTATACTTACGGTCAGCAATAAGTTTTTGACATCATTGCTAGGGATTGTAGTTTAAATTTAGTTTTATATTACTTTCACTAATTCTAACTTTTATTTGCTTTGTTTTTATTTTTTTATTTTTCGTTTTTATTTTGACTTTTGGTTACCCACCACAATTCTAAGCCTCTTTATGTTTGGTTATCTATCGAGGTATGTTTGATTCTACCATTGGCTTGCAATGAACAATCTCTACCCGGGTTATGAAGACATGCTTGGAGAATATACAAGCTGTGAATTTTGTTACAAAATTCATTGTAATGGAAATTGTTTGCTTTCAGGGAATAGTTTGATCACTTCGAAACTCTTAGTGTTTAGAGAATACTTGAAATTTCGATAACAAGTAATCGATACGTCGGATGCAAGTCACATGCTCTTTAATGAGTGTATACCGAACGACTGGGATGAGGATATTGTTCTTGTGGGAGATGGTCCTCGTCTATGGAGTGAAAGGGTAATTGAGAAATACTATCAGAAGCTAGCAATGTTAGACGAAGATGATATGTGGGTATAATCCACTCGAGAGAATTAACCAGAAAACTTTCCATTTCCAGTGGAGTTTGAGGAAAGACTGGTCATTCAATTCAAGGATGAGTCAACTATTGAAGAAACTAGTGAAGAAAATGAAAAATCAATTGTAATGGAGCAGAACAAAGATGTGACCATCAGTGAGGAAAAAATCAACTTTCATTATTTTGACTTTGTTGATAATCGAGAAATTGATTTTGTGGTTAAACCTAATGAGGAGGTGGAAGTCTTCATAGTTGAATTTGAGTTGAATGAAAAGGACATGTTCTATAATATGGAGATAGGAACTTTCAAGTTTTGGAGAGTAAATGAGGAGTGAAACAAAGCCAAAAGAAAGAAGATGGGCAAGAAATCAAAAGCTTTCTTTAGGTGCTCTTGAATCAATTGTCATAAAGTCTAGTTCTAGACTATAAATGAAGTGTTCGTTGGGAGGCAACCCAACTTCTCAAACCCTTTTCTTTATTTGTTTTTATTTATTGCTTTATAGTTGTTTTGTTGCTTGATATTGCATTTTAGGAGCACTAGTATATTTAGAATGCATGAATTGAGTCGTTATGTGCTTTACGTAATTTTAGCGTTCTATTTGTTTTATTGCTTTATCAAATGCTACATGTCTCTCCAATTTTATAGAGATAAATACATGTAAAACAAACAAAATAATTGGCTACATGAAATTTGGAATAAAATAAGGCCCCCCCACCCCCACCCCTTTGCATCATACAATCTAGTACCAGACGATTTTGCTTTTGGAAAAATCTTACTGACTCGATGGAAAATCTACCCTCCAAGTATAAAGGGATCAAGTTGTAGCCTAACAATAATCCAGGGTCATTCTTTCTAGGGATTTTATTTGTATCGTAATTTTTGCTAAATTCGAAACTTAAACTATGATTTCGATTGTTTTTAAATGAATAAAAAGAGAATATAATTAAATTGCAATGAAGGGGAAAATTTGAGTGGAGTTATTCTTTCGCTATCAATTGGGTTTTGCAAATAAGATTAATATGAATTTCTTGAAATAGATAAGATAAAAAAATATTAGTGAGAGAATTACTCAATTTATTCTATCTCGTATTGTCGAGTATGTTGTGTGCATATTCAATACACACCACATCAGCAACATTCATACAAGTAAAATAATTTGAAAACTTAAAACAATTTGTAAACTCTTATCAATAACAAGAATTCATTCATGACGGATTAAAGCACACCCATTGACGCTAAGAATAACTCCCCTCAAATATAACTTAGCCGGACATCATCAAATTAACCGAAATAAAATTCAATTAAACACTAACCATTAATCAAACGAAATTCAAATTTGCAAATGAAAATTCAATAACTAAAAATATCTAAAAATTAAACCAATGTCAATAATCTAAAAATTTTATAACCAACAATATATCTCAATTCAACAAACCATCAACAATATAAAATTATATAAATGAACTAAAAGTTTAAACAATGTAAACTCTAAGCAAGCTGTAAATTGAATTCAGAAAAATAATCAAAACTGAGGCTGCGGATTTGGTGTGGACTGCACTGCTGCTTGAGGTCGAAACTGAAGCTGCTGCTGCGTGAGAGGTTGCTGGCGATAGGGAGCTACTGGCGCTGAGCGAGGTTGAGGTGACGGGGTGAAGGTTGTTTGGAGAAGAAGACAGCGAGAGAGAGGAGAAGGTTGGCTGTTGAAGATGTCACGCAGAGAGACGTGAGGGGTTGTGACTAAGTTGTTTTTGAAGATGGGAGAAGACACAGGCAGTTGCGGCTGGTTTGGTGGCTGGTGGAGAGAATGGTTGCGGTTGGTTGAATGAAGATGGAAGGGATGAAGTGGGCTGGCGGCTGAATGGTTTAGTGAGGGGGAGATGGCTGCTGGGTTCGAGAGACGACAGAAAAGACAGCCTGCGTGAGAGAGAGGCTGTGGGTTGCTAAGTTACGGCTGGTGAATGGGAGTTGAGAGAAGTCCGTGGGGCTGAGGCGTGAGGTTGAGGTTGAGGTGAAGAAGACAGAGGAATCATGAGAGAGAGAGTGGAGAGGCTGAGGGTCCTTTGTGAAGATAGTGAAGACAGGCAGAGAAAGAGAGAAAGGATAGATAAAGGCTGCGTGAGGGAAGAGTGAAGTCAGAACTTTGGAGCAGCTGTAGGTTATAGAGCGAGAGAGAGACAATCCTTTTTGGGCTGGGTTTTTGATTTTTTTATCCATTTTGGGCTTTTTCAGGTCAATTAAATTAGGAATCTTTGAGTTGAAATTGTCGAAAATGTACCTGCAATTAAATAAATGAAATTATTAGCAAATAAAATCAATTTAGAGTTAAAGAAATAAAATTAAATCTTTTATAAGTTTCACTCTAAATGACAAAATTTATATCCCAAAATTATATATTTTCATTTATTTATTTCTTTAAAATAAGTAAAATTGAACAATAATCACACTCCCCAACTAGCTTTTTGCTAGTCTCTAGCAATTCAAGCGAATTAAAAACATGACTAGCTCAATGAAAAACTTCAATTGTAAAGTCAAGAATGAATTTAGATAGTCGAGCATAGCAACTTCGCAAAATCAAGAGATCAAGCATTATATCCAAATTAATCCATAAAGACTTTCCCAAAATTTTGTGTGTGTGTGTTTTAAGCCGATCCATCAAACCACTAACCCCAACACATACAGTGTCAAGTATTCACTCAAGCCAAGTATAAACTCCATATACTCACGGGTATGTGTATTTTGTTTCTGGATTGGTTAGGGGGTCACCATGGAGTTTGAAATTTGATCACTCAAGCGTTCAATAAAAGCCATATATATATGGATGACAGTAATGCAAATATTGACCTCGTGAAGAACTCACAACCATTGGGACTCAACCGTTCTTACCACAAGCAACTTAAGATCAAAATGTCAATATCAATGTAAAGGTTATGATGGTGTTATCAAGGGAACTGATAAGGAGTGGTGAAAGAAAAGGTTTACATGTTCCAATGATAATAGTAGAACATTAAATTCCAATGGAAGTATAAGATGCAATGGTAACAAATTTTTCTTTTTTTTGAATAGGATAAGGGAGTAAAAGAAGTGGGTAGAAATCGAGAACTTTCAAAATATAAGTAAGGATAATAATTTTCACTTTTAATCACACTTCAAGCTTACTTTCTTCTTCACATCATTTACTTTCTCCCTTTTTTTTTTCTTTTTTTTTTCTTCTTTTTTTTTTTTTTGAAACTGAAATCTTCTCAAATAATTCTTCAACATTCTCCTCTAGTCTCAATGACTGTCAAGTACTTTCTAACTCCACTTTTCTTTCTTTTTCATGCACTGAACGTTTGTTTCTCAAATATGGAGCAAAAATAATCATCCTCACTTATACTTGAAAGTAGAAACAAGGTTATGTATTTATGGAAGCAATGTCTGGATGTAATGTCATTTTTAATGTGAAATAGATGAAAGGGTTTTGTGGCTATGAAGGAATTTTGTGGATATGAAGGGATTTGTGATGGGAAGAGAATATGATAATATTAGCTTCAAAGGATCAAATTTTTATTTGACATTGACCTTCATCGTTTCTCAAGTGTAAACCACCAACAATCCACAATCCGTGTAATGATACCCAATAGAAGTAACAATATCAAACAAGGGCAATATAAGAAAACCACCAATCACTCAACTCTCATGATGAACAAATAAAATTACTTAAACTTGAGAGAGCTCTAGTTGTATGTGTTGACTATCCATCTTACCACAAGGCTTAAATTCTTGCATAAAATTTTTTTTAGGAGGGAGGTCTTTACAGAATAACAAAGATATAACTCAAGATGTACTCAATTTTAATGCTCAACTATCACAAAAGAATTTATGCAAAACAAGTACATTTGAGTCACTCTCCCCCCAACTAAAATCAGACATTGTCCTCAATGACTCAAAGAGAAGAAAAATGAACGGTGAATAATAAACACGACTCAAAATCAAATCAAGCTAAAGGAGAAGAGTATACCTGAGAGGAGGCTTATGCACATGAGCAATTATTCAAGAATGAAAAATTAAAAAATGAAGAAAAGAATAAAACTGCAAAAAGAAAATAAAATATATACATAATAATAAAGGTTAGTTCCAAGAAAATCAGCCGCTGGAAGCATGGTCCAGCAGAGGTAGTTCATTAATATCAGCAGAAAAATTATCCAAAAATGGTTTCAGACGTTGTCCATTAACTTTAAAAACAGTACCAGTTTTTGGATCCAAGATTTCAACTGCTCCATAAGGGTAAACAGTTTGCACAATGTAAGGACCAATCCATTTAGTTCTCAACTTACCAGGAAACAGATGAAGTTTAGAGTCATACAACAAAACTTTCTGAGAAGGGAAAAATGATTTTCTGAAAATTTTCTTATCGTGAAAAACTTTCATTTTCTCTTTTGAAATTTTTGCATTCTCATATGCTTCCAAATGCAATTCATCTAACTCATTCAATTTCAGTTTCCTAAATTCACCAGCTTGATCTAAGTCAAAGTTGAGTGTTTTGATTGCCCAATAAGCTTTATGTTCGATTTCAACCGGCAAATGACAAGGTTTTCCAAATACAATTCTATAAGGAGACATTCCAAGAACATTTTTAAAAGCAGTCCTATAGGCCCATAAAGCATCATCCAATTTTATAGCCTAATCTTTTCTATTTGGATTAACTGTTTTCGTCAAAATGCCTTTAATTTCTCGGTTGGCTAGCTCAGTTTGACCATTAGTTTGAGGGTGATAGGGAGTGGAAATCTTATGCCTAATGCCATATTTCTTTAACAAGGTTTCAAAAGGTTTATTACAAAAATGTGTTCCTCCATCGCTAATTATGGCCTTAGGCATACCAAACCTAGAAAAAATATGTTCTTTCAAAAATTTGAGCACAACTTTATGGTCATTTGTTCTACATGGAATAGCCTCTACCCATTTTGACACATAATCAACAGCAACCAATATATAAAGATATCCAAAAGAAGGGGGAAAAGGACCCATGAAATCTAATCCCCAACAATCAAAAATTTCAAGAACAAGGATTGGAGCTAATATTATCATATTCCTATGGCTGAGACTACCAAGTTTCTGACATGCTTCACAGTTTTTACAAAATGTATGAGCATCCTTAAATAAACTAGGCCAATAAAAACCACATTGAAGTACCTTAGCAGATGTTTTCTGCGAAGAGAAATGGCCTCCGCAAGCATGAGAATGACAGAAATTAAGAACTTGTTGTACCTCGTCATCAGGAACACATCTTCGGATAATTTGATCAGCACAATATTTGAATAAGTATGGATCATCATAGAAGAAGTTCCTTGCAATAGCTTTCATCCTCATTTTGTCTTGGACACTCCAATTTGAAGGCATGTGACCTGTAACAAGATAATTAACCAAGTCAGCAAACCATGGAACAATATTCAAGCTAAATAACTGTTCATCGGGAAATGAGTCATTCAAAGGGTGAGAAACTGTTGAATTATCATAATTTAATCTGGATAAATGATCAGCGACAACATTTTCCACCCCTTTTTTTATCCTTAATTGTGATGTCAAATTTCTGCACTAACAAAATCCATCGAATGAGTCTAGGTTTAGCATCTTTCTTTGTGAACAAATATTTAAGAGCAGAATGATCAGTAAAGATGGTAACAGGGGTCCCAATAAGATAATTTTGAAATTTTTCCAGTGCAAAAACTATAGCTAGCAGCTCTTTTTCAGTAGTTGTGTAATTTAATTGAGCTTGATTCAAAGTTCTGCTAGCATAGTAGATTACATAAGGTTCCTTACCTTTCCTCTGGCCAAGCACAGCCCCTACAGTTATATCACTTGCATCACACATTAATTCAAAAGGTATAGACCAATCAGGTGATCTAACTATGGGTGCAGTGGTGAGTGCCTTTTTTAAATGTTCAAAAGCTGCAGTGCATTCATTAGTCCAAACAAATTTTGCATCATGCATTAAAAGTGTAGTCAAAGGTTTTGCTATGATACTAAAATCTTTTATGAATCTCCTATAAAAACCTGCATGGCCTAAAAATGATCGAACATCTTTTACAGATGAAGGAATAGGTAACCTAGAAATTGAATCTACTTTTGCCTTATCTACTTTCATGCCTTTAGCAGAAATTATATGACCTAAAACAATTCCTCGTGTTACCATGAAATGATATTTCTCCCAATTAAGGAGAAGTTGCTTATCTTCACACCTGCATAAAACAGCTTTCAAATTTGTTAGGCAATCATCAAATGAATCACCATACACGGAGAAATCATCCATAAATACTTCCAAAAGTTTTCTATCATGTCACTGAATATGCTAAGCATGCATCTTTGAAAGGTTGTTGGGGCATTATAAAGACCAAAAGACATTCTTTTAAAAGCAAACGTCCCAAAAGGGCAAGTAAAAGTAGTTTTTTCTTGGTCTTCTAATGCTATTTCAATTTGGTGATAGCCTGAAAAACCATCCAAAAAACAATAAAATGCATGTCTAGCAACTCCTTCTAGCACTTGATCTAAAAATGGTAAAGAAAAGTGGTCTTTTCTGGTCATGGAATTCAATTTCCTATAATCTATGCACATTCTCTAACTAGTGGGTACTCTTTTAGTTATCATTTCTCCCTGTTCATTTTCAACAACAGTAACCCCAGTTTTCTTAGGTACTACGTGAGTAGGACTTACCCACTTGCTGTCTGCAATAGGATAAATAATACCTGCATCAAGTAATTTTAAAACTTCATTTTTAACAACCTCTTTCATGTTAGGGTTTAGCCTTCTTTGAGATTCCCTAGAAGGATTAGCATTTTTTCTAGAAAAATTCTATGAGTGCACACTAAAGGACTAATTCCCTTAATATCCGCTATAGTCCAACATATTGCAGATCTATGATCATTCAACACTTTCAACAACATATTCTCCTGATCACAAGTAAGAGTAGAAGAGATTACCACAGGGTATGATTCATTAGGTCCCAAGAATGCATACTTTAGTTCCGATGGAAGAGGTTTAAGCTCCAGAGTTGGCATCTTCTCTGCTGATGTTTGCATGGGTGTCTGACTAACATTTAGAGGCTCAATTTTTGGCTACCAAGCTCTTACGGCTGCTGTTGTTATACTTTTTGAAGGGTCTTGAATGTTGTCCAATTCGAGATTCTGCTCAAGATGCTCATCAGGATCTTCTAACTCACTTAGCAGCTCTTCCAACATATTGACTTCCTGCACTTCATCAAAATCTTTTGGTTGCCTACAAGTATTGAATATGTTAAGTTCCAAAGACATATTTCCAAAAGTCAACTTTAAAATACCACTCCTACAATTTATTAAAGCATTTGAAGTTGCAAGAAATGGTCTACCAAGAATAACAGGGATTTGAGGAGAAGTTTTAGGTGTACTTTGAACATCAATAACAACAAAATCAACTGGATAGTAGAATTTATCAACTTGAACCAAAACATCCTCAATTATCCCTCTAGGCATCTTAATAGATCTATCTGCTAATTGTAAAATCATGGGGGTAGGTTTAAGTTCACCTAGACCAAGTTGTGTATATACACTAAAGGGCAAAAGATTTACACTCGAGCCTAAATCTAGCAAGGCATGACCAATACGAGTGGTTCCTATCATACAAGCAATGGTTGGAGAACCAGGATCTTTAAATTTTTGAGGAGTTTGGCATTGTATGATAGAACTCACTTGTTCAGTTAAAAATGCTTTGTTCTTAACAGCTAGCTTCCTTTTCACTGTACACAAATCCTTAAGAAATTTAGCATAGGCAGGGACTTGTTAAATTGCATCTAACAGAGGAATATTTACCCTAACTTGCTTAAAAATCTCATGAATTTCTGTTTGATTTTTGGTCTTATTACCAGGTTGTAATCTTTGAGGAAAAGGGGCAGGGGGTGCACCTACTATTGGCCTAGGTGGTTCCTGAACATCAGATAGAGATTTTAATACAGTATCATCAACAGAAGGTTTAGCTTGCTTACCCACCAAGTCCTCTTTAGGTTCAGGAACTTGGATTTGCTTACCGTTTCTCAAGGTAGTTACTGCTTTCACATGTCTCAGATTGGATTCATCGACCCCATTGTATTGAGTTTGAGGATTAGTGATGCGTGTCGCAATGCACCAAAATAATAAATAAATTCCTTGTTCACTATTACTAAGAATATAGCAGTGGAAGCAAGGGTCGATCCCACGAGGAACGGAAACTAACTTAGTGTCATGTCAATTAGAATCGTAAAGGGGGGTTTTGGTTTTGAATTGTTTGTAAATGATTTAACTAATAAAATAAAGCAATTAAAATGATTGAAATAAATATCAAATGTTGACGAATCCTAGTTCTCAGGTTCAGTTGTATTCTATCACAATGTTATCACTTTCCAAGTAACGCGAGTTCAATTTCTTCTTTGATTTATCACCCGTAAATAGTTAATAAGCTCTAACTATTCCGATTCTCCCTTAATTACATTTAATTAGAATAAGCTCTCTAATCAAACATTAGCCATTGAATAACCTAAAACAAGCTCTTTAGATTTAAGAAAACAACTATATAATGGTTGAGAAGAATTAGGGTGAATTAGGTTATCAATCACACAAGCTCGTGACAATTAACCTAAGTTGGAATTCTCTATGAAAATATTAAATTTTCACTTGCTACTATGATTTGAACAAAAAGACGATTACGGATCCAATCATTCAAAATAGAAAATCTCAATACAACAAATTAAATGATAAGGCCTTAATCAAATAAAGAATTGCATTGATCGAATTAAAAACGCATAAGAATCCAACAAATCAAAATAAAGAATTTAGAACTACGTTACTAGTTTGGAAAAGCAATAACAAATTGATATGAAATACAACTTCCCCTTCGAACTAGGTATGGAAGCTTAGCCGCGCATAGTCATGGTGAAAAGCCCAGAATTTTGCATCTCATTCATCTTCTAAAGTTGCTTAATTTCCTTCCAATTCTTCAAGCAAGCCGCGCCTCTTTCAATAATATTTTTTCACCCTTTTTTCTGTCATGAGAACCCCTATTTATAGCCTCAATTTCGTGCCCTAGCTTTGGAAGCAAGAAATCCAAAATTATGGAAAGAATTGAAATAAGGAAATTTTTGACTTGAAGATTTACGGCCGTAACATTCCTTTTACGGCCGTAATTGAGTTTCTGCATATTTCCTTAAATTTGAGTTACGGCCGTAACATTTTGATTTACGGCCGTAACTTTTCCTTTACGGCCGTAAAGTGGTTTCTGCTTATTTTCAACTTGCTTCACGACACTTTCACGGCCGTAACCTTATTTTATTACAGCTGTAACACCTTTTCTTGCCGCCGTAAATATATTTGCACCTAAGTCCCCGAACTTCATTTTGATCGCATTTTGGTCCTTTTTCCTTCTTTTCTCTTCCTTTGTGATCCTATACAATATAAAACATAAAATGCATTAATAATACTTAGATAGAATCACATTATGGCATATTCAAGGATATAAGTGTATAAAATAAACGTTAATATAACACTTATCAATTAGGCATTGGTTGAGCTGGAAACTTACCTTTTTCTGATGCACTTGCCTGAGTAGTCAGCTTTGTAAGCTGAGATCGGATGTTATTGATGGCCTGAGAGTTTTGATTGTTGATGGCAGCTTGGCTTTGCATGAATTGTTGGATTTGGTCTTCCAGACTTCTCTTCTGCGGTGGCATATATGGTGTTGGTTGTGAAGGTCCAGCATTGTTGCCAACATTATTGCTTCCTCCTTGATCATTCCTCCAACTGAATTTTGAATGATTTCTCCAACCTGGATTATAAGTACTCGAATATGGATTAGAATAAGGTTTGGAAATCATATTAACAGCAACAGATTGATCAAAATACATCTCTTTAAGTTGGGGAAGTGCAGGACAATCAGAGGTTAAATGCTGTGCATCATCACAAATTGAACATTTTTCTAAAATAGTGGAAGAGGAATTGACTTCATTCACTTTTTGAGTTTCCAAGTTTTCATGTTTTCGAGTGATGACAGCCAATCGGGCATTTATGTCATCCTCAGCTCTAAGTGAATGAATTCTATTTCCAGATGCAATCTTTGGAAATTCATTTTTTATTGCAACACCCCTATCAAACTCATCAATGTTATCCCAAGATTGGGCATTTTCAGCTAAATCATCAAAAAATGTAAAAACTTCATTCGGGTCTTTTGAAAGAAGTCACTATTACTCATGGTTTGCACAAATTGTCTCATTTCTGATCTGAGCCCTTCATAAAAATTTTTTGTTAACATCCATTTTTCATAACCATGATGGGGACAAGATAACAACAAATCCTTAAATCTTTCCCAACTAGTGTAAAAAATTTCATTATTCTTTTGGGAAAAATTCATGATTTGTCTTTGAATTGCGGTGGTTCTTTGTGGTGGAAAAAACTTTTTAATGAACTCTTTCCGCATATTTGCCCAATTTGTAATTGAACTAGGCCTCAAAGAGTTAAGCCACGACTTAGCTTTATCCTTTAGTGAAAAAGGGAAAAGCTTGAGTCGAATGACTTCCTTAGTGCAATTTCTTTCAAGAAAAGTAAAACAAACCCCTTCGAATTCCTGGATGTGGTAATATGGACTCTCTGATGGCATCCCATGGAAGCGTGGTAGATGATCAATCATTCCCGGTTTGAAGTTGAAGACCGCTGCATTTGCAGGAACTACAATGCATGATGGAGTGCTTGCCATCGTTGGAAAAATGTAGTCTCTAAGACTTCGAACGACTGGCGCCTCATTTGGATCTGCATTATTTGCCATTTCTACCTGCTGATTTTCAAGAGTTAAAAATTGGTTAGTGGATTCTGATCTTACTAATCGCTTAGTATTATCTCGGAACCAAACGGACATAAACAAAGAACAATATCAAGAATAGTAGTCGAGAAAAAAAAATAACAATAAAATAAAAAGAATTCAGCAAAAATCAATTAACACCAAAATAATCCCCGGCAACGGCGCCAAAAACTTGAATCGATGGAAAATCTACCATCCAAGTATAAAGGGGTCAAGTTGTAGCCTAGTAATAATCCAGGGTCATTCTTCCTAGGGATTTTATTGGTATCGTAATTTTTGCTAAATTCGAAACTTAAACTATGATTTCGATTGTTTTTAAATGAATAAAAAGAGAATATAATTAAATTGCAATGAAGGGGAAAATTTGAGTGGAGTTATTCTTTCGCTATCAATTGGGTTTTGCAAATAAGATTAATATGAATTTCTTGAAATCGATAAGATAAAAAAAATATTAGTGAGAGAATTACCCAATTTATTCTATCTCGTATTGTCGAGTATGTTGTGTGCATATTCAATACACACCACATCAGCAACATTCATACAAGTAAAATAATTTGAAAACTTAAAACAATTTGTAAACGCTTATCAATAACAAGAATTCATTCATGACGGATTAAAGCACACCCATTGACGCTAAGAATAACTCCTCTCAAATATAACTTAGCCGGACATCATCAAATTAACCGAAATAAAATTCAATTAAACACTAACCATTAATCAAACGAAATTCAAATTTGCAAATGAAAATTCAATAACTAAAAATATCTAAAAATTAAACCAATGTCAATAATCTAAAAATTTTATAACCAACAATATATCTCAATTCAACAAACCATCAACAATATAAAATTATATAAATGAACTAAAAATTTAAACAATGTAAACTCTAAGCAAGCTGTAAATTGAATTCAGAAAAATAATCAAAACTGAGGCTGCGGATTTGGTGTGGACTGCACTGCTGCTTGAGGTCGAAACTGAAGCTGCTGCTGCGTGAGAGGTTGCTGGCGATAGGGAGCTACTGGCGCTGAGCGAGGTTGAGGTGACGGGGTGAAGGTTGTTTGGAGAAGAAGACAGCGAGAAAGAGGAGAAGGTTGGCTGTTGAAGATGTCACGCAGAGAGACGTGAGGGGTTGCGGCTGAGTTGTTTTTGAAGATGGGAGAAGACACAGGCAGTTGCGGCTGGTTTGGTGGCTGGTGGAGAGAATGGTTGCGGTTGGTTGAATGAAGATGGAAGGGATGAAGTGGGCTGGCGGCTGAATGGTTTAGTGAGGGGGAGATGGCTGCTGGGTTCGAGAGACGATAGAAAAGACAGCCTGCGTGAGAGAGAGGCCGTGGGTTGCTAAGTTACGGCTGGTGAATGGGAGTTGAGAGAAGTCCGTGGGGCTGAGGCGTGAGGTTGAGGTGAAGAAGACAGAGGAATCGTGAGAGAGAGAGTGGAGAGGCTGAGGGTCCTTTGTGAAGATAGTGAAGACAGGCAGAGAAAGAGAGAAAGGATAGATAAAGGCTGCGTGAGGGAAGAGTGAAGTCAGAACTTTGGGGCAGCTGTAGGTTATAGAGCGAGAGAGAGACAATCCTTTTTGGGCTGGGTTTTTGATTTTTTTATCCATTTTGGGCTTTTTCAGGTCAATTAAATTAGGAATCTTTGAGTTGAAATTGTCGAAAATGTACCTGCAATTAAATAAATGAAATTATTAGCAAATAAAATCAATTTAGAGTTAAAGAAATAAAATTAAATCTTTTATAAGTTTCACTCTAAATGACAAAATTTATATCCCAAAATTATATATTTTCATTTATTTATTTCTTTAAAATAAGTAAAATTGAGCAATAATCACTTACCATTGGACAAATTGATTGGTATGAGATAAGCACATGCAAGCATATTTTTTCAAAAAGTAGTTAATAGCCATAACGAAAGCAACATAAAAGTCTAACAAGGACTCAGGACAGACTACAAATGGTGAAGAAATCCTAATAGCCGAACAGAGATATGGTTTACAATCACATATATTCCTTCAAAGAACAAGTATAAAAACAGACAATAGAGTCAGTCCTATCATGAGGTAGACGAGGTAACTGTCTCGGGTTCATTTATATATATATATATATATATATAAGAGCCTAAACGGACTATCAAATTAGCAAAAGAAAACTATTTAACATTGGGCTTAGAAATTAGAAATGTCTCAATGCCCCCTTAACCGGCTAACCTAAATACCCAATGTCCCAATCAAAAGCCCAAACCAAGTTAGAATGGATTAATCATAACTTTGCTTCATCTTCAACCGTTTGTTTTCCATTCCGCAGCTTGAAACGAAAATCACAACAGTGGATTATTTATGCCTTATATTTTGTTCGGGTATCTTTTTGTTCCATTCATGTTCTATTATTTTTGCCTAAATCAAATAATCAATTACCCCTTTTTTTAGTCGACCACTTCTTTCCGCGAATTAGTGGACTGAAACATGGAATTCTTTTTGTTCGAATCGACGAAAATCGGTGGATTAGTGGACCAATTCTTCGGATTTTTATTGAGTTGGGAAAGGTTAAAGCGTAAGCTTTCTAGCAGTTTCTTAAAGTCTTGTATGAAGTATCTGGAATTCAATGGACTACCAGACATCACTGGAGATGGTTTGTGTTCAAAATTATTATGTTTAAAGTTCTATTTACCAAGTGAAGCAACGAGAACAATCGAAGTGCTGCAATATTTGAAGACGATGGATGGTTGTGTTCCCAAATGCTTATGTTGCTTACAAAAATTTACTAATCATACCAGTCACATTTGCAATTGCAATCGCAAAAAGAAGTTTCTTCAAATTAAAGTTGATCAAGACTTACCTCCGATCAACTATGTCACAAGAGAGATTGAATGGATTAGTTATGTTGTCAATTGAGAAAGAAATGATTGAACAATTAGATGATACTAGTTTGATTAATACTTTTGCTTCTAAAAATGCAAGACATGTAATGTTTAAGTGAGTCATTGGTAAGTATGAATTGTTTTGCTAAGTCTTACTAATTTTGAATATTTAATATAATGTATCGAGTTTTATATAATAAATAAATTAACTAATCATTATTATCAAACTGGTTATTGAAAAATTATTATGGAGAACACTTCATTTATTCATATTGCTGCATGACTTCGCCTTTATTCTTAGGTAAACAATGACTTGTCCTTGCTCATTATTTGGATAATTGAAAATGATTGTGGTCTTGTCAACTTATATGACTAAAGCATTGTTGGCTTAAATAATTGTGACTCTATTAGTTTAGCATGTTTTTTTACTTTATCTATGTTACTATTATTATAGTTAATTTTTTTTTTTTTTGTGAGAATTAATTCAATTACATTTGAAATAAATGAATAATTTTATAAAAAAATTCTATGTCAATTCGACTAATGGAAAATTTAGCCCCCGCCCTACAGGAAAAATATTTCCATTTCGATAACAATGGGGCGCTTAATTTGTAATTCGCCTCAGGCTTCACGACTCACAGGCCAGCACTGACAGAAAACACAGTACCGATGGACCAAAGGTCACATTTCTTCTATACACAATATTCCTTGAAGTAGTAATTCAACCAGTCCCATTTCTCCCCACCGTGTTGCATGCAACGTAACCCTCATGGTTTGACTTTACAGTGAAGAAACTGAGAGCAAAATTGTATAACCTCGTTTTCAGCTGCAGCAATCCAGCCGTCTTCAATTCCTTTATGCAATCGGCACAATCAAGACATCATGCACGAGCTCGAGCACGTTCAACTAGAATGTCCTCCTCCAGGGAGGCCAACTTGCTAGTTGACTCAGATAGCGTGTCCTTCCCAGACCTCTTCTTTTTAGCTTCCTGCCATTGGTACTACCCTTACGTTAATTGCCACTACGAGGTTGTTAGATATGCATCGCTTATGATTTCTCGTTCTGGGACGCTCTGTCACTTTCATCGCTCATCTTAGCACTTAACAGTATAGTATCGTTCCTCGAACGTGCGCCACCATAACTAGAAGAAAGCAACCCACACTTCTGACCCATTTTATTCGGGGTCTCGGCGTACTCGCATAAATTGTACGTGTCCTCGAATAATATCCCATAGTCATGGTAAACCTCAACGCAATTCATATGCCTGAATTTTTTTTACTATGGTCTTATCTGCGAAATAAAGAGCAAGTTCATGAGAACACCAAGTTAACAACAGCTTTAAAAACGAGAACAGAACATGACAACACATCACAATTATTGGTTTCCTGTAGTAATAAGTGATAGAGCGCATATTTGCTATTTAAATTGAAATTTTTTATCTTACTCCATTGATTTTAAATGCTTAAATTATGGATATTAATCATATTTTGTGTTTTGTGGATTAGAGGGAGGAGTTGGAACAAAATGGACTCAATATCACAAATTAAAAGAACAAGTTTGGAACTCAAAAAGTTTACAATCAGATCAGGACTTTACATAAAGCGTGGGCACGCCTTATTTCGGACAGACAGCAACCTCAGCAAAAATTCATGGGCCATCATAATAAAAAGAGTTCAAGGTCCAGGCAGTACTTAGATCGTTAATCCCCATGTAGCTAGGTCTCGATTGGAATTGGATGGGCCGAGGAATGACAATTGAGGAAGGCCTTATTTAAAAAAAAAAAAAAAAAAGAACTTTAGCCGCAAGAAAGGGGGGAGAGATTCTGGGAACCAAGAAAGGAAGAAAAAGATTCTTGGAAGCTGAAATTAAAAAAAGAAAAAGAAAAAGAAAAAAGGGAATAAAAGAGGAGGGACCAGGACGTTTATTTTGGTGATTAAGAGAAGGAATACTTCTTGGAGAATTGGGACTCTCATGACTTATCCCAACAATTGATTGTAGCTACTTTTCTCAAGGGGAAAAAATTGGACTCTTGGCTGCCAATAAAATTAAGAAAAAGGTATGAAGATTGCTGGGGGAGTTCACGTGGAAAAAGAAAGAAAAGAAGAAAAAAAAAAAGGGGGAGAGGAAGGAGGAGGCTGCAACACGTTTCATCGATTTCTAGAATTTGATATCAATTTTTATTATTTTTTCTTTTAGTTTTATTTTCGAAATGTTTAAGGATAGCTAAACTTATTTTTCCAGTTCAAGGATATTCGAAGTTTTGATTCACCAAGAATTGTGAGATCTAATTAAATTTATTCGTTTCTTTAATTATTCTCTATTTATATGTCTTTTGATTGTGAATTAAAGTTGTTATTTTGATTGATTAATTCAAAGTGCACGTTGTTTTAATTGTCAAAGTAATACTTAGCCAATTAGGAATCTAAATCCGTAATTGTTTAGGTTTTCTAATACAAGTGTCAAATAACATCGTTAATTATAGACTGATTTTTGACTCATGTTATGAAGATATATAACTTAACTTAAATAAATCACGCGTGTGAATTTGTTGGTTAGAATTGGTCGTCTCTCTAGAAATTAATGCTATTGGTAAATTAAATCCTACAATCGTATCTAGGGTTGTTTATTGATTAGGGAAATAATCAACGAGCGTCTCTTGATTATTGATAAAGTAAGGATAGATAGGTTGTTAGATCGTATCAATGACTATAACCAATTTAGAGAATGATTTAAGGATTTTATTTTTACATCTATGATCAATTCCGTGAATCAATACTGAGATTATACCTTTGACTGGATATTTGTTTAATTTGATATTTTCATTAATTTAATTCCGCAATTGTTTATTTATAATTTGATTTCATATTCAAAAATTCAAAACCCCCCTTGTTTTTAATTCATTGTTTTTAGTTTTCCCGAAGAATTAAATCTAACCAGTCCCCGTGAATTCGACATTACTTACCACTATTGCAA
This sequence comes from Ligustrum vulgare, assembly GCA_963555705.1. Taxonomy (NCBI): domain Eukaryota; kingdom Viridiplantae; phylum Streptophyta; class Magnoliopsida; order Lamiales; family Oleaceae; genus Ligustrum; species Ligustrum vulgare. The sequence continues at coordinate 69,941,568 of OY743169.1, read as the reverse complement.
TTTATTTTTATGAGAGCAAAAAAGTATTATTATTTGTTGGATTCGACACCCATCAATAAGAAAAGGAAAATATTTTTTACAAGAGCTGCAGACATGAAAATGAAACTTGAGAGGTATCAAATATCTAAGTGGATTGCTCGAAACACCATTCCTTTTTAAGAAAAAGCACATAAATAATTGTTCGTGTCCGTTATAGTAGCACCATTTTTAGTTCCACTCAAACCTCCAAATTTTCGAATATTATTGATTAATAAAGGCAAAATTTGTATTTGAATTACTATAATACAGTGAATTTGCTCAGTGAGAGATGCAAAAATCAAAAGGCAACTACTAATCACAACAATTCTCAGATTGGAAAACAATACAAGTTTGGTTGGTTTTTGAATCTTCATTTCACAATGAAAGGTAGGGGTGGGCGTGGGTTGGATTGGGTCGGCTTTTTGCCCAACCCGAACCCAACCCACTATGATCGGGTTGATAAAAAATCAACCAACCCAACCCAAATATGAATTCCAATCCAATCCAACCCAACCCAATCAAGTTTCGGTCGGGTTGGGTTGGGTGATTTGGACTTTGGTCCAATTAAATAAAATTCTTAGAAAATTAAAAAATTATGCTCATAAATCAACTATTAACTCAAATAAATTATGTACAATACAATAAGCTCAAATATAATAAATTAAATACTTGCTAATAAAACTAAAATATGTTCAAATTATATTTGAGTTTCATCCAAGTTAAAAATGGATTTAAGATTCTTGAAATTTAAATAGTCTTATATTTTTAAAATTTTGCTTGGGTTGGGTTGGGTCGAGTTGGGTTTGTCATCCAACCCACAACCCAACCCAACCCAAACAATTTTTTTTTTTTTTATAATCCAACCCAACCCAATTTTCATCAAAACCCAACCCAATCCGATCGGGTTGGGTTGGATTGGGCGGTTTTAGCGGGTTGATGCCCACCCTAATGAAAGGTAGACAGAGTAGTGAAAAGACTTATTTCCCTAATACATATATAAGAGGAACATTAAACCATTTTCATAGATGTTTAGGGAAGCCTAATAACTGCAAACATGAACATTAAACCATTTTCATAGATGTTTAGGGAAGCCTAATAACTGCAAACATGGTACTCTTAAAATTTTTAGGTAATAGCTGTTCTAAATGGGTCGGACTTACCTGAATTCTAGACTCCCGCCAATGGTCGGGGGAAACCACGGCATTGATGTTGTGGTCGTAGGTGACGCCGTTGCAGTTCGAGAAGCTGGGTGTGGTCCTTGCATGGCCTTCTAGTGGTTGAGTAAAGCTGGCTGCGTCCAGTCCCGACCGGTGCGTTCTTTGAACTTCCCGACAATTAGCTCCCACCCAGCTGTCGTGAAACACTCTACTTCCTAATGCCCGGCTGCAATGGCCTCTTCACAGCACTGGGTGAAAACAATATGCTCGTGCTTTCCCCACTTCACGTTTTTCTTGCCGAACGAATCCCTTGTCTTTTCCTTTCCCTTTGACAACTGGGCTTCCGATCGAGGAGAGTCGGCATCCTATAATGGCAGAAAAAAATTCGGAGATAGGTGTTGGGCCAAATAAAAAACACAAAATTTGTGGATGTGTAGTAGAGGCAAACTTACCAGAGAGCCAGCTGAATTTGATGCTGAGTGCAGAGTGTTTTGCGTCTCCATTGTCCTTGGTAGTGGTGGATCGGATTTAGATGTACAGTACAACTTGTGGGTTTTGTGGTGGAGAGGAGTGTCTGCAAATTAGTTTGGGACAAGGGTGAAGGTTCAATGTAATACTTTCAAATCCCCAAGGGTAGATATGGAAATTTGTTTGGAGATAACGGTTGTGATTACGGACAAGATTCTAAGCTAAAATATTTAAAGATGATTCTATTTTCACAATTTCACTCACAATGTGGGTGATAATCCACTCACAATGGTGATTGTGAAAATAGCATTGCTCAATATTTAATTCATGTAGACTCCACCTCTTTGAAGAAAATAACATGAAGAATGCATTTTACTCATTACCAAACAGTCTCTAATTGCTTAAGATCAAACTTCACAATATCACTCAAAATTGCAACATGAAGTACCCTTAAATACAGCACAAAGTGTGGTGATACACAAAGATTATCATAGAGGTGGCAAATGGGTCGAGTCGCTCGTTGGCTCGGCTCTTGAAAACGCTAGCCGATGATGGCTCGGCTCGTCAAACTCATGAGCTCGTGGACGAGCCAATCACCCTCGTTGAACCACGAGCCGAGCCAGCTCTGCTAGTGGTTCAACGAGTGGCTCGTCGGCTCGACAAAAAAAAAAAATGGACCATGGTAGCTGCCGCTGGTGACCAGAACGGTCACTTTCTGGTCACATTTTTTTTTCTTACCCTATAAATTAATCACTAACACAACTTCATTTCTACAATTCTATTCTACAACTCTCTAAATTATTCTAATTCTTATTTAGCTACACTATTCCTCTACTACATTTACTCTAGTTTCTACAATTCTACATTACAAATATACAATCTACGTCTACAAGTCTTCAACTACAAGTTTTAAGTTTGTTTACCAATACTTAGTTACATATTTTATAATTCAATTTCAATATCTCAATTTGTCATTACATCTCTCAATTACACATATTTCATTTTATATTTCAATTTTTCCATACCACATCACATACAAAAGAATGGATCCCAGCAGCCGAAGATTTGTTAATGAATTGTTCAATAGTCCACCTGGATTTGGGGGGCATGATGACTCAACACCACAATCTCACGCTCATTTCGACAATCAATTTTCCGGTCTCAACGACATACCAATTCCCGACAATATTGAAGAAGATCCTTAAATCAACGAATCGATTTAGACGATGTTGAAGAAGATTCGAATGTTCAAATCTTACAAAATGATCCCGATATTCCCGACGCAAGAGGAAAAATAAAAGCTAGAAAAGGTAAGAAGCCAATTTCAAAGTGTTGGGATCACTTTAAATTGGTCGCAATGGGAAAAAAAAAATTGAAGGAGAAGATGAATTCAAAGCTGTGTGTAAATATTGTGCACAACAATTGGCATGGACAAAGGGGATTGGTACTACACACCTCAACCGTCACTATCTCAAATGTCAAACCAAGCACGTGTTCATTGAATCGAACCAAAGTCAACTACAATTTGGTTCATCGGCCGCTAGTGGTTCTGGAGCGGGATCTACAACACTTTCAAATTGGACGTATTCTGAAGCAAAGAATCGAACTGGGATGGTTCAATTCATTGCGGGGGGAGAAGTTACCACTAAGCATAGTGGACAACGAACACTTTGTTACATATATCAAGCGTTATCTTCAACCCAGGTACGTCGATATTAGTCAAAACACTCTGTGTTCTGATACAGTAGAATATTATCTTAAAATTAAGAAACAATTAATAGTCGATTTAAATAAATATGGTGTTATTATTTCTTTTACTTCCGATCTTTGGGAAGATATTAACAAAAAAGGTTATATTGCTGTAACTGCACACTACATTGATCCATTTTGGGTTATACAAAAAAAAATTATTGCTTTTAAAATTCTAGAATTTCCTCATAACGCAGCAAACATATTTAATGATATACTTCAGATTGTTAGAGAATATGGATTCGAAAGTAAAATTCGATCATTTACTTTCAATAATGCTAGTATAAATAAGCCTGTAATAGATAAATTATGTAGAATTCTTAATCCGAATTTTGGTGATTTCTTCTTCCATGTTAGATGTGTATGTCATATTTTAAATTTAATTGTTCAAGATGGATTGAAACATATTAAAGATGAAATGGACAAAATTAGAGATGCTATAGTGTACATAACCATATCACCGAGTAGAAAACAATATTTTAAAGATATGTGTTCATAATACAATTTAGATCCTAAGAAATTTATTATCGACGTAGGCCATAGGTGGAACTCTACATACTTGTTACTTAAATCAAGCGAAGGTTATGAACACATAATAATGGAATATTTTAACAGTAGAACACTTAAGAAAGACGATGATCCTCTATTAATAGAATCGAATTGGGAAGCTGCTTTTAAAGTGAAAAATTTTTTGACAAGTTTTTACGATTTAACCAACATATTATATAAGGTATATTACCCAACTAGTTCAAGAGTTCTTAAACGTCTTTATATTATTGCAAGAACTTTTTATAGATATAGACATGACTCATTTTTTGTTGAAATGATAATTGCTATGGAAAGAAAATTTAGAAAATATTGGGAAGATTTACATATGGTATTTCCATTAGCATGCATAATGGACCCGCGTTTCAATTTAAAAGGTACGAAACTTCTTGTTTCAAAAATCAATAGCTCGTTGATTTTGGATAAACCTATCACTTATAATAATTTAGAAAACACGATAGTAAACATGTATACTGTATATGCTGCACGATTAGGAACTAATGCTAGTCATACACAATCTGCACTATCACGTGACACTACACTTGGAGACGATGAAGTAGAATTATACAATTTAATGAAAGAAATGAGTCAAGCACAAAGAACTTCTTCTTACAGTATGTCTTCTAGTTGCAGCGTATCAGGTTCACTTCAAATACCTGAAGAATTGAAAATTTATTTTGGACAAAATTTACTTTGAAATGTGGAGTCTACTAATTCTTTAGAATTTGATTTCCTTCATTATTGGTGAACAAATGATCGAAAATATCGGATTGTTTCTGCCATAGCAAAAGATCTACTAATACTTTCAGTTAGCACAATAGCTTCGGAGTCTGGTTTTAGTGCAGGTAAAAGGATTTTTGTCAGAAGTCAGGAGCCGACTTAAAGAAGATATTTTGGAAGCGTTGATGTGTGTCAAGATTGGCAAGACGGTAATTTATGCATATAACATAAGTATGATGAAATTGCATGCAGTCAGGTAAATGATATTTAACTTTAAATTTTTATTTTCTTTATTTATATAAAATAAAATATAATTTTGTTTTCAAAACAAAAATTATACACGTAACAAATTGTTTATGTACAATTTTAACTCCGCCTACTAGAATATTTAATTATTCAATTAAGACTATTTAGTAGCCGGTCCCAAGCCAGGAAAAAAGAGGAGAGTTTTATTTTACACTTTTAAATTTTAATTTATTTACATAATTTTTGTTTTTGTCTTTTCAAATTATAATTGGATATTTGATTATTTTAACAAGTTTTTATTTACGTTATAGACTTATAAATTATAATTAATCATTTCGACTTTCAATTTAATTCACTAATAACTAACAAGTATAACATTATTTTTTTACTTATTAAGTTATTAATAATTTATTTAATACATAACTTATAACTAATTACAAATTTATATCAATAATATTAATATTCAAGACTTCAAGTATTTTAACTACCGATTGTCGACTTAATCAACGTAAGAGGGGATTTAAAAAAAAAATTACACGAGCCAGACGTGCCGAGCTCGTGGACTGAGCTGAGCTCGGCATCGGTCAAACGAGTCGAGCTCGGTACCGGTCAAAGCAGTCGAGCTTGATTCTAGCTCGTGGCTCAACTCGTCCATTTGACTAGCCGAGCACGCCGAGCCGGCTCGGCTTGACCTACTGCCACCTCTAGATTATCACTCAAGAATCTCACAGAGATTAAACCAAACTAAAAGTAAAGAGGGAGAGTATGAGACGAGAGAGCACAAAGAAGAGAGCCAGAAGAGTCTGGAAGAAGTGAAGTCAGCAAATGAAGTGTCAATGCCAAGTAAATATCAGTATGGACGACTCAGGTCAATCTTAAAGATCCAACGGCTGGAATTTGATAAAACTTATTAATTATTTTGCTTCCAAAACCGGTAGTTAAAATAATTGGGCCTGTCTTCAACTTTGGGGCATAAGTAATGGATTGCAGTAAGGCTTTAGCTCATAATCTATTTTCGACTATTGGGCCTGGACTGCATACTTGGACCTAAACATCTTGTATGGTCCAAATTAGTCTTACAAATCTCCACCTTAATTTGGATCAGCATATCCTAAAAAACAAAACACAGCAGTATCAAAATTCTAACAAGTTTAAAAATGTTAAAGCATCTTTAAACATAGTAACTTGAATGACTTTAGTTCCAACATCAGTTGGATTAAATTCAGTTGCAATTTTTTTCCAAGTTTTACAACTCCCTTTTCAATAACATATCTAATAAAATGTAATTTCACATATATATGTTTAGACCTATTGTGGAACACGGGATTCCTGCTTAAGTACAATGCACTCTGGTTGTTAGTACAAATACTAACACCGTTTTCATCAAAATGTTATAGTTCCTCTAATAAGCCTTTCAACAAAAAAGATTCTTCAACAACATTAGTTGTAGCTATATACTCAACTTCAATAGAAAAGAGTGCAACTAATTTTTGCAGTTGAGACTTCCAACTCACACAGGTACCATTTAATACAAAGAAATAAGCCGAAGTAGATTTTCTATTATCTAAATTTCCAGCAAGGTCTGAATCAACAAAAGGCTCAAGTCAGAAATCAGTATTTTGTTTTTCAAAAACAAGACTCGGTTTTAAAGTACCTTTGAGATAGTTAAGTAATAATTTCATAGCTTCCTAGTAAGTTTCACCAGGTTTACTCATAAATCTATTAAGGACATTGACTGCAAAACCAATGTTAGGTCTAGTGCAGACCGTGAGATATATTACAGCGCCAACAACATTTTGATAAAGCATGTTAATCATTCTATTATCTTCTTCTGTAGTTTTAGGTAATTGATCAACGGATAGTTTAAAGTGATAAGGCAGAGGTAAAGAAACAGGTTTTGATCCAAACAAATTAAACATTTTTAAAACCTTTTCGATATAAGGTTTTTTATTTAGAAATATCTTCCCCTTTTCTTTACTTCTAAAAATATCCATACCTAAAATTCTTCTAGCTTGCCCTAAATCTTTCATTTCAAATTCAGAATTTAGTTTATGTTTAAGAGAAATAATCTCATTCAAATTAGGACCAACAATTAACATATCATCCACATATAGAGGTAGATACATAAAATCAGAATTTAGGCATTTGAAATAAAAACATGGATCATACTAACTCTTCTCAAATTTCAAACTTGGTATAAAAGATACCATTGTCTGGGTGCCTATTTAAGGCCATATAAGAACTTTTTAAGCAAACATACCAGATTATTGCTTCTAGGTTTTTCAAACCCCTTTGGCTTGCACATATATATAGTTTCATCAAATGAACCATATAAGAAAGCAGTTTTCACATCCATTCATTCTAATTAAATATTGAGTTGAGCAACTAAAGCAAACAAAATTCTAATAGAAGTATATTTGACTACAGGTGAAAAAATTTCATTGTAATCTATTCATTCCTTTTGTGAAAACCCTTTAGCTACATGTCTTTCCTTATATCTAGGTTTTATATCCTTCGAGTCACCTTCTTTAATTTTAAAGATCCATTTGCAGTCAATAAGTTTCTGCTTTTCAAGTTTGGGCACTAAGATCCAAGTTTCATTTTTTAGCAATGAATCCATTTCGTCTTACATTGCTACAAGCCAAAGTTTTGAATCATTTGAAGATACAGCTTCTTCAAAAGTCTCAAGTTTAGAAACTAAAGAATCAGAGAAAGTATAAGCAGATACAAAATCAGAATAATCAAATCTTGAAGGATGTCTTATTTCCCTTCTAGTTTCGTCCCTAGCAAGTTGATAGTCACTAAGATCAGTTCAATTTCTATGTTAGGAACATGTAAGACAGTGTCAGTGTCCACAGTAGGTAAATGTGGGGGTTGCTCCAGCTAAATTTGAGTATCAAGTAGATGATCTTCATTTTGAATTTCACCAACACTCAGTTCAGTTGAAAGAATAATCATTTTCACTAAGTGAATTTTCTAGACTTTCATTTTTACAAGGAAAAACATTTTCATTGAATACAACTGACTTACTTATAATGACCCTGAACCCCATTTCTTCTTTTACCAACAATCTATGACCATTGACACTTTCACCATACCCAATAAAAATACATTTTAAAGATTTGACATCAAGTATGCTCTCAGTTTAATGTGAGTAAGCTGCACATCCAAAAAAATTTAGGTTTGCAAAATCAAGAATTGTTTTATTCCAAATTTGATCAGGAATTTTAAAATCTATAGCACTGCATTGAGATTTGTTGATCAAATAGGATGCAGTTTTAATAGCTTCCCCTTAAAATATTTTTGGTAAGTTAGAATCAAGCAGCATACACCTAGTCCTTTCTAATAAAGTAATTTCATTCTTTCAGCAACCGCATTTTGTTGTGGACTGTATGTAAAAGTCATGTGTCTAAGTATACCTTGATTACTACAAAAAAGTTTCAAATTCCAGATTACAAATTTCTAGACCATTATCTATTCTGGTCACTCTTATTTTCTTATTTTTCAAATTTTCAACCAAGATAATCCAATCCTTAGACAGACAGACACACACACACACACACACACACACACACACACACAGAGTATCATATTTAGATTTCAACAAGTGAATCCAATTTTTTCTAGTTATCAACAATAAGCTGGAAATAACTAAAACTAGAAACAGTATTATCAGGACAGGACCCCATAAATCAGTATGCAGGTATTCTAAAATGTCATTGGATTTATGAGTCTCATTTCCAAAAGATGATCTTTTATGTTTTCTCATCCCCATTTTTCACAGGAAGGCATTTATTTAATACATTCTTTTTCAAGCAATTTTAAACCTCTTTCTCTTAAGTGTCCAAGTCCCTTTTGCCTAATATTTGTTTTATCATGATTGTTCACTGCAATAAAAGACTTAGCACATATAGGATTGATTTTCAAGATATTAATGCCATTAGTCTTAGGAGTACAAGAAATCAAGGTGCTTTCTTTGAAAATTCTAGGTAGCCATTATTAAGTCTAATCATGTAAGACTTACTGTCAAGTGTACCGAAAGAAATCATTTTTTTAAAATCATGAACAAAACTAGTCTGATTTAAGGTAAGTAAGTGTTCTATTGTTAACAAGTTTTAGTAACACATTACCTACACCTTTTATTTCACTAGATACATCATTACCAAGTTTTACAGACCTACAGGATTCAGCAGGAAAATTAACAAATAATTCTTTGTTAGGGAAAATATAAAAAGTATAGCCTGAATCTCGGATCCAATAATCTTTTGTTTCATTTTCAGTAGTCACATAGATCTCCCCCACTGTTATTATTATTCCCACTATCTTGTTGTTTCTTAAAGTAGTCCTTTATAAGATGACCAATTTTACCACAATAGTAACACTTTCCAGTTTTTGTCCACCTATTTTGAATTTTATTGTCTTTGAACCTGCTTTTTATGAACTTCTTTTGGATGTTGTCCTTTCTTGATTTGTTACTATTGAAATTATTCCAATTTTTGTTTTCTTTGTAAGAGTTGTTGTGTCTAGTGGTAAAACCTATCGCATTATAGGCTTCTTTATGATTTGATTTAATTTCATCTCTAACTCTTTTTTCTTTAAGGAAGTATGAATAATTTCAACAGTTAGTTTTTGACCACCATATAATAAGGCATTTCTGAGATCTTTATATTTATCTCCTAGAGCATTCAGAAGACACACAACCATTTGTTCATCGGATAATTTCTCTCCACAATTCAATAAGTTCTAGGTGATTCTATTAAACCTATTCATATTATCCTCAGCATTCAATGAAGGTTCAAATTTAAAACTAAAGTATTGTTTCCACAGAAAGCATTTATTAGGAAGAGGAAGAGTAAGAGTAAGAGTATGAGAAACTTCTTCAAGTTTATCCCATAATTCCATAGCATTTTTAGGGTCTCCTACTTGCCGAATAACATTATTAGGTAGATGAAGAAACAAAGTAATCCAGACAATTTCATCCATTTCAATTCTCCTATCTTGGGTTAAGGTTTCAGGCCAAGATTCATCTGGGGCTTTAGAACATTTCATTTGAAGAAGTAAAACTTTCATTTTCTTGCTCTAGAAAGAAAAATCTCCTTTACCATTCCATATCTCAATATCAACTTTGGTTGTAGCCATAATAAAAGTTTAGGCTAAACCAAGAATGAAGAGAAATAATAGCTTTATTCTTTCAAAAGAAATAGAGGATGAAGATTAAATATAGAGTATGTAAGACAGTAAAGATAACAAATAATGTATTATAGAGGTGTCAAAAATTTCATGCAGATTATATATCACAAAGATTATACCAAAACAATACTAAGCTTATACTGCAATCAAGTTGATCGCATAAACACAGAGTCAGAATTCTTCCAGTATATTCCTCAACATAGGTTGGGTCTGCCCTATATTCCCTCAGATTTCTGGATTTTCATGAAATCCTGGAGAAAGATAAATACAAAAGTCGAACAAGGCTTTAAATGGAGGAATTTTGGAGAGGAAAAAAGCATTTAGGGTACAGGAAAGAGATCACCAAATTTCGAGAATTAGGGTTATAGAGACTTTGGGGATTCTCAGCAATTCGTAGATTCAGGGTCAGAAATTTAAGATCCAGGAAAATTCCAGTATCACGAACCAAGATCGAACACCAGATTTTTAGATCCTCCTTAGAACTCAAAGGTATCAGAAAGAATCAACCCAGAGTTCTTAGATCTTTTAAATTTAAGACACAAAAAAAAAAAATCCAGAACAAAGATTTGACGAAATTGTGTATATAGAAGAACTTTCAAGATCTTTACAGATATGATAATTTACTTTAACAAACACAAAAAATTTTCAACATTTATTTCAAGACTTTATAGATCTCTAAAATTTTAATAAGAAAGGGAAAACTTTGAAAACAATTTAAGGGTTTTTATACAAAAGATTCATAAAGATTTGAGAAAAACCTTAAGAAAATCAAAAAACATTTAAGGAAAATTTTAGATCTACATGAGAAAAACAATTTTAACCCTAAAAACCCTAGATCTTTGGTTTCTTATGTCGTTTTACAGTGTAACGTTTTGAACCCTAAGGCTCTGATAACATTGATACATAATCAAAGTACCCAGAATCAATAAATTCCAGACACAAGATACCATATACGAAGAACATCAAAACTTTATTTTGGAACAAATCAAAAGAAAAACTATAAAGTTCTTTTACAGATTTGCAAACTAACTGCTCAAGATTAAACTTCACAATCTCACACAAAATTACAACACGAAGTGCCCTCAAATACAACAAAAATATGGTGATACACAAAGATTATCACTCAAGAATCTGTCAAATTGATTAACAAACTAAAGGCAAAGAGGGGGAGTTTGAGACGAGAGAGCACAAAGGAGAGAGCCAGAAGAGTTTGGAAGAAGTGAAGTTAGCGATTGAAGCGTCAATGCCAAGTAAATATTAGTATGGATGGCTCAGATCAATCCTGAAGATCCAACGGCTGGAATTTGATCAGACTTATTAATTATTTTTCTTCCAAAATCGGGTTGTTAAAATAATTGGACTCGTCTTCAACTTTGGGCCATAAGTAATGGACTGCAGTAAGGCTTTAGCTCACAATCTGTTTTGGCTACTAGGCTTGGACTGCATACTTGTAACTGTATTACCCCCTGAAAGAGAAATTCAGTTTAACATTGAACTCCTTTCAGGTACTAATCCTATATCCAAAACTCCGTATCGTATTTCCCCTATAGAGTTAAAAGAATTACAAAACCAATTGGATGAATAACAGGAGAAAGGATTAATCCGACCAAGTACTTCTCCTTGGGGTGCACCGGTATTATTTGTAAAAAAAAAAAAGATGTATCAATGCTAGGACTGCAAGTTGGATTGGAAAATTCGATTCCATTTCGAATTTTTCTAAAAAAAATCTGATTCAGATTAGTCTGAAATCCAAAATTTTCCGAAAAATTTGGATTGGAATTGGGACAAGTTTCAAAATTCCAAAAATTCTGAAATTCCAATCTAAAAATTTCCGAGCATATTCCGATCCGAAAACTTTGATTTTTTTCGAATAATTTTTTTTTTTTTTTTGTATTTGCATTACAATTAATAATATAAATTATAAGAAAATAATTTATATAATAATTAATAATATTAAAATATTATTAACATTAAATTTAATATATAACTGACATGTTATACTTTTACTTATTTTGTGTGTGTGTGTGTGTGTGTGTGTGAGAGGGAGGGAGGGAGAGAGAGAGGGAGGGAGGGAGAGAGAGAGAGAGAGAGAGTAGCACTTCAATTATAGCATATGAATTAAATTAGGTAAATTGATGGTGATTTTTTTTTTTTTTGACACATTAGATATAATAAAAAGTTTAGATTAAATTAAAAGTTAAAAATGCGTCGTTAGTTGTGGAATTACAAAGTTCGCTTTGCTTATTCATTGTTCGTGTAATCATCAAGTTTGGACTTTGATCCGTGGCGCTATTTTTTTACTAGAAAGTAAGTTTTTGAAGCAAAAATGTTATATTTACATGGAGTTCTAGAATGAAAAATCCACAAGAATTGTTGCATTATTATCCTTGTTAACTTTTATTTTACTCCATGAAAAAACTTATGTTAAATCTATTTATAGTTATTATGTTATTATTTTGTTATCTTTTGTGTTTTGTAACTTTAATTATAGTTTTTTACTAAGTTGAAATTTTGAACTCGTTTAATTCCAGACATTCAATTCCCCGAATTTCTTTTTTTTATATACTTAAAATTATTATAAATCTCGATAAAATATTAAATATTGGAAATTTTACAAATTCTCCTAATTTCGTTTTGGAATGAAATTTGTGTATTTCGAAAAATTTGAAATGAAATTTGGAACAATATTTTGATTCCGAATTTTTTTAGACGAAACTTGGAATACCTATTTAAGATTCGTTCCATCTGAAAAACGCCCCTAATAATTGCGATTGTGCATTGATTATCATGAACTAAATAAATTTAGCGTTAAGAATAAGTATTCCCTTCCAAGAATCGATGATTTATTGGATCAACTACCTTCTCAAAGACTGATCTACGGTCTGGATATCATCAATTAAGAATCAAAGCTGAGGATATTCCCAAATCTGCTTTTAGAACTTGATACGGACATTTTGAGTTCTTGGTAATTCCATTTGGATAAATGCTCCAGCAACATTTATGGACTTCATGAACCGTATTTTTCGAGATTTCTTGGATAAATTTGTCATAGTATTCATAGATGATATCTTAATATATTCTAGAGATCATCATCAGCATGTTGAACATTTGAGAATGGTTTAACGAACCCTGGATGAAAAGAAGTTGTGCTAAATTCTCAAAATTTTAGTTTTGGATAGACAAGGTAATTTTCTTGGGACACGTAGTATCAAAATAAGGAATTTTAGTGGATTCCAGTAAAGTTGAAGCAATATCACAATGGAATCAACCTATCACACCTACTGGAGTACGAAGTTTTCTAGGTCTAGCAGGGTATTATCGGAGATTCGTTCCAGATTTTTCTAAAATAGCAGTACCATTAACTAGATTGACACAAAAGAACATACCTTTCAAGTGGACAAAAACTTGTGAGAATTGTTTCCAAGAATTGAAAAAGAGATTGACCATAACTTCGATATTAACCATTCCACTGGAGACACAGAATTCACGATATATAGTGATGCATCACAAAATGGTCTTGGATTTGTATTAATGCAACAAGGAAAAGTTATTGATTATGCTTCTCATCAATTGAAATCATATGACCAGAACTCCCAGTATATGATTTAGAACTTGCTGCAATAGTTTTCGTATTGGAGATTTGGTGACATTAATTATATAACAAGCATTGTGAGATTTATACTGATCATAAAAGTCTCAAGTATTTATTTAGTCAGAAGAATTAAACATGAGACAAAAAAGATGGTTGGAATTGGTGAAAGATTATGATTGTGGAATCAACTATCATCATATCAAAAAATAATGTAGTTGTTGACGCATTGAGCCAAAAGACACCCACTAAAGGGAAACGGCCTAAGGAACTCCAAAAAGATATGGAGAAATTACAACTCGAGTTTTTGGGGTTCGAAAAAGCTCATATGTATACTTTGATGATACAACCTACAATGCTAGATTTAATAAGAGAAGCCTCGAAAATAGATCATTTTGAAGAGAAATTACGACATAGAATAAGTCAAAGGTCTTCTAATTTTAATATTTCAAGTGAAGGAGTTATTACATGTAATGCTCGCATTTATGTTCCACCACAAATCAAATACAATATTCTGGAAGAAGCACATAGTACTCCATATTAAAATCATCCTAGAAGTACGAAAACGTGTCAGGACATTTGGACTTGATATTGGTGGCCAAAGATGAGAAAAGAGATTGCTGACTTTATTGCTAAATGTTTGACTTATCGACAAATAAAAGCAGAACATCAGGGACAAGCAGGTACTTTACAACCACTACCCACAACAGAATGGAAATGAGATAAGATTACTATGGACTTTGTTAGTGGTTTACCTAGGGTAGCTAAAGGGTATGATGACACAATATGGGTAATCGTGGATAGGCTTACTAAATTTGCACATTTTCTTCCAATCAAGATGACTTATACAATGGAACATCTTCCTAATCTATACATTCAAGAAATTGTTCGATTACATGGTGTACTTTTATCGATCACCTCAGATTGAAATCCTAGGTTTCTATCGCGATTTTGGCAAGAGATACACAAAGAATTGGGAACAAGGTAACACTTTATTAACGCCTTTCATCCGCAAACCGATGGACAATAAAAAAAAGTTTCTGACATTAGAAGACATGCTGAGAGCATGTGTGTTAGATTTTGAACAAAGCTAGGATCATCATCTGCCCTTGATTGAATTTTCATACAATAACAGATATCAAGCATCTATAGGAATGCCACAGTATGAAGCTTTATATGGAAGAAAATGTTGATCTCCTTTAAATTGGAATGAAATCGAAGAACGTTCGTTAATAAATTCGGATATGCAACAAGAAATGTTAAAGGTGGTAGAAAAGATAAAAATTCACATGAAAAGGCACAAGATCGACAAAACAGTTTTCGGATAAAAGAAGAAGACCACTTGAATTCACAGTGGGCCATCAAGTATTTGTGAAGATTTCACCAATCAAAAGATTTTTGAGATTTAGAAAGAAAGAAAATTTAACTCCACGATACATTGGTCATTTTCCTATTTTGGAACGAGTTGGAAAAGTGGCATACAAATCGGAATTACCGAAAAAATTACAAAGGATGCACAATGTCTTTCATATTTCAACTCCTAGGAAATACATTTTAGATCCATCTCACGTCTTGAGTGACATTCCAAATGACGTGCAACCTGATTTAACTCTCGAAGAAAAGCCTGTTCAAGTCTTAATTAAAGAAGTTAAAAAACCTCGAAATAAGAAAGTGTCTTTAGTACGAGTTTTATGGAGGGGCGCAGCAATCGAGGAAGAAATGTGGGAAAGAGAAGATGAAATGAATGAGAAATATCTTGAACTCTTCTTATAGGTAATTTCAATGACAAAATTATTTTAAGATGGGAAGATTGTAACGATACACTATTTTCCCCAATTTACAATAAATTAATTTTTTAAAAAACTTTAAATCCATGCAGAAACCCATATAAGATTTACACGTGTTTGAGTTATGATTTACTAGAATTTATAAATTGTGTCACTTGCCAAACATGAGCAGAACATAGTTTAGGCAATCATTAGGCTAGAATTGATTTTTTTTAAAATGAAGGTTGTTGACGTCTCTTTTTGTCAACAAATAAAAATTGTATAATCTCTTAAATTGGTAGATGAATTGTATAATTCTTTGGATTAATTTTTCTAAGTATGCAGCTCTCAAATGAAATGATTTACGTTGTGATAAAAGTCTAAGGATTATACGAGACAGGAAAAACAACAGATCGAAAGTGAACTGAGACTAAAGTTGTATGAATTCACGTCCAGTTCGATACCGATCTTAAATCCAGGTCGAATCAACGAAATCAAGTAGCAAGAGTTTGGAGAGGTTTTCTTATATATCATGCCCCTTAATGAGCATTTACTCCTCCTATTTATAGTAGTTGAGGAGTAAAAACATAATCATTACAACATATCACTTCTGCAGGGGGTGACTGAAAAGGGTGATTGACCCTTCTGACAGACATACATCAAATGATTATTCTGACATATTACAAATAATGATGATTACTGACACATAATACGGCTGATTTGACAATACTACCTACTAACACATCGTCTTCTTCGTCCGCAATTGAGGTCGGCTCGCACACTTCACCTCGGTCTCACGGATTCACCTCGCTGGCATGAATCACCTCGGAAAACACAGTTCACCTCGGTCAAGACATTCCACCTCGTATACAAAAAATCACCTCGGAAATGAAACCACCTCGATCGTGGCGTACCACATCGGTTGTGATAAAGGACATACAGATCGTGATTCAAAACATTATTGACCGTTTTATCAATTTGTGGCAACTGTCTGGCCGTTGACTATTTTGACACTTCATTTATTTTCCACCTCATATCGGTATATAACAAATGTCCCCTCTAGATCAGTTCGAAATTATGAGAGCGGATCTAGAAACGTAATCCCTTGTCAAAAATTTATCATCGGCGTTCGTTCCGCTAATTGTGTAACACTAGCCACGCGTCATTATCTGATTGGCGTGTCAGGTCTCGGATCACGCGTAGCCGCCATCATTATGACAACGCGTCTTTTCATAATTACAGCCGCCCAATTTTTCTCTCTTCTTTTCCTATATAAGGGTTCATTTGCCAGAATTTCCACGATTTTTCTTCGACTCTCTCCCAATTCCTGCGAGATCGTTTTCTGTTCCGTCCTCCATTTCTGTTCGTTTTTAAATCCGAAGTGAGGATCATTTATTTATCATTTTAACATTTCTTTGCTTTTTATACATACATATATATAAAAAATGAGTGGGGACTTGAGCTCTAGCGAAAGTGGCGTGAGGTCGGCGGGTGTAGGTAGTACTGGGGGACCTACTATGTCTTGGAATGAAAGCGTGGAAACTCAGTGTTTATTCCGAGATGATGTGGAGGAAGGGGAAACAGCTCAGCCTCTCCCGTTAACGATAGTCCCCGCTTCTCGAACTATTTCACCCAGTTCGTTTCGACACCCTTCTTGCGCCTCCTTCACCCGTCCTGAACCTTGTACCAGCTATAGTTCGGACTTCGCTTGTAAACACTTCCGTTCTAGTGTTACTGAAAACGAACTGGTCATGTGGAAAAACAAATATAGAATCCCGGGCTATGTGCATTTCTTCCTCCCCGAGAGTTTTGAACGAGCCGACCGTCCACCTCACGGCTGCGTGGCAGCAAATTATCAGATCCTGGAGGCCGGTCTACGCTTCCCCCTTCCCTTCATAATTACTGACTTCCTCCGCATTTGGGGGGTCGCGCCAACCCAGATCCATCCCAACGGGTGGAGATATATCTTAGGTTTTATATCCCTTTACAATCAGATGGGATATGACGACCCTTCCATTGACGAATTCCATTTCGCCTACCAATTCCGGGCTGATGGTAAACGGACGGGGTGGTTCTATGCGATGCAGAGGTCGGTTTTTGAAGGGAGGAAACTTCTAGTAGACCTGCCTAATTCAGTTCGTTGGTGGAAGGAGAAATGGTTCTTCGTTGGAGGGAATTGGATGAGTCCCTACCGAAGCGAGGGGATGAGCCACATCGTACCCGTTCTTTATAGGGAAAAAATCAGTAAGTTATATTTCGTGATACCTTCGAACTAAAAAGGTCTAATATTAATCACTCCGTTTTTTGCAGAGGTGAAGGAACCGGAGTTGGACGAAGGCACTATCGGAAGGATAGTGAGTTTAAAAGACATACCGGAGCCAGACAGGTCGGTTAAAGAGTTATTGACCGAGGAGCATTTGTTTGAAGCAGGTCTGACTCACGTTGATCCGTCAGATTACTATCCTCCGCTTCGGAAATGTGAGCATCCATCACTTTGGTTTTTATATTCCACGCCGTTTACGTACTGGATACTTGTAAAAGATTTTTGTGTTTGTTTTTCAGCTCGAAAAAGCAAAAAAGGGATGGAATCCATGAAGGCAAAGAAAGAGGCCAATGCCAAAGCTGAAGCACGTAAACGAATGGCCAAAAAGAGAGCGTCCAAGGGCTCACCGCCTCGTAAAGAGGGTCAGATTCCTCCTCAATCTCCTCAGAAGAAGCCTAAACGGGCCGAAATCTCCAAGGGCAGACCTGACACAGTCATTCCTCCTCCTCCTCCTTCAACTTTTATCGAGGCGGAATCTTCACGAGGGGTTCATGCTGCTGAAGGTTCCTACCTTGGCACCGACAGGGTTCGAGCCGACCTGGTGAACTCGCTGAAGGGGAGTCGTCCAAAGATTTACCGGGACTTCGTTTCTGCTGCCAACTTGACCCCCATTGGGTTGATGAGGCTCCCAGTTCGGACCAAGGTGGCGATGGACATCCCGGCCAAAACATGGTCACCTCGGCATGAAAAATTTTGCGAGGATATGCCAGTTGACGACCTGGTGGCTACCAGCATGGCGCACCTCGGCCAAGCTATGAACTACCTCACCCGCACTCAATCTAGACTGTCCGAGGTGGCTAGTGACACCAACAGATTCAAGAAACTAGCGACCGAGGCCAAAGGGATGTTTGAAGATGAGGTGAAAGCCCGGAACGAGGCCGAGGATAAACTGAAGGATGCTTTGGCGGAGGTTGAAAGGTTGAAGGAAGCCAACAAGGAACTTCAACTATTCAAGGAGGAGGTGATCCCGCTGAAGGAGGAATTAAAAGACTTGAAGGATGCGGTGTCCGAACTGGAAAAGTCGAAGGAGGGGCTCCTAAAGGAGTTAGAGGTCGCTAATCGCATCGAGGCTGACCTTAAAAAAGAGAAATCAGAATTGGAGGCAGCAGCTCAGCTCGCGTACAAGGAGGCCGTGAAAAAGTTCAAAGACTCCACCGAGTATGAGCACGATGTTGATGAGACCTACTATCTCACCTTCAAGGAGATAGTGGAAGACCTGGAGAAGAAGCGACCTGAGGTTGACATCACATTCCTCAAGGAAAAGCTCGATCTGGTTTACAAGAAATATCTCGAGCTGATGCCAACCGAGGTTGATGACGAAGATGTGGATCTTTTTTCTCCGGCGCCAGAATTCCAACCTCCGGAAGTTGACGAGGCCATCAATGTGGTGGATTAGAATGAATTCTACGTTGGCGGCTTCTCACTTTTTCATTTCTTATTTTATTTCGACCTTTGTACTTTCCTGATTTTCAATGAAGAAGATTTTTATTGTGTCTAACATTTACCATGAACGAGACACTCTGAACAAGTGCAAACCGCCAGTTCAATCCAAATAAAATGCATATGTGAATTAAGAACGAAGTGAACACTTAAGCAATTTTCAAACGTCAATTCACTCCAAATTAAATGCAGAGGTGAATTGAAAATGAAGTTAACACTTAAGCAATTTTCAACCGTCAATTCACTCCAAATTAAATGCAGAGGTGAATTGAAAACGAAGTGAACACTTAAGCAATTTTCAAACGTCAATTCACTCCAAATTAAATGCAGAGGTGAATTGAAAACGATGTGAACACTTAAGCAATTTTCAAACGTCAATTCACTCCAAATTAAATGCATAGGTGAATTGAAAACGATGTGAACACTTAAGCAATTTTCAAACGTCAATTCACTCCAAATTAAATGCAGAGGTGAATTGAAAACGAAGTGAACACTTAAGCAATTTTCAACCGTCAATTCACTCCACATTAAATGCAGAGGTGAATTGAAAACGAAGTGAACACTTGAGCAATTTTCAAACGTCAATTCACTCCACCTTAAATGCAGAGGTGAATTGAAAACGAAGTGAACACTTGAGCAATTTTCAAACGTCAATTCACTCCACCTTAAATGCAGAGGTGAATTGAAAACGAAGTGAACACTTGAGCAATTTTCAAACGTCAATTCACTCCAAATTAAATGCAGAGGTGAATTGAAAACGAAGTGAACACTTGTGCAATTTTCAAACGTCAATTCACTCCAAATTAAATGCAGAGGTGAATTGAAAACGAAGTGAACACTTAAGCAATTTTCAAACGTCAATTCACTCCAAATTAAATGCAGAGGTGAATTGAAAACGAAGTGAACACTTAAGCAATTTTCAAACGTCAATTCACTCCACCTTAAATGCAGAGGTGAATTGAAAACGAAGTGAACACTTAAGCAATTTTTAAACGTCAATTCACTCCAAATTAAATGCAGAGGTGAATTGAAAACGAAGTGAACACTTAAGCAATTTTCAAACGTCAATTCACTCCAAATTAAATGCAGAGGTGAATTGGAAGTTGGTAAATATTTAGTTCAGTACATTTTCAGCAAAATGCCTCGTCTGGGGACTGGAGGTCGGTCATCTATCACCTCGGTATTTTTTCACCAACACACCTCGTTTGTGGAATGGAGGTCGGTCATCTATCACCTCGGTATTTATTTCCCAAAACACCTCGCTTGTGGAATGGAGGTCGGCCATTTCTCACCTCGGTATTTCGTGGGACCTACTTCATCTTTATAGACTGCCTTGTCACGTTGATGATGATGTCCTGCCTTGCCGGCGCTTACAGATTACCGACCAAGGTCTTTGCCCTGCCTTATAGGTACTTACGGATTGCCTTGTGATGTTGATGATATCCTGCCTCATAGGTACTTACGGATCATCAACTAAGGTCTTTGTTCTACCTCTCAGGGAGGTCTTTTCCCATTTTTTAGACGGATTGCCTTGTAATGTTGATGATATCCTGCCTTACAGGTACTTATGGATCATCAACTAAGGTCTTTGTTTTGCCTCTCAAGGAGGTCTTTCTCGTCTTTGAGACGGATTGCCTTGTGATGTTGATGATATCCTGCCTTACAGGTACTTACGGATCATCAACTAAGGTCTTTGTTTTGCCTCTCAAGGAGGTATTTCTCGTCTTTGAGACGGATTGCCTTGTGATGTTGATGATATCCTGCCTTACAGGTACTTACGGATCATCAACTAAGGTCTTTGTTTTGGAAACATCCATTCAGATTTGCATACTTTGGAACATTAAACTCTTTATTCATTTGATTACATTTCGGTTGACATCAAAAAATATTCATATTCCATTTCACATCCTGTCCTACTGGAAATATTTCTTCAAGTGTTCCGCGTTCCAGGGGTGTTGAAGCTGAATTCCGTCAAATGTCTCGAGTTCATAAGATCTGTTGCTCACAGCCTTCTGGATTCGATACGGACCTCCCCAGTTTGGTCCCAGAGGTTCACGCGTCGTGGTCGTCTTTCTTAACACCAGATCCCCCGTTTGGAACTTTCTCGGTCTCACTCTGGCATTGTAATACCTCGCACTCCTTTGCTTGTATACTGCATTCCTAACCTGTGCTCGTAATCGTTTCTCCTCCGTAAGGTCCAATTCAGCAGTGAGGGCATCCTGGTTATCTTTCTCATTGAAGTGAGTGACTCGAAATGATGGCATACCCACCTCTATCGGGATTACAGCTTCTGTCCCGAAGGCCAAAGTGAACGGGGTTTCTCTTGTTGATGTCCTGTGGGTTGTCCGGTAGGACCACAATACCCCGGGTAGTTCTTCCGCCCACGTTCCCTTCAGGTTTTCGAGTCTGGTTTTCAGATTATGCTTGATAATTTTGTTCACCGCTTCGACTTGCCCGTTGGACTGAGGATGGTTCGGAGTGGAGAAATGCTTCCTGATGCCCAACCCTTCACAAAAAGATTTAAACCTTTCGTTGTCGAACTGTTTACCGTTGTCTGTCACAATGGATTGGGGGATTCCGAACCTACAAATGATTGACTTCCATATAAAGTCTATAGTTTTCTGCTCCGTAATTTTGACCAGCGGTTCAGCTTCTGCCCATTTTTTAAAATAATCCACTGCAACTATAGCAAACTTGTTTCCCCCTTTTGCCGTTGGTAATGGCCCGATCAGATCTATTCCCCATTTAGCAAACGGCCATGGGCTCATTACTGAAGTCAGCTCTTCGGGAGGGTTCCTCATGATCGGGGCGAACCTTTGACATTTGTCACAGGTCTTTACAAACTCAATCGCGTCCTTCTTCAAGGTAGGCCAATAGTACCCCTGTCTAATAATTTTGAACGCCATGGCTTGCCCCCCCCCCCCCCCGTATGGTTCCCGCAAATGCCCTCATGGATTTCTTTCATCACATATTCAACTTCTTCATTGTCTAAACATTTCAACAGTGGTAGGGAGAATCCTCGCTTGTACAATTCATCTCCAATTATAGTATACCTCGCAGATCTGATCCTCAAACTCCTGGCTTTCACTTGATCAGGTGGCGTTGTCCCTTCTCGCAAGTATTGGATAATTTCATCCTTCCATGTCCTCTTCAGAGAGGTTTGCATGACGGTTTTAAGGCGGATTGCGACAAGGTCTCGATTGATATGCTTTCCAATTCAGACGTTCCTTCGCTTGTCGCTAAGCGGGCTAAGGCATCAGCTTGACTATTTTTGGATCGAGGGATCGGGATAAACTCTGCATGCCTGAGCTTCTTGAACTCTTCCAAAACCCTTGCTCTGTAGGACTTCATCTTTTCACCCCTGGCTTCATAAGTTCCCCGGATTTGGTTGATTATCAGCTGCGAATCGCTGTGCAGGATAAGGCTATCAACACCCATCGCTTGAGCCATGTCCATTCCTACAATCAGGGCCTCATATTCAGCGTCATTGTTGTCGCCTCGAAATCAAAACGATAGGAGCTGTAGAAGAATTGATTATCAGGGCTGATTAGGACGACCCCAGCCCCTGCCCGGTTTCCGGCTGATGATCCATCGACGTATAACCGCCAGGTCGCACCCACCTCTGCACAACAACTTAAGTGAGCCGGTGTGAGCTCCACCATGAAATCAGCTAGGGCTTGCCCTTTGATGGCGGTTCTCGGTTTGTAAACAATGTCGAACTGCCCCAATTCTACAGCCCACTTTAATAACCGCCCAGACATCTCGGGTTTTTATAAGACTTGCCTCAGGGGGTAATTTGTCAACACTTCAACTTGATGCTCCAAAAAGTAAGGCCTTAATTTTCGAGTCGACATTATCAAAGCGTAGGCTAGTTTTTCCATTTCAGAATATCGGAGTTCGGCGTCGTGCAGGGCCTGGCTGACATAGTAGACTGGTTGTTGAACTCCCTGCTCGGTTCTCACAAGGACTGCACTCATTGCTAGTTCTGAAACGGCCAAGTATATAGAGAGCACTTCTCCCGATATTGGTTTGGAAAGGATAGGCGGGGACGCCAATTGCTTCTTCAATTCTTCGAAGGCCGTCTGGCATTCTTTCGTCCACTCAAAATCCTTGTTCTTCCTGATAACATCAAAGAATGGCCGGCATTTATCCGTAGATCTTGACACGAAACGACTCAAAGCTGCTATCCTTCCCGTCAAACTTTGCACCTCTTTAAGTTTCCTTGGTTCCCTCATCTGCATCAGTGCCTGTATTTTATCAGGGTTAACTTCGATACCCCTTTGGTTTACCAGGTAGCCCAAAAATTTCCCTGATCCTACTCCGAAGGAACATTTCTTGGGATTCAGCTTCATCCTGTAGGTTCGCAGTATTCGGAACATCTCATCAAGGTGCTGAACATGGTCTTCAGCTCGGATACTCTTTACGAGCATGTCATCGACATATACCTCCATTGTCTTCCCGATGAGATCTTTGAACATTTCGTTCACCAAGCGTTGATACGTTGCTCCAGCGTTCTTTAAGCCGAACGGCATCATCTTGTAACAATAGAGTCCTCGATCAGTCATAAACGACGTATGCTCCTCATCGGCTTCATTCATCGGTATTTGGTTATACCTCGAGTAAGCGTCCATCAAGCTGAGGAGCTGATGTCCGGCCGTAGCATCCACCATTTGATCTATTCTGGGGAGGGGGAAACTATCCATGGGGCATGCTTTGTTTAGGTCAGAGAAATCGATGCACAGCCTCCATGTCCCATTGCTTTTCTTTACCAGCACTGGGTTCGCTACCCACGCAGGATAGAAAGATTCCCTGATAAATCCATTGCTAAGTAATTTCACCACTTCCCTTGCCAGTGCTTCATACCGTTCAGGATTAAGTGACCTCCTTTTTTGTACTTTAGGTTTGAAATCAGGATTAACTCGGAGGTGGTGGCATGCATGTTTAGGATCAATCCCTTCCATATCCGAGTGAGTCCACGCAAACACATCCGAATTCTTTTTCAGAAAGTTGATGAGGTCGGTCCTGATGGACTCCATTAACCCGCGTCCCACTCTGAATTCGACATCAGGTTTTGCATCGTCAACTTTAACAGTATCCAACTCTTCCACAGGACCTGACTGACCCCTATCCTGCGCACCTCTCGGATCCAGCGTTTGCAGCTCTGTTATCGGCTCGTCTTCTCCACTTGGTTCCACGACGGGACTTTCTTCTTCCTCCATTTGGACATTGTTGGAAGCGAAGCCTAAATTGCACTCCCGCGCAACCCTCTGATCACCCCTTATGGTAGCCACCCCGTGTGGCGTAGGGAATTTCAAACAATAGTGATAAATTGAAGCTGCAGCCTTAAGCTCGTGGAGGATCGGTCTTCCCAATATGGCATTGTAGTTCTTCATGACGTCTACTACCACAAAATCAGCGATCACGCGCCTTTGACAAGATCCTGTCCCCAGTTCCACCAATAAAGATATTTCACCCTTTGGATAGATGTAGTCACCAGTGAAACCCTGAATCCTTGTTCCCCTTGGCCGTAAGCTACGCGGGTCAATTCCCATTTTTTCAAAGGTCTTCCAGTATAACACATTCACAGCACTACCGTCATCCACCAGAGTTCTGTGGATCTTTATACCGCTCACCGGCATCGTGATCATCAAAGCATCTGAATGTGGTTGGAGTACCCCCCTTGCGTCTTCCTCAGAGAAACTGAAAGACTCTGAATCGTCCGGCGTCATTGCATGACTACATATCTGATAGCTATTTCGGGCTTCTCGGGCGAACTCTCGCCTTTTCCTCTTTGACCCGACCTGCACTTGATTTCCGCTCACAATTGTGCGGATTTCATCAGGCCGGTCTTTTCCGTGGGGCTGTATCCCCTGATGGACGGCATACTTCTCCTGTTGCTTGAATTGCCTTCCTGAATCCCGTGGTTCAGAAGCGTATTCTTGTAAGCTTCCCCTCTTTATTAACCTATCGATTTCGAATCTCAAGTTTCGGCATTCGTCCGTGGTGTGTCCCACCGACCTGTGGTATTTGCAATACCGGGAGGAGTCCAAGTTATTTGGGCTTTGCTTTATCGGTCGGGCCGGCGGAATTATCCCCTTATCTTTCTCATTCATGAAAATCACCTCAGTTGATGCATTCAATGGGGTGAGCTCACTTCTTTGTTCAGGATTATATGGACGGAACCTATCCGCTGGTTTGTAGTCTCTCTTTTTGCCAAAAGCATTCCTTTTAAATTCTTTCTTATCATCCTTGCTCTCTTTCTTGTCCGACACTGCAGCTGTACTATGATGACCTTCTTTGGAACCTGAAGCCTCCTCGGCGTTAATAAACTTCTCTGCCCTGTTAAGAAACTCCTGGTACGTGCGAGGTCCATCCTCATGCACTGACCACCAGAAACGAGTCTGCGTTTGTAGGCCCGACAGAACATCCATGAGAAGCGCGTCGTCTGATATTCTTTCCATTCCCATAATTTGTCTATTAAAACGGCCCAAATAACTCTTCAGTGATTCCTCCTTCTCCTGTCTAATGGTCACCAAGCTCTCCTTCGGGGTGGTCGGAATTTTTGAACCCATGAATTGCTTTAAGAACTGGCTACTTAGTTGAGACCAACTCGATATGGAGTGCTGAGATATATTGCGGAACCACCGTTGAGCCCGGTCCCCTAGAGTTAGAGGAAAAGCCCTGCACATTATTGTGTCGCTTGCCCCTTGAAGCTCCATCCATGACATGTACTGATCCAGATGCGAAACCGGGTCGGTTTCCCCATTGTACCCGGCGAGATGAGGCATCTTCATTTTGCTTGGCAGGGGCTGTGACAATATAATCTCCGTGAAAGGTGATGTCCTCTTGGTAGATGGTTCCGTTGATCCCAAACCTTCTTGTTTTGCCTCCAAGTCAGACAGTCTTTTCTTCAATTGCTCAAATTCGGTTTGATCCGGTTTGCTTAATGGAAAAGTCGGTGGCCGGCCTAAGTGAAAAGTAGAGCTGCCATCCGGCTGGTTTTCTGGATTCACTTTCTTCATCGGAGATCTATCCCATTGTCCCCTAGTCCGTACAGCCTTACTCTCCTCTTCTTTTTCACCCCTTCTCGCTTGACTCGGTTCCATCCGACCCAGCGGCTTTTGACTCCGTACATAAGGTGTGCTTTCACCCACCGCACTCCTCGTGTTATCAGAACGTCCAACTTGTTGTTCTTCGAAATGTGAGCGTCCACCGGACATTTGTAGTTGTGATTGCACTTCATGTTCCTCTTGGTGACGACCCCGGTCTTGATTTCTCCTCATCTCTTCCATTTCTCTTTGCATCCTTTCAAGTCGATCTAAGACCATTCCCATGTTGGCCTCCGCTGGGGGTTGTGAAACGGCGGATCTTCTGGACATATGGGAGTTCCCCTGCGAATCCTCACCACGATGTGCTCGGTGACTCCCTGAACTTTGCCTGTCACTCATTATGATGCAAGAGCAAATATGTGATTGCTGAATACAAGGATACGGGCCCTCCTTCTAGCGCCAATTTGTTGACGTCTCTTTTTGTCAACAAATAAAAATTGTATAATCTCTTAAATTGGTAGATGAATAGTATAATTCTTTGGATTAATTTGTCTAAGTATGCAGCTCTCGAATGAAATGATTTACGTTGTGATAAAAGTCTAAGGATTATACGAGACAGGAAAAACAACAGATCGAAAGCGAACTGAGACTAAAGTTGTATGAATTCACGTCCAGTTCGATACCGATCTTAAATCCAGGTCGAATCAACGAAATCAAGTAGCAAGAGTTTGGAGAGGTTTTCTTATATATCATGCCCCTTAATGAGCATTTACTCCTCCTATTTATAGTAGTTGAGGAGTAAAAACATAATCATTACAACATATCACTTCTGCAGGGGGTGACTGAAAAGGGTGATTGACCCTTCTGACAGACATACATCAAATGATTATTCTGACATATTACAAATAATGATGATTACTGACACATAATACGGCTGATTTGACAATACTACCTACTAACACATCGTCTTCTTCGTCCGCAATTGAGGTCGGCTCGCACACTTCACCTCGGTCTCACGGATTCACCTCGCTGGCATGAATCACCTCGGAAAACACAGTTCACCTCGGTCAAGACATTCCACCTCGTATACAAAAAATCACCTCGGAAATGAAACCACCTCGGTCGTGGCGTACCACATCGGTTGTGATAAAGGACATACAGATCGTGATTCAAAACATTATTGACCGTTTTATCAATTTGTGGCAACTGTCTGGCCGTTGACTATTTTGACACTTCATTTATTTTCCACCTCATATCGGTATATAACAAAGGTTATCTGATTTTCAGTTTAAAATCCGTACTATAAATAGAAGGTTATTTCATGAATTTTGAATATAATAACCACTAAAAAAATTAGTAAAAACATGAGAAAGTTCATATCAAAATTCCCAAATTTCCAATTTTGAAAGGTAGTTCTTAGTCTTGATCTATAGTTTGATAAAAGCCATGTTATGATCATTGATTTGACCCCATAAGCGGGACCAAGTATGTTACCGTCAGAAGCATAACCCCATATTTCTTTCTTTGAGAGAATCTACTAATTGTTCCAGAGCATGTTCAACATTCTGAGATATTCTGCAGTGATCTCAAAATGTAAATCAAAGAAAAACAAAGAGATTTTGAAGAATCAGAGATCAAATGCAGAAGGAGTTCCTCATGTATTGGTACCGTGTATCGATACATGAAGAACACGGATCTGAACATGTATCGATACTTTCGTCATTTTTTAGAAAAAAAGAAGTTTGATTTTTTTATTCTTTTCTTATTTCAGGTTCCAAACAAGATAAGTAACACCGCAAACTCATAATTGGTCTTAAATGCTATTTCGTGCAATTTCCTTGATATTTTTATAACATGTTTCTATCTTGTTAAATGATTTCCTTGCATTATTACAATCATTATGTTATCCCGGTTGTTATTATGCATCACGGCTCTTGTCTTGATATACTTGAATTACAGGAAATTATTCATGCTCGAAATACCTATGAAATAACACACTTGTATCGGGATTTTAAGTCTTGCTCGAAATCTTGGGTGCAAGGGATAACATTTGACTTGTAATATGGGTCCTCGTGAAATCATATTTTTAAAAATCAAAAATTTGTTACTTACTGAATACTTTGTATTCATGTTTTCATATTTTAAAACTTGCAGATGCTTTACCGCACTATTTTCAAGGCAACTTCAAACGAGTGGAGAATCTTTGATGATGGACATACATATATGTATATTATGGAGACTGAAATTGGAGCTATCCACCTCAATATTCGACACTTTCCTGCTACGAGTAAACTAAAGTCAAAGTAGAATATTATGATGTTCACACTTTTGAACTTGTGTATACCTGTGTCTATACTTTCACTAATAGTTAAGTTTGAATAAAGAAATACTGGATTTATTTTGGATGATGTAAAAATTTTGAATAGGCTATATAAGAATAACAATCTATGTAAACTAGGTGTGTTTTTATAAGTTGTTTTCGTATATGTATCGATACTTAGGATATAATTAAGTTTAACGAACTTTAGAGCTAATTTTCAAATACAAAGAGATAATAATTGACCTCCATGTTCGATACATGCATAGAAAATTATCAACTTGCAGCTTTCTGACTTGCAGCATAAATCATACTCAAATCAATGAATTGGTATTCTTATTTTAGCTATATCAATACATGCAGATTATCCGTGTTAAGTTCGAACTTGTATAAATCAAGAGATACTCAATTAAAATTTTAATGGTTTAAAATGATAGGAAACAAGTAATATCATTCTGCAGCATACAAGTATCGATACATATATAGTTTTTATATCTTAATCTCAATCTTATCTTAATCTCAATCTTAATAGTTATATATTAAAGTAGAATAGATGTTACCAAAATTTGCACATAATTTTTTGTCACAATAACTTTCTAAATTTGGAATTTTTTTCAAAAAAAATATTGTATTAAATATTTTAGCAAATATAATGGTACATTGCCATTAATGGCATTATCATTGGCATTCATGATGTGCTATTAATGGCATCAATATGTTATTTTCTTAATGTATAAATTACTTTTTTATAATAATTATTATTTTTTGGATAATTATTGTATTATTTTAAAATCGAAAAATATGTAATATGGATGTCAAATCAAAAATCTCAATTAGAAGTTTAATTCAAACTAACAAGTAAGAGCAAACAGTAAATATATTGTCAGTAAAATCGCCTCAAATATTAAAGGTAAAAGTTTTATTTTATTTTATTTTATTTACTTTTATTCAGTATCTCATTCATTATAAATTATATCATTTAAGTCCTATAATGATATCAATATTTGTTAACTAGATTCAATTTAGTCATAGATGATTAATTTCAGTTCGAGTTCTTTTACTTATCAAATTAAAACAAATAATAAATATACGAATTTTCGAAGTAAATTCAATTAAGTTGTGTTAATTTTTATAACTTAAGATTTCAATCAATTTATTCATCAATTTAACATTATTTTTATTTATTTACTGATTATTTTCTTTGTCTATTGTTTATTATAAACTTAAATAACTACAATATGCAGAACATATATCACATATTTTAATAAATACTTCATATAATTTTTAGTAAACAATTGATCGTTAATCAATTTTTATTTGAACATTAAAATAAGAATGTAATAATATGAATAAAGAAATTGACAATATAAAGAAATAAAAACAAATTCATGTAACATATATATTAAAATTAATGATTATTCATTTAGGAAAATACTTGAAATTAATAATTAATGATTAAAAAATCAAAATATACCAAAAAAGTCTATATTACATTTCTTTTTGTGAAGAATATGATGAAGAACAATATATAAAAAGAAAAATGTCGGTTCTAAGGAGAATATATAAGTTGAGTCATCCACATGTATTGTATGAGTCTATTTTGTAGTTCAAAACTTATTAATTTTTTATTTATTTATTAAACGTTAAATCCAAAAATCGAGTTGATATGTTTGTCTTACACACGCTAAAACACTTAATCCATAGCCCATTTTCTTGCAAAAAATGGTAAAAAAATTCATTGGTCTGCAATTTTATTTAAATAATAAAATAAAATAATAATTATATGTCGTTCAAAATGGTAATTTTTTTTATATAATTTTATTAACATATATAGCCCATGTTTGGTCTCCTTTGAGCTTTTAACTCATTTTTATTTTCAATCATATATTTATCAATAAAATAATATTAGACATAAACTCAAAAAAGATTTACTGCATTTTAACTACACATTATTCTAAAAATCACTATTCATTTCAAATAAACTCTTTTTAAACAACGTCAAATATGAGCATAGACAAAAGGCTAGTTATATATATTTTCTTTTTATTTTTTTATTTTATTAACATATAATTAAATATGCATTTAATTGTATTTAGCTAAATGCATCACATTTAAAAAAAAAAAAAAAACCTTTGCAAAGGGCATCTTGGGTTGAATTTCACTTTCTTACATCGCAAATCTTGATGTTGATTTTTACCTTCCTCCATCGTCAATATTATTTAATTTGTTAATATTAATTTATTTTATGTAAATTAGGTAGTGTTTGATAGGGTAAATTTGCCTAAGAAGTAGGAATTTATTTGTCACTTTCATCTTTTTCTGTTGTTTGATTGACAAATTTTGTCTTCGAATTAGTTTTCCACTTTTGTTGGAAGTTGTGCAATTCATTATTTTTAAGGCAAATGAATTCCTAACTAATAGGTGATAATTGGTTTCCACCTTTACATGACATACAATAATAGTCTCGTTTCATTATTGTTGTTGTTCATTGATTTATTTTTTTCTCAAAAATTAACATTATTATTATTCGGTACAAATATGTGAAAAATAAAAAACGATTTAAAATAGCTTAATTTTGTTTTATTTGCAATGAAAAATAATATCAATCAAACAACAAAAGTTGAAAATTTTTCCACTTTTTCCACCTAAAAAACTAAACCAATTAAACACATTAAACTTCTTATTCTCAGGAATTCATTTTCTTTCCACACAAATTTCACATTCGCTATCAAACGGACTCTTATAATATTTTGAGGGTTATTATCTATATTCATGGTAGTAAAAAATATTTGGACAAATTTTTTTATTTATTTTATGCAAAAATTGCAAATTGCATTATTTAATTTAAGTTTGAGCAATTATTTAAAATATATTTTGTTTATAACAACTTTCGTGCATTACACAGGTGTTGAAAATAAAAAAACTAAACAAACAATTTAGCTCATGTTTGATATTCATTATTTCAAACCTCATTTTTTTAAAATTCATTTTCAACCACACATTGTATCAATAAAATAATCCAGATATAAATAAAAAAAGATTCTTATTTTTGAACCATACATTTTCCAAAATTTACTACTACAAACCACATTTTTTTGAAGTAATGAGTCTCAAACAGGGGCGTAGTATTTCAAGAGGTTTTTCAAAATTTATGAGAATTCTAATTCATTTCTACTTTGAGCATTTGTTGACAATTTTAATCATTTATCAAATTAAATTGTGTGTTCAAACTTTTTTTTCTATTTTAAAATGATATTTACAGTAAAATCATTCATATTGTTCTTCCGTGTAACTCACAGGTGTGATACTAGTTATTTATCATACCTGGATAGTCAAACTATACCCTTCGAAATTCTATCAGATTTGCAGGTATGATACTTGTATCGATACATGCAGTATCAGAAGTTTAGAAATTATACAACTCCAAATTTATTCCGCTATATAAAAATAAAATAAAAAATTGATAGGAAATTTTGTGAGACACAATGTATAAAGGATTGAATTTGTAGATTCTCAATTGTGTTTCTCGACACGAATCATAATGCTTATGTTGCATCTATCATATGTTCAATGGACACACAAAAGGTGTCATTTGGTTATTGAAATTCAAGTATTGTATTTGGTTGAAATTAAGAGTCATGACACATGGTTGGATTGTCAAGCGATGCATAAACAATAATAGACATACCATAGTTACGTACTAAAGCATTTAATGTGGCCTTTGAAAGTATAACTTGGCAGTTAAATTAAAGGAAATAAACTATGGAATATTTGCATTTATTATAGATTATAAGTACTGCTAAGTTAATGATTGACATTGATTAAGCCGAATTGAGAATAATTGTTGAAATGGAAAATTGTCCAGAAATAAAGATGAATGTGAAGAATAAATCAGGATATCTAAATAATAAACAGACATGACGATATGTCAATTGACATAAGGAGCAACTAGGCCCAACTAGAGCGAAAATGGTGAAGTTTAATTCACCAAATTAGGGTGAGGAAAGCAAAATATTCACAAGCATGGGTGAGAATTCATTCGAACATGTCCTAGAAGGAAAGAAGAACGTGAAGCATAATGATGGTGTGTAATGGAAGATGTGACACTTGTTTGAGTAGTTATCACTCATAATTGTCCATGATCCAATAGTTATCATTTTGATAAAAGGATGCGGTTATAAAGAAAATTTGAGTAATAGAACTAATCAATTAGAAAGTAGTTATAAGACCAACGGAGGTTTAAAATCTACATTTTTCAAAATGTATAAAAGTAAGAAAAGACATTTGAGAGAACCAATAAATAATCAAATTCTCTAATACACGTGTAATTTTCTTTCTTTTACATTATTTTCTTTTTGAAAATTTTATTTATTATAACCGTGGGCTTGCACCCATTAGAGACTAAATTTAATTATCACTTGTACCATTTTTTTGAGACACTACCTAAAGATATTTGTTTCTGCATGCAATCGTCTGAATTTAATTATTTTACACAAAATCGAGTAAATACAATTAAATCAAAATCAAAATTAAAAAAGGTCATGATTGGAATAATCTAAGAACAACTTAGGTATAGTAGTTCTTAAAATGATTCTATAGTAAATTAAATAAAAATAAATATTAAAAGATATACTAAAATGTAAAATGATTTTTTTTAATAATTGTCTATTTTTTTTTTATTGATCAAAGAAATTACTACTAGCAGTGGCCGCGATTGGGTTAGGTTTGGTCCTAAACTTAGCCGAACCAATTACCAATAAAAATATTAGTCTTTGTTTTATAACGCAGTCTTTACAATTTATAATAATACATTTTTTTAAATCACTTTTTAATCACACATTTTCTCTCTCTACTTTTTGACCACGTATTTTATCTTAAAATTATAAATAAATCAATTTATAATTAAAAAATAAATTATGAAATATCTTCATCTGAGTAATGTAACAATACAATAAATAAAATAAACAAGCTAACAAAAGCGATGTTATCTCAATCATCAGGTGCCCACAATGGGCACATGTCCCCCTTATTAGGGGAGGTGTTAGGTGGGGTCAGCGGGTTCCACCTAACAGTTCATTGCACACTCCTCACTTGGACGGTGGGCACAGATTATGGTTCCTAATGGTTTTGTTACTGATAATAAAGTACTATATCCTATTAATTGGTACAAAGTCAGAGTGATGTTATCTCAATCACTTTGCCAATTTTCCATACAATTTTTTGTACAATTAGTGGGCCCCAACAAATGGGATATCTGATTATTTTGCAATGTCTCCAAAGATGGGTGCAAAGTTGTTACTAGTTTTTCAAGATATTGTACTT
Source organism: Ligustrum vulgare (assembly GCA_963555705.1). Taxonomy (NCBI): domain Eukaryota; kingdom Viridiplantae; phylum Streptophyta; class Magnoliopsida; order Lamiales; family Oleaceae; genus Ligustrum; species Ligustrum vulgare. The sequence continues at coordinate 69,907,668 of OY743169.1, read as the reverse complement.
GTATTATTGATGCTACGAGATAAGTTTATGATGCACACGTCGTTGTGAAGCTCATATTCGAGATAAAAAATACTTGGACTCAAAGCAATAATATTGTGAAAATTCCTAACCAAGTGTGTCTAATACAGCATGATGTTAATATCTTTTATTCTATTAACTGGGTTGTAATTAGATCTGTGTTGAACTTTTTGATCCGCATATTTCTTGAAACACACAGAAGATATTATCATTTCAATTTTCAATTTAAAGTTGAGATTGTCAAATGGTGTAGAGAAGATGCTGCCAGAGTCCTGCTCTAAGATATACGTTAAGTTTAATTTTAGTATTGGCAATTTCGTTGGTAAAAATAGCCTAGTTGTAATAGGAGTCAAAATAAAGTCAAAAAGTCAAAGTTGGGTATTTGAGTCGAAGAATAATGATATTGAAATAAGGAGAAGAAATTGCCGCAAAAAAGATGCTCGATTCTCGCTCGACTCACGGTCGAATGTGTTTTTTAGTAACAAAATCGCTCGAGTCCCCTCAAGTTATCCTCGAGCGGTTGACGCATAACTTGACATATTTTACGCGTTTTGAACAATTTTCTCAACCCTAAAACTCCTACATCTACCCACTGTTATATATACTAGGCTCTATTATGTTTTTGAGTGATTGTATATCATTTTCATCTTGAGAGAATGTTGAATTGAGATCTACAACATCCTTTGATTCTCCATATATTCAATCAAAATCTTTTGATTATTGAGCTAAGATTGTCATAGTCCACAGTCCTAAAACATCAAATCTTAATTCATTTATCATAAAGCCTTTAGAGTTTTGAAGTTGGAAAGGAGCAGCTGGAGATTCGATTGATGAAGAATGAGGTGCGTTCTTGGGGATCAGAGAAAAAAGAGTCCAGAGTTGTTGAAAGGTGCGGGGAGCACAACCAAACATGGTTTTCAGTGATTTACAAAATTGGGGGTCAAATTCAACTAAGGTTTAGTGTGTCTTAATCAATTGTTGTAAGTAAAATATTTTCTAGTGGATTCATTACTGGCACGTTTGCCTGGATGTTGTTTCTCTTGAATTGCTGTTCAAGAGTCCTTCGTTACCAATCTCTGTATTATTTATTATTTTCATATATTTACTTTTGTGTAATGATATTTAATATTGTAGTGAAATGATATAGGGTTTAAAATTGGTAATTGAAATTGAATTCCGCAATAATTACATATCCATCCCCTCTAGGGTATAATTGGATCAACTAGGTTATTTCAATACAGATAAATGGAACGCTCATAAACTACCATGTACAACATTTGCAGATTAAGGTCTCCAGACTCCATAGTTAAGTAGTCTTAGTCACCTCCTCCTTAATTATTTTGGTTTATAATATAGATGGTTGATTGAAGTTATTTTAAGGCATCTCTTGTGAATTTGTTTACATGTAATGAAAGAGTGATTGAGTTTACCCAAAGGTGAAAGATTAAATAAGAGACTTTGAAGAGATGCAATTTTTTAAAAAGAGTATCATCTTGCAGTGCTACCAAAGTCTTATTGTTGAACCTAAAAACTTGAAAATGTTGTTGATTGCTCCACTATAAATTGATATCAGATTTTTAGATTATGTTAATAATGTTGACCGAAAAAGCGGATGGTTATTTGCTTTAAATGGTGTGCGAGAGTTACGATATGGTTGTGGATTTGATTCCTATTTAGGAGTAAAGATTTTCCAAATTTGAAGACCTCTCTTAGTTGCTGCTAATTCTTTGGTTATCCTTTACTTGGTTCCTTAGGTAATTATTCTCTTTGCGTTTTTAAGTGTAGTAATCGTCTCTCAACCATTTATGCTAACGATCCTTTGTAATCAAAACAACTTATCAAAACAAGCCCCTGTTTGAGCCCAATCTTAATCTTAATTTTAATTCTTATTGTTAATATTTCTTAATTCTTAATATTATTATTATTATAAAAAGTAGAATAGCCGTCACCAAAATAAACACATGATTTCCCGCCAAAAAACAGTTGCTAAATTTGGAAATTATTTTCTAAAAAATAGTATATTAAATATTTTAACAATTATTATTTTACATGCGTCATTAATTGCATTGACATCCGTGCTATACTATTAATAACATAAAAATGTTATTTTTTCTATTTTATTATTATTCTTTTAATAATTATTGTATTATTTTGAAATCAAAAAATATGTAATATGAGTGTCAAATTAAAGATCGTAGTGAGAAGTTTAATGCAAGCTAACAAGTGAGAACAAATTGTAAATATATTATCCGTAAAATCATATAAAAAATTAAAGGTAAAGTTTTATTTTATATTTTTCATTAATATCTAATTCATTATAAATTATATCATTAAGTCCTATAATATTATCTATAATTTGTTAACTAAATTCATTTTAGTCATAGATGATTCATTTATGTTAAGATTTTTCCTCATCAAATTAAAATAAAAAATAACTATACGAATTTTTAAGGCAAATCCAATTAAGTTGGGTTAATTTTACAAACTTAAGTTTTTTCAATTCATTCATCATTTTCACATTATTTTTTTTTATTTATTGAATCTGTTCATTTTTCACATTATAAATTTAATTAACTAAAATATGCAAAAATATATTACAGATTTTAACAATTAGTTCATATAATTTCTATTAAACAATTGATCGATCATTAATTTTTATTAAAATAATAATGTAACAATATGAATAAAGAATTTGTCAATATGAAGAAAGAAGAATCAATTAAAGTAAAAATATTTATTAAAATTAGTGATTATTTTTTAGAAAAATACTTGAAATTAATAATTATTACTTAAAAAAATAAATTATACCAAAAAAATCTATCATACACCTCTTTTTGGAAAGAATATGATGAAGAAAAATATCGATCTTAAGGAGAATATGTAAGTTGAGTGTTGCACGTGTATTGTATGAACCTAATTTTGTAGTTCAATTTTTTTTAAAAAAAAATTTCATTTATTGAACCTTAATCCAGAAATGAAGTTGATATATTCACAGTACAATTTCTAAAACACTTAATTCATGACCTGTTTTCCCGTAAAGAGATAAAACAATTCAACGATTTACAATTTTAGTAAAATATTAAAAAAATAATTATATGTCTTAAAAAATGGTGAAACTTTATTTCTTAATTTTATTAACATATATAGACAAAAAGACTCACTATATATATTTTATTTTTTTCATTAATATTTTTTTATTCACTTATAATTAAATATGCATTTAATTATCTTCAATTAAATGCATCGCATTTAAAAATAAAAAATTAATAATCATGTTAAGGATCTCTTGAGTTGAATTCCACGTTCGTGCACCACAAATCTTAAATTTGATTTTCACTTTCGTGCATCGTCAATATTACTTAATTTGTTACATTTATTTATATATATGACCATATATATTTAATTTGTTACAATTACTTTATTTTATATAATTATAATATTTTAAGGGTTATTATATTTAATTTGTTGGACGAAATTTTTTATTTATTCTATACAACATATATTTGAAAAATTGCATTATTTAATTTAAATTTGAGCAATTGTTTAAATATGTTTTATTTATAGTAACTTTCATGTATCACACGGGTGTGAGCAACTACAAACATTGTGATTAAAAAGTAGATTTTTTTTTTTTTTGGATTTATATGTATATTATTTTATTAATATAATGTATGATTGAAGAAATGAGTTGCAAAAAAAAAAAAATTAAATAATGGGCCTCAAACATTGGCTAAATTAAAAATGTATGTTATATCCAATTTTAAATTTTCAATTCATTTTGTTATAAATCTCGTATAAGGTGAAATGACTTGGTAATTAGTCATTTATCAACTCCTATGCTATGAGACAATGCTCTAAGTTTTATGAAAAAAGAGAAATTATTTGAGTTTTTTTTTTTTTTTTTTTTTGTATAGTGTGAAGACAAATTTGTATTATGTGATTGCTTGTTTAACTGATTACAGCCTAAGTAATTCAGTTCATAGAGAAGAGAGACGCCAATGGAAACCAATAATCTATTGGAGAAGGACATGAATCCATGATTGATTTTGATTTTTTTGTTTGTTTTTCTTTTTACCCGTTATTTTTTTGGGGTTGGTTGTGTAATTTCAGATATTATCTCTAACATTTTTTTTACACAATAAATTCATTCAAGATTTAATTTTATGCATATTTAATCAATATTATCTACAACTGTATGGAAAATGTGACAAAGATAAAATCTTAATTCACATATTTCTTTTCCCCGAATTAAAATCATTAACAAGAGTAGTAATTGTAACTTTTAGATATTGAATTAATGAATTAATTTCTTAAGCGTTGATTTGTAAATTGCATCACGTTAAAACATTTTGTCTTGCCTGACTTTAACGCTAAATTACTAATAAGATTATATTAATTAGGGAAGTGTCTTGATAGCATTGACATTTCGACTAAAATATATGTTGGAATACAAACATGTGAGTTTCTGATTGACGATTGTGTGTTTCTTCCTATTAATTCAATTTAAACCTTATTTCAATCTAAACCTCCATTTGATGGCTCATTAATTCAGTTTAAATTGATTTATTTGAATTTTTTAAGTAAAATATGTGATTAAAAATTAAAATCTAATTTAAATTGTTGTTGCCGAACGAAGGCTAATATTATAATCAAATTGCAATTGAATTAGTCTTTACTATTTTTTAAACATAACATTATTATATAACCACGTACAACGCACATTTTATTAATGTTGGATTTTTGACCCAAAATATTATGGAATAAAGAATTCTGGTTTGACAAGAAAATAAAAAGTGATCAAATTAAATTGAGATTATTTTCTTTATATATATAATACCAATTGGAAAAGGAATAAAATATTTTTAGTATTATTATACAAGAAAAATAATAAGAGAGTCTAATTGTAATTGAGTCAGGTATTTGACATAATTTATTCTTATATATGTACCCGGTTGTGTGAGAGGGAAGAGTAGCCAAAAAGATTGACGTGGAAGAGAGAAAACAAGCAAGAGAGAAAAAGGAGAGGGAAAAAGAAGGCGCGTGCCTTCGGGCACGCGCGTTGGTGAGTGATGATATTTTATTAAAGTTGCGTTGAGTGTTTTAGTGGAGTACACATGGGTAGAGAATGTGATTCGTCTACCATGATGTTGTTGGCACACGATAGAGAGTTCAAAGAGATTGTTGGGGTGCATTGTGCATATTACGTATTATGTTTAATATTCTCGAGATGGATTGCACATGGATAATAATTGAGAATTGACTGTCGTGGTGAATTCATTATCGAATGGGGAAAAAATGTTGATGTGCTGAATTAGAAGAAAATGGTATGAATGGGGTGTAGACGTTATATATATATATATATATATATTTATAAATATTAATTGGATTGGATCAATTTAATTTTGTTTTAACCCAATTAAGTCTATTAAATAAAGTCCACTAAAGTCCACCTAAAATAAGTCCATGGATGAGGCCCATCCTACTTTTCAAAGCCCAAACCATTTTATTTATTTATTTATTTAAATAAATGGGGTGGTTACAAAATTTTCTCTATAAATAGGACCATTGGTCCATAAGAAAAGGAGAAGAAAAAAAGAAGGAGAAAAAGAAAAGCAAATTGCAGGTGGAGAATACAAAAATTCTCTCAAACTTCAAGCCAAGTCCAAAATTCAAGAAAATCAAAGTCTTCTTCAAATCAAGCAAGTTCAAATCAATTTCAAGAAGATCAAAGCCTTCTTCAAATCAAAGCAAGTCAATCCGAAGTGCAAATCCAAAGTTCAAATCCAAGTCTCAAGTTCCAAGTGACAAGCAAGCAATCTCTCAACAAATCAAATTTTCCAGCAAATTCAGTCAAGCCACGTGGCCCCTTGTCTTCAAACACGCATATCGTTAATCAGAGGATTTTGCAATTTTTGCATTTACAAGAGCTGTCCACTTGTATTTTCTCAAATTCAATTTGTAACAATTTCAGTATTTTTAATAATACTTCGAAATTCGTCGTACAAATTTCTTGGCACGCCCAGTGGGACCCTCTTGCCTCTCATCTTCCGTTCTGCAAAACTTTCAAGTTTCAACAAATACATCATACATGGCAAGCGAAAAAGCGAAGGAAACTGTGACCCGTCTGGAGGAAACACTTGCTGAACTTTTCCATGTGACCAGAGCCCAAACAAAATCTGGGAAAACTCAACTGGTTACACCATTGAAGAAGTTCTCCAAAAAGAGCAAGATGAAAATCGCTTTCAAGAAGCAGGGCACCCGGTCGTCAGAAAAGAACTTGGCAAAAAGTCCCTGTTCTGGTTCTATCTCCAGTGGCAGGTCTGTTTCTGGATCAACTCATGCTACTTCTCCACGAAAATGGGGAGACTATACCGCTTCTAAAGAATCAATCGAGCCGGTGATGGTAACAGAAATATCACCAGACACTGATGATCGAGTTCAGCAAATGGCAGTCTCCATTGAAAAGTTGACAAAGTCTTTGGAGGAAAAAGATGCAAAAATCGCCGCTCTCATGCATCGACTGGAGTTGCAAAGCCCTTTGAAAAAGGACAACCCAGAAAATGCAAGCTCTTCCAAAGTTAAAGATCCTGAAATCCAAGAGTACCAACAGAAGCAAGATATGCATGACCGTACTGTTGTGCAAAATGTGTTTCGTGACACCACTCAACTCTCTGTTGGCTCTTTGTCCGTCCAACAACTTCAACATATGATCACTGACACCATCCGTGCTCAATACGGTGGCTCCCCGCAATCTTCATTGGTTTATGCCAAACCATATAGTCGTCGAATCGACGAGATGAGAATGCCTCTTGGCTAACAACCACCGAAATTTCAGTATTTTGATGGAAAGAGCAACCCGAAACAACATGTAGCTCATTTCATTGAAACATGTAACAATGCTGGCACATACAATGATACCATGGTAAAGCAGTTTGTACGCTCCCTCAAAGGTGCTGCATTTGAATGGTATACAGACTTGACAGCCGGGTCAATTGACAGTTGGGATCAGCTCGAACGTGAATTTCTCACACGTTTCTATAGCACCAGACGGACCGTCAGCCTTCCAGAACTTGCCAGAACTAAGCAAAATAAGGAGGAACCGGTTGTTGAATACATTGAACACTGGAGAAATCTCGTCCTTAATTGCAAGGAACGTATTAGCGAAGCATCCTCTATCGACATGTGTGTGCAAGGCATGCATTGGGGACTCCTTTATAATCTCCAAGCAAATATGCCTCACTCTTTTGAAGAGTTGGCCACTCGTGCTCATGATCTAGAAATTTAAATTACAAGGCATGGAAGTTACTTGCCAAGCAACCCGCGTGACAAAAAGGATTCCAAGAAGGAAGTCAAAAAGGACAGTAAGCCAGGTAAGTTGAAAGAATCTCTGATCATATCTACCGCTCCTGCAAAAATCACTTTTCAGAAATCAAGTTCAAATCCAAATCCAAATTCAAAGCCAAAGCAGGAGTTCAGGCCTAACAAGGCACAAGCACAAAAGAAAGGTCTTCTAAGTTTGAAAGAACTTGAAGAAAAGGAGTATCCATTCTCAGACTCCGAAGTTTCTAGAATTTTAGATCAACTCCTTGAACAACGAATAATCGAACTTCCAACATCGAAGAGGCTAGTCAAGTTGATCATCCTAAGTACTGCAGGTTCCACAGAATAATCAGTCATCCGGTGGAGAGATGTTTTGTGTTGAAAGATCTTATTGTTCGGTTGGACAAAGAAAATAAGATCAAACTCGAAACTGGTGAAAATCCAACAGTTGCTTGTTCGATGATTTCCTTTGGGTCATTCGATCCAATCCCTGTTGCAAATAAAGAGCAATTTGCCCCTATTGCATATGATATGGACAAATTCTCGTCTGGGGTAAAGGAGTTTGGACCTCAACTTCCAAAAGGAGCTATTCCAGTAGAGTTCAAGGTAGACGGAGAAGTCACCATCACATACATATATCCAGAAATGGATAAACCACATGCTCCCAACCGTCCAACATTTTATGAAATCATGACAGATGACTTGGATGTTTGGGATTCTGATTCGGAATCTGAAGATGAAATTGGTGATGGTTGGTCCACATTCATAAGCAAGAAGGAGAAATATCAGACGCCCGACAAATTAGGTAAAATACCATCTTTGATATCTCTTGCAGGACCAACACTGGGGGCATTGAGTATGGAAATCTCCCCTATTGAAGAAACACCTTCAGAAGGAAGTGATATGCCATGGACTCTTGTGAAAAGACGACACCGAAAAGCTCAACAACTACCAAATCTTGATACACGTGATGAACAATCAAAGCTAAGAAGGAGGCCGAGAAACAGTAAGAAGAAGTCCAAAGCTAAGACAAGTTCAGCTCCTAGACCCATAACTTTGGAAGAGTATTTTTCTCAGGATTTCTTTGACAAAGAATGTTTCACTTCTAACGTCATAGGTCTGGATGGAGAAAGTAAATCAAAGAATGTTGCAGGAGAGAGTTCGAAGACGAAGAAAGTAATATCATGTCTCAATAATATATCTTCAAACACAAGTTTGTCTGAGGCTCTAGATCTACCTTTCGATGATAGGATGGCTTTGATCACGGCATTGATTGATCCAGAAGCTTATCAAGGGAAAGTGTTGGAACCAATTACTTCTACAACTTACCAAGACTGTATGGCCACAATCACATTCAATGACGATGACTTACAGCTGGGATCTCGTTTGCATAACAGGCCTCTATATGTTTGTGGTTATATCCGAGAGTGCAAAATACATCGGATAATGATTGATTGTGGTTCAGCTGTGAACATTATGCCAATCAATACTATGAAGAAAATTGGAATAAAGATTGGAGATCTGTCTAAAAGCAACATCATGATTCAGGGATTCAATCAGAAAGGTCAAGGAGCCATTGGCATGATACGCTTGAAGCTACAAATTGCAGACCTAGTTTCCACAGCTCTCTTCCATGTCATTGATGCCAAAACATCTTATGAATTACTTCTTGGACGTGTCTGGCTGCATGAAACAGGAGTGGTACCCTCAACTTGGCATCAATGTTTTAAGTACAGCCGAGATGGAGAAGTCAAATGCGTGGTAGCTGAGACCAAGCCCTTCCTGAAAGAAGAAGCTTACTTCGCAGACGCCAAGTTTTACCTTGAAGATGAAGAATTTCATTCAGCAGGGCTATCTACAGCGGGGTTTGAAATGGAAAGTGTTAATCAAAAAGTTGTAGTTCCACCACATCAACTTATGACAGGTAAATCAAAACTTACTTGTGAAAGGTCTTCCAGAGGTAAACAACCTCAGGAAACTTCAAAAAGTGTTGAGTTATCGAGGAAAGAATTGACTTTTCCGATACCTAACATTACAAAACTAGCTATACCACATCAACTTATGAAAGTTGCAAAGGTTGGTGAAGCTTCAACATCTATTCCAAGTATATCAAGACTCCGTATCTCTGATTCACCTGAACAGAATTTGACACATGCAAAAGGGGTTGATGAAATGAAGAGAACTTTCAAGGGATGTTACAATCCGAGAGCCAATAAACTGCTTGAAAATGCTGGGTTTGGAAGAGGAGAGCCTCGAAAATTAGGTGATCTTGACGCAGTACTTGCAGGTGGACGTGTCCCATCAGGTTTGGATGGATCAATCAAATCACAACCAAAATATGGCTTGAGATATAATCCAAATCAACCGAAACAGATTAAAGTTAAGAAGGTTTCCTCAAACCCAATCATGATTCAAATATGTGAGATTCCTGAAGAAAAATCCGAAGAGTCGAGACCTTCCGTATTTGACCGAATTCAAGGTGAAAACGTCAGAGTTTCGGTATTCGAAAGGCTAAAGGGAGAATCTTCAACAACCACTGAATCAAAAGATAAAGTCTCAGTCTTCCAGAGGTTAAGCAGCAATGACCCTATATCTGCTCAAGTTGATGAAAATGCTCGGACTTTTATAGAATCGTCTCAAAGGCAATCTGCCTTCTCTCGACTTGAAGTTAAGAATTCAGATATGAGTTTAAAGACTTAACGTTCCAGCAGAAGGCGCAAAACTAGAAAGACTTCCAAGCTTCAAAAGAATGACGGAAATGAAGAAAAAGTATCAATAAACCACATTGCTTTTGAAGAAGTTGGTAACCCAGAATCTGATGTTGAAGACTCAAACACATTAGATGAACCTGAACCAGCTCCGCCAACATTTGAAGAAGGGGGGCAAGCTACTGTGGACGATTTGAAACAGTTGAACTTGGGAACAGAAGAGGAGCCGAGGCCAATCTATGTCAGTGCCCTTCTGAGTCCAAAAGAAGAATCTGAGTATTTCAACATGCTACAAGAATACAAGGATGTATTTGCGTGGTCCTACAAAGAAATGCCAGGGTTGGATCCTAAAGTTGCTGTGCATCATCTTGCAGTAAAACATGGAGTTCGTCCTATCAAGCAGCCTCAGAGAAGATTTCGGCCAGAATTGATTCCCCAAATTGAAGTAGAAATCAACAAACTCATTGAAGCTGGGTTCATACGTGAAGTTAAGTATCCGACTTGGATTGCTAACATTGTTCCTGTCAGAAAGAAGAATGAACAGTTACGAGTTTGTGTTGACTTTCGGGACCTAAATCAAGCTTGTCCTAAAGATGATTTTCCACTTCCAATAACAGAGTTAATGGTGGATGCAACAACTGGATACGAGGTTCTTTCTTTCATGGATGGGTCTTCTGGGTACAATCAAATCCGAATGAATCCTAAAGATGAAGAGCTTACAGCATTCCGCACACCTAAGGGGATATACTGTTATAAGGTCATGCCTTTTGGATTGAAAAAATGCCGGGGCAACTTATCAAAGGGCAATGCAAAAGGTTTTTGATGACACGATGCATGGGAAAGTTGAATGTTATGTGGATGACCTTGTTGTCAAGACAAAAAGACGAGACGATCATCTACAAGACTTACAAGATGTTTTCAAAAGACTCCGGCGCTATCAGTTGAAAATGAATCCATTAAAGTGTGCATTTGGGGTCACTTCTGGAAAGTTTCTTGGCTTCATAGTCCGACATCGAGGCATTGAGATAGACCAATCAAAAATTGATGCCATAATTAACATGCGTGAACCCAGCAATTTACATGAACTAAAAAGTCTTCAAGGAAGTTTAGCATATATTCGAAGATTTATTTCTAATCTTGCTGGTCGTTGTCACCCATTCAACAGGTTGGTAAAGAAAGATGTACCATTTGAATGGAATGATGCATGTCGTGATGCTTTTCAAAGTATTAAGAAATATCTATCTCACCCACCAGTACTTACAGCTCCAACTCCTGGAAAGCCATTGACTCTCTATGTTGCAGCGCAAGAATATTCTCTAGGTGCTCTTCTTGCCCAAAACAATGATGAAGGAAAGGAGAATGCGCTCTATTACTGAGTCGGACATTAGTAGGTGCTGAACTGAAGTACTCGCCAATTGAGAAGATGTGTTTGGCATTAATATTTGCAGCTAAGAAATTGAGACATTATATGTTAGCACACACAATCAATCTAGTCTCAAGGGTGGATCCATTGAAGTACATAATGTCAAGGCCTATTCTTTCTGGAAGGATAGGAAAATGGGCACTTCTATTATCGGAGTTCGACATCAACTTTATTCCTCAAAAGGCTGTTAAAGGACAAGCATTAGCAGATTTTCTTGCTGATCATCCAATTCCTGCAGAATGGGAGCTCTCTGAAGACCTTCCGGATGAAGAAGTCTTTTACACTAAAGTTGTACCTTCATGGAGGCTATTCTTTGACGGGGCAGCTCGAAAGTACGGTGCTGGAGTAGGAGTCGTATTTGTCACTCCTCGTGATCAAGTTATGCCATATGCCTTTGCTTTGACAGAAAAGTGTTCCAATAACATGGCAGAATATCAAGCTCTCATTATTGGTTTGGAGACTGCATTGGACATGGGAATTAATCAATTAGAAGTCTTTGGAGATTCTATGTTGATAATCAACCAGCTTCTATCCGAATATGAAGTCAGAAATTTGGATCTAAAGCCATATCATGAGTACGCATCAACACTTTTGAGGCAGTTTGAATCAATACAAATCAAATTTGTTCCAAGAAATGAAAACAAAGAAGCTGATGCATTAGCCAATTTAGCTGCTGTTCTAGCCAGATCGGATGAAGAGTCTATCCACCAAGTGTCAATTGTTCAAAAATGGGTTATTCCACCACTATTGCCAGAGAATCTGCAAGAAAACAACAGTGTTGAAGTTTCCGATGAAGAAAAAGCTGATTGGAGGCAACCAATAATTGATTATCTTCAACATCAAAGGTTACCGGACAATCCCCGTCGTAGGACTGAAGTCCGAAGGCGTGCTTCTCGCTTCATATTCTACAAGAACACACTCTATCGACGTTCATTTGATGGAGTTTTCCTTCGATGCCTAAGTAATGAGGAAAAATCACACGTTCTTGAAGAAGCTCATTCTGGAATATGCGGTGCTCATCAGTCCGGGCCCAAGCTCCATTTTCGGATAAAAAGAATGGGGTACTATTGGCCAACCATGGTTCAAGATTCTATGGACTATGCAAGGAAATGTGAAGCTTGTCAAGTCCATGCAAATTTCATCCACCAGCCTCCGGAACCATTGCACCCGACGATAGCCTCGTGGCCTTTCGATGCTTGGGGCCTTGATGTGATTGGACCTATAACTCCAAAATCTTCAGCTGGACATTTATACATCCTTGCTGGAACTGATTATTTTTCCAAGTGGGCTGAAGCTGTACCGCTGAGGGAAGTAAAGAAAGAAAATGTTGCGGATTTCATTCGTGTTCAAATCATTTACCGGTATGGAGTTCCTTGACACATCATCACTGATAATGGAAAGCCTTTCTGCAATAGTCACATAAATAATTTATGTGCTAAATTTGGGTTCAGACAGTACAATTCCTCCATGTATAATGCAGCAGCCAACGGACTTGCATAGGCATTCAACAAGACCCTGTGCAACCTGTTGAAGAAAGTTGTATCTAAATCAAAAAGGGACTGGCATGAAAGAATTGGAGAAGCCTTGTGGGCTTACCGCACTACTTACCGGACCCCGACACAAGCTACCCCTTATGCTTTGGTGTATGGAGTAGAAGCTGTCCTGCCTTTAAAATGCCAAATTCCATCATTGCGGATTGCTATTCAAGAAGGGTTGACAACAGAAGAAAATGCCCGTCTTCGACTCGAGGAGCTAGAAGCTTTGGATGAGAAGAGATTAGAGTCACAAATGCACTTGGAATGTTATCAAGCTCGTATGGCAAAGTCCTTCAACAAAAGGGTGCGACCGAGATCATTCCAAGTAGGAGATATGGTACTTTCAGTGCGCAGACCAATCATAATCACAAGAAAAACTGGGGGCAAGTTCCAACCTAAATGGGATGGTCCATTTCTTATTACTCACGTGTTCACAAATGGAGCATACAAGATCGTTGACAAAGATGGACTACAAATTGGGCCTATCAACGAAAAATTCCTAAAGCGTTTTTACGCTTAAAGTTCTTTAAATTTTGTTGTACCTAAATGTACTACTCCTGGCCCGCAAGAGGATAAACTGTGAACGGCTCTATAAATAAAAAAAAATGTTGTTGTACTGAACTACGTTTTGACTTGATCTCTTTTGGGTACGTAGGCAGCTTGAATGGAAATTATAAATTCAAGTTCAGTCAAAATCAATAAATTCTTTCTATTTTTCTTGTATTAATCTTTCTTTGAAAAAAAAAAATGTACAAGAGAGATGCTAAAGAAAAAAAAAATCCAATAAATAATGATGTTGATGAATCAAAGTTCATTCAACATAGCAAAAAAAAAGAAGAAGAAGAAGTCTTCATTCTATCTTAATTAATCACTGTCAATCAACTGCAAGAAGTTGTCTTCAAGAGTCTTTCTTTCTTGGTCAATGGATCCTGCAATTGTGGCATCTTTAACTTGCGCTTGCTCCAATGAGGTCTTCTTCGTCTCAAGTGAACTGGTATTCTCCTGGCAAGTTTGGAGTTCATCACGAAGTCTATCCAGCTCTGAATTCAAATCACTAATTCGAGCTTCCAAAGAAGAACATGTGGAATTCCCTGCTGGTATCTGGATATCGAGAGATTTCAACTGCTTAGCCTTTTCTTCTGCAGTCAAACACTCCAAGTACTGCTGTCTTTTAGCAAGATAAACGTCAACTCCTCCAAGAAATGCATCAATATGTCTCATCAAAGGCATTGGATCTGCATGGAATTGATTGATGATCACATCCCGAAGAGTTGATTTGCTTTCATTCCACCAAGTCCGAATGTTGGAAAAACCATGCTTCAAAGCTTCCTTAAACAATGTCCGCAGGAAATTAATCTTGGCTTCTTGTAGAGCATTCTTCAAGAAAGAAGATTCTTCGGTAAATCTGTGCAGAGGACCAGAGATGGAAGAACATATTGGTGTCGTCTCACAATTATTTATCTTCTGACCTGGAGCTGGTAATGCTAATAAAGGAGAGGTATTCGAAGTATCCTGTCCAATCTCTGAACTGCTAACTCGCAAAGGCTTAGAATTCACCTCATCATTAAGATTATCTTGATTAGGTGATATGACACCGTTATTAATACTGCTTGGGTACTTGCAAGGAGGCTCATGTCTATCATTGCCATCAATTTCATCAAGTGCACCAATCATCTCATGGTTCTCATTACGATAATCTGCTGAATAAAACATCCCTTCAGGAACTTGTGGAAATCCTACAACAAATAGAAAGTTGAAGAAATTAAATATCAATCTATTAGGGCATTGAATGGGCTAAAAAAAAAAAATGAAGATGTATACCTGCGTTTCGTGTTTGAGGCGACATATCCAAATTTTCATCACCATAGGATACATCTGGGATGCTCAAGTCATGTCTAAATGTTTCAGAACAAGCTTCCTTAGGATTCTCCACAACCTGAGAATTTTTAGGTCGTGTTGTCCGCTTCCGACGCAATATTTGAGAAAGGGGAATCTGAAGTTCGAATTCAAAATGGAAAATGAGATGCAAATTATCATTCAAAAAAAAAAAATTTTTTTTGAATGATAAATAAATCTTACCTGATCTCTAGGACTACTGCTTTCCAAAGGAAGTGTAGCATCAAGTGTTTGAGGTGTTCGGTCCATAGAGTTGCTGCTTTCTGAAATTGTAATGGGTTCGTGTATCTTCTCTACATGTTCTGAAGTGGAAGTGTGATCCATGCGAGAGTGTATTATTTTAATTTTCTTAATACCTCTTTCATTTGGAACATCCAGAGGTCTCTTCCGAAGAGTCGCTTGAGAATCTACAAAAGAGGAGTCCAATTCACAGGCATTATGACTTCCTGGTTGTTCAGGGACAGATGGAGATTTACCAAGTACAAAGTTATTATCTTCACTGGACAATAAATCTTGCACTTTAATCTTTTTCAGACCAGGATATACTTTATCTTCCCACCAAGCTTCGTATGATGGATCAACTTGAAGTTGTATATCATCAATGCGCCCCGGAAGATGAAATGTGCATCTACTTCCTACCTGCGTCAAAGATAACCAAGCATGGTAGAGGGTCAATGCATTGGCTGTAAGCATCATTGGTTTTGGTGAGCCTGGAATCGTTTGCCTAAAGCCTTGTTGTCTTGCAAATCTGTGAGGGTTGTAAGCTTCAAGAATAAACAGGTTATTACCACGACGGTAAGAAAGAAACCCTGGTCGGATACTCATCATGAACTCTGAAGTTTCTATGGATCTTTCATTGTTATCTGTGCGTATACCACCATGGGGTAAATAAATCGGATTCCACAAAAAATCATTAGAGTCCATTTTTCCACGAAGGAGTTCTCGACAATCAAATGCATCAACCTCCCTATGTTGGAAATCATTTAAAGTCCCAGCATATCTTCGGATAATAGGACGACCAATGCTCTTGTCAACGTTAGCATAGATGCCCCGAACAAAATAAGTTGCAGCCCAAGCATACAAAAAATGCCCGGGAAATGTATATTTGACTGATCCAATGTCATGGCCAGTCACGCAATTTGTTGTCTCACTAAGTCCTCTGTAAATGCAAGCCAAGATGGGAGGTACCAAGCTGTAAGTTGATTTTGTAGCCATTCTGGAAGCTACTTTAAAAGTTCCCACCCTGAGACAATCATCTCTAGAAGGAAAAATAAAACGGCAGAGCCAAAGGGAAAGGTAAGCTTCTATGTCCAACTCTTCTTGTTCTTCAACGGATAAAGAAGTATTCCAGTAGTCTGTGTCCCTGTGCAGAATATCGTGTAATGTTTCTGTGCAAACAGGTCTCTGTAAATTTTCTTTGGCTACTTACTGATCCCCTGAAGATGGATTTGCTTCCATAGCCTGCTTAAACGCCTTGCTTTTCCTTGGATTCGGAACACAATCATCAGTTTTGAACCAGAAATCAATCCAGTCGTTGTGGCGGACCCGCTCACTCTTCTTTTTGTCAACGATAAGTGAAAAGGCCTTAAATAAATATAAGCAAGATCTAGGGAGGGAGTTTGTTAGTTCCAAAAGACTTGGTACTACCTCCTCGTAATAATCACCCCTGATGGAAAGTCCAGTAATCTCTTGTATATCCCAAAGTGAAATACTGATCTCTCCATTGGCAGTTACAAAAGTGTTGGTCTCCGGGCACCAAACTTCGCAAAGAGCTCGATAAATAGAGTCGGGTCGAGAGTAGTCCTTAGTGGCAGAGTAAACGGCATGAGCTAGTTCAGGAAGATTTTTCTTGATGAGAAGCTTATGAATCCAAAGGGACCATTCCCAAAACTTTGACAAGAAAGAAATCTCTCCACGATAATGGACTGTACTTCCCCATCTGATCTCCCTTCGATCAATTCTCTCTGAAATGATTGCTTTTGGGATGAACGTTGTGTCTGAAGTATGATGCGGAGGAGGACACAAACAAGGATGTCTAGTACGAGTTGAATTCCTCTGGCTGACACTGAGAATACGCATGTCCATACCCTGCAAAAGAACTGCATGGACGAAAGGGTACGTCATTGGCTTATGGATGGTAAGTTTAAAATCTCCTATCAAGTTGCATGGAAGCTTCAAAGTAGCCTTGGGGAAGCAAATGATTTGACTTTTCCGTGCAGGATCATAAAATTCCTTAACTTCAGGTAATTTCAAATTTTTCTTGTCTTTGGAATTTTGTTTTACCATCCCTGAAAAAAAAAATCAAAGTTTCAATCCTGAAAATTTTATTATGCCGGGGGGTATCCAAATAGATACATTCAGCATATTTTCCAGGTCTTCAAAATTTTCCACCCTGAAAATTTTATTATGCCGGGGAGTATCTAAATAGATACATTCCGCATATTTTTCAGGTCTTCCAAGTTTCAATCCTGAAAATTTTATTATGCCAGGGGGTATCCAAATGGATACATTCCGCATATTTTTTTCAGGTCTTCAAAATTTTCCACCCTGAAAATTTTATTATGCCGGGGAGTATCTAAATAGATACATTCCGCATATTTTTCAGGTCTTCCAAGTTTCAATCCTGAAAATTTTATTATGCCGGGGAGTATCCAAAAGGATACATTCCGCATATTTTTCAGGTCTTCAAAAATCTTCAACCTGTAAAAGTAAATCTAGCGGGGGTATCTAAAAAGATACATTCCGAAAATTTACCAAATTTTCAAAATACTTTTGATCAAAACACAGTTCAACCTTCAAATTGCTCGTCCACTTTTGAAGAATCCTGTCAAACAAAAAAAAAATTAATGAGTTTAACTTGAGGAAAAAAAAAATTGGTTTCGTGAGAAAACAATTAAATTGGTTTCTCACACAGAAACCAATTTATTGGTTTCTGTGTGAGAAACCAATTGGTTTCACGTGAAACCAATTTAATTGGTTTCACGTGAAACCAATTAATTGGTTTCGACCGAAACCAGTTAATTAAAAAATAATAATAATAATAATAAAAATAACATTTTCTTGGTGAAATTTCAAAGTTCCAATCTTTTTCCTCGTTGTCCCTTCCAAAAATTCAACTTGTTGAAAATTAATAATATTTTCCCACTTTTCTTTCTTTGTTCTTTAAGTTTTCTTGGAATGAAGTAGTAATTTCAATGTTGAATGGGACACTAAACTATTTGTATTTAATAAAGTATGTAGTTCATGTTGATATAAAATTCTTTGATTAGAAGGATAAGTTCTAATGGAATCCAAGATTAATCAAACTCTAAATAAATTCAAAATTTTGAACCTCAAAAACACTGTTCACGTTTAAAAAAAAAAAAAAAAAAAATTCAAGTTTCAATCAAATTCTCAACTAAACCAAAATTCAAACTTCAAAATTCAAGATTTATCTATTTATTTATTTTCATAATAAATAAATAAATAAATCTTGAGGGGGCGTTTGTAGACGTTAAAATATATATATATATATATATATATTAATTGGATTGGATCAATTTAATTTTGTTTTAACCCAATTAAGTCTATTAAATAAAGTCCACTAAAGTCCACCTAAAATAAGTCCATGGATGAGGTCCATCCTACTTTTCAAAGCCCAAACCATTTTATTTATTTATTTATTTAAATAAATGGGGTGGTTACAAAATTTTCTCTATAAATAGGACCATTGGTCCATAAGAAAAGGAGAAGAAAAAAGAAGGAGAAAAAGAAAAGCAAATTACAGGTGGAGAATACAAAAATTCTCTCAAACTTCAAGCCAAGTCCAAAATTCAAGAAGATCAAAGTCTTCTTCAAATCAAGCAAGTTCAAATCAATTTCAAGAAGATCAAAGCCTTCTTCAAATCAAAGCAAGTCAATCCGAAGTGCAAATCCAAAGTTCAAATCCAAGTCTCAAGTTCCAAGTGACAAGCAAGTAATCTCTCAACAAATCAAATTTTCCAGCAAATTCAGTCAAGCCACGTGGCCCCTTGTCTTCAAACACGCATATCGTTAATCAGAGGATTTTGCAATTTTTGCATTTACAAGAGCTGTCCACTTGTATTTTCTCAAATTCAATTTGTAACAATTTCAGTATTTTTAATAATACTTCGAAATTCGTCGTACATGGGGGTACTGCGTGCATTGGTTTGTTTCTAGTTTTAGGTAGAGAGAAGTTGTAAGAATGATAAAAAAAAAAAATGTATAAGTGAGTTTCTTTCATTATCAATAAAAAGTGTTTTTCTCCCGTGTTAGTCAGTGGTCGGCTGAGTCACGTTAAATTCTTGTTCTTTTTCTCTTTGTCTATTATTTTGGTTTATGTTGTTCCCCTGCGTGATATGTTTGGGAAATTGATTATTGTCCCAACAATTAATGTTGGGTGATTTTGTGTAGAGTGACGCCAAAAAACAAAAATATATATATGAAAAATCTGCGTCGACAAATGGACAGAATAACTGTAAGGAAATAAGAAAAAAAAAAGAGATGAAATATGCAAATTCAAGGTAAGTGTTGAATTCTTTGTACTTAAAATAAAAATCAAACTTTATGAAACAAGAATTTGATTGAAGAGAAGAAGAGATAATGATATTTATGTTTATATATCAATGGTATGAGGAATAAGACATCCCAATGGTCCTATTTATTGATGATGAAGAGTTGAGAACAAAGTGGTATGGAACCAAATCATGCAACACTTCGAAAAGGACGCAATTGTTTGCTCTACCATGCATTATCATGGTTATAAGTCATGCGATAGCATGTCTTTTAGTGAAACCGAATAATGTCAAAAAATGTTTCACGTGTGATTGCATGAGTTTTAGACCATGCGATCACATGGTAAAAAAAATTGACCCATTTTTTCCCTTCTTCGTAATTTCTCATTCATCTGATATTGATTCGAGATGTCAAATATGCCCTTCAACACATTCACAAATATCTGGATTTTCATTTCGGGCTCCCCGAAGTGGCGAAGTGGCAAACTATTTTTCCTAAACGAATTGTGTCGAGTCTGAATATTTGGCCGAAGTTGACACGAATTCACTTTAGTTGGTTTTCAACACTTAACTAATTTCTCGAATTTTTAAACCAATTTCCAAGAATTAACTAGTCTTGATGAAGTATCAATAGGATGAAATAATACTTTTAGCCTCGTTTGTTAAACTAAAAATTATGTGGTTGAAAAATGGGAATCTTATTGACAGAATGTAGTGTGATTAAAATTAATTGATTTGAGGATTGAGTAATTATATTTGCACATCAGTTTCTTATAACTACACCACATTTAAATTGCATTATTGGTCTCTGATCTTTATAGATTATTACAGTTATATTCTTTACTCTTTTCATTAAGTTTCTATCAATAAATTTTCAATAATTATCAAATCTTGTCCTTCTTGATGGTTTATGTCCAATTTTTTTTATTATTATCGTACTTTAAAACAATAAACAAGTATTCAATTAAAACTTTGATTTTTTTACTTATTAAGTGTACAAGCGGTAAATAATTTTTTTTAATCCCTCTTAATAAATCTTTTGATAAGAATACAATGAAAAAAAGTTGAAAGACATAATTATAATATTGATTAAAGATTATAAATATTTTTTGCAATTAAATGTAGTGCACGTATGCCCCTGTTCGGCGACTGTTAAGGGAAAAAAACAATTTTTTTTTTTTGTTTTTTAGGTAGATGGATGGTTAAAAATTGGATAGAGAAAATGTGTAGGGTTGAAGATTGATTTGGAGAATTTTGTAGTTTAAAAATTGGTTTAAAAACCATAAAAAATAAAAAAAAAACTGTGGTATTCGAACAGAGGCGTCACAATATATATATATACTAGTAGACTAACACGTGATGATTTGCGTGACATTGTAATTGAAAAAAATGTTACATGAACATAAACAATTAATGTTAAATGTACGTAATTTTACCTAGTCATGAAATTTTATTTATAGGACCATTTGAGACTTTATATTCAGAAAAATATGGAGATTTTAAAGGAGATGGGAAAATGTTATTTTAATATAGAACCGACTATTAATGTTACTTAATTAGATTGATAGAAACACTAATATTCATTACCAAAATCTTCGGAAACCGTACATTGGATTCTTGCATCGGTGTTAATTCCATTCCACAAGATGCCACCTCCTATACACTTTAAACTACCATACATAATCATAGGCCAATCTAATAGACTGGTGTTAGTTTAGAAGATAACTAGTGAATTAAGTTCCAAGACAGAGAAAAATAACTCGACAAAGAAGTTAGAACGTAAACAAAAACTCTTGGAATCTCCACCTTAAGGTAGACACCATGTTTCCAAAAGCAGACAATGCACACTTCACTTCCTTTGCGCTGTTTCCTGGTAACGTAACACAACAAACAATAATAAATACGTAGTTATGACCACTAATAAAAAAGTTCAACGAATTGTAAGTTTACTTACCATATCACAAAAAATAATAATAATAATAATGAAAATGAAAAGGATGGCAATGCTAGAATGTGGTCAAATGAGCATCAAAAGATGAAAGAGAATGATTTACTTCAGCACAAAATGCATGAATCCATAGACCATGAAATGATTTTCTAAAAGCACCTACAGTCCTACCACATAAACCACATTCTGCAACAAAATAAGGCTTCTCCCAGGAATTAGTAGCTGGGTGTCCAGAGCTTTTAGAAGAAAACAAGTATTCACACAATTCACAATGCCATGGTCTCGTTGGGCTTTTAAGCTAGGTTCCAATATATTTTCTCCAGCTCGCATCAATGACACGGGTATAAATCGCCCTTTCACATGGATCAGCTTCAACCGTTCAACCAGGAACAAAGCTATGATTCGGGACAAATTATCATAAAGAAGGAGGGTATGATGTGATCCGGACCCTCGACAATCGGAGTCATAGCAGGCTTGATAGGAAAATTTAAATATTCAAGCCAAAACAAGAATTCAGCAGGTTCGACGAGCTTTGAAGATCAAACCGTGTCGAAAAGAACCAAAAATTAAATCACGGCCATGGATGGAATTGGTCACGACCGTAACTTTGAAGCTCACGGCCGTAACCTGCGCTCTGTATATTTCATAAACCGGATAAAAGGGACTTACGGCCGTAACGAAAATATTCACGGCCGTAACATATTTCAATTACACAATTACGGCCGTAATGAAGACCCTCACGGCCGTAAGACTGCTTCTGGACGTGCGCCGCTGTGGAGTTTAAGATTTCGTAATATTTTATTTCCTTATCAGTTTTTAGCTATTTTAGGTTAGTTAGAATTCTATTTTGAGTAAATTAGCGATTAGGGTTTTATTTTGCTTATTTATACGCCTTTTTGATTCATTGTAAATTAAGACTTTGATGATTAAATAAAACAGAGATTGAATGTTTTTCAATTGTTTAATGTGTGGATTCACATTACAAACCCAAACTTATCAAGATTGATTATCTTGTGGCGTTCATCCCGAATTTATCAAATATTCGCGAGAATATTTGTGGCGTTCAAATCAGAGACTTATCAAGGAGATTGGGCAAATCCTTGTGGTGTTTTGAAAGTCGTGGTTCTTTATTCGGCATCATCGAGCCATCGCCTCGTGAATATCGGGTCATGATTCATCCGTCCAACCACAACCTGAGTTCGGAACTTTCCGGCGTTTCTTCCGCGTTTCGAATCTCATCAACAACTCATCACAAAAGTGGAATCAAAGAAGAGGCTAAACGTAAAAGGACAATATTTCCAGCAGTTAAAGTGTTGACCCTAATTTGTGTTTTCTTCTTGCTTCAAAAGCAAGAACCTGCAACGCTAAAAAAATTAGCACCTTCGAACTAAATTGAGAGAAAATGTGGGGAAAACTACAATGATCATTGATAAAACTTGCCTTTGTGTCACTCTCGAGCGTTGCTTTTGCTGAACTCATGCCACCCCCACATCTGTTTATTATTACAGTCAATAACTTTTTGAGAGAAATAGTAATTCAACACAGAAAGGTAGGAAGAAATGCTACAAAACTCAAATGGCCCGGAATAATCCTCTCATAAGAAATATACATGAGAAATTGAAGAACCACTTGCAAAAACAGCCCAACTTTAAATCCAACAAGCACGTTTTACATAATCAGGGAATGTTGGCCAACATTAAAAGTTAATTCAATAACTTTTTTCTGCCATTCGTGCTTGTTTGTTGAAGAAGTTACTTTTTTAAAAATTTTCAGACTTAGTACAAAATATTTCGATATTATTATAAATGTAAGTTTACATCTTTTAAGCTTAGCCAAACATGCTTTCTAATAATGTTTATCTGGACATGGAATATTGAGAAAGATGAAAAGGAAGCACAAATAATATAAGTAACAAGATATACCTGGATTCATAATTGGAAGGAAATGTTTTAGTAAGGAAACATAAGAATAACTTGTTGCAGATATTGCTGCAAGATATCCCTTCCATGATGTCTCCAATAGAGGTTTAGTTACACACATGATGTCAAAATATAAATGCAAATAAGCAAATAGGTTTACAAGAGAGTACAAACAGGAAATAAAAAAAAGCCAAAATGGGAAATAGGACACAACCAGAAAATTTTACTCCCAAACAAAAGCACCACTGAGTTTGCCCAACATCTAACTGAATGTACCTTCTCAAGCTCCTAAATGCATTTATATCATCATTTTCCTAAAAAACCAGTTCAAGTCTATCAAGTTGCACCACAATTGGCTCTAGTTGAACATTACTCACTGAAGGAAGCTTTAAAATCAAATAACACACACACACAAAAATTTAAAACCAGGACATTTACATCACCAAAATCATAAATCTATTCAACTAACATAATTACAAGAGACATAATTATATGTCTTTTCAGAAGGTGCTACAAACGAACCAGCCATGGTCTAATAAATGTTTTCCATATATTTCTCTTTATTTGCCAATTAAAAAATTCATGATAAATTATAAATATTTCCAAAACTCGTATTAACCTCTGGAAGTCACCACTCAATGCAACTTAATGTATAATATAAGAAAGTTACAACTTAGAGGTAAAAAACGATGCAAAACAGATGGTTCTATTTTAAAAAGTGGCATAAAAAGAATATGTATTCCTTGAATTATAGTTCAATTAACAAATCTTAAAAACCAAGAAAAACAATAATAACCTCAGAACTTAAAATTTATTTTTCCTCCAGTCTTTATATTTTTCTTATCAATACCAATCAAGAACCTGAAATTTGCCGCAAATCAGAGAAAGAAAGAAAGGGGGGCAGGAAGAGATAGAATAACAACATTAGCAAACAAATGTTTCTTAGATTCAGTTTACACGGCTTAGCAAAAAGTCATAGAAAAAAATTAATGAATCTTTAGATAGTGATGCTTTTAAGTGCTAATAATAACAAATAATCAGTCTACATACATTTTTCTTTTAAAAAAAATGTGCAAACTACTGATTGGTCTCTTTTATCCGATTAGTACCACTCATTTTTTTCACACCCTCTAAGATTACATTAAATAAACACATGAAATTACTCTACAACAATCCTCATAGATAAAAATTAACGCAGAGAACATCCATAAAAACCATCCAACAAAAACACAACCAATACAATTCAACTATTAAATCAAAGTCACCGTTAGAAGCAATATTAGAAGTACATTGATATAATTCTATTCCTCTTGCAGAGGAAAGCATTTGACAGAAGGGAGTCAAATTGACAAATATGCAAACACTTACCTAAAAACTTATATTCCTTCTCAGCAGAGTTAATAAAAAGGGGTTCCAACATGAAAACTGCTATATAAGAGAACTATCAGAACAGAAGCAGTGTAGGAATTATTTCATTAAAGGCATAAAGATAAAGCACACCTGCAACATATTCATCAAATAAGACAGTTTCCTCTCCAATTGCAACAATTGCCTTTGAATAGCCAACCAGTTTCCTTTCTCTGCAAGCAAGCTTGATGACTCCCT
This sequence comes from Ligustrum vulgare, assembly GCA_963555705.1. Lineage (NCBI taxonomy): Eukaryota > Viridiplantae > Streptophyta > Magnoliopsida > Lamiales > Oleaceae > Ligustrum > Ligustrum vulgare. Next base: position 69,882,782 of record OY743169.1, on the reverse strand, counting down.
CTGTGATCATATCCTGTAATGCAGAAAAGTAATAAAAACTTTGTTATATATTAAAAACTGAAGACCCTCTTTTCCTTCATTTGCAATCGATTATGAAAATGAAACTTAAAATTGGGTAAATGGAGCCTTTATCAAAACCCCTTGAGAATTAAATCAGTTAGCCAGACTAAGAATCACTCAAATACCACTACGAACTATAGCTAAACAAATTAAAAATCAATTCAAATAACTCATACGGAGTCTTTATTTTGAAAATTTTCTCAGATTCCACAATCATACTGCTAACCATCTGTCGGGAGTATGCAGTATCTGCCGTTATGAACGTCGTTGCTGCCGCTAGCTAAGTCACATGACTTCCACTTAGTCCTCCTCATCGTCGGCTCGTCATCGGAGATTCATTTCCTGAACCTCTCGCTGCAGTGGGTGTCTACACAGCGACATTGATAAGTGAGCTAATCTTCAAGACTTGGGCTTGGGTTTCTTCGAGTTTAGATTTAGAGAGAGAGAGGGGGAGGGGGAGAGATAATAAGGAATGAAGAGAAGAGTCTAGAAGAGGAGAGAAGAAAACCGTAGATACTGAGATATCGTTGTTTGCAAGAAAAAGCGTGATTTCTTAAAGCTGAAAGTGTCATTTTTGGTCATTTGAATAGTATCTTTGAAAGTAAAATTTATATACAAGAGTGAAGTGATATATATATATATATATATATATATATATATATATATATATATATATATATATATATATATATATATTTTATAATAACCTCTTGTACGACGGTTGCAAAAGGGCATGTTGAAAAAAATTGGCCAATATAAAATTGAGCTCCATTACCCCAACCCTAGAACAAATCGTATGCTGAATCAACGAAAATTCGGAAGCTCAATCGTCGCGATTCTCTATATATAAAGTCTCAACTATCTACTTCGACAGAGCTTTGACCCAAGAATAATTCGATTTTCGGACTACCGGTGGACTGGTTTTTTTTTTTTTTTTTTTGTGAAGTCGATTTTTCAGGCAGCTCTTGAAATTTGTTGAAAAAGAGGAGGAAAAATTTGGCGAATGAGTTGATGAAGATGATTTCTGACATGGGTTTTGAGCCACTCGATCAGTCTTCTGGTAAGGAATCTACCCAGCTCTGAATTTAATTTTTTTTTTTTTTTATCGTTGAAATAACAATATGGTCTACCTTTCTATTAAATAGTTACGTTGAAAGAACTATAGGGTCCACTCTGTTCTTTTCAAAATCTGAGACAAAGGTTTTTTCCCCAATAATATAAACCATCAGTGAGGTCATACTTCTACTAGGGATTCTCAGGGTGCTTAATGGAGTGATTTTTGTTTATACATGTTACAGTTTGGAATACAACACCGTCTAATAATTGGGATTGATATTTATATGACAATGATGAAAATATTTCAAGATTAATGGAAGTTCTTGTGCGCATTATGATTAAATTTTAGATTAACGAAATATTATGTCTTTTTTTGCTCTAATTTGAGCTACTTCATCCGTTATATTCAAACTAAACTGCTTTCTTTCCCTAGCTTAATCCATTGTTTTTCACATTTTGTAATTTTTTTTTTCTTTCTAGTTGCCCGGGAAACTGAAAATCAATCAAAGGAGATTGAGAAGGTACCATGTTCAGATGTTGAGGCTGCTGATAATGATCATAATTGTAATACTGCTAGTTTTCTGTCTCTGTTGGACACCAAGGATTGTGTAAACAAAAATATGTCGAAATTTGATGATGATTGGCTTGTTAACACGAGAAGTCAAGAACAGACTGCTGATACTGGACTCGATAAACTTAAACCTGGAAGTGTCTTTTCCAGTGTGAAATGCAGTTCTAGCCCTGAAGCGACTACATATGGGAAGGACCATGAAAATTGTGACTTTCTGAAGTCTTCATGCAATGTATTGTAATCTTGACATTGAAACCTTTTTAAGGAAGTGCTTCGTAAGGCTTGCTTATCTCTTTTGGAATGCATGCAGGACGAGACAATTAGTATGATGTCAGATATTGACGGAAGCTCGATCAAAAGATCTCCTTCTTCTGCCATTGCAGATGAAGATGGTTTGTTTTTCTGATATTCTATTCTTTGTTGCTCATATTTATTTATTTTTCTTGGTTTGGGGAACTGTGACTGGGAGTTCAGGTATGCACAATGTTCTTACGAAGAGAATTGCATTGTTTCAGCTTCTTCTGATGAACCATCATCTGCTAACTTCTTCAGTGGCTGTAATATGGTAAGCGATTTTGCTATTTTAACTTATTCCCGTAAGATATTCATCTCTAAAGAAGTAACAATAACTCGTTTTCCTTTCCTTTCCTTTTCTTTCTTTATTTGGAATATAATCAAAATGCTTTGGATGGTTATACAGACTAGTGACAATAGATGTACCACTCAAAATGAGGCGAACGCACATCCAAAAATGACCACTCAATTTTGAAATCCTTGTGATTGTCGGTCCTTAAAACTCTATTTTTTGATTTTCCTTTTATGTGTTCGTTCCATTTTAAAAATCATGTATAGTTTAGATAAAATTGAGTTTTTAATATACTACTCAAAAAACTTGCAAAAAAAATCTGCAACTTCGTCTTCGAAATTATATAACGACTGAGGAATCACAATTTAACAAATACTGAGTGCCCCTATTTTGCCCTGTGTGCATTTTTTTTGTTTTTCTTCGTTTGTTCAACTTTGTGGCCTCAAATGGAGTCGTAATAGCAAGATCTTGAGATTAATAATTTAATATAAGTTATCACATAATACTTTACCGCATTGTTTTCGAATTGCAAAACCGTTAACTGTAGTAAAAGTTATAACCGTTTAAAATGGCCCCTTAGCAACATATTTTTCATTTTTATTACCAATCAACTTATTTTGATTTTAAAAAAAACTTAAGTTTTTAATGTACCACTTCAAAAAATTCATAAAAAACTACAAACTTACCTTTTCAAAGCCACTTTTCAAATCCGTCGTTTTCTTTGTTTGGTCAATTTTGAGGGCTCAAATGAAGTCGTGATAGAAAGATGAATGTGAAATTCTCACACATTACTTTGCCACATTATTTTTGAATTACAACATCGTCAACCGTAGTAAAAATTACAATCGTTTTGAAATGGTTTCTTAATGAATGTATTTTTCATTTTTTTTCCACGAGTCAATTTTTGTCTTATTTTCAACATATGCATAGTTTAAAAAGGTGGAACTAGGTACCGATGCAGTTTTTCTTTGCGAGGCGAGGCGTGGCGAGGCGTAAGCCTCAAGGCGCTTTGAGGTGTAAACCTCGCTACAAATCGAAAATTTAGTAAAAAAATTATAAGATAATATAAAAGCATCTTATTTCAAAAAAAATTATAAGATGACATAAAAACAACCTAAAATAGAAGTATAAAACAAAGCATAAACATCAAGCATGCATTACGTGATTAGATTGCTGATTGCATGATTTCAAATTCATTGTTTAGACTAAGAGAGGGGGAGAGAGAACATGATGGGTAGACTGCAGGTGAGGTGCATGTATAATAGAGTTTATAGATAGGTGACCATATTAATTTTTAAATTTTGATAACTAATCAGTGCATAAATAATGTCTATAAAGAGTTTTTAATGATGATAATGAAAGGAAGTGGTTATGTATATTTATAGACTAGGCACTATGATGGGATAATAACAGGAGCAAGAACGTGGGAAGTGGGGGTAGAGAAATATATAAGGTTTTTTAGTTTTTTTTAATGGGCACAAGTCTAAAATATTTTTTTTGTATTGATGGTCGAAATTGGGTCTAAAATATTTTTTTGGTTTCAATTTTTGATAAACTAAGAGATCAAATTGGGTCTAATGTATTTTTTGTAATGATGGGCCACAGCCCAAAGCTTTTAAAGAAAAAATTCATTTAGAACGCCTCGAGGCGTGTGAGGCGTGAGGCATACGCCTCAACGACTAAGGCGTACTTTCCACCCAAAATAGCACTAAATCAGTTCCTCGAGGCGTAGGTTGTGCGCCTCATAGTGAGGTGGGCCTCAAGGCGCGCCTCCGCCTCGCCTTTTTAAACCATAGAGAAAACTAAGTGAAAAGCTCATAAAAAACTAAAAACTTGTATTTCCAAAATCATATAAGACTGTTAAAATAAGGTAATTACGCATAAAAAAATAACCGCTCACTTTTTTATATCTTTGTGGTTACCGGTTCTTAAAAATCTATTTTTCGATTTTCTTTTTACTCCCATTTCAAAAGTATACATACTTCAAATGAAACTGAATTTTTAATATGCTATTTAATGAGCTCACAAAATCTCCAAATTTATCTTCGAAATTATTTGACAGTTGAAGAATCATAATTTGACAAAATGTTCCTTTTTTTGTTCATGTGTGATAATACTATTAAATACATAATTATAGACACTACTAGTATATCGCACGAGTTGAACTAGTATATATATTGTGATAGTGAATTTTTGGAGAATGCATGGTTAAAAAGTATATATATATATATATATATATATATTTGGTTACGTGCAAATAATTTTTTATAAGAACGTGCAATTGTAAATGAGTTTTGAAACAATGGGAATCAAATGGGGGCTAAACGAGTTGTAGTTCTAGAACTGCAATTCTCAAGTGATTAGGAATTCTAAAACTAGGAAAAAGCAGTAAATGAAAATCCTAATATATATATATATATATATATATATATATATATATATATATAAAAACTAAAAACTACTTAACAATTAAAACCTGTCTCTCCTGCGATCTGGGGGTAATTGCTTGTAAGCATCCTGATTTCTAATTGGTTCTCACTTTATTGATTGATATGAAATAGCTTAAGTTATGGGGTTTCCGTTTGTACCAATCCAAATTTTATTTGCCTAATAATAAAATGCTTGGAATCAAGAAATGGTCGAACCATGAAAATATTTCTTCTTTGGAAGTTGCTGCTTCTTTGCACTATTGTTTTATGGTGATGCTGTAAAAGCATCACAACATTGAGATATCATTCATTCAAAGGTTCACAACATTGAGATATCATTCATTCAAAGGTCCATGACTTTGCTAGATTTAAAAGTGCTCAGTGTTTAACTGAACTGCTGAAATACCGATAAAAATATGCCTTGCACACAGTGCTTGCTATTTAACTGTGTTCTTTGCTTATCAATTGGAAGGACAATGACAGAATGGAAATTGTTATCCATGCCGATTATATCAATTATCGTGGTGTACATTATGTGGATTCCATGGTGACATTTTCAAGAAATTCTGTAATAGTTAAAAGCAAAACTATCAATGGGAACCCAGGGACTTTTCATATTCAGTTGGAAATTGAGGATATCATCAAAATAGAGTCTCAGTGGTCTGCCCGCGTAAGTTACTGTTTGCTACTATTCTGCATGTATGTTTTCTAGTGTTTTTTTTATATATAAATGAGACTAAAATTAATGGTATGATTTCTGACGTTTATTTAGTACGAGTTGGGCTTCATAAGTGTCCACTTCATCTCAAACAGCACAGTAGGAGACGAGACTGTTGACAATACTTCAGGTTAGTTAAGTCCATGCAGACATAACATCAATTTCTTGTTGCTATATGCATAAGACTATCACATATCTTTCTTTATTGTTCCTATCTTTATATGTTTTTGCGCTATTTGTAGTTTTTGGATGCCTTATTTGGGTAAAAATTGAAGATTTCTAGGACAGACAAGGATTTCTGTAACTGTCTGTATCAGTTCCAACCTTTGTCATCTTTTCACATACTAGCCATCAGAAATACCCCCTCTATTTATCTATCCGCAGTTGTGGTTTTGCATTATATGGAGTACTAATTAATAATTACTGAAAAGTTTGTGCAGTGCATCTTGGTGTATTTCATCTCCATCAAAAGACCTTCCTAATATTGTGAATTCAATCTTAAGATTTAACTATGATGTATTGATGAAATTTCTATTAGCAGCATTACTGTGGTTACTTTCTAAGATCTAAACCTACTCATACATTTTAGCTATATTTATTAGGAATGGGCATATTCGGGTGTTGGAGTAGTTGAATATAAAGTGTTCTATATGTATCAAAATGATAGTCCAAGTAGTTAAGGGACTAAAGTATGTATAGAAAATAGTTGATCCTTTCATATATATTCCAAATATAGTATAACGAAAAGTTAAGTTTTCTCCTAACATCTACAGGAGTGTAAATTTGAATAGAAAAAGAAAAATAAAGACAATTTTTGAATGGAAAAATGCAGTGAAAGTAATAAGAATGATCTAGATACATCAGTTTACTGTTCACGTGAACAGTGAACAAGATTGTCACACGTATATTCCAAAGAGAGTTTTTTGCGTTAGTCAATTTCTAGAGGTATTCATGCCAAGTCTTCTGTTTTTTTTTCTGATAAGAAACAAAATTTTATTGAAAATAACTCAGGAAGTTACAATAACATTATGGAGGAGTTGCCCATCACAACTGCTTAACTCTATGCTCAATCACTAACGTTATATACTGGTCTATAGGCTACTTAGAACAAAAGTACATAATGAACTTAGTGGATCTAAGTAAAACAAAAAATTGTCTAAAGTACTGAATAGGCCGGCTACTCTAACCCATAGTCCTGTGAAAAATAGGATTGAATCCCATATGTCGCCTATTGTTCTCTCAGAATTGTCGAAAATCCTCTTGTTTCTCTCTATCCAGCCAAGTCTTCTGGTTTTAAATCTCACATATTTTTACAGGATTCTTGTACAGTCTTTAAGCATGACTTTTGGCATGAGATACATGTATTATGCTGTAACTAGTGTCTATTGCATCTGTAGTATGGATTAGTTCGTAATAAGATCAGATTATCTCTATAGTATAAGGATGGCATAAATGTAAATGTTCATCTGGAAGCTGTTGCAAAATAGATAAAGAGCTAAATTTCAGAAAAAGTGTATAATTACACATCTTTCCTAAAGGAAAAGACTAGGTTCATTTGGAAACCTAATTAGATTAATTATGCAAAGTTTGTACTTACTTTACTTTCTTTTTTGGGAGGGCATGGCATGGTCCCCATCCTCACTTTCTACTTCTAATTTTTATCAATAAATACTTCACCTGGGTGGTTTTACATTATAATACCAATAAAAAGGATGCTCATTTCTGCAAAAAAAAAAAAAAAAAAAAAAAAAAACTGGAATGATTACTGCCCCAGCTCCCAATTTTCTGTTTTCCGTTGAGTTTTTTCTTTATTATTCTAGAAAGCTCAATGTTGTAAAATACAAAAGAGGAACACTGTAACTTCCTTTCTTGTCTTCTTTGGGGAAGCTCTTGCTTCTTTTGATCAGTAATGTCTCCTTGAATATGATCTATTCATAATTAATAGTCTTAGTTGAACTATAAAGTTTTCTAAGTATTACCTAGATCTATTATCTCTGCAATTGACTCAGTATGGATGATTATATATTGTTTCCACTTTTGTGATAAAGGTCATTCTTTTTACGTTCTTGTATTTGCAGTATCAGGAATTCAGGAGTTGAATTTCCCAGCAGTTGACTCTAACTGGTATGAAAAATACGAAGCAATTGAATCTCTGAATGTGAGATATAAGGAACTATGGAAAATCCAGCTTGAGTAAGTCTAAACTGACCTTCGGTTTTTATGTGAACGCTTTCCCTTTTGGCTACACTGAGTTACTGAGTGGCTTGCTTGTATAATGTTTATATTTGGCAATATTTGAGTTTTTAAAGTCGAATAAAGCTTGTATGTAGATTTCATTTGCTTTATGTAAGGTTCTCTGCAGTCTACTCCTGTTGCCCGAACTATGTTATGATTGTGTATCTGAGTATCAGAATTGTGAGCTGTTAAATTTTAGGACCCAAGGACTCAGTCAAAAGTGTTTTGACTTTGAATTTCATCTGTGGATAAGTTATTCACAGACTAAGTTGGCTAACATTAGAATACTGAAGACATTCTACATAAATTTGACATTACAAAGAAACTTATTGCAATTCATATTTAATGCATATGATAGAAGGTGTAAATGAAGGAATTTTTTGGTTAATTTGTTGGTATATTATAGCTTATTGCTTGGGTCTGTCATTGCTGAAGGTTTGAGTACTAGGACCATGTTGTGTGTTGTGTTGGTCGTGTGTTGTGTTGTGAGTCTTGTGACACTCGGGTACAAACATGAGAAAACGTGTTGTGAATGAACATTTTTATTTTGCACTTACCATCCATTTGTTATTGGGAGCATAAAATTCTAGGAAATACTTATGAGAGCATTTTTTGTTGTCCTGCAAAATACATAGAAGTCTTTTTTGAAACCAGCAACCATATTTTCTTCAAAACACTGAATTTCTCCTTTTAATCTTCTTCAATCAAACATAAAATGGAAAACTGGGTTCAACTTCCTACGTATTACCTTTCTCAAATATTTTTTGGTTTTTATTCAAAACTATCACGAGAGAAACATTTCCATATTGAATACATATTCTCAAAAAAGCGTCTCCTGGGAGACTCTGTATCACGTCTCCTTTCTTTTCTTCCAATTTCCTTTGCATTCTCAAAGAATGTCTAAGCTTAATATTGCTTGAGAAGCAGTGTCTGTTGTTAAAGTATTGTGCCAACCACTGAGTAACTCATACTGCGTCACTGACTCAGACTCTTGTGGAGATGTGTCTTCAAAGTTAAGTATATGGTAGAGCGTCTTCAGTTGTACATAAAACAACAATTGGTGTCTAGCATGTTATTTTGTTGAGGCTTTTCATACCGACTTTGAAATCTCTGGAAGATAATTATATGTACGGATGTACCTTTGGCATATAGTTCTTGATGATTTTTATTAAAAGAAAATGTAAATTTGTATGAATTGTGGTGCTGTAACTGGTCTTTTGTTTTCTTTGTCCCAAGTATTGAAATAGAAGATTGTACAGAAGCCACACATGAAGGGTCCATGCTGCTGTCAAGAAGCTATTTCCCCAAGTGAGTTAACGAGTACCTTGAATTATTTTTAGAAATTCAATTATTTCTTCTGGCGTGTGCTTCTAGTTCGTCTGCCAGCTGTACTGGGCCCTTGGAATCTTACTCCCTTGATCCCTCTTAATTGTCACACAAAGGAAAATCAATGAAAGATGCAATTTATATTCCACGCTTTGCCAACATTATGTTTAATTTAAAAGCACTGGTCAACTTATAATACATATTCTGAAGTGAGTTTTAACGTGTTGTCGTCACTGTTTCCTACTCTTTCACATCAAATAATGAATTGGCATCTCTGTAATCTAAATGCAATTGTGCTATTAGTTTAGCAATTGACATTCTTTGTGGAGACAACCTTCACTTGAAAATGTGCAACATATAAAAAGGGACCAAGAGGGGTATCTTCTTTTGTTAGTGAGTGGGACTTCAAAATTGATAAACAATAAGAGGATTAAAAAGGCAAAATAGAAAGTAAAACCAAGTTTGCAGCACAATGAAAATGGGAACACAAAGAAATAAAGATATGTAGATAGAAATGTGATGGCAACAAACAACTGTATCCATAATGTTAACCAGTACTAGTAGACTTCTCTAAGGAAGTTAACTACTGAAACTATGCACACAAAAAGCCAAAAAAAAAAAAAAAAAAAATACTCGTCCTATCTAAATAATATTGTTTATGTTTAGTATGTTAAAAAATGGAACCAAGATGTTGTGGTTTTCTTTTTCATGACATTATTGTTAGTGGTGAACTTCTGTGGAGTTCCTTAGGATTGCTTCGTGACATTTTTGCTAACTTCTATAGTGACTGACATCACTTCACATCCTTTAATTTCAATAATTAAGTTTCTACTTGCTGTTAATATTAAATAAAAATTCTTGAGTAGATTTTTATAAGAAATATTCTTGAGAGTGATTTCGAAGATGATCCAGTCTGTTCATCTATTATATCCTGCTCCCAGCTGAGCTGCCTCTAAAGAATTTAGGGGACACTCGTGCATTTGGGCTTATTATACCGTCTTTATGGATTTTTGTCACTTTTATTACAGTATTTTTTTTTTGTTAATTAATAACTGTTAATGGTAAAGTCCACATCGGCTAAATATAAAAAATAATAGCAAACATATAAGCTCTTTGGCCACTCCTCTTAATAGAGTTAATTTTTAAGATGAAATCCCAAGATCCAATATAGTATCAGAGTCCATCAAGTTCAAACGAGCAACCCCGTCAGTCTGAAGCTCAAACGAGTGATCAGGTTCCAGGATTGGTGTTCCCAATCGTGCCACCATCTTGTGGGGAATGTTAAGGTTAAGTGACTTAAGTCTCACCCCTGCTAAATATGATAATAGTAGCCACATACAAGATTTTGGACTACTCTTCTTAATGAGGTTGATCTTTTAAGATGAAATTTCAAGATCCAATACAAATACTGACTGCTGGAATTGGAATTTTACTAGTGAAGTTTGCAGAGGAGCAGAAATAGAAAAGCCTAAGATGTCAGAACAGTTGAGCAATCACAGATAGAAAGAATTTAGCCAATCAACAGACTGTCCAACTTTACTGAATACTTGAGCAACGTGTGATATTTTCTTATTTCAGCTTCTTGGGTTCATAACTCCAGTTTACATCGGAGAATGTAAATAACAGAATTATTCTCCATACTTGTTCAACTATGCATTCTGAGCTATTTTCATATTTTGTAGTTTTCACGAGTCCTTTGAAGAAGTTATTTATCCAAAAGGTGAACCTGATGCGGTTTCCATAAGTACAAGGGACGTAGATCTACTACGGCCAGATACATTTCTCAATGATACAGTCATAGACTTCTACATCAAGTAAGTTTGTCTGCTCATATAATACTGTCTTCATTCAGGCAGGGAACTTATAAGAAGACTAGGTCCCCTCTTTGCTACCTTATCAGTTAAGAAGTGAAATTGTCTTAAGTCATCTTTGTTATTGCCACTTATTAAGAGTTAAGAAGGTAAGATAGAAACTAATGAAAAAAGAAGTTGAATTGGACATGTTGCTGTTTGTTCCATTAAATTCCTTTTGCCTCTAAAATAATGGCGGACATGAACAGATTAGTTATGCTGTTTACCTTTTATTAGAGGAGTGATGTGATGGAAATTTGGAATAATGCTAATAGTTCCAAAATATGTTGTCTTACAGATTGTTTCTTAGCATATTGTTGGTTGTGTTTTGCTATTTTAACTTTTTTCTTGCTTGGTTATAATGAAACTCTGATCTTGTGACAGATATTTAAAAAACAAACAGAAACCTGATGAGAGGCATAGGTATCACTTTTTCAACAGCTTCTTCTTTCGAAAGCTGGCAGACATGGACAAAGACCCATCTAGTGCCTTTGATGGCAAGGCTGCTTTCCTGCGTGTTCGGAAATGGACTAGAAAAGTGAACTTATTAGAAAAGGACTTCATTGTCATACCTGTAAATTACAAGTGAGAAGTTAACAATATTAATTTAAAACCCCCCACCCACACACCCAACCCAAGGCCTCCGTGGTATTGGGTTCTGGTATCAAGTAATGGAGTTTGATTTCTTAAGTTCCTCGCATTTCTTGCTTTGACAGTTACCACTGGAGTCTTATAGTAATATGCTACTTTGGCAACGTGGTTGACTATGAAGGCAAGTTATGTCCAAATGCATGCTATTTTTTGCAAATAAGTTTTTCTATGCTCCAACATTTCTTAATTTTTTTTCAAATTATAGATGTTGATGCAAATAAATTGGCCAGAGTACCATGCATTTTGCATATGGATTCTATAAAAGGAAGTCATGCAGGCCTCAAAGATCTTATGCAAAGGTATATTTTCCATTGCAGTTATTATTAATACAGATATTTTTTGTAGGGTGTTTGTGTATAAGAGTAGTGGAATCCAGGTGGTTTGTATGAGCGTTGATACACTTGAGAATGGAGGCAAAAACTTGTATTGTAAGAGTACAAGCCAAGTAGGTCTCTATGCCAAGTGAGGGGCTGCCATTGCTTTTTTTTTTTTTTGGCAGAGTGGGTTGCAACAACTTTCTTGTCTTCCTTCTATCCTGACAACTTAGAAGCGAAACTCCATTGGATAAGACCGTATAACTAAGGAGACTCCACCTGAAAATACTTGTGTGAAAACCTGTACCTGCTTGTATATGACTCACGAATTATTATACACACCAAGCACTTAACCAAAATTCATGATAACTCTTCTATTAATCACTTGTAACAAGTTAAAATGGATGTGTTCGTAGATCAGATTGGAACACACTGTATAAGCTTCAACATGTTGGTCACTTATGTATTTATCATTTGTTTCTTCATCCTTTTTTCTTAAAAATATAGAGAGGTTTATATTGAATTTGATGTCTTACCTGTCAATTAATAACTTGAAATGACAGTTATCTATGGGAGGAGTGGAAAGAAAGGCAGAAGGAAACACATGAAGATTTGTGCACAAAGTTTAGAAACTTAAAATTCATTTCACTTGAGGTACTATTTTGGTCTCTGTTTATTTTTTTGAATAGATAATTCAGTTATACAGTAAACATTCCTTAGCATCCCTAAATTTGTTTGGATAGCATCTAATTTGTTCATAGGAAGGCTTTTGTTTCTGCCTTCCACAACTCCAATTGTTCCAAAGACTGACCCTCATTCCACTGCTTCAAAAAATAGATTACACACATTTCTGATCCCTTTTTTGCAGTGAAGCTCCCATTAGCTGTTTTTACTTTACTTGTCTGTACATTCTACTTTTATGTATACTTCTCAATTGCTTCATATACAAAGTGTTATTGGCGTTGGGACTCCCACTATTCTCCGATATGGTTTTTCTGTTGTCTTCAATGATTTTACTGAATTGTGAAATATTTAATGGAGCTTCCAAAAGAATTTCTTCAAAATTACTTTGGTTCTATCTGATAATGATATTAATCCAGAGAAAGAGGCACGACACAGACCATACAAAGAAGGTTGAATCCATTTCAGCATAACTCTCTTTGATAAATATCCGGAGTTTAGCTTTGCAGTCTTTTCTCAATTCTTTATATTTATATGATACAATTCCATAGTCTGTTCATGTAGTGAGAGGGAGTTGAACAACTACGCACCCCAGAATCTGCTGAAAGCCTGCAACTTAATGTTCTCTTCTACTATGCTGATCTTGCCCCTTTTAGCTTTTACTTATTACTTATAACCCCAGCGTTAGTTGAAAAAATGGCAGGATTATTCTGGTGTTTCTTGAGTGATTTTGTTTGTCCCCAAAACCAGAATATTGAAACAGCGGAATTTGAAATGACTAACTCAGTGCACACTATTTCTTAAACTCTTCCACCCCTCTTATATTAAGCACACATATCAGAGAAAAAGGAGGATTATAGAATGCTATGTCCACACTGACATTGGTGTTTGTATCTTGATAAATATGTAAAGATGTGATTGCATGGAGCCCATTTTAGCTGCTTCAAATCTTCAATAGTGTGGAGGGCATAGTTAAATATGCTAGTAAAACACAATTTTTTGTTTAATGGATTATGATTTGCTTTGATCTGGGCATGACGGAATATTTTGATTGGTATTGAGAGACTATAATTGAAACTTGAAAATATAAAGTATGATATAAGTGTTTCCAAAAATAAAGAAATAGAACTAAAAACATCCGCATTGGATGTGTTAAATTTAGCTAGCCACATAGGCAAAAAATAGATATTAAATGACACGAGTACATGTTAAAGTTAACACATTCATTATTTTAACAATGGATGTGTTAGTTTTTAGTTAAGTCAAAGAATATGATAAATACTTATTTTTAAAATAGCAAAATTTATATATTAATATGGTATTCATTTTGAAGATCTCATTAAACCATATAATATGAAATCAATATATATATATATTTTAATTGATGATAAGAAATTTAAGAAGAAGAAAAAAAAGAGAAAAAGGAACAAATAGGGGATGGGGATGGGGGGTGGACGACACCATTGGACAATTTCACACATTTTCAACTTAAAATTGGCCATGTTATCAGTTAAAATTCTAGCTAAATTTAACAAGAAAGTTAACTTGTGGCTAAAAAGGTTCTCTTGTGTTTTAACATATTTAATGTAGACATTAATTTAGCCATTTACTAACTTATTCTAATAACATCTACTTTAACACATCTAATGCGGATGCTCTAAGTATGTCTTAGCCTTTTAAGGAAGGGTAATTGACATCTATGTTGTTTGGAATCAGGTAGAGGTGTCGAATACTGGTACATATCTACGATTAGGATCTTTCTCATTTTAAAAATTAAGATATAGGGGTAAGGTAGAAAATGATCTAGAATTTTGATTCGCGTACAGGATACATCTTACAGATTATTTAAAAAAAATTACCAAATATTACGAAAAATAAAGAGAGAAATGGTTCAATTAAAGCAAATAACCATAATATTAAGCAAAATAGCAAAATTACCACAATACAAATGTTTCATAAAATTATAAATTCCAAATTCCAACAAAACACGATTCAAAATAAAACATCCAAAATGTCATAATATAAAATGCAAGAAGTTCTCCACTTGAAATCAATTTAAATTTGAAGCCAAAATAATTAAAAAAAAATTAATTTCAATGTCTTTTATATTGTCTAAAAACAATATCAAGTGTTTTGACTGCAAAACCAAGGATCCGATCCATATCAAGTGTCTGTATCCATGTCATGTTGTGTTAACACTGGTACTTCTCCGTTTTTGGAGAGTCCGAGCATCATAGATTGACATTGTATATAACACATTTAAAATAGAAAATGAAGAAAACCCTATGGTGTGACGGGTTTTGTGTACACTGTACAAGGCCTGGGATTTATGTTATTTCTTTTCCTTTTTGTGTGTTGTCTACTTGTCTTGTCAACCCAGGTCCTCAAGCCATATTGTTTAGATACTTGTAAATGCAGTTGCATAATTCTGTTTTAGACATTGCTATGTGTCTGTGTTACAGGCAAGTACTTTGACCTTCTAACTTCAGTGTGCATTTGTGCAGCTACCTCAGCAGCAAAACTCATATGACTGTGGCCTCTTCTTGCTGCACTATGTAGAGCTTTTTCTCGAGGAAGTCCCTGCAGACTTCAACATACATAAGATAACGTCATTGAGCAACTTTGTAAGTACGCTGCTTGATTTTAAATAGAGATGAAACCTTCACATTTTTTTCAATAGGTTGGACTACAATTGTTGAAAAATACATCCTTCTCCTTCAATTGATAAAGGGGCTATATAAAGTAGGATCAACCTAGAGCATTTTGTTTCCTCCCAATTTTACCATGCTTATGTGACATCCGAGTTCCTGATATGATTAAGCTTGCGTTCGAGAACTTTGTGTTATAATCGGCTCAATTTCCAAATTATTATTTTAACCACACAAATTTTCTCTCTAATTCTTAACCACGAATTTTACCTCGAAAACAAAAATATCTTTAATCATTACTACTTATAATAGTTGCCGAACAGCCCCTAACTGGCCAATGATGCCGATGTCTTAGATGGCATTAACTAATGATTACTGTAGTTTTATATGCATTTGTATATTATGAATGCGGTCGATAGGTGTCAAATTGCTACATATGTGTTTTTGACTTGAGTTGAGGCAAATTTAGATGTAGGTAGAGTAGGTCAATTAGCTTGCAGTTACGGTGAAAGACTTATTTGAAGTTAAGCTCTAATGAAAAGCTCACTATTTATGAAGTGTCGTGTGTTACATTAGGGTTAAAAGTAGCTTAAATATGCTTCTATCTAGGCATTAGGAAAATATTATTACTAGTTACTAGTTAAAGGTAGAATATAAGTGTAATCAAGAGCTAAAGGCTTGATTACATAGGAATAATATGTGCCAAAAGGTATTGGATCATGGCTTTTATATGGGGACATAAAAAGAAGTGATTTAGCAATAACTTGAGGGGATATAAATTATTTGGTAAATAAGCTTCCAATAGGTGCCATCTCATACTTTGGAGAATTTTTTGTTTCGGTTGGATCCTAATAATTTTTTTGATACCATCGATTCTAGTAGCGACAAAGGATTGTGTAATTAGTTTTTTTGTTCCATTTTTCTTTTGTGGATGACTCATCCACTCTTTACTTTTGTGTAATAGCCTTTTATTTTATTATAAATAAAATTCCCAGTTTCTTATTAAAAAAAAAATGTTTTTAAACAAAAAAAATCTAACAAACAGAGCCTTAATCTCTCTTATTTTTAAGTTAGAAAACACTCTATTTAGACTTAGTTTGTATCAAAATCATTAATTCTAGGGGGACATGAAGTATGAAAATTTTAAATTGACATTACGATGTGAGGCATCCTCATCAGGTGATGAAGCACATGTCACATTCTCATCATTGAATGGGGAGGCACGATATCATAATATCAGTTTAAAATGTCTCAATTTCATGTCTCCGTAGACTTATTGGTATCAAAATTGGTAACTTAGTTATTTTCTAACTTTGATACATCAAAAGTTATTAATTTTATAGGTTATCATCTTGTAAATAAATTTATTTATTTATCCACAAATATGTTTGGATTACTTTTAAGTGATTTTTTCCTTCCCAAAATTTACTCTTATATTACCTATTTTTAAGTTTAATTGATAAAAATAGATATAATTTATAAAACTTATATACCTTAAGCAAATTTGCTTGCAAGTGAAATTCCTGCTTTTATATGAATAAAAGAATTGCTTATAAGTAAAAAATTATTTTTACTTAAATTTTCTTGTAAGGGAAAAATTCAGTTTTATATAATCTTATTTACTTAGAAGTAGATTCATATATTTCAACAAAACAAACTTTTATTTAAAAATATTATTTTACTCAAATTTTCTTGTAAGTAAAAACTTCGCTTATATGTAAACTTATTTACTTAGAAATATAAAACTAACTTTTTGCCTATTATTATTCATGAAAAGCAAATGAATAATCTTGTCTAAACCCATCTCATGGAGCATGTTATTTGTGCCAAACACCGGACGGTATTAAGTTAATACTTATCCAATCTAATATGGCGCATCAAACCTGCCCTCAAGTGCTTTAGTGTTTCGTTAAGAGTTCTAATTAGCACCTCAACGTGGAGTGACTCAGCAAATTTAAATTCTATCTTGCAACTCAAAAAATGAAATAGATTAACAAAATTGGAAAATCATAGATTATCATAGTAGTGATCACATAACAAGACCAATAATTCTCTTCTTTAGTTCAACACAATGAAACATCTGTATGACTATATAAAACCTATGTTGCTTGGACTCGGTGCTAGAGTGGATACAAGTACATATTTAGGAGTCAGATCATTCTCATTTTAAAAATTAAGATGTAGGGATACGATAAAAAAGTATCCAAATTTTGGAAATGGGTACGTGTTCGTTTAAAGCAAATAACCATAATATTAAAGCAAAATTACCACAATACAAATGTTTCATAGAATGATTAAAATCCAAATTCAAACAAAACATGATTCAAAATAAAGTTAAACATCCGAAATGTCATAGTATAAAAAGCAAGAAGTTTTCCACTTGAAATCAATTTAAATTTAAAGTCAAAATTTTCCCCCAAAATATTAAAGAAAAAAATCAATTTCAATGTCTCAATGTTATTTAAAAACATTATCAAGTGTCCTAGTGCAAAACCAAAGATCCGATCCATATCAAGTGTCGGTATCCAAGTCATGTCGTGTCAACACGGGTACTTCTCCATTTTTGAGAGTCCAAGAATCACAGGAAAAGATTAGTAGAGAAAAGTTCACTGTTCTTTGTTCATGTGTTTCTATATGATATGGCAAAATCAAGCCCAAAAGTTGAATAAGCAGTAAAAATCCTAGAAAGAGCTACGAAAATTAAGCGCACACCTCAACCGCCTTGATGTGCCCCGAGGT
This sequence comes from Ligustrum vulgare, assembly GCA_963555705.1. Lineage (NCBI taxonomy): Eukaryota > Viridiplantae > Streptophyta > Magnoliopsida > Lamiales > Oleaceae > Ligustrum > Ligustrum vulgare. Next base: position 69,864,918 of record OY743169.1, on the reverse strand, counting down.
GTGCACTTCAGTGAGTTGAGGTGTATGCCTTGACAAATGGTACTCAAGGAACGTGAGGCATGCCTCAAGGCATAAGCTTTGGCATTTTCTAAACAATGCTTTTAGCGGTTTCTTGTAATAAAAAAATCCTTCATGGGCTCACAGCTTTATTAGCTTAGCAGGGTATTACAGGAAGATCACTCAGGGATGTTCCAAGATTAGGTTTATATGGCAATTTAATAATTGAATGGAGCATATAAAGCCATTCATTAATCCAATAAGTTCATCAATAGTATTGGACAGTAAGCGTGCAAGGGGTTCTGTTTTCTCACACGGTCTCACAGGTTTTCATTAACTTAAACTTACATAAGCTTGTCTTTCTTTAAAATCCTATATTTAGGGGTCTAGGAAGCAGTGACACGCTTCCGACGCCATCAAGTCGGTGTCTGATTTCGTATTGGGCACTGATACGTGTAAGATACACAAGGTGGCTTGTCTACTTTTTTCCTCCCTGCCTGCAGACTTGTCCGAGACACAGACATGCCATGGCCCTATAAAAGTAATTGGCAAAAGGGAGAACTAACCTAGTATATTTTCGATCTCCATTTCTCAAACCTGGGCTTTCATCAGCATCGTGAGTTGGCAGCACGTCTGGCAAAAGGTGTTGGATGTCATGGGATCTTTCAACAAAGCTGAAGCTCCAGCTTTCTTTTATTTTGACTTGCCAAACCCTAGCTTCCTTTTCTTTTTGAACAGCACGACACATTTTTTTCCTAATAAAATTCTTGTTTCCGATTGATTAAACCTTTGGGCCTTTTACCCTCTAAAACTTTTGAGCTTTTTAACTTTAATTTCCTTTCTTCTTTCTTATTAAGGGATGTTTCTTATCGTTAGCCTTACCCTGTTCGATAAACAACATTTTAAAAAAAATTGGTGTGCCTTTTTTATCAACAATAACGCAATTCACCTCTTTTATCCATAAACCAATCAGCCTTACCTCAAAATAGGCACTTTTGAGCCGTCAAATTACCAAATGACCCATTACTGAAAGTAAAATTAATTGTTTGGTGTAACAAACACACACACAAAAATAATGCAACACATCCTACATTATTCTCTCTCTATAATTTACCAAATAAACAAAAATAATATTATTAATCAAGGGTGCTGGTGTGTCCGTGCTTTGTAAGTTGGGTTGTTATATGCATTCTGATTATTGCTAGAAATTTGAAAACCTTCCCTTTCTTAAATTTTCCTCCACAAACCAAAGCACATGTCTTGAGTCTTAATGCGCAAGTGACATAGTTTATCTTTCAGCTTACTGCAGATTGGTTTCCCCCTGGTGAAGCTTCCATCAAGAGAGCACATATTGAGAGATTAATTTATGACCTATGTGAGAATTATTCTGGAGGATGTTCATCTGTTGGCAATGAGATGCATTGTAAACCTAATGGCACCAAGACAACTAATGAATATGGAAATGCCACGCAGCTTATTTCTGAAAAATCTGATCCTACGCGGGATTGTCATGGCAGTTCGCTAGTTGCCTCTGGAGTTGAGATTACATTATTACAAACTTCGTCTTCGAGGAGTACTCAATGTGCCAGCAATACAGGATTGGTTTTAAGGGAGTTTTTTGAGCCAGGATCTGCTTCGGGATCATTTATTGATGGTTGCTGTCAAGCATTCGAGCAGCAATCATCTCTTAATGAGCTTGAGAGACCTATTTCTCCAATACAGGTAATTCAAACATTATCATTCTACTTGCAGGTACTTGGGAGAGTTATCACAGTTAGGAATGTATATTAAAATTAGAAATGATATTTTTGCTTCTTTGACCTTTTCATTAGTTTATCCTCAAATAAAAATAATTGTTATTCTACCTTTTCTTTTTCTTTTTGGGGTCAGTTTTTCTCTGCTCTTTCGGGTAGGTGTTGGTTGGAGCCTTGGAGGTTAATTTGTTGTATCGCCTATCTGCTTTTATTGCATTTTAATATGGTAGTCAGGACAAAACTGGACTCGGAAAGGTGGTATCAATTAAACGAAAAAGAAACATATAGACCTATATGTATGTATACGTTTATGTTGTGTCTGTGTTCTCTTGATTTACGAACACTAGAGTTAATTATTTTTGCAATTGAAGATAATTTTAGATCTTATTATTTCCTTATGTGATATGTTGTTTCCTAAACTGGTTATGTTAAAGAAGGTTAGTGCTTTTTTTTAACACTTTGATTTGATACTGATGAATACAATTATATTCACCCCCCCCCCCCCCCCCTCTCTAACCTCACAGTTCTCTCCCTTTAATATTCTTCTTGTTCTACTCTTCTTTCTTTGTATACAATTGTTCAACGGTTTAACCATCCCTCTTCAGTTCCCACTGTCTCATTTTTCCTCCTCAAATGAAATTTTCTTCCCAACCTCTAAATTTCACTTCAGCAAGTCTTGATTCAACTTCGATCCAACCGCTCTACCCAAAAAAAATTACAAAGCTTTTTTCCAATTTCAGAAGGACAAAAAACTGAAACTAATCTGAGAATTTGGTGTTTTGTTTGGTTTAGAATTAATTAGCATTTTAGTGATTTGCTTTTATTTAACAGTTCACGTGTCATAATTTATTTTCTGTATGATTATGACTAATTCTTGGGTTTGGGGCTACATTGGGAACATTTGAAACTCAAAGAACTTTATTGAAATTGGAATGAGAGTGGACTAAATTGAGATTGCTTTAGCTTTAGAAGACAAGTGGATAATTAACTCAAAAATTTCTTCTTAATTGTTGATTGTTTTGATAAACTCCAAAACTTAGAATAATATAGTTGATATTATTTATATTTTCATGTTTTCTTCACTAGCTGAGCTTTTCTCATTTCAAATATGGTTTTTGACAGGAAGAGGTGGAAGCTAATGGGCACTTTGTCTATACAACACCAGCAGAAATTTCCTACCAACATCTCGGTATCACAGCAGAAGCACCTCTCTTTCCTTACTCGTGTGGAGATTTTAGATTAGAATCTGTTCCTCGAGCTGCATTAGAGGATTCTGATTCATCTCCAGCAGATTCAGTTTGTGATTCTGATAATTTATTAGAAGTGAAGGATGATGAAAAATGTCAATCTGTTGGAGAAATCAGCTTAGACAATAAAATACAGGAGCCAAGATTTGTATTGCCCGAAAATGTAGAGCACTTAGCTGAATTCTTTGGCTCAGCTTCTGGCAAAATGCCAAATGCTGTAGAAACACGTTGCCTTGATCAGACAAGTGAGCACAATGATAATGCGCATTCAATCATCTCTTTCCAAAATAATTTGCAGGAATCTTATCAAGGAAATGAGTTTCTGAGTGATGGTATGGGTCATGAGAGCTTCTCTGATTGCCCTACATCTGCTTCTGGTGAAATTTTGTTAGATGATTCGGACTCTGAAAACCCAATTCAGTTGCTCAACCCAAATGATCAAGTGGACCCGCCCATACATTCTTTGAAGAACTCACCACGATTTTCTCATCATGAAGATGATATTATGCTCGATGATGATGGTGATGAGTCATTATCGGAATCTGACATGCAGCATGCTGCAAAGAGGATGCGGCTTGATCCCGTTTCCCACGAGGAAGAACTAATGAGTAACTTATCCAAGGATGATCCACCTCTGTGAATTGGATGCTGGATTCTCTCTCTATTCCATATTTTTTGGTACAAAAATGCAAGTTGCTGCTTTGAGGTATGAGAAGTAATGATCTTCATTTACTGCTGAATGAATCCTAAAGGTCATTAAGTCATTAAGTATATTGACGGAGATTAATGTGTTTTGAGTTCTCGATGATCACATAGAAACCGAAGATGAAAGATTTGATCTGACAACTTGTGTTCTTGACCGTATTTCTTTGTAGATTTGGGATCTTGATCGATTAGTTGTTTATCGGATTGTGCAAAATTAGGTAGAATATGTGGCACTTCACTTGAATGAAGGGAAAAAGTGCAAGTTAAACTTGTCACTTTTTCATTTCTTATCAGTCCAAATTATATATACTCGTGCAACTCTCAGTCTCTCTTTGAATTGTGTGTGATATGTAGAGATGTGTGGAAATAGATTGCTAGGTGGACCATTCTGCGCCTTGGCTCCTTACCTTAGTCCTCGACTGATAACCCGACTTTTTGTGGCACAAATGAAATGAAGATCAATATTCAGGGAGTATCACACTTTGGTACTTTCTGAATGATGGTTCTAATTTATTGAATTTACGTTCTAAAACATCATATTATGACATTTTTCAAATTTTTATGATATTTTGGCCTTACTTTTTGTATGAATTATACTTATGATGCTTAGTTCTTAAATTTGGTGAGAAAATGAAATTGATGTAAATTTCAAAGAGCATATTTCATTTTATGGAGATAAAAAGGGGAAAATTTCGTAACTACCTAGATGTAATGTGTGGTAATTGAAAAATACGTAATTTTCATACTATTCGTAATATTATTGGATTTGATTTTCTGAATTTAGAAAAATCCTAGATTAACACAAGAGAGTGTTTTTCTTGATCGATTTCATTAATTATGAATCCATTTATTTAGGTTAGGCAATTACTAATCTTTTCAAAATTCTAAAAACACGTTACCTTTTCGACGGTATTCACTCGATGTGTGGATATTTTTCCAATATTTTTTAGTAATAAATTACAAGTTGAATTAGTACAAGTGTTCTATTGTATTGTAATATTCGGTAATGTTTTATTTGTGTGTAATTGTAGTTAATCTCATATCATAGTTTAAAAAGACGGAATTAGGTATCGATACGGTTTTTCTTTGAGAGGTGAGACGTAAGCCTCAAGGCGTAAAATTGTAAGATAACATAAAAACAGTCTAAAATAGAAGTATAAAACTAAAAATAAACATAAAGCATTTAATTAAAACATATATTAAATGGTTAGATTGTTAATTGCATGGCTTTAAACTTCAAATTCATTTTTTTATACTTGAGAGGGGGAGAGAGAACTTGATGTATGTTTACAGACTTAGCACTACGGTGGAGATGATAACAAGAGCAAGAGTGGGAAGTAGAGGTAGAGAAACATATAGGGTTTTTTTGTTGTTTTAGTGGGTATGGGTCTAAAATATATATTCTAAAGCATTTTTTTGGTTTCAATTTTTAATATACTAAAAGGTCAAATTGGGTTTAACATATTTTTTTGGGTAAATTACGTAAAATCATACATTTAAATTGAAAATTTTTAAAAACAGTTGATTCTAAACTATTTTATAAAATCAGGTCACCCAAAACCCAACCCTAATTAATCAACTTCTCTCAACCTTAATTAATCAACTTCTCTCCTGCAAACATTATCTACGATAAGCACTCTTTCTCTCTCTCTCCCCATTATCTCTCGCAGCTCTCCAATGAAGAATCACAACCGCCGCCTTCTCCGATCAATCGCCACCACTAGTGACACCAACACCCAACGACGCAGCTTCTTACAATGATGAACTCAAGATGCATCCTACAGTGATGAACTCAAGCTGCATTCTAGTCCGCGATCTCTACGCCGAGGAGGAAAGAGAATATCTCATCGAGATGAGGGTTCCAATTGTAGGGTCCCACTTGCACCATCATCACGTGTTTTCAGTTAGATGCAATTACAAAGCGGGGAGCAACCCTTATTGGTACCCATGTCACGGAATAATGCCATTGAATCAAGATCCTCCATTATTGAACGACGTTTAAAAAATCGTTGCATTACAGTGGGCACAATTGGGGAGTCTAGGTGATTAATTGAGCACAACGAGGTGTCAAACACTATGCAACTGTTGTCATCGTCAATTGAAATTTTACAGTGGCGGTGAATTTGTTGACAGTAGATTGTGAATTTGTGAATTTGGTGGTGCAACCAGTGGTGGTGTTGGTTTTTGGTGGTAATCCGGTGGTGTTTGTGTTGGTAAAATTTGAATTGTAATTAATTACAAATAGAAATAAGGTTATATTTGTAATTAATTACAAAATTAAAATAAATTTATAACTGTATTTTCGACGACGGTTCGACGACGATGATTGTGATGGTAACGGATTATAAATTACACTACTGTAATTAATTAAAAATTACGAATTACACTAATGCTTTAGTAATTCATAAGTTATATTTATAATTAATTACAAAATTGAAATAAAGTTACAATTGTATTTGTATTTCCAACGGTGGCTATGGCAGATTACAAATAGGTGATGATCGGTGGTGGTGGTGGCGGCGACGATGATGGTAATTAATTGTAATTGTAGTTAAAATTTAAAATTACAATTACAATTACAATTAAAATTACAATGGTAACTAATTACAAATTAAAATAAAGTTATAATTGTATTTTCGACGGTGGTTGTGACGGTGACTGATTACAAATTAGGTGGTGATTGGTGGTGGTAATATTAATTAATTGCAATTGTAATTAAATTTGCAATTGTAACAATTACAATTTGAAATAAAGTTACAATTGTATTTCCAACGGTGGTTGTGACGGTGACTGATTACAAATTAGGTGATGATCGGGGGTGGTGATGTTAATTAATTGCAATTGTATTTCCAACGGTGATTGTGACGGTGACTGATTACAAATTAGGTGATGATTGGGGGTGGTGATGTTAATTAATCACAATTGTAACTAATTACAAATTGAAATAAAGTTACAATTGTAATTAATTACAAAACTGAAATAAGTTACTATTGTATTTCCGACGTTGTGGCAGTGACCGGTTACAAATTAGGTGGTGATCGGTGGTAGTAATTAATTATTACAATTTTAATTAAAATTAAAATTAAAATTGTAATTAATTACAAAACTGAAATAAGTTACTATTGTATTTTTCGACGTTATGGCGGTGACTGGTTACAAATTTGGTGGTGGTGGTAATTAATTACAAATTTATTTAAAATTACAATTGTAACTAATTACAAATTGAAATAAAGTTACAATTGTAATTAATTACAAAACTGATATAAGTTACTATTGTATTTTCGACGGTAGTCCGACGATCGCGGTTGTACTAGCGGTTGATTACAAATTATACTAATATAATTAATTACAAATTACTAATTACACTAATGTTTAACTAATTCATAAGTTACAATTGTAATTAGTTACAAAATTGAAATAAAGTTACAATTGTAATTAATTACAAAACCTTATTTCTGATTTTAAAAGAATACTTGATTTTGAAAATTATTTTGATACTTTTGTAATTAGTTACAAATTACCTGATTTCAAAAAATTTCATACTTAAATGTGTGTAATTGTGTACTTAACCCTATTTTTTTGTAATGATAGGCCATGGCCCAAAGTATTTCAAGAAAAAAACATGTGTAGAACGCCTCATGGGTCTAAAATATATATTCTAAAACATTTTTTTGGTTTCAATTTTTATTATACTAAAAGGTCAAATTGGGTTTAACATATTTTTTTGTAATGATAGGCCATGGCCCAAAGTATTTGAAGAAAAAAACATGTGTAGAACGCCTCATGCCTCAAGGTGTGTAAGGCGTATTTTCCACCAAAAATAACACTAAATTAATGCCTCAAGGCGTAGGTTGTGCGCCACACAGTGAGGTGCGCCTTCCGTCTCGCCTTTTTAAAACAATGATTAATCTATCTACAATAGATGTTAGATTTAGTGCATATTAATTAAGAATCCATTTCATCAATGTTACAAACGCTGGTATGAGCTATATTGGTTTGTAATATTCTTATTTCATCAAAAGTGACAAAACAAAATCCATTTCATCAAAATTACATTTGCTGTAATGAGCCGTAATAATCAAAATTAGATATACTACACTTGCTTTATTGTTACTCAACATGTTTGTGTTTCATTTGTAACTTTCAAAATGTAAACATGGTACACAATATAAAATGATATATAATGTTAAAAACAGTCTTGGTACACTGATGTAATTATTTGTAATGTTCATAATCAGAAACATTACATTTGTTGTAATTTTCTATAATTGTATTGTAATCTACATACTCAATTGGTTACATCTGATGTATTGATGATGAAGTTGTAACCATATGTAATTTTCAAACTAATACATGTTACACCTGTTGTAATATTCGTAAGATAACATATTACACTAGTCATAATGATGTGAGCAAAATATATCCAACACGTGCAAATACAAATGTACTTGATTCATCTATAATGATCTTTAAATGTATTACAAGACTAATAAAAAAATATCAACACAAAGAACTGGTTCAGTTTCTACTACTAAGCACCATATATTACAGATGAATCAACACTTCAAACACGGAACTTGTAAAATTCGCTATAATGGTCTTCAACATAAAAAATCGATTCGGTTTCTTCTTGTTAGGCGATCCCTTTGGTAGAGGAAGATGGAATTTCCGACTTCCATGGCTGAGGTCGCGGTGGCGATGTGGAGAAGAGGTGGCGGAAGAGCAGAATGATAGACAAAATAAGGAATTAAAAGTGATGGAGATGATAGAAGATTTTATTAAATTGATTTTATTTTGGATAAAGATTAATATAGCGAGAATCGTGAAAATTGATGATTGATGGGGAGAGAGTTTTTGAAGGATGGAAGGGGGGAGAGAGTGCGTGAATTGAAAACCATGGTATTTTTCAATAACTTTGGTATTTACCGTAATTTTCAATATGAGTGTGAAGAATTAGTGTGTGGTCTAATTATTGTAATTATCCAATTTTTTATTTGGTCTTGAAAAAATGAAAAAATTGTTGGGTTAGAAGACTTACTTTCAAATTAAAACTTAAAATTGTTGGGACATGCTGCATGAAGATTGACAGGGTTTGAAAAATAAAAATAGATACTTTGCATAGCGACCGTTAATTTTTGGAATATTGTTATTTTTTAAGTAAAATTTGCGATTACAAGTAACTTCAAAAAATGTGTATGATTAAAAAGTAACATTAAAAATTGTAATGTGTTATAAATATATATATAATCAAGCCCTGAATACATGCTAAATTCGATGCTTAAAACCAAGACTCGTTGGGTTAAAGCACGATGATGCAATGCAATATTTAAATTAATTACTCGAGGAAAAATTCATGACATTAAAAATCAGATCTATATGAAAGTAGTTCTTTTCGCTTTCAATGTCATCTTAACGGGCAATTTGTCAACGTTTTCCCCACATATTTCTTAAATCGATTTTCCCCACAAATTTCTTAATCTCAGAGATCTTTTTTTTTTTTTTTTTTTTTCGATTTTTTTATTTGCACATAGTGTTTTATGTAGTGTTTTACATACACATAATATGGTGATATAAGATTGAATTAAAATTTCTTCAACTAAATTAAAAAAAAAAAACCTTTGCATTTTCTCTTTGACACCTCATATGCAAGTAATTACACTAGCAGGTAAATAATTCTCTTGATTTGACATTTTTTCATGGAACATGTTGATATCAAACACATCAAGCTATTTATTTTCATACACGTTTTTTTAATTCCCACAAATGAATGAATGAAAATAAAAGTATATGTATCTCGTTTGTCTTGTTTTGAAAGTTCTATGTGGTGAGTTCGCCTATTTTCAAATAAAAAGCTAGATGGTGATTGAAACACTAATTATTTGTATTGTTATAAATTGTACACAAGGAATTTTTTTTTTTTTAAATGCTAGTTCAGCTTAACAAACATGTTGGTATGGCACTACTGTCTCAAGTTGGATAGATGGGACAATTAAGCCTCCGTGGAAACACTGTAGGATTTATAATCTAATTTATTTATGATTTTGAGGTAAAATGTGTGATTGAAAATTGAATAGAGAATATTTTTGTGGTTAAAAAATAATTTGAGAAATTTTGTGGTTTATAAATTTTATAAACCATTTACCAAACACTTACTAAGCCTTTGTTTGATACACGATCACGTGATGAACATTTTATTGGACAATATTTTTTTGAAAAGTCAACAATTTCGAATGGTCAAAAATTTTCATCCACAATTTTTGACATTTCAAAAAAAAAAAAAAAAATACACCAACAAAATATTATTATATTAATATTTATAAACAACTATTTATAAATGATTTATCAAACTGTAGAGCATAAAAAGAATGATTTTTAACTCAAAAAATAATGGAGGGAAAGAAAGTTAGATTTTCTTGTCTTTTGATGTCATGTATCTACTTTAAGGCTGTGCTTGATACAGCCTTATTTTTCAGGAAAATGTCAAATCATGGAAAATATTTCTCACCTTTTACATTTGTTGGGTGTTTGGTTGGAAAAATTTGCCTTGAAAAATATTTTCTTAGGTACAATAATTTAAAACATAATTACCTCATTTACCTTGAAAATATTTTCTTACTTATTTGTTGAGAAAATATTTTCCAGCTAAGGTGGAAAATTCTTTTGCGTCACGTTTGATCATTTTTATTATTGTTAATTGACTTATTTTTTTTTCTAGAAATTAACATTATTATTATCAAGTACAAATGAGTGAAAAATAATTTTTTATTTATTTATTAAATTTGTTAAATTTTGATTATTTGCCATGGAAAATAATATTAATCAAACAACAACAAAATTTGGAAAATTTCTCACTTTTTCACCTGGAAAATTAATCTAATCAAACACTTTCAATTAACATTTTTCAGGAAAATAATTTACAGCCAAATCAATTCCTAGAAAATATTTTCCTACCATCTATTTTCCATCTTTTCTATCAAACACAATCTAAGTGTTTCTAGAACTTTGTCTTTAAAAGGCTATACTATCCTACGGTGCTTCTAATTGGAAGGATCATATTGTGAAAGCAGTGAGTTCTATAAAAATATGTAGTTAAAAGTAAATTTGGGAAAAAATTGTCAAAAGTTCCCGGTCCAAATCGGGGCTAAATTCAGGAGTTGGAAAAAAGTGGACTAGAATCACTGACTTCTGTAACAAAGTAAACCCCTTCCAAAACTTTGAAAATGTTGGTATTTAGGGCTTGTTTGGTGTAGGAGAAATTTTTGAATGTATGGTTAAAAATTTATTAAAATTTGTGTAAAGTGGTGATGTAACGCCCCGGATTCCGTGCGGAGCCCGGGACGCCACTTCGTCCTTTCAAATCTATTTTAATGCGGAAAATAAATTTAATTCAAAGCATCACTTTCATCCTTTGAAAAATTTTAGCGGAAACTTAATAAATTTAAATATAGAACTTATGTCGTTCATCATTTGAAAACTTTAGCGGAAACTTAAAAAAAATAGAATATAGAACAATGCATAAAAATTTAATCTCAATCAGTAATATTCATAAAATTGTCTAAAAAAAATTATCATCCTTTATTTAATTTGCCACCGCTGTCATTTCATTCGCCGCCTTCTCCGAGATCTGCAAAAGCTGTTAAAATTGGAATGAGTATTTCGAAAAATACTCAGTAGACTCATCGCCAATAATTAATTTACAGAATAATTTAACACGTAATTATGCAATCATACAATGACATCATTCTCATATTCTTGGGCTACTTTACTTTCAAAATCAAGGCTCTTTAAAAATCATAGGGTGTGGGTAGTCTCGTCTCGTGCACTTAAGGCACATAAGTTATGCATAACATCATCATTTCTCATTTATCTCATAAGAGATATTCTTTTCTCGTCTCATGCATCAAAGCATGTAAATCACGTAATTTCACATAAGACATGCAATTATAATTTAAACTAATTAGTGGGGGCGAGTCTACCTCAAATCACGAGTCTGAAAGTTGAGCAAGAAAGTTCACGTTGTTCTTCTAAATGTCCAAGCGCCTCGTCTAGCCCATAAGTTACATTAGCCTTTAGAAATTTATAGTTTATTAAAATTTTAGGACTGAAATGATTATTTTAAAACTTGAGATTTATAATTTAAATCAATATGAACAAAATTAAAAGACTTTAAAATTTGTGGCTTAAATGATAACTTTTGAAATTTAGCGGACTAAAATGAATACTTTGAAACTTGGGATTTATAATTAAATGAATTAAATCCCGCAGAGATTGAAATAAACGGTTCATAAATCTTGTGGCATAAAATAATAACTTTTGAAACTTAAGATTTAAAATATTTAAACTGCAGGGACTGTTTTAGATTATTTTAAAACTTGGAGGACTAAAATGAATACTTTGAAAGTTTAGGTTTTAAATTGAAAATCAAACATTGTTGGAATTTAAAATTAGTTGGGACTAAAATAAATTATTTTGAAAGTTATTGGGCTGAATCATGATTTTAAATATCTTGGGGACTAACTAATAACTTTTGAAACTTAAAGTAAGATTTAAAATATTTAAAACTATAGGGACTGATCTTTAAAACATAATAAGACTAGGGACTGAATTAAAGAGTTTAAAGTTAAAAGGGCTGAAATAAATTATTTTGAAATTTGGGGGACTAATAGGCAAATTTTCGAAAATAAAAATATAAACAATATTTCATCTTTCTTACCCCATTTTCAGATCAGAGAGTACGAGAGAGAGAGACGGTGCAGGTCGCACTCGCGGACCCGTCCTTCAACGGCGATTTGCCGGCAAAACACCAGCTCAAGGTGGCGGCGAGCGGCGGAGCGAGTATATGATAAGGATTCTTGGGTTTTTGGGCAGAAAATCAAGGCTCGGTTGGGCGATTTTGGAGCGATTTGGGGCTGGAACCGAGGCTTGGAGATTGGGCTGTTGGTGTCGAGATTCCGGCAATAGCTCCGGCGAAGTGGTGGTCGAAGGTTAGTAGGTATTTGTTGAGTTTATTCTTGGGTTTTTCTTGGTTTGGAGTTTGATGATTCGATTGGTTGGAGGTGAAATGGGCAGGGGGCGATTTTGGTGATGAGGGAGGTTTGGGTGCAGGCTGTGAAAATTGGGTTTGACTCATGGTGTTGTGGGTTGAAGGCAGAGACTGTGAGTGGTGTAATGGGATTTGGCGTTGAAGGTGGAAGCTTGGCAGTGGACTGGTGGTGTCCGGTTTGGTGGTGGTCTGTGATGATGATGATATTGGTGGGGTTGCAGACGATGGTTGGGGTGGTTTCGAATATTGGCAGTGGTGATTCGTGTTGATTCGATTGTGGGTGGTTGGGCTATGGGTTGCAGGCGGCTGAGGATGCATTGCAGGTTCAGATGATGGTTCAATTGGTGAGGTTGGGGCTCGAGGTTATGGTTGATGGAGATGGCGTCTGTGGTTTGGGTCGTCTATGGAGCTGGTGGTGGTTTGAACGATGAAGTGGAGATGGAAAGATATGCATAGAGTTGGATTCCAAAATTGGCAATTGCTTGATTTGTGATTGAGGGGGCTGAAGGAGAGGTTAATTTGGTGCAGGTGGCGTATGAGGGGGGAGGAGTTTGGCTGATTGATGACTGAAATTTTGGGATTGAGGTTTGGTTGCTTGTTGTTGAATTGGCATTGAGTCGATTGACTGTGGTTTAAAAAACTGGAAAGCAAAGATGGGCCCTTTGATTGAGGGGAAGATGATGCTGTCCGTGGAAGTGAGAATTGATTGAAAGAAAACGTGGGGAAAATGATTTTACCAATTGAAGTTGTTCTAAATTTGGATTTAGGAGGAATTTGGGATTAATTCAAAGTGGAAGGCTATTTGAGTGGGATTAAGGAGTGATGATGGGGGAAGGGAAAATGTGTTGTATGTGTAAAATTGGAAGTTGGGGAGGAAATTTAGGGTTTAAATTTGAATGAACGTGAATTGGGAATTATAATAATAATAATAGATTGAATCCTCATAGATTAAAAATTGGACTTTAAAAATATAAAATAGACTTGGGATATTATTTAATAAAAATTGTAATTTGACTAATATTTATTTCAAACTAATTTAATTTCACTTAAAATAGCTAGACGAAAATGTGTTTAAAAATAAATGGGTAAAGTCGTAGCGACACATTTTAAATAATATTTAAATAAGTCACGGAAAAAATTCTCGGTCGCTACAGGTGAGTCTTCAGAAAAAAGTGTGGTTGAAAATGCATGGTAGAATATTTAGCCTCCATTTTCCAAACTTGTTTTTAAACATATTTTTAAACAATACATTTCCCCAAACTATTTTTTAACTACACATTTTTCAAAATCACTTTTCAACAATATATTTTACCTTGAAAATATCACATTCTTCATTTTTAAACAAAAACTTTTAACAAACGGAGAGTCACCGTTTTTGGTGGTGAAGATGACAATTTGATAGTGGTTTTCAAGTAGATCTAGTGTTGATGGCGATGGGTGGCAGTGTAGAGTGATGGCGACGATGGCTATTGTGGTTTTAAAAAAAGGCAATGATAAATATCGACGGATTGTGTAATGCCCGTAATGTAATACACTTGTCACAAAAAGGGTGAAACAATGGTGTTAAAATAGAAAAAAAAAAAAATTTGAAGTTGTTGATCACAAAATATGGTAGGACCTTGGATCAACATGTCTCAGCTCCCCCCTCTTGAACCACTGGACTTCCTGTGCACTTGGATAAACAGTCGTATGCAAAGGGGGTCGAGGTGACACTAGTTTGCAGTCGTGTGTTTCGATTGTTGGTTAGGGGAGTGGTGGTGGTGGTGAGGGTTTTGGTGTTTTTGGCGATGGTGGTTGTGGTTATGGTGAGTCGATGGTAGAGTGTGGATTTTGCTTCAGCTTCTTATTCTCCTCTTGTAGGAAGTCGTGTGTTTTGTTTGTTGGTTTAGGTGGTGGAGTGTGAAGTTGGGTGTTGACAACGTTGTTGGTGGAGTGAGGGCTTGGGAGTTGCTGGCAATGGTTGTTGTGGTGAGTCGGCAATGATGTCTATGGTAGAATGTAGATTTTGCTTTAGCTTCTTATTCTCCTCTTGCAGTTGGTTCTTCTGGGAAATCAACACGCCCGAATGTTGTTGCTTCTTAATCGGAGACCTTCAGGAAGATTCATGATTTGATATCATCATTTTCCTATTCCTCCAATCAAATATTGCATTGCGTTGATCTACCACATCAGGACCTAAACTAGTTGGTTGTTGCTTTGTAGCCATTATGCTTTGATCTCCATCTCAGAAGTTCAGGCAAAATGGATGGATAACAATAATTAAGTGATCGATAATTTGGGCGTATGATTCGTTAATAGATTTCGATCAAACATAAATAAGGTTTTCAAATAGAAAACTAATTCATGAAAACACGTTATTAGGACAACTTTTGTCATAAATATTCAAGGAAAAAAATTATAAATTCATGGAAACTACCATTAAAATATATTGGTGGTGGTGGTGGTGGTAGTGTAGAGACCGGCGTGCTTTGATTTTTTATGTTCTTAGGAATGATGGTGACTACGACAAAAGGGTGTGACCAACTCTATTTTTAGTGTGACTATTTGTGATCAGATTTGTGGAAGTATGTGACTTGGTTACATACAGTCGCAACTTAGAATAATCTGGTCATAGATAGTCACAGTGAAGACAAACATGACCATAGTTAGTCATAGATAACACTAGTCGGTGAATGTAGTATTTATGGTCATGGATTTGAGCTGAAGGTAGTAGTGGAAATTTGAATAGTGCATGTGACCATTTTATGGGTGATTGTGACCAAGTATGAGTGATTGTGACCAATTATTAGATAATTGTGACAAAAATATTGAGTAATTGTAACTTTGTGTGACTTCTCCAGTTTGATTTGGTCAATCGTGACTTTATGTGACCATTGATTAGTACAGATGTGACCCATTTAATTAATTTATATATTAAAATTTTTATTTATCACAAATGTGAGCAATTATAGGTAATTGTGATCAATTATGTAATTACGACCAAAATGTCAACTAAATGTGACCTTGTACGACTTGTGACGAGTACGAAATGTTATCAATTATTAGGTAATTGGAATAAAAAAACATATTCATTAACTGTGACAAAAAAAAGGTAACTTGTAACCAATAAATAAATAATATGTGATCAATTATGGATGATCGTTACCAATTATAATTGTGATCAAAACACTGATTCATTGTGACTAGTTTATAAGGTAATTGTGACTTATGTGACTTTTGAGGAGTACAAAATGTGATCATTTGATTTGCGTTAATCGTGAATTTGTGACCATTCTAGTCACAAATGCGACCAAAAATATGAGAGGTTGTGATCAATTGTGACTGTGTGACCATTGGATATGACCCGTTGAATTAATTTATATGTTATAAAATTTTATCTATCACGAATGTGATCAATTATGAAGTAATTGTGATAAAAAATTTGATTAATTGCGACCAAGAAAATGAATAAATTGTGACCAATAAATAATATGACCCTAAAAATGTTTGATTGTGACTATATTTGTAATTGTGATCAAAATTTGTGTCGATTGTGAATTTGTGCAACTTGTGACAATCATGAGATGTGACCCGTTTAATTAAATATTGATCACAAAATCTGATTTGCGACTAAATTTGTAATTGTGATGGAAGTGTGACTTTGCTTACCAGGTGTAGTATTGTGTGGTAAATCTTGAAACTAAATTTGTAATTATGATTGATCTGTGACTTTGTGTGACTAAATGTGACTTTGTTGGTGGGTCGGGTTGCTATGAAATTTGTGACTAAATTCGTAATTGTAATTGAAATGTGACTTTTTGTGACCAACTGTGACTTTGCTGGTGAGATGGGGTGGAGTTTGCGACTAAGTTTGTATTATGACCGAAATGTGACTTTGTGTGACAAACTATGACTTGTGCAGTGGGATGGGGTGAAATTTACGACTAAATTTGTAATTGTGACCGAACTGTGACTTTATATGACCAACCGTGACTTTGCGAATTGTGGTGGGTGAATTTTACGATTAAATTTATAATTGTGGTCGAATTGTGACTTTGTGTGACCAACTGTGACTCGAGTCAGAGTGGGGTGAGGTGAATTTTGTGATTAAATTTGTAATTGTATTGAACTGTGATTTTGTGTGATCAACTGTGACTCGAGGTGGTGGTGGGACGAAATTGGTAGTGTTTGAGATTTTATTTTTAAAATTATATTAGTTTTAATTTAAAATATAATAAATAAATAATTTTATATTATATTATATATAATATAATATTTATTTATTAATATTTAACACCTGATTAAAAAAAAATCTTAAGTTTGTTAGGTTTAAAAAGTAATAATTTTAGTTGTATAGTTATTTACTTTTTCCTTTACTCAAACTACTTTTCAACAATCCATTATACCTCGAGAATATCACATTTTGCGTTTATAAACTAACAATAATAATAATTTGGTAACACTGTAGTGGTTTATAAATTGATTTATTTATGATTTTGAGGTAAAATATATGAATGAAAAGTGGAGAAAGAAAATCTGAACGATTAAAAATTGGTTTGAAAAATTGTGTGGTTTATAAATCGGTTTATAAACCTTTTACCAAACGGATGTAAATTACCTAGAAGAATATAAATCGATTTATAAACCTTTTACCACACGGACGCAAGTTACCTAGAAGAAAGTATGACAGTATTTTGACTAATAATTTGTTTGTTTAGCTATTTATAGTATTTTGAGAAATGGTGTGTGCGGGTTTTTTTTTTTTTTTTGGTTACTTCTGAAATTTTACTTTTTCGCTTATTTAAAAAAAAATAAAAATGGAGTAGTAATAATAAATTTTAAAAAAAAGTGTTGGGAACAATGGCTCGTTAAACCGCAATAGACCTCACACTTTTCTACATCGTCTAGTCCAAGTTGACGGCATATAAAACGTAGAGATATGCTACATATACAGAACTTATGTACATATGTACATATAGGTTGACAGATGTTTGCATTTCCGGCCCTTGATTTGAATCTATAAAATTCAAATCAAAGACTCACATATACATATGTCAATTTATCTGTACAAGTAATTATTCCTAAAAAAGTATGAGTTCTTAATTTATTGTGGTTCATTCACAACTAGAATCCGAAGGATAATATATCCTTGAAAAATAAAGTTGGTGAGACATCTTTTCAATTCCCACACATTTTTTACCTTTTCTCGTTATGATCCCGGTGTTGAGAGCGGAAACTTTTTGATGTTCAAAATAAAAACAAGCAAAGGAGAAAATAATAACAACGCAAAAATTTCGAATCATCGAAATCTTTTACCATATATTAAATTATTATAAATATATAAACTTTTCACTCACCAATCAAATCCAACAGAGACCACAGAGAAAATACTAATAACGAGTTATTATCTATCACAAATTGCTAGCTCTTGAATTATCCCACAAATAGTTCCCAAGAAATTACAAAGAAAAACTCACAATTTTCTCTCTATTTGATCACAATATGTCACTCTTGATGTACAATTAATTGATTACTCAGCACACATATTTATAGGTAAACATAACCCAAAAACGTGTATTACTCGTGTCTCAAGATATTTTCTTGTTGAAATAGAATAATTGGAATAAGGAAAGAAATTCATGTCAAAAATGTTATCTTCATTTTCTTTTCTCCTTTAACTAGTTTCAAGTTAACCACTTTAACAAGAAAATCAATTATCCAAAATATTTTTGGATCAAAACCCAACAATCTCCACCTTAACAAAAAAAATTATTCTAAGCTAAAAAATTCAAATCCAAAAATTGGGTAATTGGAAAGTATTTTTCACTTTGACGATCTCATACTCCACCATATGAGTATAATCATTAAAGATTATCAACAAACCTCGAGTTTTTCATCAGCCCATGTCGAAACAAAATTGCAGAAAATTATGGTACAACTCTCATATTTGGTTCTTCTTGAAAGTTCATTAGCCATCGACATAAATTAAACCACATACCTTGCATCTATACCAAACCAATGTTGTATGCGAACAAAATACCCACATCAGTAAGAACGCATTCTCTATCGTGGCAACTGACGTCATGCCATAAGGATGTCTCATCTTACTTAGAGTACATCATCATCACCCTCCACCAGGAGAGTCACATTGTCCTTTCGAGCAGTCAGTCGAGTCCCCTCCACCTTTTGGGCAATTTTTTCTCAAGTGCCCGGATTGACCACAGTTCCAATACGTCACTTTCTTCTTCATAGAGTTCCCCTTTTCCACTTTTCAACAACAAGCAAATTATTATCAGATGAGTTATCGCCTCCACCGAACCTCTGTTCTTCAGAGATCAACTTACTTGTAACTTCTGCAAAATCCATCGTTTCCTTCCCGTACATCAAAATCGGTTTGATGTGCTCAAACGTGAATGGAAGAGACCAGATAAGCCTTAATGCTTTATCCTCATCTTCAATCTTGACTCCAATAAATTTCAGTTAAAAAACAATCTCATTAAGAACACTAAGATGGTTGGAGATTTTTGTTTGTACTTGCTCTTTGTCTGTTACAACTCTTTTAGTTTCTCCCAAATCTCCTTTGCAGCAGATATCTCATGAATATTTGCAAGAACATTCTTGATCAAACAAAGTTGTATTGTACTAGAAGATTTCAAATCTAAATCTTCCCAATCTTCATCGCTCTTGTTGGATTTTGTTTCTTTTTCTTTGTCAAAACTTGCGGTCGGTTTTCCCTTCAAAGTTTTGTACAGATCCGGCTGAATTAAAACATCCTTGTATTTGCCACAAGCCAAAATTAATTCTTCCATCAAATTTCCCACGTCGTACTTCACAGACATATTTTCTTTTACTCCAAATTATTTGAACAACCTGATACTCTGATACCACTTGTTGAAAATTACACGTTGATTCCCCCTCTTTAACCCACTGGAACTTTTTGATGTTCAAAGTAAAAACAAGCAAATGAGAAAATAATAATAACAACACATAAATTTCTGATCGCCAAAGTCTTTCACTATATATTAAATTATTACAAATATATAGATTTTTCACTCACCAACTCAATCCAACAGACCACAGAGAAAAGATTAATAATGAACTATTATCTATCACAAGTTTTTACTCCTTGAATTATCCACAAAGAGTTCCCAAGAAATTACAAAGAAAAGCTCACAATTTTCTCTTTATTTGATCACAATATAGCACTCTTGATGTACAATTAATTGGTCACTCAACTCAACACACATATTTATAGGTAAACGTAACCCAAAAACGTGTATTACTTGTACTCCAAGATGTTTCCTTGTTGAGGTAGAATAATCGGAATAAGGAAAAAAATTCATACCAAAGAAATTATCTTCTTTTTCTTTTTACCTTTTACTAGATATTCAAGTTAACCACTTTAACAAGAAAATCAATTGTTCAAAATATTTTTGGGTCAAAACCCAACACCCATGGCCACAGGTTTTCTTTTATTTTTTCTACAAAAAATATTTTGTGGACTTGCCGTTCTCTAGTGTTCCCATCCCATGCTTCTTAATCTTCAATAATGACAAATGTTTTATACTCATATATCGACTAATTAATAAGGTTCATTATTTAAATCTTGCTAGTAGAAAATAATATTATCTCGAATGATCGAATGGTTCTCCTAAATAAACGCAGGAAACATGTATTACCTGTTAAGTTGTACAAAACTAATAATAAATAAAATAATAATTCTCATTCGTTATGTTCTTTTCCAAATACAGTAAGCTAATTCGAGTTCTTGAACTTAGGCTTCTAGTATTCTCAATCCATACATAGACAATCATTTTCAGAGTGTTGCTATAATTCACCTTGGAAAGTCAAATTAGTGCTTGTTTGGTCTAGTTGAAATTCACAAAATTTTTTCTCAAATTAATTTTTAACCATATATTTTTATGGAACTCATCACTTTATACACTTTTTTCAGTAATTTTTTAACCACACATTTAAAATTTTCTCCAATTTCTCCCGCCCCCAATAGGCACTTAGACAATTCACAGGAATATGACTTATAATTCATAAACAGACAATAATAGAAGAAAAAGGGAGAAAGAAGAAGAAGAAAGCCATCAATTTTGTAGCTGCCCACTATACCAATCCAACAAAATACACATACAGACCATCTGCTAAGAAGAAAAAATGAGATTATTTAACAAAAGCACAAACTTCCTAAAACATGTGTAAAATCATCATTCATTACACTGCTAATTTACATATGGTGGGACCAAGTTTATTCAAGAAAGCCAGTTTTGGTTAAGACAGCATTCCTTACCCTGCTTAGATCTCTCCCTTTGAGAGTTCTTCCAATGCCTTCACACACAGAAAATGAAGATGTTTGGCTACTTGCAAGTTTTCTAGCAATCCACTCGTGTGGGGGCGTTATATCCCCGTCATCTTCATCTTCATCGTCGTCATCAATTTCTCGATGACTTCTCCCAAAATCGTGACCGTTAATATTTGATCCCGTCCCATAAATCTTTGACCAGTCCGGCACGCTGACAGGAGCCGAGCTTTGAACAATTTTGGTTTCGTGGGAATTGAGATTCTGATTCTGATTCTGATTCATGCTGGCTCTTGGGATCATCCGGGCCGCCGTTGGCTCGTTTTTGGAAATGAAAGCTCCTCCTTGAAATAAACTGATATTACTGGAGTCAAATTCGTTTCTTTCCTTGAAGACTCCCCAAACATCATCTTCTTGAAATTCTTCATTCCTCATGGATGACCAACCACTGCTTCCTGGACTGTATAAACCATATCTGGTCCCGCTCGATGACATTCCAGTCGCCTATTCTGCAGATCTTGTCAATCAACAACACTAAAGGAGCTCCAACACTAACCTCAGAAACAAAGAAAAGCAAGAAGAATTCACTTTTTTTTTATCAAATTCAAGTTCATTTAACAGCTTCCTCAGAATCACATAATAAATAGGTTTTTCTGAAAAATAAACCTTATTATTCCTTTTTCCTCACCTAGAATTGAATGAGGATTTTTAGTTCAGAAGAAATCCCTAATCAGTTCTCTCCATTTACACTGCTAGCTTCTAGTCTGTAGAATGCCAGATTTTCTGCATGTGACTTGGAATCAATCCAGGCCATAAGAATCCTCAACAGAGACAAAATGAAAACCTAAAGCAATTCTTTACCTTAATTTCTGCATTAAAAAGGAGAGATGTTTGATCTGGAATCAGAAATGAGGTAGAAACTAGAATGCTAATGAGCTGGAAAGTTGCATCATTAATTGCAGAAAATATTGCATTTCTCTGGTATAAATAAGTCATAGATTTGAAAAAGATTGGGGACAGGGAAATTAATTTATTCTTCTTGGTACATGATTATTTCACCAAAAATGAATATATAAGTGACACCATTACATTAGCATGTTGATTGATACACTAAAAGGAACAGTACAGAAATGAACAGTTTTACAAAAGAAAAAAAACACATTTTTAATTCGAAAAAGCCTGTGCTGTGTCCTTTTCTTTCTCGCATGTTTAGTAGAGTCAAATTTTTGGCCATTAAGATCTTTGGTCCTGTCGGTCGAGCAATTCTAAGATCTTGATCATAATACATGCGCCAGACATGACCTATAAGGTTAAAAAGTTCCCGATTATTTATAATTGTCGTTAAAACTAGAATGACATCAATGACAATCATTTCCCGATTATTGAGGGTCCGGAACACATCAATGACACATTCTGAAGTACCATGTTCGTAGGGTCATATTGGGGGTTCGGAATATATTAATGACACATCATTCTGAAGTACCATGTTCGTAGGGCCATATTTAGT
Source organism: Ligustrum vulgare (assembly GCA_963555705.1). Taxonomy (NCBI): domain Eukaryota; kingdom Viridiplantae; phylum Streptophyta; class Magnoliopsida; order Lamiales; family Oleaceae; genus Ligustrum; species Ligustrum vulgare. The sequence continues at coordinate 69,842,378 of OY743169.1, read as the reverse complement.
AAAGTCGAATTTTTGGCCAATAAGAACTTTGGTCCTGTCGGCCGAGCAATTCTAAGATCTTGTTCATTATACATGCACCAGACATGACCTATAAGGTTAAAAAGTTCCAAGTTTTTGCAGCTGATTCTAAGTTGTTTCCTATGTATGGACTTTAACATACAAATGTTAGTCTTATAATATACGAAACTAGAATTTCCCTCACGGAACACTGATTATTTATTAAATATGTAGTTTTAAAAAAATTAGAAAAATGTGCTAATAGAAAATGATAATAATTGCACGAAAAAGACGACAATCATTTATAATTGTCGTTAAAACTAGAATGACATCAATGACAATTATTTCCCGATTATTGAGGGTCCGGAACACATCAATGACACATTCTGAAGTACCATGTTCGTAGGGTCATATTGGGGGTTCGGAATACATTAATGACACATCATTCTGAAGTACCATGTTCGTAGGGCCATATTTAGTAAAGTCGAATTTTTGGCCAATAAGAACTTTGGTCCTGTCGGCCGAGCAATTCTAAGATCTTGTTCATTATACATGCACCAGACATGACCTATAAGGTTAAAAAGTTCCAAGTTTTTGCAGCTGATTCTAAGTTGTTTCCTATGTATGGACTTTAACATACAAATGTTAGTCTTATAATATAACAAATTGTTTACAAAAGGAAACCAGAGCCAATGGCAGTGCTTATTAGTGCAGCCCCAGTTGTGATTAAAGGCATAATTAATTTAATCCTTAATTATCTTACTTACTAATATGATCAAAGATTAATTAATCAAATTCTTCAGCCGCCTTATGTTCATGCACTAATTTCACTAATTTTTCTAAGTAATCTATTTTATTATAATTAAAAGGCTTTATTATTATAACAATTAATTCTTACTTTATTAAACTTTAAGAAAGGTAAAAGATGGAGATATCTTAATAAAATCACAAGCCTTATTCAAATTCCTTTTCTTTTCCTCTGATATAAACTGGCCTAATACGGTTAAAAAGAAAAACAAATATATTGCAAGCGAAGTTAGAATGTCAATTTTGGTAGGTCTTGTGTAAAGACAAACATAGTAAACATGCATTACAATAATGTGTAGTAAGTTCGATATGATTTTTGTTTGACAAAATTGTAATAAGATAGGGCGGCTGACATTCAATGAACTCGGCTATAGTATCTGTTTGACAAACTTGTTTAAAAATATATTTTGTTACAACGCATTTCTCCAAACTCCTTTTTGACCACACATATTTTCTCTCTTCAGTTTTCAATCACATTTTATTTCAAAAACATAAAAAAAAACATATTTTTAAATACAAAACTTTTAACAAACAGAGCCGAGACATATACGAGCAAATATTGAGACAAAGTGGAAAACAAAAACAAGAAAATCTAATTAGTCATGGTTGTGTTGAAGCCATTTTCAACTTAATAGTTTACTTTAAATACAAGAAAGGGGAGGGCGGATGGGTTCAGCGCGACGGGGTGCAAGGTTCAAATTATGAAATACTGAATTTGTACCTCGTCGCAAGCGGAGGTTATCACGGTTAATAGCCGGCCTATCCATAAGCCCTCCACCCTGACTCCTGGAAGGTACATCCTTCAATTTACTTCCTCCACCAAAAGTTCAGGACAGGGTCGGTGTAGTCCTCAAGGTTGGAGTTCAACCTTTATTTTCAAATACAAGAAAGGGAATCCTAGCAATGAATCTTGGAAAAATCTGATGATAGAAAGGCCAGATTCATGGACCTATGTTTGATTCCTTTACTTGTTCAAATAAAGTCATATACAAGTGGCTGCTGATGGCCCACAACCTACAGCAGTCACTCTAAATAAGCTGACGCCTGTCTAATGCAAGTACTATGGAGAAACAGTCATTCTCTAGTTTACTTTTTTTTTTTTTAATTTTTTATCGTAAACATTCTCTAGTTTTCTAAAAAAAAAAAAAAATGTTTCCCACATCCTGAGGGCCCGAACCGATCACGCCCAAGGCTTTGGTTCGGGAAGGTAAATCCAGGTTATGTCTCTTCCATGATCAGGGTGATACTTATGGCAAGGCCCCTTTCAGGGTAACTGAGTCACAAGCCACAAGGTTCTACCGCCACGCCTTTACATCACCAATTATATCACCAATAAATTGGCTGCTCCTGGCTGCTCTTGGCGGGTTTCGAACCAAGCACACGGCGAGTGCCAGCCCAATACCGTACCTCCTTTACCACTTGGAGATGTGCCCTGGGGGCTTCTCTAGTTTTCTAATACAGGCTCGAGTGGGTTGCGGAACTCTACGGGCGAACTCGGCACAGCTCGATTGTGGAGGAGAGGCAAAGTCAGAACGTCTTTCTTAATATCTTCGTTAAAGGATCCTCGTATATTAGATGAATATACACTACAAATTTCATCACGGGCGGACCCAAGGTGGGGCCTCCTTGGACACGTTCCCTAATAAAAATCTGAATTTTTTTTGTTTTAATCTTCAAACTTGATTTATTAAGATATAAATATAATAGTGCACCTTTGTAGTGCACTCACGATTCAGCACTTTGAAAATGATACATTACATATAATTTTTTTTTTTTTTTTTATAAAAATAGTGCACCAATGGAAGTGGAGCCATGGGCAGTGGGGGATGTGATTTATGCTAATTATATTATAAGTGTGCAAGATTAATATAATTATTTATTTGTTTGAGGATTGAATATTTTCAAGTACTTTTTTATTTTTCGGTCTCTTCTTACAAAAAAAATGTTTGAGGGCAGTGTGATTTATGCTAATTATATTATAAGTGTACAAGGTTAATATAATTATTTATTTGTTTGAGGATTAAATATTTTCAAGTACTTTTTCATTTTTCGATCTCTTCTTACCAAATTTTTTTTTTCGAGGGGCAGCAAACCCCTGTACTATCCGTATGCCCCACTAGTACAAACGTTCTGCGTCCGCCACTGAATTTCATGCTACTTATAACAGATAACTAGGCTATGATGTTCAAACTCAGGCACAAGTATTCAGTATGAGTACGTATCTGAGTGTCATATCCTTCCTTTCCTAAATTTAGGATACTTGGACAAGGGTGCATGAATACATTCCGTTCATTTGGTCAATGATCACACATTACAATTCAATTTATAATGTACAAAAATTCTCAAATCACTTTTTAATCACACACATTTTCTCTTTCCACTTTTCAACTCTACGTTTTACCTAAAAAATACAAATAAATCACATTATAATGAAATTTCAGCTGTCAAGCACTCCCTTATAAACTTCAAATTACTATTGATAAATTATAAACACATTTCTTGGGAATAGAAATGATCATCTTTCGATTTAAATGAAATAAATTATCTTCTTATGGCTTAAAGGATCTAAAAAGGATCTCATACATTTATCCCATACTCGTGTGTCTGACACGTGTACTTTTTAAAAATAGAGAGTCCGAACAAAATAGATACTGTGATAAAAAGATCAAGATCTAACAGAAATTACTTGCAATTCTTAAGTTAAAAGGAAGCAATTTCATAACTAGAAAGAAAGAGCTCTTAGGATCAGTCTTCACCGTAGCTGAAGTAGTCAATTAGCGGAACATTACAAGAGATTGAAGGAAGATGTTATCTCTCCAAAATAAGACGGTGAAAGGGTTCATTTTCTAAATAGAACATTAAGTTTTCTATTTCCCGAGTCAGATACTAATTTAAGAAGCCTTGTCGACGGACCAAGCCCGGTGAAAGAAGAAAATCATTCCAAAATCAAGAAAACTCTATTGAGTGACATAGGATTTAGGTAGAACAAGTTAATTTTCATAAGGTGAGAAATTCGCATAGACTTGTATTTTAACTAAATAAAGGTTTTCCATACAGCAGCTTTACCTATTTGGATTTGTGTGCCAGTGAGAAGAGGAGCCAAGTGATTATTGCTTTCATTCTGCAATACTTGAACAAGAACCAAGATCCACAAGAACAATTAGAACGTAAATAAACCGCGATTACACAAAGATCTGAAAGCAGAGAAGTCAGTAGTTGAGTATGGTAGCAACATCATTTCATTTCAATAGAAAAGAATTATGAGTTGATAAACTAGGTAACACATACAATTTCAACTAGCTTTCTCCCGGCAATGATTTCTCCAAGCAGACATTAGGAATGTATTACATTGAGTAAAAAAATAAGAATATGGCATAAGAGATTCGAACCAACAAAGAAGAGACACACTGATTCTCTATTAGTGCCTCAGCTGCATCACCCCCAACATCTCACTGGTATTGAGGAAGATCAAACCAGAATGAAAGGAATCTCGATGAAATATAAATGGTTTCAATTAAAGGTAACAAAAAGGAGACTGAAACCATTCAATAGTCAAGAGCAAAATCAACTGAAACTAAAACAAGAGCCTCTGCTTCAGCAATTATCTCCAGTATTTCACCAGTGATCTTCGCCTGTCTTTCGTGGTTATAAGCAATTAAAAGATTATTCGACAATTCCACTGCATTTATCTGTAGCATTGCTCATTGCATTCATTCTTACTGCAAGCTCACGCGTGTATGCCTCCGGCAGTGCCCTCAAAATCTGATTATTCAAGTAAAGTGGCATCAATGCATCAAGAATTTGTGCAGCGTGCTGCTCAAACTGATAATTTGGAGGAGAAAAGTTCGAACCTTTCAACCCTATAACACGATCTCTCTCCAGATGCGATCCCGTTTGGGAAATGAGACGAAACGCGAAATAATAAACAAATTGTAAGAAAGATCTAAATTCAACCCAAACACAAGAAACAAGAATTTCAAGAAACAAAATCAATGGAAAAGAATGTTGGAATTATATATGGCCATATAGTATAATTCACGATATTTAAAAGTAAAATATTAATTGATTGTATTAATATGATGTTGTGTTTGTCCACGGGTCGATTTGATATTACAAATTGAGTGTTTAAGTTGTTAAACACAGAAAAATTCAATTTGTGATTCGATCTAAAATTAACGTTCACGATCAGTAAATAAATATGGACAATTTTATTTTGATAAGATCGTCTCGATTTTATTAAAGTCTATCTTTGACTTTGGTAATAAAATTGAGAGTACGTTTGGAACGTATTGGACGGGACCACGTGAAATTAATTTGTGACGTTGACCATACAAATTTAATTTCACTTGACTATCATACGTGGGACCTTAATCCTAATCGAATAATGGACTTCGATTACTAACTTGAAGTTCTTTGAGGTATCAATGGGTGAGATCAAATTGCTGATCAATATCTCGGTACTTTGGGAATTAAAGTGAACTAACGAGGAACATATATTCGTATTATGGAATCCGTCACCTTTTAGGTATGATCATAATCTCACTGGTTCTTCTAGTGGACAGTTGAATCTGAGCTCAGTAATTCGACAGTGACTGTTGAATTCTATGATGTGATGGGATCACATCGAGCTGTCAGGTAGAAGATGAGAGTTGAGAATTTGTGAATATTCAGAGAAGGGCATTTTGGTCATTTTAACTTGCTCCGAATATTAGAGTTGATCGACGGGGGTAACATGTAAGAACGATAAGTCAGATGATATAATTATTGATTAATTGTTTCAGTAATTTCAATTTTACTAAGAGTGCAATCTCGTTCTTTTAGTAGAATAGAACGTGATTAATAAATTAATTTTAACTGATCAAGAGTTGATCGGGTTATAATTAATTTATTGGAGCTTAGTTTAATCGAGTCCGATCAGGTCTCCTAAGACTATTTTTCTTAACCTAATTGGAAAAGTGGCGAGACACACACTAAAGTGTGTATTGTGTGTTTCCTCTTTAAAAAGAAACCCTAATCCTAGTTTAATCTAGGTCTTGAGAAAGGTGACCACACACCTGCACAACTGTCATTGGAGAACACCGAGGAAAGCTTGAGGGTTTTAAGCTTTGATGGAATCAAGAAGCAGTTGATGAAGATTATTGTAAAGCACGCTACAAGGGTAATCTTCTCAAAACAATTTTTGTGTACAAAATTATTTATTCCAAGTTAAATACATAGAACATAAAATCCTGTAACGGGATGATCTATCACAAGAAATCAATTTTTGTGAGTAGAACAACTCGGGTTCCCAACAAAGAAAAGATAGGTTGACGATAAAACTTTGACCCAATATTCATGACCCTAGAAACGATGCGGAATAAAAAATCAAGATTGATGAACGCCACAAGAGATGTTACTTCCTTGATAAGTTCGTTGGATAAACGCCACAAGACTCAAGAATCTTTGATAAGTTCTAGTTGGAACCCAACAAATATTCTCACAATTATTTGATAAGTTCAATTTGTTCTTAAAGAACAAGAAAATGAATACTCCTTTCTACAGAGTAAAACTCAATTCAATCTCAATAATCAAAGTTGTTATCTTCAATAATGAATGAAAAATGTAATATAATACCAAATACGCCTAAAAACTTGACCTAGCCGCACTAGAGTTTGAAAATATAAATAATTAAATCGAAAATTAAATTAAAAATCGTGAAAATCTGCTCCGCTGTCAACCTCGCGATCGCCCAGGCAAACTTGTCACGATCGCGTGGAGTCGCCTGAAACTCTCGGGTGAAGTTTTTGTACCATCGCGCGCTCCTCTTCACCAAGCGATCGCTTGGTAGCCCCGAATGTACCTTTTTTCGTCCATTTGAAACAACTTGATCCGTTTTGATTCTTGGTTAGGGCCCAACACAAAACTTGCTCATTTTCCCATGCAGATTGTCGTGACATTGCCCGTATCTTGGTTTCTCTTTTGATCTCCTACCTCGGATCACATCATCTCCACTGGCATCTCCCTCCCTAATCGTCAGCATGGAGAACTCTCTTCACTAGCATCAGCACTCTTTCCACTCACATCACAACGTCATGGTCTCAATGGAGTTACGCGACTCATCCCACATCGAAACTTCATGGTCTTCGATGTGGGTTTTTAACCTCTAGGGTACTCTCTCTTCAATAACTAACTTTTGAGGGTGAGTTCTACCCAAAAGATTGTGTTGGGATTTTTGGTCCCAAAATCAAACCTTAGTTTCATGAATCGCAGGTTTAGATTCCGATGTTTCTCGCCTCTAGGTAGCTTACCTCTCATTCATTAGTCGACAAGTCAGAATAACTGGCACACACGCACGCTGATGGGTAGGATGTAAGGGAAATACCTGCAATATGATCATAATTAGAGCACTTCATGGTAAAATAGGCCAACCGCCTAACTTTTAGCGACTTGTTGTGTCTAATGGGGAGATAAGCATTTTCACTTCGTGACATTCTCCCCCATTCGAATCCACTTACGCCCTCGTAGCAGGAAAAGTGAGCTTCGCATCAACACGCATTCCTCAATTGTAAGAATCAGACGGCACCATCCCCTCATGGATGGGCATCCACACGGTGGTACTCCTACCCTTGCTCGCAGTAAGTTGTACATACCACCTCTGACACCAACCTTCACCATATGGCCCCATAAGCACTAGTTCTTCGATGAACGACCTCCAAACCACAGTGCCTCCAGCACAAGTCGGAACACATACCCACTACATTCTCGTGGGCCCTGCAATATGCGCTCAACAAAACTCCTTGAAAGGCAATCGCACAACACTGCCCAGCAAAACCATCTTCCCCATAGCTTTCTTCTTCGTGTTCTGCATGCTTTCTGACACAATCCGAGACCCAAAATCTTTTCTCCGCAAGAATTCATGTCATTGATCTCCACAAAACCAACAACGCATTCAAGCAATCCCACTCTGATACCAACTTTCACAAATCGCAGGTTTAGCTCACAAGGTTTCTCACCTCTAGGTAGCTTACCTCTCATTCATTGGCCAGCAATGTAAAACAACTGGTACACATGCACGTTGATGGGTAGGATGTAAGGGAGATACCTGCTATATGATCGTATCATTAGAGCATTTCATGGTAAACAGGAAAAACGTCTAACTGTTGCCAACTTGCCGTGCCGAATGGGGAGAAAAACATTTCCACTGCGTGACACTCGAGGGCGATGATGATAAATCGCGTCAGATTAATTATGCTTCGCAAGTCTTTTGGCCCATGATCGAAGATAATAGAATTGCCTAATCTCCACAATTAGGTAGCCCACTTCCAAGACGAGCTAAGGGATTAACTATCCACTTTGAGGTTTTAATTGGGTCTCGACCCTGTTGCTCGATGGGTAAGCTTTTGGTGACGACCCGACTTAATTAGGTTTCCCTAATTAAGTGATAAACCTATATCTACCCACACCTCACTCTCTCGGTGAAAAGCGGTTGCCTTATCTTGGTGAGAAACCAACCCACTCCCTCTCTTCTCTCTGTGGTAAGTGGCTGCCCACTCTCTTCTTTGTGAAGAACCCGACCCTCTCCCCTTCCTCCTCTCTCTGTAACTGGAAGTGTGCCTCTCCCTTTGGTGAAACACCAACCTGTGAACCCTGTGTTGGCTCTTATCTTGGACTGTGTATTCCTGTGGCTATAAGCCTCCTTGTTAGGCTACTATTGAGTGACCATGTGCTGTGACTCTTTGTGTTGGTCTTGTCCTTGTTCGGTCTCCTTGGTGCAGTCCCTGTTTTGTCTTCTTGGCTGTTTTCACCAACCTATGAACCCTGTGTTGGCTCTTATCTTAGACTGTGTATTCCTGTGGCTATAAGCCTCCTTGTTAGGCTACTATTAAGTGACCATGTGCTGTGACTCTTTATGTTGGTCTTGTCCCTGTTCGGTCTCTTTGGTGCAGTTCTTGTTTTGTCTTCTTGGCTGTTTTGGATAGCCCCTATTCAGGTCCTTTGTTGTTGCCTCTGGTTTAGTTCTTGGTGTGTTTGGGTTCTTATTGTGAGCCTGTGTTTTGGCTCTTGCTGTGGCCGTGTCCTGTTGTGGTCCCTTTGAGCAGCCTCAGTTTGAGTGTGGTTGGGTGTGAAGGCAGTGGGGTTTGGCCGTGTTGGGTGTTGTCTGGAAGTGTTCCCTAGCCATGTTTGGGTGGTGTTACTATTGTGGAGTATTGGGCATAAATCTGAGCCCTCGATTGACACCTTTTCAGTAGGCTATTTTAGTGCAATAAGGGATTTTGATTTACTTACTTCATCTATTGCTTTAATATTGATTCAAATTATTACTTTGCCAATCTATATTGTGTTTCCTCTGCTGTATTGTGATTAACTCGAATTACTTTATGTTTTTGCGAGGTTATTCTTTTTCCCAACAATTTGTATCAGAGCGTTGGTGGTGTGATTAGCCTAATTGGAATCAATATTGGAACTCACTGGTTGAGTTCGTGAATTTTTGTTACTAAGCTGCTACACATGTTGTGAAGGTTCAAAATCTCCGATTAATACGGACTCAGATTGGTTCACTCTGGTAAATTGGCTAAGACTTTTAAATTCCAGTACTATCAGGTCATCGTGTCGGGTGACCAATTAGGCTTACAGTTGCATGTTACTTGACATAGGATTTTATGTACTAATGTGTTAATTTTCTTTGTGAAGATTATGATTGCATTATTTCTTTGTGAAATTGTTTTTCGATATGCAATTATTTTTCGAGTATATTTCTTTGGGAAATTGAGAATTTTCTATGATATATTATATTTACATAAATTTCTTTGTGAAATTGATTTTCTATATGCAATTATAATTGAATTTAAATTTCTTTTTGAGATTTATGTGTTTAATTTCTTCGTGAAATTGTCAAATTTCCAGGTGAGATTGTTAGATTTCTAGGTGAAATTTATGTTTAATCTTCTTTGTGAAATTGTCATTTTTTTTTTGTAAAATTTATGTGGTTAAATTTCTTCGTGAAAATATATATTAATTTCTATTTGTTATCTGTGTTGGAATTAAAGTCCATGATTAGTGTGCTTGTAATTTTCTCTTGGTATTTTGTTGCTAATTAAAATCATTTTTTCAAAATTATTGCCTTTGATACTTTGCGTGTCTTGTTAAATTGCAATACTTTTCTTTATGTGAAAATATGATTCGCATGGGTAAGAGCCTTCTTGGGGTCAATGTGGTCTATCTTAGTGGCATGTGCATTTCTTTGTGAAAATGACAACATTTTTGTTTTGGGTGATATTTTTTATGAAAAACTTGGGATTTTTGGGAGGACAAAAAAAGTTTGAAAAGTATACTTGTCTTGGTTGAAAAACGTACTTGTTTTTTGGGGGCAAAGTTTCTTAAAGCGGCTGTTTTACACTTTTCTTGAAATTCCAACAGTTATTTCTACTATATGTTTGCATCTGGCCATGTATCTCATTTTGCATATATGATTACTTGATTCTGGTGCATTTTTTCATTTGTTCAACATTTGCATAAATTTGAGTGTGATATGTTATGTTATTTTGTGTATAACATGGTTACATGCATGGTGGTTTGAGGTTGGTGTGAGGTTTTAATACTGTGTGTGTTCTCACGAGAGGTGAGGTTCTTAAAAATCTTGTTAAACTCTATTTGTGAGGATCTCGATTAGCTGGAGGACGCTCCTATTATCTCTACGTGAGGTGGAGATTTGAGTTTTACCTTCTTTGGGTAAGAAGTGAGGTTGTGATAGAGATACATTCGTAGTCTTAGGATCTTTAGTAGTTTACAAGTTAAGTGTGTTTAGTAGTCTAGTGAGCATGGTTGGCAATGAGAGGAGAGCTACATCGGTTTTGAAATGGGTTATTGTGGTTATATTTTTCTTGGGGGGTCATTTGCATCTGTTGCTTGTGTTGACATTTTTTGATTAACTTGGTGCTACTGTTAAGTTCTTTATGTGAACTTGGTGAAAAGATTTGTAGTTTGCCCTTTGATGTGCTCTCATTGCATGTGTGGAGTCACCTATAACTTTGTGTTATTAAATGCTCTTGATTAACTCACGTGTGAATGTAATGTGTTTATATTTATCTTTAGAAAGCATGTATTGTTTGTCTAAAGTTGTGTTACTTGCTAATGTAATATGAACGCATAGTTTGGCTCACTATGATTTAGTTTGTACTTGAGTTTTACCTTGGCCCTCGGTGAGTACTATTAGCAGGTATGAGATATGTTTCTAACTTGAAACATTGGTAAAGGTATGTTGAATTCTAATTTCTTTGGAACTATTTTGTGCAACTAATAAATTAGGTGTTTTGGTGTTGCATGTTCGCTTGGAACCAAGGCATGTTGGGTTCTAATTGGTTTGGAACTGTCTTGTGCAACTAATAAACTTTGTATTTTGGTGTTGCAGGTTTGTTTGGAATCAAGGTGGTGGTTTGTTGGGATATTCGGTCCCAATCAAACATTGGGGGTGTGATGATTAATCGAATCGAATTAATTGTGCTTTGTGGGTCTTTTGGCCCTTGATCGAAGATAATATATGTTCACTAAAATCGTATACCACAAGTGCACGGTTCGCGTTCAAGTAGTAAAGTGGACTCGAAAAGTCCGGGTTATCGTATCCATGAGGATTGATTGATTTGTAACTAAACTTATTGATTTCATTTTAAAAGAAAAGTCAAGTAACATAAAAGTTTGGTTTGGTGGTGAATTACTAAGTAAGTGACATAAATAAGAAACATGATAATATAAAAACTAGTTAACTAAAGCAAATAGGTAACCAAATATAAAAGTTAGAATTAAAACTAATTATCCAAAGTAAACTAATGTCAACAAGAACTTTGTGATTAAAATAAGCTACATAACATTACCGATCGCGCGGTAATGTTTTCGAATGCAGCTGATGGTTCTGGTCACTCCCAAGCCGTGGTTCGCGTTCACGTTGCCGGTTCGAGCCACGCGAACGCGTGGTTGGCTAGGGAAGTATCTTGCAGCTTGGTCCCATTTTGTAATTGCAATCTAGTCCTCCATCTTTCAGTGCCGATCAATTTAGTTCCCAAATTTTGCGATTTCTTTCAAATATGTCCTTCTAAAATTGCACTTTGGTCCTTCAACTTTGGAAATCTTGCAATTTGGTCCCTCAATTAATTGCGCAACACGTCCAGAACTTCTCGAAAGTGACAAAATGGTCCCCAAACTTCCAATTTCAGCAAAACTTGCACTCCTTTTGTGATTTTTGGCCTCAAACTTGGATATTAACTTATTTAAACACAAAATATGCATAAATTAGTAGATATTTGCTCAAGATATTCCAAAATATGCTAATTTAAAGGTATAAAAAGTCTATAAAAATGCATTTAACAATTATCCCCAAACTTAAACTCGTGCTCGTCCCGAGCAAGAATATCTACTAATACAAAAAGCAAATGAATGAAGTACCAACAATGCTAGACAACTTGTAAATTCTGTCTTGAGTGTAAAATTGCATGATTAATTCACAATTATGTTTTCAACATAATACTACAAAAAGAAGTTGAGCTTATCTCATGTTTGATCGGTGTGTGTGTGTATAGTCACTTCCAATTATCACTAAGGTTCAAAGAAACATTGTAGGGAGGATAAATTTCAAAACAATACTATCCACCCTTAGTGGTCAATTTCATTCATGTCCCTCTCGTAGCATTCATCCCCCCAAATTATTTCTTTTTTCTCCCGAGATGCAATCCTAGAGGTAACTTTCAATTCACACATTTCTTTTTCCACTAAAGCTTGGTTGTGACTTATCGGCAATCTCAACAATCTAGATATGTAGTAACTCTCTACTAGATGAGTACTTTTATACCAAAAAATTCAAACCCACTATTAATCCAAGCCCTTATGCGAATACAAATGCATGATTTCTACAAACTAATGTGATGATTGCTCGTGACTTCCCCACTCTCTTAAGCTTTCTAATTAACCCATATAGCGAGCTTTAGGTCGGAAACTCCCTGATTGTTTTAAGATCAAAGGATACCAGGTTTCAAAATATTCATACGAACTTAATAACTCGAGTAAAAAGGGCTACGAAATGAGGTAAACTTATTAAGCAAATGTAATGATGATGTGCTTTTTTTTTTCAAAGTGCGTGTGTGTACCCTACTCATTAAGCTTTTTAATTAACCCATGTAGCGAGCTTTTGGCCGATGACTCCCAAGTTTCAAACTTAAGGCAAGTTTTAAGATACTCTTTCGGGCTTAATTACTCGAGTCAAAAAGGCTACAAGATAGTGCAATGCAAAAATTAAAACGGGTTTAGATCTCTAGCATTTGGTTATCACTTAGCTTATACTAACATCAACAACACTCCACACAAATTTATATCAAGCATGCATGGAATCACTACACATCTAGACCGTCTCCTATACCAGCTCGACCACCCCCAAACTTGTCTCACAAAGGATCAAGAGATTAAGAGCATTGAAAAGAAATTGGATATGTTGATAAAAATTGAAAATAAAAGTTCACAACCTAATTTTTCTACTTCAAGAATTTCTCCAACCTTCAATAGATTCCAAATCTCAACAACAATTAGTTATGACTATTGTGCTCAAGAGAACTTAGGGTCATTCATAGATAAGTAATTTATAAAAATAGGCACAAGTGGCATATTCGATCATAATTCGTGAATTAATCAGCAATTTCAAACATCAAATCATTTTGAGCCGACAAGGCTATCTAGCGTATCAATATCCAAAACAACATGAACAAAATCAAACATTACAACATCTTAAGCCGGCAAGGCTATATAACATGATAAAGTGCAAAATGAAGTCTACACCCCCAAACTTGAATTATACATTGTCTTCAATGTGAAAATAGAAACAACATGTAAAGACGAAAAGAATTAGTAAAACTTCCCTGATTTGATACTTGTTTGTGATGTTTGAAATTGACCTAAGCTTTCGCCGAATGTAGTTCACCCCCAAACTTGTTGAGGACAATGTCACTTAGGATTTTCAATAAATTTGTTACCTACAAAAGATTGACGATTGATTAAAAAGAAAGTAGAGAAGTAAAGTAAATAATTACAAGTAACTCAAAAGAGAAGAAATTTGGGTTGCCTCCCAAAAAGTGCTTGGTTAAAGTCATAAACTCGACTTTTTGATTTTCATTTGGAAGCATTAAGGAGAAATGATGATTTTTCCTCCGAGAGGTCCCCTTCCAAGAATGGTTTCAACCTTTGCCCGTTGACTTTGAAATGTCCCTTGTCGGGATGATATAACTCAATAGCTCCATGGGGAAAAATTTGAGAAATTGTGAATGGGCCCCACCAACGGGATCGAAGCTTTCCGAGGAATAACCGAAGTCAGGAATTGAATAGAAGAACTTGTTGCCCAACTTTGAAATCTCTCTTCAGAATGTGGTTATCATGCCATTTCTTGGTCCTCTGCTTATATATACGAGTATTTTCATATGAGTTGAGGCGAAATTCATCAAGTTCATTGAGTTGAAGCAACCTCTTCTCACCAATTAATTCCGCATCAAAGTTCAATGCCCGTGTAGCCCAAAATGCTCTATGCTCAAGTTCAACGGGGAGATGACATGATTTTCCAAAAACAAGACAAAATGGAGACATACCAATAGGAGTCTTGAAGGCGGTGCGGTAAGGCCATAATGCATCATCTAACTTTCTAGACCAATCTTTCCTTGATGTATTCACCGTCATCTCAAGAATTTTTTTTCAACTCTCGATTTGAAATCTCGACTTGGCCACTTGTTTGGGGATGGTAAGGTGTGGTTACTCGATGCTTCACTCCATACTTTGACAAAAGTGAGTCAAGGAGTTGATTGCAAAAGTGTTTGCCTCCATCACTAATGATGAGTCGGGGGTAGAGATGGCAAGAAAATCCGATTCGCCCCGTCGACCCGATCCGATCCGATTCGTGGATCGACGAATCGAAATTTATGTGATCCGCCCCGATCCGAAAATTCACGGAGCGGATTTGGATCGGGACTTATCCGATCCGCGATCCGACATTTTTTTTAATATAATTTTTTTATCATGTATAAAAATCTAATATGCAAATTTTGTAGCAAACTTTAATTTCTGGGAATAACCTGCAATTTTTGCATTTTAAAGAAAACATATTTTTCATGTTCTTCATTTGAAGAAAGAATTCAAATAAGTGATGACAAAAAAACTCGATTTGTTGAATCGGCGAATCGGCCTCTATACGTCTCGTTTCAATAAAAAAATAAAATTTAATAAAAAAATAATTTTTCTAAATTTTTTTAAAAAGATTTAATTTAAAATATATTTAAAAAACATTAAAAAAATAATTCGGCGGATCGGTCCACGGATCGGTGGACCGATCCGCCCCGACCCGACCCAAAAGTTGACGGATCGCGGGGCGGATCCGGATCGAACCAAAAAAATTTGGGGCGCCGCCCCGTTGCCAACACTAGTCGGGGGGTCCCAAAGTGTGTAAAAATGTTCTTTTTGAGAAAATTGACAACCACCCGAACATCATTAGTAGGCAATGCCACCACCTCTACCCATTTAGAAACATAGTCTACCGCCACCAAAATGTATTGATTTGAGAATGAGGATGGAAATGGCCCCATGAAATCAATTCCCCATACATCAAATATCTCCACTTCCAAAATTGAAGTCAGTGGCATTTCATTACGTCGAGAGATATTCTCATTCATTTGACATCTATCATATTTGGATACTAAAGTATAAGCTTCCTTGAACAAGGTTGGCCAATAGAACCCCGCGATTGAAGAACTTATGAGGCAGTTTTGGAGGCTCCAAAATGACCCCCATAAGGTGATGAATGACACCTATCAAGAATTGCTTCCATTTCTTTCTCGGGAACACATGTTCTAATGATTTGGTCGGACCCCCTCTTGAACAAATATGGCTCATCCCAAAAATAATGTTTCACATAGGCAAAGAATTTCTTCTTTTGTTGATAAGAGAAATTTGGAGGAAAAACACCACTTACAAGGAAATTCACGAAGTCCGCATACCATGGTGCTTCGAAAACTTGGAAAAGATGGTCGGCATGCAATAGTTGTTCATCCGGAAAGGCTTTATTGATTTCCTCTACTCCCAACTCTTTAGGTTGATCAAGCATAGATAGATGATCGACTACAAGATTATCCGCTCCCTTCTTATCAAGGATCTCCAAATCAAATTCTTACAAGAGAAGGACCCATCTAATCAATCTTGGCTTCGCATCCTTCTTAGCAAGCAAGTATTTTAGAGCGGAGTGATCGGTATAGACAATTACCTTTGAGCCGATCAAATAAGATTGAAATTTGTTAAAGGTAAAGATCACAACAAGCATCTTTTTCTCGATTGTGGCATAGTTCAATTGAGCATCACTCAATGTTCGGCTTGCATAATAGATCACATGCAACACTTTACCGCTCCTTTGCCCCAAAATCGCTCCCACAGCATAATCACTAGCATCGCACATGAGCTCAAATGGTAAGCTCTAATCCGGGGCCACAATAATAGGAGTCGTGATAAGCCTCTCCTTAAGAGTGTTGAAGGCTAATAGACACTCTTGAAAGAAGTGAAAAGTGTTGTTCTTCTCAAGTAGAGAATAAAGAGGCTTGGTGATTTTAGAGAAATCTTTGATAAATCTCCTATAGAAGCCCGCATGCCCCCAAGAAGCTCCTTATGCCTTTCACCAAAGTAGGAGGAGGCAATTTTTCAATAACTTGGATTTTGGCTTTATCAACCTCAATCCCCCCTTGTGAAACCCGATGACCAAGTACAATGCCTTCTTTCACCATAAAATGAAGTTTCTCCCAATTAAGCACTAGATTGGTTTCTTCACGTCTTTTCAACACCAAGTCAAGATTACTCAAGCATTCATTAAAAGAAGAACCAAAAATCGAAAAATCATCCATGAATACCTTGATAAATTTTTCCACCATGTCGGAGAATATGACCATCATGCAATGTTGAAAAGTGGCCGGTGCATTGCAAAGACCAAACAGCATCCTCCTATAAGCAAAAGTCCCATATGGACATGTGAAAATGGTCTTCTCTTGACCTCGGGGGCTATCAAGATTTGATTGTAGCCCAAGTATCCATCCAAGAAACAATAGTGGGAGTGCCCAGCCAACCTCTCAAGCATTTGGTCAATAAAGGGGAGAGGGAAGTGATCTTTTCTAGTGGCATTATTCAACTTCCGGTAGTCAATGCACACTCTCCATCCTGTCACGGGCCTTGTAGGAATAAGCTCATTAACACATCCTCAATAATACCACGCGGGTGCTTAATAGAGCGATCGGCCAATTGCAATGAAACTGTGGTTGGCTTCACCTCTCCCATGCCCAATCTCTTGAAAATAGACAAAGGCATCAAATTAATACTAGCACCAAGATCGCATAATGCTTTTCCAAAATTTAAATCACCAATAGGACAAGGAATAGTAAAACTCTCTGGATCTTTAATTTTTGGAAGCAATTTGTTTTGTAGTATGGCACTGCATTCTTCTGTTAACATCACAGTTTCATGATCTTCTAGCCTCCTTTTGTTTGAAAGAATGTCTTTCATGAACTTTGCGTAACTAGGCATTTGTGCTAATACATCGGCAAATGGTATGTTGATGTGAAGTTTCTTGAAGACTTCAAGAAATTTACCAAATTGTGCATCCACTTTGTGCTTCTGGAGTCTTTGAGGAAAAGAAATGGGGAACACATAAGCTTTCATCGGAGTATGCACCTTTGTTGAAGTTTTTCCACTTTCCTTAGATGTTGCATCATTTTCATTCGCCTCCTCAACATGTTCATTACCTTTTTCCTTCACCTCGGATTGTGCCAACTGTTGCTTTACCGTGATTTTTGGTAATTGAATTCCACTTCTTGTAGTGATGGCTTGCACATTTTCCCTTTGATTAATCTCGGTGTTGCTTGGCAAGGCTTCTTGTTGTCTCTCTGTCATCATTTTTGCCAATTTCCCAACTTGAGTCTCAAAATTTTTGATAGAAGCCGCTTGATTTTGGAGAATAGTATTGGTCTTGTTCATATATTGCATGAGTATCTCTTCAATAGAAGGCTTCTTTTCTTGGGGTGGTGGAAGTTGAACAAAATCGGGAGGCTTTACTTGATTTTGAGTGTTGGACCACTAAAAATTCAGATGATTCCTCCAACTCGGATTGTATGTGTTGGAGTAAGGATTGCTTTGTGGTCGGTTGGAATTTTGGGCATAATTCACTTGCTCATTTGAGATGGAAGCCATTTTGAGCATGGGACATTCATCAACCTTGTATGTTGCTCCACATATATCACAAATAGACATAGGAGGGTAGATTCCTTTTACCGTATGTTGAGAAGACAGATCATCATATTTCTTGAATAGAAGGTCCATCTTTGTCGACAAAGCCGCATATGCATCAACTTCATGAATTCCTGTGGCTTTCTTTGGTACCATGCGATCGATTAGCCAAGTGGAATTGTGACTAGCCATCCTCTAAAAGAGCTCAATTGTCTCATTAGGTGATTTTGTAGTGATAGCTCCATTGGAGGCCGAATCAACCGTCACTCGACTAGATGGATTCACCCCAAGATAGAAATATTGGACTTGCATTTGCTTGGAGAACCCATGATTTGGACATTTTCTCAACATCTCCTTGAATCTTTCCCATGCCTCATAGAAACATTCGGTGTCAAGTTGTCGAAATGTGGAGATGTCATTCTTCAACTTAGCCACTTTTGCCGGAGGAAAGTATTTTGTAGTGAACTTTTGAGCAAGATCATTCCATGTTGTAATACTTCCAACGGGGTTGGCATCTAACAATTCACGAGCTCCATCTCTAAGGGTACGTGGAAATAACCGCATGTTGATGGCCTCCTTGCTGATTCCCGGATAATCAAAGTTACTATACATCTCCAAAAACTGCGAGATGTGAGTAGATAGATTCTCCTCGATCATTCCATAGAATTGATGATGCCCCTTGAAGAGATTTATCACATTCGACTTTAGATGAAAGTCCGAACGTCCAAATGGGGGATATGTAATGCTTCCTCGATTTTGAGTGATGAGAGGGACCATGAATTGCCCCATTGGTCTATCATATTCATCAATAGCGGGATTTGCACCATCTTGGTTGTTGTCCTCCATATTGCTTTGTATTCTTTATTGTTCAACTTGTTCCCTCTTTTCCCTAATCCTCCTCCTATAAGTTCGTTCGGGATCAAATGCACGAATGTCCCAAGTCGGACGTTGTTGCATAAACAAGGCAAGAGTACCTAGAAAATGAAAATAAAAAGAAGAAAGAGATGAGAATGAGAAGATAATTCAATTCACAAAAATCAATGCATTTGGTACAAATAAAACCAATCCCCGGCAATGGCGCCAAAAACTTGTTCGCTAAAATCGTATATCGCAAGTGTACGGTTCGCGTTCAAGTAGTAAAGTGGACTCGAAAAGTCCGGGTTATCGTACCCAAGAGGATTGATTGATTTGTAACTAAACTTATTGATTTCATTTAAAAGAAAAGTCAAGTAACATAAAAGTTTGGTTTGGTGGTGAATTACTAACTAAGTGACATAAATAAGAAGCATGGTAATATGAAAACTAGTTAACTAAAGCAAATAGGTAACCAAATATAAAAGCTAGAATTAAAACTAATTATCCAAAGTAAACTAATGACAACAAGAACTTGGTGATTAAAATAAGCTACATAACATAAGACAATGTAAATTTAGTTTTCATAACTATACTAATTTCTTCTTTTCAAAAATCAATTAGTGGTAGTTAATCAATTAACCAAATTACATGGGAAATTCTAAATTTAACCTAGCATGTGTAATAACTTGCAATGACAAGACTAAATATTAACAACATTTGAAGATTACATAAACATAAAACAACATTCCTAATCATGAAAACATAAATATAAATACCCCATATTCATAAACAACCTAAAATGCTTAAATAAAAATAAACTATTAAAAAGTTCCAACACAATAACATTAATCCATAATAAAATAACAAAATTTAACAAATAACATAAACATATCAATAATAATCAAAATAAAGATGAAAAACAAGATAATAAAGAAAACTCCCCTTTTTGTTAAGTTCTAGAAGTGAAAATCCAAGAATCTTTCACTTTGAACCTAATTTCTCCATCACTTATATTAATCTTCAACAACCCAAGCATTAAATATTAAATGAATTCCAAATATATGGACTTTATGGTGAAAGTTTAAGAAAATACCACACATCAAAAGCTTAAATAGCAACAAGAGGATGAAATGTAGAAGAAGAACATTAAAACATTAATTGATCATTGCATTAAATGATGTAAAGATTAAGGAAAATACAAGAAAAACTAAAAAGAGGCATGAACTTACATAAACCCTAGTTGAAATTTGTGTTTGGGTATTTATATTTCATCAAAATGACCCAAAATCTCACAAAAAACGACTGGATCAGCGAAATTCAACGTTTTGGGCCGAACCGGGCCGGCAGGGTTGACCCGATTAGGACCGCATATTTTTTTGACATTTATAACCGCGCGATCGCGCACTGACGTTTTCAAACGCAACTGATGGTTCTGGTGACTCCCAAGTCATGGCTCGCGTTGCCGGTTCGAGCCACGCGAACGCGTGGTTGGCTAGGGAAGTATCTTGCAGCTTGGTCCCTTTTTGTAATTGCAATCTAGTCCTCCATCTTTCAGTATTGATCAATTTAGTCCCCAAATTTTGCGATTTCTTTCAAATATGTCCTTCTAAAATTGCACTTTTGGTCCTTCAACTTTTGAAATCTTGCAATTTGGTCCCTCAGTTAATTGTGCAGCTCGTCTAGAACTTCTCGGAAGTGAAAATGGTCCCCAAACTTCCAATTTCAGTAAAACTTGAACTCCTTTTGTGATTTTTGGCCTCAAACTTGGATATTAACCTATTTAAATACATAATATGCATAAATTAGTAGATATTTGCTCAACATATTCCAAAATATGCTAATTTATAGGTATAAAAAGTGTATAAAAATGCACTCAACAATAGAATTGCCCAATCTCCACAATTAGGCAGCCCACTTTCGAGACGGGCTAAGGGATTAACTATCAACTTCGAGGTTTTAATTGGATCTCGACCATGTTGCTCGATGGGTAGGCTTTTGGTGATGACCCGACTTAATTAGGTTTCCCTAATTAAGTGCTAAACCTATATCTATCCACACCTTACTCTTTCAGCTAAGTTAGGACTCGACCTCCTCCCCTTTTCTTGGTGAAAAGCGGCTGCCCTCTCGAGGTGAGAAATCGACCTACTCCCTCTCTTCTCTATGTGATAAGTGGCTGCCCTCTCTCTTCTTTATGAAGAACCTGACCCTCTCCCCTTCCTCCTCTCTCAGTGACAGGAAGTGCGCCTCTCCCTTTGGTGAACCAACAACCTGTGAACCCTGTGTTGGCTCTTGTTTTGGACCGTGTATTCCTGTGGCTGTGAACCTCCTTGTTCGGCTCCTATTGTGTGACCGTGTGCTGTGATCCTTTGTGTTGGTCTTGTTCCTATTTGATCTCCTTGGTGTAGTCCCTGTTTGGTCTTCTTAGTTATTTTGGACGCCCTTATTAGGGTCCTTTGTTGCTGCCTCTGGTTCGGTTCTTGTTGTGTTTGGGTTCTTGCTGTGAGCCTGTGTTTTGGCTCTTGTTGTGGCCGTGTCCTACTGTGGTCCCTTTGAGAAGCCTCGATTCGAGTGTGGTTGGGTGTGAAGGCTGTAGGGTTTGGCCATGTTGGGTATTGTCTAGAAGTGTTCCCTAGCCGTGTTTAGGTGGTGTTACCATTGTGGAGTATTGGGCATAAATCTGAGCCCTCGATGGCACCTTTTCAGCCGACTATTTTGGTGCAATAAGGGAGTTTGATTTACTTGCTTCATCTATTGCATTAATGTTGATTCAAATTATTACTTTGCCAATCTATATTGTGTTTCTTCCGCTGTATTGTGACTAACTCAAATTACTTTGTGTTTTTGCGAGGTTATTCTTTTTCCCAACAGATTGTAACAATGGTAACAAAGTAAGCACTGGGCTTCCGACATCCCACTAACCTGGTATAGCCTGGGTCCAACATGGATGTCGTGATTGGAAACTTGATTGTTTGTCATGGTCTCATTTGAGTTATGAGACTCATCACACATTGAAAATCCATGGCCTTCAGTGTGGTTTATAACCTCTTGGACATCCTCCCTTCAATTTTCGGGAGAGTTCTACAGGTTGTAACTTACAAACCTCCCCTTCCGCAGATAAGGGAAAGGAAGTGTGAATTACTGAATCAGACTTAATCAAATACACAAATTTCATATAAATAAGCTTGATTGTTTCTATCTCCTTTCTCACAGATAGCGAAAACACATCATCAGTAATTACTTGAGCTTCTTTCGAAGTGGAAAAATACTTTCGTTGGATAAACCTATCCACATTACAATAGGCCTTCTCCTAAAATACGCATTAACCTTTTTACCAACACTAATCGCAATGCGAATCCAATCCAAGATTCATCAATCCGTCGATCCGAGTCTCAACCTTTTTCAATACTGTATTTTTGAAACCCCCGCAGAGACCTCTATCACCTGTTGTAGCCATAAGAGAAACTTCTTTTAAAGGCCTAATGGCCATTAAAGGAATTTCCACATATTCAAATTGGCACTGGTCATTGATGGTGTACAAAACTTCCACAGGGGTTTCAGCAATAGGCTTGCCATTTATGACTGCTTCTTGGGCTCTCTGCACCTTTGCTACTGCTACTAGTTTCATTGCTTCGGTCACTTTTTGTGTTTTTTTAGTAGTTTCAATTCTTACTCGAGGTTCACGGGCGCCATTTTCAATCAAGGGTAGTGTTGAAGGTTGGTAAGAGCATCCGGACTGGACATTTTAAAGTACATGTTAGTAGAATAAATTAGCAAGATGTTGAAATAATGCCTACATTGGATATATTAAAACACGTGTTAGGAAAATCTTTTTAACCACATGTTAACTTTCTTGTTAAATCTAAAGAGTATTTTAATAGGTGACATGACATTTTTATATTTAAATCTCTCCAATTAAAGTATTGTATTTCACCCCCACCCCTAACACGCAATCACTCAACCACCCAATACCTCATTTATTCATTTTCTTCAACGTGGATAAAAAAAATTTTGATTTCATATTATAGGATTTAATGAGATCTTCAATATGAGTATCATATTGATATATAAGTTTTTGCTATTTGAAAAAAAAATAATCAATTATTTTTGGACTTAGCAAAAAGTTCACACATCCAATGTAGCAATTAGTTAGTGACGGAACCACCTTGGGCAGAGCAGTCCCAGGACCGCACTGGATTTCTGGCCAAGACTGGGCAAATGCTAATTTCCTCTTTTTTTTTTCTTTTTTTTTAAATAATAATATATTGGGCCAGCTGAATTCCAACATGGCCCAAATGAATACAAACAAAACCAAATACCCATCTTGTCTAATCTATTCACACATGAAGTCTGCCTTCTCTCTTACATCAGATTAAATTTGGAGTCTTTTTATTGTCTAATTTCATATTGGAATTTGGTAAGTATTAATTTAAGATTTGAGATTAAATTAACTTGATTATTTTTCGTAATTTGAGATTTGTCGTTTGTAATTGTTATTTGTCGAGTTTGTTTAATTTGAGATTTATGGTTTGTAGTTTGTGGAGTTCATTTGTGAGTTTCTAATTATGACTTGTTTATTTTAGTAGGAAAAACTCATTTCGACCTTAAATAGATTTTTTAAAAGAAAATATCCAATTGAAGAAAATCATATTTTTGAAGATTGATAATGAAGCTATAGTATAACGATTTCAAAATATGAAAACTTGCAAGGAATGATTTTAAGATATTTCATTTGTGTTAGAATTTGTTTGCTTGTCATTTGTGAAATTAAATTTTCTCTCTATATTTTAATTTTTCCCAAAAAAAATAAAAAAAATCGGGGGCAACATCAATTAATTTTTTCCCACGCTGAATAGAAATTGTGCTGGTCAATATTGGTTTAATAAATTGAGAAATTGGTTAAGTACTGAAAAAAAAATTTGGTTAAGTACTGAAATCGGGGGCAACATAATTATTGCTTTAGACATTGTGCTGGAAAATGTCTAGTATTAATTTAATAATTTTTATCCAATTAAAATATTTCTCTTTTTCATTTTTCTTGGAAACTAATAATAATTTGCCACGTATGCACAATGAACATTGTTGCATTGGAGAAGTTTTTTAATGTTAATGTATTGGTCTTTGCACATATATATAGTAGATATTGTGTAATACCGCTTTTTCATTTTACGTGCTTTCTTGAATTTCACGTAATTTTTCTATTAATGTCTCTATTAATCATTATTGACATTATTATTGTTGATAATTATTTTGCAGTGGGAGAACTTGGACGCCGTCTCGTTCAATGTGCCAAATATGTCAATTAAAAGTTTATAAATTATCTACATGCAATTTTATGCCTAATAATTTATTTTATTTGTTACTTGCCAAATTTTATTTTTATTGAGCAATAATTTGTCTAAATTGCATAAATTGAAATTGTCAAGTTTAGTGGCACTTTGAATTTAATTGAGGGTTGGGGACTTAAATTTGCCAAATTAAGAGAGTTTGGGGTTTGGTTTGTAAATTATCCAAAATTTATACTAAACCTAACCTAATAACCCACAAACACGTCCCTCACCCACGCTCTCTCTCTCTCGGTCTAGCTCCACTCCGCCAACCACCATCCACTGTTGCAACCACCACCTTAGCCACTACCACGGTAAGACTACCCTCTGCACCTCCCTTACACCGCGCACCCACACACACTCGCACACATTCACGGGTCCATATTTCGAAAGTGGTCTTTAATTTCAGATTTCTTTTACACCTCGGTTGTTGAATTCAGTTTGTGGATAATGTGCATATATATATATATATATATATATATATATATATATATATATATATATATATATATATATATACATACATAATATTTTCATGATCCTATAAGCCAATTTTAGATTTAAGTTTAGTAAGATTTAAAATTATACTGTTAAATTGGAGGCTTGGGCAATGTAAATATATATATATGTATAATTTTAGGATTTGGGGAAAATCTGTAAATGTACATATTAATTTTAAGAACTATGAATATAAGAATCTATGTTACTTTTTGGTTCGATTTCGAATTTTAAATTGTTAAACTTCAGTTTTGGGGCGATGTGTGTATGTGTATATGTATGTGTACATTTCACACTAGTCAATGTATGTGAAATTTCAAATTTTGATAAAATTTGAATTTAAGCTTGTTAGTTACTGTTCGTGTTTAACTATGAGTGGAAATTTGTGATTTTATACTTTGGGGAAAAATTCATGAATTTTTAGAGTTGTTAATAAGAATTTTGTTAATTTTGGTTTAAGTTGATATATTTATCTGAGGTTGAATTTAAAAGATCAGAAAACTTTCTATAGTATATGTAGTTAATCCCCTATTTCGAATGTGATAATGTATGTGTTGTTCATAGTTGAAGGTCACAATTAGGTTAAATTGAGGTTTTGATCTCGATTGAAAGTTCTGTTAATATTAGAAGAATGAGATTTGTGATTTTTAAACTAAAAGGATATGTTATTAATGAATGAAAATAATTAGGAATTTTGGGCACATTGACGTCACGAGCATCTGAGACTCCTCCACTCGCAAGTCAAGATAACTGTAAACATTAAAGACGTCAAGTAAGTAAACTTCCCCTATTTTCATTTAAGTTAAGTGTTTAATGTGTAATTAATGTGCTTAAATTATATTCTTGAAATTTATTTGCTTGTGATGCTTTCCATGAACTTTATACATATATGTGTTATTAAGGGAATGTTTAAGCATACATGTTATCATGTCATTGCATCGTCGAGCATGCATTGTCATTGAGTTGGGGAAGTCAAATGATTTTAAATGAAGAATGTGGTAAGTTCAAGTTTTCTCAAATACATGCATCCCAAGTTTTAAGAAAAAATGGGTGTACTTCTATGCCATGAAAGGTGTGAGTAGGAAATGGGGTGCGGGGGACCGGCGTACCCGAATTAAACCGCTGTTGCGGTGGTGAATATTAAACCGCTTCGTGGTGACGATTGCTGAACTGCTTGATGATGGCAAATATTAAATCCCTTTGCGGTGACGATTGCTGAACCGCTTGGCGGTGGCAAATATTAAACCGCTTTGCGGTGACGATTGCTAAACCGCTTTGCGGTGGCAAATATTAAACTGCTTTGTGGTGACGATTGCTAAACCGCTAGACGATGGCAAACATTAAACCGCTTTGCGGTGACGATTGCTAAACAGCTTGACGGTAGCAAATATTAAACCGCTTTGCGGTTACGATTGCTAAACCGCGTGGTGGTGGCAAATTTTAAACCGCTATGTGGTGGAAAAGTGATAACCTGGTTCTAAATAAGGAAAATTGCCCACTGCATTGTGATTGGCTAGAAGATACACTAATTGAGCTCACGATAGGAATGAAGTTAAAGTTTTGGAAATGTTTAAGTGAAAGTTGGAAAGTATAAAGTCTTGAAAAGTAAAGTAAATGGGGATAATTACTTTGAATGGTCTAAGGAATTTCATATAATGAGCATACATCACGTGCATAAATTTTACTTACTGAACTTTAGCTCATCCCAATCCCCCCAATATTTCAGGTAATGAAAGCTAGATGAGACGAGGAGAGCATTTAGTGACAGGCTCAGGCTATACCCGCTTCAACCCTTTTAAAATAAAGTTAAATTTAGAATTTATTTCAATTTCTCAATATATATTCTTTAATTCATTTATTATTGAGGTTAAATTATCTCTTGTTTCATTTGTTAAAGTTTATTGTTTGAAATTATATTGTTGAAATGTTTGAGATTCGTTGTAAATGGGCTTGATGATGTATGAGATTGAATGAGTTGGGATTTGTGTTTTAAAATTGTTATGATGTACCTCTACATGTTGGTTATGTCCAACTTATAGAGGAGACTCTGTTGAAGTTTTATAAAATTTTATAATGGAAAATGAAAATGTTGAAGTTTGAAATGATTTCTTTTCCGCATTTAATTAGAGAAAAGTTAACACGTCTAGGTTTAAGATTTTGAATTTGGGGTGTTACATATTGTGTTGGTCGATATTGGTTTAATAAATTGAGAAATTGGTTAAATACTGAAAACCGACTAAAGTGATTTCGTGTTGACTTCGGCCAAATACTCAAACTTGACCTAATCCGTTTAGGCAAATTAGTTTGTCATTTCGCCGCTTTGGGACACACAAAAGAGAATTTAGATTTCTCTGCATGCATTGAAGGGTACATTTGGTATTTCGAAACCAATATTGGATGAATGAGAAATTACGAAAAAGGATAAAAATCAGGTCAAATTTTTTGTCTATGCGACAATCACAGGTCAACTGTTTTTCTAAATATTTAGTTTCCCGTAAAGCCATGCAATCGCACGGCTTAGAGCCATGCAATTGCATGGTTGTCCGAACAGTTGTGTCATTTGAAAGAGTTGCATGGTTTTGCTCCACACCACTTCGTCCACAACCCTTCATCCTCTATAAATAGGACTCTAGGGATGTCCTATTCCTCACACCAATGATATGCTATTATAATATTATTCTCTACTCTCCTCTTAATAAAAAATTCTTGCATTTGTTGCATATTGTTTTGATTTTCTTTTATTTTTCATTTTTGGAGTACAAAAGTCATGATTCTGGTTCGTTGTGCTTGTATTTTGGAGTGCTACAAACACAAGTAGAAATCTTTATATCTTGGGAGTTGATTGTCATAATCCGTAGGCACCATTGCGGAGCAAATTCGACTTAAGGATAAAGAGTTTAACACTTGCCTCAACTTTGTCACCTTTCTTCTCTTCTCTTTTTTTTTTTTTTTGTTTTCCTTGCCATTACTCTGTCAATTTGTTGGTACGAATTTCATATAAATTATTCTATTTATTTGGCATCACTATATACAAAATATTCCAACATATTGTCCCATTAGAAATGCTCTTAACATCTAATTTTTTGTTTATATTGCTAGCTAACTTTAACATGTCCAATGTGAATGTTCTAAACATTAGTTCTTGAAAATGTATTGGGTCAATAAGTGGAAATGGGTTAAGCTGAGATCGAAAATAAAATAGAACAGATTCGTGGAGAGTTAATTAAATGAATAGTCATTGAACTTTACTCAGCTAAATCATCAAGCATTAGTGTTTCGGTTATCCAAATTAGCAATCCCTAAAACCAAATTGCAATCGTAATTGCAGATAATCTACCCAGTCCATTCGATAAAAAAAAAATCCAATTTACTCTAATCATTCTAATAGGTAAAACCCCAATCTGACATCAAATTTTTTTTCATCAAATCCACATTGAAATCAACTTCATCCCCAAATTCTAGGGTTCTTCCACAAACTAATTGCTTCAGTTGGCAGCCCCAAATGTTGGGTTTCAGTTTTTAATTTTGTTTGTTGTTGCAGAACCGTGTTCTGAGAGTGAACATTGACCATGAAGGGTGTAAGCAAAAATTAAAGGTGTTGTGGCTACCATGATCAACAATGGATTTGAGAATTAACTCAATCCTGTAGTCATCGATCGGGACTATATTCAATAGCAAAGAGATAAAATTAGTAGAAGAATGGAGAAACTAAAAAAATGAGATGATATAGATTGATCCTCGAGTGAACGCTGATCCTCTTCTTGTCTCTCTTTTCGGAGCTGCTCCTTGTTCATCTAGGTAGGATTTGGGATGATTTTGGGATGAAGGTGTTTGATTAGAGAAGTGATGTTTTCAAATAGGAGAAGTCATTTTTACAAAAAACATTTTACAGTGACATGGAAAATATATAACAGATTCAGATTGCCACTTCGCTTGTCCATCAACCAAGTGGAATTTTTTGCCAACTATACAGATGGAAATGACCATGGTGATGGATGAGTAACTAAAAGAAAAGTTCAGTGAGCATCCAGTTACCTTTTATATTTCAGTGAGCAAGGTAACCGTGGATAAAGTTCAATGACTATTCATTCAATTAACTTGATTCATGGATCCAGGGTTTTGAAATAACTCGTGTCGATAAATTGGAGGTTGGCATAGTTTTCTTCTACTAAAAAGAAGGTTTGAAGCGACGAAGAGAAATAAGTGTAAGGTATTGGGAAAAGGATAATAAAATATACGTCGTGTTTTATAGGATTTGGATGGTTTAGATATGAAGATTTAATGGAACGACATTGATGGGGCGGGAAATCAGATGAAGCTTCGTTTTCCAGTGGAAATGGTCATCCGGAGGAAGCTTGGTGGGCTGAGCCTGAGAGGGTTGTCCTGTGAGCGGTCCTTTAATTTAAAGATCCGATTAGGTGGTTCTTTTAGATCAGAGGAAAATTTCAAGGACCAAAGTAGCCAAACAACAAAAACTAGGGGCGTTTTCAGACTTTGATGAATTTTAAAAATCCATATTATAAATTCTAAGTAGTTAAGCCTCTGTTTGGTACCAATAATAATCTGAATTTTGATACTAGTCAAAGTTAATAATTAATTTTAATCACAAATTTTGTAAGATCCACAATTTTTTAATCACATATTTCATCAACTTCTATCAAAATTACTAAAAATCTGATTTTAATATCCACCAAACATAGAAAGTACTAAAAAATTTACAAAATACTCCTTCCGTCCCATTTATACATGCAGATTTGTTTTTCACACGGTTTAAGAAAGTTATTGAAAAAGTAAGGTCATGTTCTCTTTGCTTTTTTGAGGTCATTTTCTGTTTTTATTTTCGAAAACAAAAAAAATGAGTTCTTTTTACCATTTTCGAAAACGCATTTTGAAAAACAAAAAAAAAATTGTACACAAAACGCAAAATGCCCAAAATTTCATTTTGGGCGTTTTGTGTATATTTCAACAAAAAAATGTTCAAAACGCGGAAAACGCGTTTTAGAATTTTTTTTTTTAATAGAATTATCCTAACTTGGAACTAAGCCTAAATAAAGATTTTTTTTGGAGAATTATCCTAACTTGAACTAAGCTTAAATAAAATTTTATTGAATTCAATATCAACATTAAAAAAAAAATTAAGAGAAAATTCTTGTTGTTATATTTCAAAAAATGCCTTGATAAATGGACTCTGGTGGTTTTGAAAGAACTTGTATTTTCTGGATTTTAATAGAACTAGAGCTTCTTCAAATCCTGAACTTGACCAAGTTGTGTTAATATAGACTCTTAATGCTCAAATTAGTGTGTTGCATGTAACCATGTTTTCAGTGTTTTCTGAAAGAAAATTTAAGTTTGAGCTAGTAGTTTTCTACAAGCAAATTAATTAAAAATAGTTTAAGTAGTATTCTGCAAAATTTCAAACAGAACGTGTTTTCTAGTTTTTCATTTTCAAAAATAGTTTTCAGAAATGACAAACTAAACGCGTTTTCAGCAAATTTGAAAACAAAAATAAAAACAGGAATTACAAAACATTTTCGAAAATGAAAATACAAAATAAAATACAAACAGAACGCCACCTAAATTTTGCAAAATTTTCAAATAATTTTCCTAGTCTATCCTTATTATCGAGTATCGTGTAAAAATAATGGGAATTAAAATATGGGAAAATTATATGTAACCCTACATTTTAAGTTTCCATATAAATAATCAAGTATAGAATCTTTTTTTTTTTTAAATCAGGTGTTAATTAAATTTTTAATAATAATAAAAAATTAAGATAAATTTATTTCAACTAACGCACACTCATATAACCCTAACACACCATTCCTCCTAGAGGTGGCAATGATCTGAGCTGCTCGGCTCGTCAAACGGACGAGCCGAGCAATGAGCTCGTGTCAAACGAGCCGAGCTTAGGCTCGACTCGTTTGACCCTGGCCAAGCTCGGCTTGGCCCACGAGCCGCGAGCTCGTGTATTTTTTTTTAAAAAACCCCCTTACCGTCTTACGTTGATTTAGTCGACAATCGAATCGATAGCTAAAATATTTGAAATCTTGAATACTAATATATTTAATATTATTGATATAAATTCTTAATTAGTTATAAGTTATAACTTATAAATATAAGTATAATATTAATATAAGTAACAAGTAATAAGTTATGTATTAAATAAATTATTAATAACTTAATAAGTAAAAAAACAATGTTTGTTAGTTATTATTAGAGAATTAAATTAAAAGTCGAAATGATTAATTATAATTTATAAGTTTATAAGTTATAATGTAAATAAAAACTTTTTAAAATAATCAAATATCCAATAATAATTTGAAAAGACAAAAACTAAAATGAAGTAAATAAATTAAAATTTAAAAGGTTAAAAAATAAAATTAAACCCTCATCCTTTTTTTTGGGCTTGGGACCGGCTACTAAATAGTCTTAATTGAATAATTGAATATTCTAGTAAGCGGAGTTAAAATTGTACACGAAAAATTTGTTACGTGTACAATTTTTGTTTTGAAATCAAAATTATATTATATTTTATATGTATAATAAAGAAACTGAAAATGTAAAGTTAAATATCATTTACCTAACTGCATGCAATTTCGGCATACTTATGTTGTATGCGTAAATCACCGTCTTACCAATCTTTAACACACATCAACGCTTCCAAAATATCTTCTTTGAGTCAGCTCCTGACTTCTGAAAAAACCCTTTTACTTGCACTAAAAGCAGACTTCGAAGCTACCGTGCTAACCAAAGGTGTTAGTAGATCTTTCGCAATGGCGGAAACAATCGAATATTTTCGTTCGTTTCTTCGCCAATAATAAAGTAAATCAAATTCTAAAGAATTAGTAGACTCCACATTTCTAAGTAGTTCTTGTCTAAAATAAATTTTCAATTCTTCGGATATTTGAAGTAAATCTGATTCGTTGATACTAGAACTAGAAGACATACCGTAAGAACAAGTTCCTTGTACTTGACTCATTTCTTCCATTAAATTGTATAATTTAACTTCATCGTCTCCAAGTGTAGTGTCACGTGATGGTGCAGATTGTGTATGACTAACAGTAGTTCCTAATTGTGCAGCATATACAGTATACATGTTTACTAACGTGCTCTCTAAATTATTATAAGTGATAGGTTTATCCAAAATCAATGAGCTATTGATTTTTGAAACAAGAATTTTTGTACCCTTTAAATTGAAACGCGGGTCCATTATGCATGCTAAGGGAAATAACATAGGTAAATCTTCCCAATATTTTCTAAATTTTATTTCCATAGCAATTATCATTTCAGTTAAAAATGAGTCATATTTATATCTATAAAAAGTTCTTGCAATAATATAAAGACGTTCAAGAACTCTTGAACTAGTTGGGTAATATATCCCAGATAATATGTTGGTTGAATCGTAAAAACTTGTTAAAGTTTTTTTCACTTTAAAAGTAGCTTCCCAATCCGATTCTATTAATAGAGGATCATCGCCTTTTTTAAGTGTTCTACTGTTATAATATTCCATTATTATGTGTTCATAACCTTCGCAGGATTTAAGTAACAAGTATGTGGAGTTCCACCTATGGCCTAAGTCGATGATAAATTTGTTAGAATCTAAATTGTATTGTGAACATATTGTTTCAAAATATTGTTTTCTACTCGGTGATATGGTTATGTACACTATAGCATCTCTAATTTTATCCATTTTATCTTTAATATGTTTCAAGCCATCTTGAACAATTAAATTTAAAATATGACATACACATCTAACATGGAATAAGAAATCACCAAAATCCGGATTAAGAATTCTAAATAATTTATCTACTACAGGCTTATTTACACTAGCATTATCGAAAGTAAATGATCAAATTTTATTTTCAAAGTCATATTCTCTAACAATATCAAGTATATCATTAAATATGTTGGTTGCGTTATGAGGAAATTCTAGAATTTCAAAAGTAAAAATTTTTTTATGCATAACCCAAAGTGGATCAATGTAGTGTGCAGTTGCAGCAATATAACTTTTTTGTTAATACCTTCCCAAAGATAGGAAGTAAAAGAAATAACACTACCATAGTTATTTAAATTGACTATTAATTGTTTCTTAATTTTAAGATAATATGTATTGTATCAGAACGTAAAGTGTTTCGAATAATACCTTGGTACTGGGTTGAAGATAATGCTTGATGTATGTAACAAAGTGCTCGTTGTCCACTATGCTTAGTGGCAACTCCGCTCCCGCAACGAATTGAACCATCCCAGTTCGATTCTTTGCTTCGGAATATATCCAATTTTAAAGTGTTGTAGATCCCGCTCCAGAACCACTAGCGGCCGATGAACCAAATTGTAGTTGACTTTGATTCAGTTCAACGAACCCGTTCTTGGGCCGACACTTGCGATAGTGACGGTTGAGGTGTGTAGTACCAATCCCCTTTGCCCATGCCAATTGTTGTGCACCATATTTTCACACAGCTTTGAATTCAGCTTCTCCTATTTTTTTCCCCGTTGCGACTAATTTAAAGTGATCCCAACATTTTGAAGTTGGCTTCTTACCTTTTCTAGCTTTTCTTTTTCCTTTTGCGTCAGGAATATCAGGATTATTTTTTAAGATTTGAACATCCGCGTCTTCTTCAATATCGTCTAAATCGATTCGCTGATTTAATGGATCTTCTTCAATGTTGTCGGGAATTTGTACGTCGTTGAGACCGGCAAATTGATCATCGAAATGAGTGTGAGATTGTGGTGTTGAGTCATCATGATGCCCCCAAATCCAGTGAACCATCGAACAATTCATTAATAAATCTTCGGCTGCTGGGATCCATTCTTTTGTATGTGATGTGGGTGGAAAAATTGAAATATAAAATGAAATATGTGTAATTGAGAGATGTAATGATAAATTGAGATATATAAATTGAAATATCAAATATATAACTAAGAGATATTTAAATTGAAATATCAAATTTGTAGTATATTTGTAATGTAGAATTGTAAAAAATAGAGTAAAAATGTTGGTAGAATAGAGGAAGCGAAGAGTGTAGATTTGTAGTGTAGAATAAGAATTAGAGTAGAGAGTTGTAGTAGATTTAGTGTAGTAGAATTGTAGAAAAAAATTTGTGTTAGTGTAGTATTTATAAGATTAAATTAAGGAAAAAAAATAAAAAAAAAAATTTCATAGTAGTGACTGGTCACTTTTGGTGACCGTTCTTGTCACGACCAGAACGGTCACATTTTTTTGTATTTTTATTTATTTATTTTTATTTTTAGGGTGGGCTTCAGTGTTTTTTATTTTATTTTATATTTTTTATTTACTTCTTTTTGTTTTGAATGTGAAAACAACGTTTAAATTTTTTTTCTCCCCGGTTCGTTGTGCTCGTTGAACCACGACCTGAGCCGAGCCGAGCTTTCAACGACGTTGTTTGGCTCGCCCACGAGCTCGTTCATTTGATGAGTCGAGCTGCCCTCGGCTAGTGTTTTCGTGAGCCGGCCTGTTTGCCACCTCTAATTCCTCCTAACGCTCTCAGTCATCTAACTTAGCCACAGCTCCGACGAAAACAACGACCAAGAATGCGGCGACATCAAGCAGTGCAGAGCAAACAACGTCAATGCTCCGACGCCAACGAATGCCGATGTCAAGAAGTCATTTCAAAAATCGAAACTTATCGCTCTCTATAAAATACGACTCGAATCTGGCAACGTTACAGCGTAGCGGTGGTCGGCGAGATCGCCGCTTTCGATGGCTAGAAATACGAGGTAAGAATTCCATATTTGGTATAAATATGAGGCATAAAGTCCAGATCTCAAGGTCTCCTTTGTCGCTATTGTAGCAATCTAAGTCGACGTACCTGAACGCTGCAGCGACACCGTAAGATTGCCATTGCAGGTGACGCCGCAAGTTAGCACACTGCAGGTGACGCCGCGAGGCTGCTTGCTGCGCTTTGCAATTTTAGTTTTTTATTGTTTGTTTTATTTTTGTTTGTGTTGGTTGGTGGTTTTATGTGGTGGTCTGTGGTTGTAGTGGTGATATTTTCGATTGTGGTTGTAGAGTGTGGTGTGGTGTTTTTGCTGTTGGAAATGGTTGTTTGCAGATGGTGGCGGTGAGGTTGCAGAATAGGTAGTGTAAGGTGGTTGGTGGTGGGGGGGGCAGCGGTATGGTGGGGTGGGTGGGATGGGTTGGGTTGGGTGGGGTGCCAGTATGGGATTAATATTGACTGTGATCGAAAATTCTTTATTTGTAACTGCTAAAAAAATTGAGATTACAATTAAATTTGAAAATGTAACAAATTATATAGGTGATTGTCACCAATTATTAGACATTTGTTTGTTTTTCTATAAATTTTTCACTTTTTCTATAGTATTCAATCTCAACCATCTATTAAAAGTCAAGCTCACAGTATTTTATTTTTCAACCAAATCTTAACCATCAATTCTCCAAAAAAATCACTATTCATTTCAAAAAAACTCTTTTTATGCAATACCAAACACACACTAGATAACTAGATTAATTGTGACTTTGTACGATTTGTGATGAGTACAAGATGTGATCAGTTTATTAGGTAATTGTAATTAAAATATTGACTAATTGTTACTTTGTGCAACTTCTGACGATTACGGAATGTAACTGTTTGACTTGTATTAACTATGACTTTGTGTGTCCCTTTTAGTCACAAAAGTGATCAGTTTGTTATGTAATATTGACCAAAATATTAATTAATTGTGAATTTGTACGACTTATGATGAGTAGAGAACGTGATAGTTTGATTTGTGACTCACTTCTAGTCACAAATATGACCAATTATATATGGGTGACTATGACCAACTGTGACTTTGTGTGACCATTAGACGTAACTTGTTGAATTAATTTACATGTTACAAAATTTTATCGATCATAAATGTGATCTATTAAGTAATTGTGATCAAAATATTGACTAATTTTGACTTTATGTAACGGGACGTTACTTTGTGCGACTTGTGACGAGCACTTGATGTGACCTATAATTGTATCAACTATAATCATGTGACCAAACTGTAACCTTATGTGACTGAGTTGTGAGTTTGTGTGACTGAACTGTAACCTTATATGATCAAACAGAGACTTTGTGCACCGCAAATTTTGTGGTTGATTTTAACTTTCGTGCATCATCAATATTGTTTAATTTGTTACATTTATTTAAATATGGGATTACATATATCTAATTTGTTGCAATTACTTTATTTTATATAAATTATAATGTTTTGAGGGTTATCATTTCTACTCATGGTATGCAGAAATATTTGGACAAAATTTTTTATTTATTTTATGCAAAAATTGCATTATTTTGAAGTAATGAGTCTCAAACAGGAGCATAGTATTTAAAGAGATTTTCCAAAATTTATGAGAATTCTAATTCATTTATTCTTTGAGCATTTGTTGACAGTTTTAATCATTAATCAAAGCATATTGTGTTTTCAAACTTTTTTTCTATTTTGAAATGATATTTATAGTAAAATAATTCATATTGTTCTTCCGTGCAACATACGGGTGTGATACTTAAACCTCCTTTTGAAATCTATGTTTTTTGTTCATGAACAAAAATATTGTTGTTTTGTTTTCAAGTTGCGTGATTGAAAAGTGATTTCGAAAAATGTGTATAGTTAAAAAGTGGTTTCGAAAAATATGAACAGTTAAAAAGTGGGTGAAAAATGTATTTTTTGTAAATAAATTTATAGAAAAAATTACTGAGCGGATGCTAGTATTTTTAGTATAAGATTTTCGATATAATTTTTTGATCTTTCACGTTACTCGATTTCCCATAAACTTTTGGGGTTGGTTGGGTTGCAAAGTGTCAATAAAGTTGAAAAAAGTTTTCTAAGAGAATCAGGCATATGATAAATGATCGCATCTGACATGCATTCATTACAATGATTGTCCCCAATTAAAAGGCCATGTAATAAAGCTGCCTCTCGATATGTATTAACAGTAATACCGTTAATAGTTTTCAAATGTTCGAATGATGTTGGACCTCTAATGTGATTCAAGAGGACTCTTAAGAAGTAACGTTCACCTTCATTTGGACTTGCACCAACGACTCTTCCAATGACCAGTTGTTTTTTTTCGTAATTTCCAAAGCTTCATAGTTGGATTCCATACGAAATGTGTCGGGATATCTTTATATAATATAGTGCGTGCAAATTCGTTTGATAAATTCAAATAAAAAAATTCTGTTAACATGGTTTTTCTTACATTACTTTTATTTATTACATTAGATAGAATATCTCTATCGTTATATGTTATCAATTGTTGATCTTGAAGATGCAGTTGCAACGAAATAACAACTGGATGAATTTCAGATAAAGGGAACGAAAATATTCTCCATGCTGCTTCTGGAGGAGAAATCCATCTTCCATTTTGGAAATCAGAAATCTCATAAATGTCAACAGTGTTCTGGTTTTTACCCATGGAGAAACTAACACGATCATGACCTTTATAAACATACTTGTATAAATACTTAACAGCTTTAACAGAAGAACATATTTCTACATTAATGTGACAATCAAATTTTGCAGTCAAGTAACGATTATGAGGAACTACCCATCGATTATCTAGATAATGACCTCTGACTTTATTATGATTGCCACTGTTTAAACGACCATAAACAGGATATGAATTTTCTCCTAAACAAGTAACAGTAGAATAATCTCATGGATATTTATTTTTACATGTTTGGTCCGTATCCATGCATACTTTTTTTTGTATTTAAACTACCACAAGGTCCATGCATCACGTGCTTAACAACAGTGGAATGCAAATAAGGAAACAAGTTTTCATCGGGTAGTTCACAAGATACAATGTTGTCAATTTGGGCGGGTGTACAAATTTTGAGAGAAGGCTTAAAAATTAGCATGAAATGTGCATGAGGCAGCCCTCTTTTTTGAAATTCAATGACGTAGATATAAGCCGCAACCTGTCCTAAAATGTGTTCATGAAGAAGATAGTTTTTTAGTTCATCAAGTTTTGATTTGAAAATGCGAGCAATAAGATCAGGACGATTTTGCGACATATCAGAATACTCAAGTTCTTGCTTAATTTCGAGCCAGTTAGGGTTACATGTCATTGTTAAAAATACATCTGGTTTTCCAAATCGTTGCACTAGAGCCATCGCATCTCTGTATCTTCTTTGCATGTCTCTAGGGCCACAAGTAAATGACTGAGGTAAGATCATTTTTTTTCCAATCATATGTCCTCTGTTTTCTCCATTTTCAACACTGTCAACTATTCCTTGATACAGTTCAGTGCGGATTTGGGTTTGATTGTGACGAAAATAATCAAGTCTTGAGGTCTCAATTTTAATGTACATGTCAACGAAATACTGCTGTAAAAGTCGACCAGAATGAAGCAATGTAGAATTACCTTGAGATCGAATTTGTAGCCTATAACAGTAGTACTCTCTACAGGAGACTTGGAATCGTTTTTTACCATAGTTCAATGCTGAAAAGGAAATGTCGTGAAGATACATGAGTAAAATGAAATTGAATAAGAAAAATACATAATTGCACACTTTAAACTTCTAGGTAGAAATTGACCTTGATATTCTTTTTCAATAAGTTGTTCAGGACATTCCATATTGTTTGGATCTAATATATCTTGAGCGCCGCCACTAGGCTGACCAATTAAATTGTCACTGCTTCAATACCTTCATGCCAACCAGGCTCGCCATGTGGAAATAATAATGGATACTGTAAAAGATCATAACAACCATAATAATATTGAATTTTATGACATTCACCAGAGTGCCCATAAATAGAAATATCACGGGGTCTAACATGAAGGATCATCTTCTACCCAGATTCCAGCAACTTGAGAAGAAGAAGGCAAATTATAAACATGTTGGTCAAGACTTGGATGACATCTAATTTGAAGTCGTTGATTGTGCAAATTAGTTTTATCAGTCAAAGATCGGAAAAAATTTGAATAAGGATTGTGTTTCAAAATTTCCATAATTTGAAGTACAATTTATTCAACAACTTTATCTGAGTTCTGAAGACGATTGTGCAGTTCATGCTCTGTGTCATAAAAATATAAATGCAAGTATGAAGGGATATCATCAGATTTAGGTAATAGTTGGTTGACGTAATGATGTACCTGTCCTTGTACTCTAAATGTATAAATTCCCTTGTTCGACTTACACAAATGTTTATCATATTTGACACAGAAAGATGTGAAAGCAAAATGATTGTTATATGTTCTAATAACAGTCATGACTCAACAGAAGCAGATGTGAACAATTCGAATAAAGCATTAGGTGTAGAGTGTGCATGCAATTTAATCTTTCCAGAAGAACAACAAAACCCCTACTTTCCCTATGAAATTTTTTTGCACTACAGTGG
Organism: Ligustrum vulgare; assembly: GCA_963555705.1. Classification (NCBI taxonomy): domain Eukaryota; kingdom Viridiplantae; phylum Streptophyta; class Magnoliopsida; order Lamiales; family Oleaceae; genus Ligustrum; species Ligustrum vulgare. The sequence continues at coordinate 69,803,292 of OY743169.1, read as the reverse complement.
ATGCAAAGAACAGAGGGAGGCAATTTATAAGGACATGTAGGTATAGTTAATCCACTTTTTTTTGTCCCTACATTTTGAACCCGTGAAGAGATATTATCTTCCACAATGTCAAGGGTCGTTGAGCAGGTAAAAAATGTGTTGATTTTAGAAGGAATAATGGAGATATTATCATGACCTACACGAAGAGCAGAATTTCACGAAAAATAAATATAACTTGGAAATTAAAATATGTTTCATAATTTGAACAAGAAAGCTACTAAGGAAAACGAATATTACAAAAATTAATGCTAGTACCTGATGAAGTCATGCTACGCTGGCATTTCTTAACAAGATCTAAATTAGTTGTTTTACATCGCGTTCGATACTCTTTTCTTTTTTTTGTACTCAATTGTTTCAGATGTTGTGCATATGCTTCAGCAACAGGATGATCCTTTTTTTTATTTTGAGATGAAAATAATTGTTCACCTTCCTCATGGGATGCATAATGTTCAGCTTAGGAAAAAGGAGGAAAAAAATTTAAAGTTGCAATGGGAAATGAAAAACCTAAGATTTGAAGTTATAATATATGCAAAATTTATTCACTGTGAAAGAAAAGATAAGTTGTAAGAAAAAAAATTAAATTAAATAGAAATAAAATATATGAATTAAAAAAATATATATATGACTCTTGTCGATAGTGCAAAATAATACCTTCAAAGCTAGTTGACGACATACGAATTTCTCAGGAGCAAATGCGACACGTAGGGTGTGGCGGGAATAAGTAACAAGAAAATTAATTTGTTGATTTGATCCGTTGATCTAGCAGATTGAAACCTGCACGAAATGAAAAGAAACAAATAAGAAACAGATTAGGGAACAAGAAACAAAAGTTATAAAATAGGTACATATTGCGAGGGTGGAGGCAAATAGAATTCGGGCTACCGTAATCTCACTTTGTACACTATGGTTTACCTGAGATTGATTTGTTGAAGATGATGCCACCTTCAATTCAATGAACAGAAAAAAAGAGGTTGAAATTAATAAATAATTATGAATTCATGTTAGGTCAAAGTAATCACTCTAAAAATGAAAAGATTCTACAAAATAATTATACAATCGAAAGTAATAGTAAAAGATTTCTATATTCTGATAGATACTGCTAGTATTCAGAATCCATCATTCTATTAGAAATTCAAAGGAGAAAATAAAACTGCATTAATTCTGGATTCGGATTCCGTTGAAATATGTCAATAAATTTTAATTTCCAAATAAATAAAATACATGACAGAAAAATGTAGTTCACAAAGTGAAATGAAAATCCTTCCAAGTAAATTTATAAGTATTCTACAGCCACTAAATGACGTTTACGGTCAAAAGGGGCTTTTATTTTGGATTTCCATTGAAATTATCGGCCTCATGCATGCAACGGTTAACCCCAAATTTAGATATATATATATAGTAGTAGTAAAGCCAATCCAAATTTAGAGATTAATATTTACATATTTAAAGAGGAAAAAATGACAATGGAAACTGATGCAGTGAAGCAAATGAACAGTGAAAATCTCATGTTACTATTGATTTTACCTTTTATAATTATTTAAATTTTATTTTTGGTTCCTTTAAAAACTTTGATGATTATAAAAAAATAGTTGCCTTAACTAAATCATGTACTGTACTATTTATCTAGAGGATTAAATGAACAAGAAATGTGATTCAAGAATCTGATGGTCGCCCGTCAAGATCTTATAATTTTTATATTTAGCTATTAATTGTTTAAATTACAATTTCTTTTATTCTGATCCTTCCTTCTGGTTATATGTAAATAATCTATTCACATTTAAATTTATGAGTACAGGCACATAAAGGATGCCATTGATTGTGAGATGGCTCTATGTGAAGATGGGACTGAAGTTTTAGTACAGTGATGGGTGTCGAATCCAACAAATAATAATAATTTCTCGCTCTCATTAAAATAAATTGCAATAGTGATGAGCAAGATCGAATCCAAAGAGATTGGTTAGATTTAATTTTTCTGAAAAATTAAAAAAAAAAGGGGGATTTTGAATTTCGAATGTAAAATTAAATTGTAAATAAACAATTGCGGAATTAAATTAATGAAAATATCAAATTAAACAAATATCCAGCCCAAGGTATATTCTCGGTATTGATTCATAGAATTGATCATGGATGCAAAAATAAAATCCTTAACTCATTCTCTAAATTGGTTATGGTCATTGATACGATCTAACAACCTATCTCTTCTTACTTTATCGATAATCAAGAGACGCTCGTTAATTATTTTCCTAATCAATAAACAACCCTAGATACGATCGTAGGATTTAATTTACCAATAGCATTAATTTCTAGAGAGACGACCAATTCTAACCAACAAATCCACACGCGTGATTTATTTAAATTAGGTTATATGCCTTCATAACATGAGTCAAAAATTAATCTATAATTAACTATGTTATTTGTCACTTATATTAGAAAACCTAAACAATTAGGGATTTAGATTCCTAATTGACCAAGTATCATTTAGACGATTAAAACAACGTGCACTTTGAATTAATCAATCAAAATAACAACTTCAATTCACAATCAAAAGACATATAAATAGAGAATAATTAAAGAAACAAATAAATTTAATTAGATCTCACAATTCTTGGTGAATCAAAACTTCGATTAACCTTGAACTGGAATAATAAATTAACTATCCATAAACATTTGGAAAATAAAAACTAAAAGAAATAATAATAAAAATGATATCAAACTCTAGAAATTGACGAAACGTGTGGCAGCTTCTCCTACCCTTCTTTTTTTCTTCCAGCAATTCTGTTTTTTTTCCTCCCCAAAACGTGAGTCAGCCCCTTGTTTTCTTTTTTTTCTTTCCTTTTTGTCTTCTTTTTTTTCTTTCCTTTTTTTTTCTTCCCCCTTCGTCAGTTGTCCAGCCACAATCCTTTTTCTTTTTCAATTCTTTTCTTTCCTTCCTTTACTCATTTCCAATTATAATTCTTTTATTTTTTCCTTTGTGGTGCCTTGTTTCCTTACACATATATGTCAAATTTTCTCTCTTCCAATTTAACATATTCCTTTAATCCACTCTTAGGTCAAAGTCGTTCCACTTTTTGGCCCAAGTCTCCTCCAATTGAATTGTGTTGTTGGGCCTTCAAATTTCATCCACCAAAACTGTGTAAAGCTCCTTAATAATTTGAGATAGCTGACTTCTACAACAATAAGACGTGCCCACGCCTTATGTCAAGTGCTCCTCTGATTGTGTGCTTTTAAATTTCAAATTTCTTCTTCCTAATTTGTGATATTTGAGTCAAATTGATCTCAATTCCCCACCTAATTCACAGAACATAAAATATGATTAATATTCAAAGTTTAAGCATTTAAAGTCATTAAATTAAGAAAAATAATAACTAATAAAACAACAATTATGCACCCTATCAAATCCCCCCACACTTAAACAATGCTTGTCCTCAAGCATAATCTAGCATCAAGTTAATGGAATGCACTCTAATCACCATCCATTCTTCTATCTCTACAATTTAACACTAGGCTAGTCACTTCAACAAATTTTTTTCAAAATCCACATGTGGTGGGATTTAACACCTCACATTAGATTCACACAATACGCTCAAAGTGTTTAGGGTGTAAAGTATATATACACTCTCAGGTCAAAGCATAGAAAACTCTTACCATAGGCTTGCTAATATATCACATTGGAGCCACCAATGGTTTTGAATGTAAAGTATAGGTCTTAACACCGGTTGTAATGGGGCTTGGGTAAGGTGGGATAAAAAGGATACATTTTTGGCTATTTTCATTAAAGGAATTATATAAACTTCTTCGTAAAATTCATGTACTTCAATCAAATCACTCCATATCCCAGTGTAGTTTATATCTTTTCACCTCTCGTGAGTATCCCCTCAACAACTATCAATGAATTACAACATGAGTGTTAATTTCAATCAACTTGAAGGCACGAAATATAGACCAAGCAATTCAAACCACTCATAAGCACATGTAATGACAGTTAACACCCTCACAAGGTATTTCTCTCTTCGCACAAAGTGTATAAGGGTGAGAATTTTCACTCAACTTACTGCATGGAGAATTCATTGCCATAGACTGCTTAGATGTCATAACCGGAGCTAACAATAACACAAGTGCAAAGTAAAGGTCTTTACTTGGTTGTAACGGGGCTTCGGGTTAGGTAAGATAAAAGGAAAATATTTAGGCTAAGTTGAGAGGAGAGTTCACAAGCTGATTCGATTCAGAACGATAATCTCTTCCTCCACCTTTCAATGTGATTTTTTCGTAATTTCCTAACATCCATTTGATTCAGCCCTTGACTCTTATTATGCACGTGGGGTTTATTCTCTTCATAGGATTTTTTTTTTTGAGAATAATTTGATTTCTTTTTGATCCCATTATCACTTAAACATTGAATAGAACCAAATGAAAGCTCCCATTTTTCTGAAGCTAAGACTGTCTCATACTTCTCCATCAATACAAGCTTGTGAAATTCCTCTCTTGTGGGTTCAAGATAGGGGTAACATGAAAGAAAGGGAATTCATGGCTTGTAACGTAGCAACAAAATTCCAAAGACAGGCTAAAGCTCAAAGAGGGTTCTATTGGTACATGTATCATGGTAGGCTCTTTAAGAAGGCCAAATTGGGTTTCACCTAATGCCTTTACTATATTTTTATACTTGGGTCAAGAAACTACAACGGCATGCACAAGAAAGCACATCCAAGAATAAACAAACCATGCAGGACACACATCAAAGAATAAGAGCTTAATATAAAAATAAAAACAGCTCATAGGCTCAAAAGCTCACGAATTACGTTTTATATGTGTTGCTCCCATCCATTTATGAGATATAGGTCATTACTTGGTCCTGGTTTCAAACTCAAATTAATGCTAGAAAGAGTGGAGTTAGGTTAATTAGAGTGGTGTTATGACACATCAACTTTGGTTTGACTCAATTAGGTACGGATTACAACTCGACTACTTTATCCCCCCCAAACATTTCTTTCACATCACAAGTCTTTGATTTTCAATGTTTGTTATTCTTAACCAAAATAATTTGAAGCACAAGTGAATAGGCTCATATATTCCGTCAATGCAAGGTTCAAGAGAATGGAATATTAGCAAGGAATAGGAGTGCTCATGACTTATATTGTGGTTGATTTTCAACAAAAAGGCTATGGCTCAAAAGTGGCTTTCTAGTGGCATATTTCAAGGTAGGCATTTTAAGAAAGCTAAATTTGGCTTCTCCTAAACGCCCATACTTATTCAGTGCATTCAATTACCAATAGGCATCTCAACATGCATAACAAAGCAAGTTCTAGAAGATATCCACTACACTTGACAGTCACACAATCAAAGGATAGAGCATTGCGTAAGATTATATGTAAGTGCTCAAAAGGCTCAAGAACTCACAAAATAGGGTCAACGAGCATCAAATCCCACACACTCTTCAATCAAACCCCATCAAAAGCAATTATTCCGATGAAATGAACAAGAATTCAATTACTCATCCAATTTGTCACATTTTTTTTTTGAAAGTAGAGCAAACATGAAAGATAATGAAAGAAAAGATAATGGAATTAAAACAGAAAGTGTAAATTAGGAAAAAGGAAAAAGCATCTCCCACCCCCACACTTAGTCTAAACATTGTCCTCAATGTTGCAAAAAGAGAAAAATTGTAAAACTTTTACGATAGAGGACTTCCCTGAAGATATGTAGCTATGAACTGGATGGTGGCGAAGGCGGGTTGAATCCCATGTGAACGAAGAAGGCATTCTGATTTCTTTCCATCCTCGCGAGCCGACGCTCAATCCTATCAAATCGATCCTCATTACGACCCGTGGCCGACCCCATGGATGTGGATGCAGAAGCACGATAGGGGATGATGGACCTTTCAGGGTTTCTGGCGTTAGGAATCGTGCGGGTAACCCGAGGTGCAATGGGCCCTGGTTCATGAAATTTGTACGTGCTGCCATCCTTCCAAACCAACCCCATGATCTCCAAGCAATGCAAGTCCAATGGTTGCATCTCGCAAGAAACATGAAGATCATTATTAATAGGATCAATCAGATTTTCATGAATAGCTAACTGAGTGATCAAAGATCCTAAAATTAAAGGACGCTTGTTAGTCAGCACATTAGAAAATTGTGAGGCCAACCAGTAACCAAGATTCACCCTGATTTTGTTCAACATGCACCATAAGAAATAAAATTCAGATTTTGACAATACAGCTGCTGAGTCTTTCCTACCCGAAAATGTGAAAGCAAGAAACCTATGTATGTACTTTAGGGCAAGATCACGAAGGAAAGAATCTTTGGATTTGCTTGGATGATAGAAATTAGAGGTGGACAGTGTTCTATACAAAGCAACTGGTTCAAAACCATCCCTGTAATCACATGCACTATTCAGGTATTCATCGGTTTCAGCATAATCCTTGTCAATAAAACCAAATGCCAAATTGAAATCAGTGATTGAAATTTTGAAATCTTTCCCCATAAGTCTGAATTGAACCACCTTAGGGTTATTCAATGTGAAATCATCAGGCTTTTTGAATTCAAAAGTGGTGTAAAACTCCCTAACGAGTTCAATGTAGGCAGGATGTTGAATAGAAAAATAAGAACGCCAACCTATATTTTCAATAAGCTCAAACACATTCCTATCAATATGCAAAGATTCCATGGTATTCCTATCAATATATTTGCAAGGTATGATGTCTTTATCACAAATCATCCTATAACGTTCTTTGTCCTTTTTCTTAGTGAATTGCAAACACCCATTCAAATCCGAATCAGAGGGTGGAAGAATGTGCAAACCTTTACCAATTCGAGCTCGTTTGCGTGCAGGAGAGTTGGCCTCAGCAGGGGCGGATCGCGTGTCTGCAGTGGAGGTGGTCTCACAGCTTTCTTCGAGCTCCCACGGCTGGATTGAGGTGCTTTGTTTCTGCCCATGACGCCCAATTCGAGTTTTGGTTGCAGCAGTGTAAAATCGATTTAAGAATGTGGCGAGGGAAAATAGAAGGGGCTGCTGACCGGTGGTGATTGAGAGGGAACAGGACTTGGCGGTATTATGGGATAGAGAAAACCGAGTCTAGCCGAAGGTAGAAGGTTAGGGCTCCGACGATGTAGGGAGAAGGAGGGGGGCTGGTGGTAAGAGTGGCGTGGTACAGAGGCGAAGGAGTTTGGGGCGAGGGCTCGAGAGAAAAAGGGCGCGACGTCGCGCAGAAGAGGGGAGAAGTGGGCGTTGCGATGCGGCGGTAGAGAAGAAATAGAAGACGCATCTGGGTCGGAGCGCGAATAACCTTGAACTGGAATAATAAATTAGCTATCCATAAACATTTGGAAAATAAAAACTAAAAGAAATAATAATAAAAATGATATCAACCTCTAGAAATTGACGAAACGTGTGGCAGCTTCTCCTTCCCTTCTTTTTTTCTTCCAGCAATTCTCTTTTTTTTTTCCTCCCCAAAACGTGAGTCAGCCCCTTGTTTTCTTTTTTTTCTTTCCTTTTTGTCTTCTTTTTTTTCTTTCCTTTTTTTTTCTTCCCCCTTCGTCAGTTGTCCAGCCACAATCCTTTTTCTTTTTCAATTCTTTTCTTTCCTTCCTTTACTCCTTTCCAATTATAATTCTTTTATTTTTTCCTTTGTGGTGCCTTGTTTCCTTACACATATATGTCAAATTTTCTTTCTTCCAATTTAACATATTCCTTTAATCCACTCTTAGGTCAAAGTCGTTCCACTTTTTGGCCCAAGTCTCCTCCAATTGAATTGTGTTGTTGGGCCTTCAAATTTCATCCACCAAAACTGTGTAAAGCCCCTTAATAATTTGAGACAGCTGACTTCCACAACAATAAGGCGTGCCCACGCCTTATGTCAAGTGCTCCTCTGATTGTGTGCTTTTAAATTCTAAATTTCTTCTTCCTAATTTGTGATATTTGAGTCAAATTGATCTCAATTCCCCACCTAATTCACAAAACATAAAATATGATTAATATTCAAAGTTTAAGCATTTAAAGTCATTGAATTAAGAAGAATAATAACTAATAAAACAACAATTATGCACCCTATCATACAGGTGTGTTGTAGACCATAATTTATAGATATCACACATATACTATCCTTACAAAATATATGAATATCTCTCACCCCTTTTACCGATAGATATACTATCTCTGTAGTATCTGAGGTCTTGCCCATGCTGTTTTCTCTTATGTATGCTGAAACACATTCAGATTTAATCTATTTATTTGGTTCAAGATAACGAATTCAACAACCCCAATCCTTTTTTGTTTTTCGAATTTTTTTTAATAAATTATATACCAATAACTGTGATATTGTCATGTGCTCAGAAGTAAAGATTATGACTACCTAGCAAAACGTAAGCATGATTACTTTTTCATGACCTCTAGCAACCAACTTAACTTTTCACATGAGAATAAATTTTCATCCATACAAGGCAATTATTGATTCTCTCCAAATAATAACTCTTCATCAGAGATAATGAGGTAACTGGCAATTTTAAAATTTGGAAATACATTCAATTAAATTTTTTTTACGTTTCATTATGACAAATTATTGATTATCTCCCTGCTATTTCTAAATCCAGAAAAAAAATACTGTGGAGTCGATTTAAATATATATATATATATATCTGAAACTCAAGAAATCAACACAGAATAGAAGAAAAAAGAGTGATACGGCAGATACAAGATTTCTAATGTTGTTTAGTATCAGTCAATTCACAAGGGAGGGAATCCTTTCACAATCAAGAAATATGAGAATTTATCAGCACACAATGTTGGATTTGTTCAGAATATTCCAACCAAGTATCATCTTAACCCATTCAATCATAGTAGCTATAGAATTACAAACCCATGCCTATTGAAATATTACAAATAAACAAAGAAACATGAAGAGATAAATCAAACAAACCCAATAGAGAACACAATAGTAAAAAGGAGGAAAAAGGTAAATTTTGAGCAACTACAAACAACAGGTGAAAATAAAGTTGATCACTTTTTAGTCAGGACCAATTCCCCAATGTCTTGACTTACTTCAGAAAGAGAAACTAAACCATTTAGTACTTCAATTTTCAGCCAACGTAACTGGAACAAAAAGGCCTTAAATTTACAATCTGCACAACGAATTGTTTATGGAACATTAAAAAATTGTTATCAGAAGTCCTAATCTTGCCAAACACAATTTATAATTCACCAGATATAATCACTGTTCTAAAATGCGTAGATATCATTATGCGTACCATGGCTTGGTTGGGTAGGAGTGAATTTAGTATGAAACAAACTCACGTACACCGACAAACAGTATAATGTGTTCCAGACCCTTGACAATCGGAGTCGTGGCAGGCTTGACGGGAAAATTTAAATATTCAAGCCAAAACAAGAATTCAACAGGTTCGACGAGCTTTGAAGATCAAACCGTGTCGAAAAGAACCAGAAAATTAAGCAGCAGGCCTTTTACGGTCGTAATATTTGGAATTACGGCCGTAACACAGTTATCGCAAATTTGAGCAGAACCTTCATTACGGCCGTAAAGAATATGGTCACGGCCGTAAGTCTTAAGCAGAAAGTCATTTACGGCCGTAAATGAGTTCACCACGGCCGTAAATCTAATTTTCCGGATTTTCGGGGATTTTGATTATTTTTCCAGTTTTAATTATTTGTTTGCCTATTTTAGAATTTTAGTCTAATTAGAAATATATTTTGAGTAGATTAGCGACTAGGATTTTATTTTACTTATTTATACGTTTTTTCCATTCATTGTAATCAGACTTTGATTATTGAATAAACATTTTGAGTGTTTTACTAGTTAAAAGGTGGATTCCTTTTATTCTTCAAGAACTTATCAAGATTATCATCTTGTGGCGTTCATCCCGAACTTATCAAATATTCGCGAGAATATTTGTAGCGTTCAAAACCAGAAACTCATCAAGAAGATTGGGCAAATCCTTGTGGTGTTTCGAAATTCGTGGTTCTTTATACCGCATCGTCGAGCTATTGCGTAGTAAATATCGGGTCATGATTCTTCCGTTCAACCACAACTTGAGTTCGGAACTTTTCGGCGTTCAATTCCGCTCTTCGAATCTCATCATCTGGTATCAGAGTTGGACTCTGAATTCAGGTTTTTCTATCCAGTTTGATTTTTATGTTTATCATCGAGTCCCATAAAAATCATCCATATCTTGTTGTTGAGTCTTTCTTTTCTTTAGTGTTCTTCGTGCCAGTAATTTTTTTCCAATTTGATCCATATAAAAATTAAAAAAAAAATAGTGATTGTTTTGTTTAATTCTTATCCGAATTAAGTTCCGTTTATTTTTTCGTGTTCGTTGTCAAATTTTCGGATTTATAAAAAAAATTATTTTATTTATTTATTTTATTTATTCCGAAAATTCATCCAAAATTCAAAAAAAAAAAAGAGTCTATTCAAGAACCATTTTCTTGAATTCCTTAATCATTTGTTTATTGTTATAATGTCCAATTTTCAAGAAAAATATCCACCTAGAAGGGGGAATGATAATGATAAAGATCGTATGTGGAGATTTTTGAATGATGCTTTGATGAGATTGGATAAACTAGATGAAAGGGAAGGAAATTGAAAAACGGGCGATCTCAAGTAAATCGTAGTGATGAGAGTCAATATAGGCGTGATATTAAACGTAGGGATGGAATCGGGGTTAAGAGAGGAGTTGAGATTGATCCAAAAGCAATTTTGAAAATTCAAAAATAAATTTATGAGAAAAGATTGAGGTTTGAACGGGAGGCAGAAAAAAAATATTTGGCTAAATTACAAAGGAAGGAGGAGAAATGAAAGACGGTAATCAGATGGTTAGAAGAGAGTGAAAATCATGTTGAGCCTCGGGGTATGAAAGTTGAAAAGAAGGAGGGAGACATGAATTAGTTGAAGAGACCCCGAACTTTGTGGTAGGAGTTGAAAATGTGGAGTTAGGTGAACAAACTCCAAAATTTGATGAGGAATTGGAAGTTGGGGTAGAAGTTCAAAATTTGAACTTTGAATTGAAAAATCCACATTTGGGTAGTGATGAGGTAGTGTACGAGCATGGTGATACAAATATGGAGGTAGAAGATGTGGTTGAATTTGAGAGAAAAAAAATTGAAGAGGTGGATGAGCTAGAAAATCTTGAGTTAGAGGAAATAACCGAGCTTGAGAGAAAAGAGATAGAGGGGGGCGAGCAAGAAGTTGCAAAAGGAGAACGAGGTGAAGAGAAGGGCATCATGGTTCTTAAAGAAGAAGTGGAGATGGTGATTAATCATGGATACAAGGATCCATACCTTGTACCTCATGAAGCTAACATGTCCCTCCCCGTTCTATTTAATTCCTTCTTGCAGGTTAATGGTACATGGAAATTTGGGCAACACCACCAATGTCCAAAGATGTTTCAACTTCAAGTCATTTACGTGACCCCTGTTGCAGAATATTTTTGGTTGATCATGTGCAATGGTGGGAGAAATTTTCCGTTTGATCCAGGAGGTGAAGTGAAACAACAGGAACAAAGCTATGATTCGGGACTAATCATCCTAAAAAAGGAGGGTATGATGTGTTCTGGACCCTCAACAATCGGAGTCGTAGCAGGCTTGATGGAAAAACTTAAATATTCAAGTCAAAACAAGAATTCAACAGGTTCGACGAGCTTTGAAGATCAAACCGTGTCGAAAAGAACCAGAAAATTAAGCAGCAGGCCTTTTACTACCGTAACATTTGGAATTACGACCGTAACACAGTTATCGTAAATTTGAGCATAACCTTCATTACGGCCGTAAAGAATATGGTCACGGCCGTAAGTCTTAAGCAGAAAGTCATTTACGGCCGTAAATGAGTTCACCACGGCCGTAAATCTAATTTTCCGGATTTTCGGGGATTTTGATTATTTTTCCGGTTTTAATTATTTGTTTGCCTATTTTAGAATTTTAGTCTAATTAGAAATATATTTTGAGTAGATTAGCGACTAGGGTTTTATTTTGCTTATTTATACGCTTTTTCCATTCATTGTAATCAGACTTTGATTATTGAATAAACATTTTGAGTGTTTTACTAGTTAAAAGGTGGATTCCTTTTATTCTTCAAGAACTTATCAAGATTATCATCTTGTGGCGTTCATCCCGAACTTATCAAATATTTGCGAGAATATTTGTGGCTTTCAAAACCAGAAACTCATCAAGGAGATTGGGCAAATCCTTGTGGTGTTTCGAAAGTCGTGGTTCTTTATTCCGCATCGTAGAGTCATCGCGTCGTGAATATCGGGTCATGATTCATCCGTCCAACCACAACCTGAGTTAGGAACTTTCCGTCGTTCAATTCCGCGCTTCGAATCTCATCACAGTAGGACTTCGATTGCAAATCGATCTGGAAAATCGATTTCAAATAACCTCTAGAAGATCGAGAGGAAACACCTTTGCATATACCAAGAGACGAGGGATCTTGATGGCTAATCGATCTGGGAATCGATTTCGAAAAAAAAAGAGGTAGCTTCCGAAAGAGGTATAGGACGTGAGAGGAGATGTGTTGTAGTCGAAGAACGAGATGGAAGAAGAAAGGAAGGTGTAGTCGAAGCAGGAGATGGAAGAAAGAAAGGTGCAATCCAAGAAGAAAGGGAGGAGATATTTCTTTGGTGGGTGGGGAGAACGTGAGGAGATACAAGATATTGTTGGTAGAAAAAAACCAGTTAATGAATAGGATTAAACCATCTAAGTGTGAACAGGAGAGTGACAATTGTGAATAGTATTAGGAAGATCCCCTCTTTTATAAGATAGGGGAGAAACATATGTTTGGTTCATGTTACCCTTCATAATAAACATTCACTTATGTCAATACATTCGAGTAATCACAAGTACTATTTACTAAATCATCATTCGAGTAATCACAAGTACTATTCACTAAATCATCATTTCATTAATTATTATTATTTAAACCATTTATGAAAATTTTCCCAAACATACTCACTATGGATCAAAGCTAGTCAGCTAGTACACGAGTTCAATTCAGTGGTCTAAGTATAAGTCCTTACTTGATAACCATTATTTTTAAAAGTCATTTTTGTACAATACTCATTTTTAACAACATATTACAAAAAAAATATTTTGTACATGAACTTAAAAAAATTTCTTACTTTTTATCCACACATTCTCCTAAAAATCATTATTCAAAACTAAACATTGATGCAAGTATGTAGTGGTTGGTGGTCGCTTTTGTTTATAAACAAGAAATTTTAGTTTTTTGAGTTAAAATGTGTGGTTGAAAAGCAAATTTGAAAAATATATGATTAAAAAATGATTTGAAGAAAATGTACAGAAACATTTGTTTATAAATAATTTTTCTAAACAATTGCTTAATAATATTGACTCAGTAATTATATTCTAGAAGAATCATAAGCTTTTAATACTTTTTCATCAAATTTAAGTAGATAAAAAAAGACGAAGTCCATGTTTGGTAGTTATTAAAATTACATTTTTAGTAAATTTTGATAAAAGTTAATCATATGTGTTTGAAAAGTTTTGAGATCAATATGTGATTAAAATTAATTGACTTTGACTTAAATTTTAATCAAATTATTAACGTTAGGCTAAGTATATATAGAATTATAGAAATAGAAACTCTTTATTATTTGGAAAAAAAGAAAGCTAAGATAGTGACGATAATTTGTATCTGTTTGGTATTATTTAAAAATAATTTTTTTAAATGAATAGTAATTTTTAGGAGAATTGATGGTTCAAATTTAGTTGAAATGTTAAATATTGTGAATTTACCTTTTAATGAACAATGGAGATTGAGTACAATAGAAAAAAATGAAAATTTTAAATATAACCAAACTGTTGTGAAACTATTAAAATTCTAAACTAGAAATATAGAGAGAGATTGAGAGCTAGAGAGAAGGAGGAGGATTCTTCTTGATTCTCAAGAATGATGCAAGTTACAAATGAATATATGGTGCCCTATTTATAGGGGGACGGATAATGGTATAATCGTAATATGTAAATTTTACAGGGGCATAAGAGTAATATTTCATTCAAACCTAATACCTAATTTTCTTACCTCACACCCATTAATTCATAACACTCCCCCTTGAATGACATATTACTCGCTTGCTCAATTGCTTAATTGTCTGCCTCGTTAAAACCTTGCTAAGAAAACCTAGTGGGATAAAACTTGAGCGAAGGAAAAAGAGTACAGTTGCTCCCCCTGATGTTGACCATCATTCATCATTGAGTCTAATATCTGAAATGACATCAATGATAAGTAGTTCAAATCATGTACTGAAATCTTCAGTGCTTTTAGTGCTTTAGTGCTGCCTTTCTTTAGGTCTTTAGTGCTGCCTTGCTTAGGTCTTTAGTGCTGCCTTGCTTTAAGTCTGCCTCGTTAAAACCTTGTCAGTAAAACCCAATGGGACAAAATCTGAACGAAGGAAAAAGAGTACAGCCGCTGCCTCGTTAAAACCTTGTCAGGAAAACCCTGTGGGACAAAACCTGGTCGAAGGAAAAAGAGTACAGCATGACAGCATGATTCTCCCCCTGAAGTGTGCAATCAAGTATTCATGAACCTTTTGAATAATAATATCATCATTCGTCTGGAATATGTATATATGAAAATCTTCTTGTGTGTAGCCGATATCATAACATTCTTCATAAGATGTGTATGATTTTCTTCATTTGTTGATATCATTCCAGCACAATAAAGAGAGAGCTTGTTGTTGAATTATTACTTGCAGATAGCTGTGACAATGTCTCAAAAACCTTGCTAGGAAAACCCTGTGGGACAAAACCTTAGCGAAGGGAAAAAGAGTACATTATTCTCATTGATACGCCATAATTGTTCCATAATTGCTGCCTCATTAAAAACCTTACTAGGAAAACCCTGTAGGACAAAACCTCAGTTAAGGGAAAAAGAGTGCAGTGCGTATTTGTTCCCTTCATAGGAATATCATAAGTATATTAATGCAATCTTAAATTATTTCATCAAAACATATCATTCATGATGAGCTTTATATAAATCATTCATAGCTCATTTATGATGTCATAACATGCTATATTAAGCAATGTTGTACTAATTTATCGATTGTATCTTTCACTTCTGGTGAATAATCAAATTTAGAATTCACTTTTGGTGAATAATAAAATCTAGAATTGATTCACTTCTATCAAAATTTAGAATTCACTTCTGTGAATAATTAAACACATTCATTTTCATATTCACTTCTAGTGAATAATCAATTTCCGGTGGATAATATAATTTTGCATATTGAAAATCAATTGCATGCCCAAATATTCAAATATAATAATAGTACACTCCAATTTCATTTTCAACATATTATATTATGGGGTCATTTGTATCATCCTATAGTGATACTAATCTGGGCATATTTAATCTTTCAATGATTTATACATGTATGTTCTTGCACTTTATAAACTGCAATTTCTAATTTGCAGGAGCATAATCAATCATTGAAATAGATATCAATTTTGACATATAATCTACAATCATTTTACTTGAAATCCCAACGTACCGCGATCAACTGGTACATCAAAGAATACCCTCAAAATACCGAGATGAGAATCACACTTTTTGATCTCACTCATTGGTATATCAAAGAGCTCAAGCTAGTGATTTAGATTATAGTCACATCCACCATATGTCATGCCAGTTCAATGAAAAATCTTGCGCGCAATAAGTCGTCATCTACGATTGTAAAATATTTTTCATTTGTACATATAATTACTGGCTTTACACATTTAAGCATTTGGACTTCTGGTCCTTGAATATTAATCCCTACATTGGGGTTATATACTTGGCCAAAGTATTATAATTTCATCAACCTCATTTTCATAAGAGGGTTGTATGTAGTCGACTTATTTATCGATTCCATTTCAACTCAATATAACATAGAGAGATCTCTGTATATGTTCTATCATCAGGTACCTGAATATCTCATCATTATGTCCCTTTTACTCATCATGAGTATTTAGCCTCAAAGGGATCATTTCAATCATTCAAGAGATATTTATTTTGGAATCGATAGTCATTATGCTTCAGGCATAATTACACTTTAAGCGTGTTTTCCTCATAATATTCACAAATCTTATATTATATCAATCGGCTAAAATGCCGCAACACATGTCATACAATCATATATCAAGTGCGTATTGTTGGAGTGTATATAGATATCGCACTTTTTAGAAATTATAAAGTTTCACAAGCAAATCATTATTTCATCGTATTGACATGTTTATATGTAGAATATTGCTGCATAATCAAATTGTTCTCATAGCAAATAACTTGAGGCTTTTAATCTGCTAAACCATTAGCAATATAATATTCTATTATCTCAACTAATTCGTAAAATCATTAATGACTTTAAGATATATTCATGCTAGCATTTATCACTTTGCTCGTAATATCATTACTTGAGCAAAAATCAGTCATTCATTTAGTGAGATAATTAATTTACTTTTGAGAACAAGCAGCAATGATAACAATCTTCTGGTTCTTTAATGAATGCCATTATTCATTCTCAATAATCTCATTATTGAATTGGAATCTAACCAATCATTATAGAACTTCTGGTTCAACAAGATATTTCACTTGTACATATGTATGAACTTCTGGTTCAATACAGTATTCATTTCATCAGTACGTATTTCTGTACATTTCAAATCAGCATACCTTTATTACTTTTATACCGGAAAAATCAGGTACAATATCCAAGGAAAATATCTCAATCTTGTCGCCAAATCTTCCCTTATATCGAAAAAGGTAATGACGCATTATCTCATTGTTCTCACCTTTTCAATAATTTATTCCATTATCTCTTAATGGAACCACTGACACGCTGAGCCACAGCTCTTTTAAGCGTTAAATAATGCATTTAAATAGATGATTTGGGAAGAAAGCTAGATGCATCAAAAATGGATATCATACTTTCAAATATTCGCAAATATTATTCCAATCTTCCAGTAAATGATTTGAGAAAAATTTATCGAATTAGGCTCGAAAGATTGAGGTTGCTGATAGATCATGGCATCCCAGAAGATGTTCGCTGGTTGATCGAAGCGAAAGTTCGATTAGCTGGTGAATTACCAGATTCATTTCCTAAGCACAAGCCTGGCTTAGGTAAGAGTACTTTTGCAAAGAAGCGAAGAGCAAAAAGATTAAATAGTTGCTACAAATGTGCTCGATGGACATGTGATACCCGTTGTAAGTCAATATGGTATTCATCTATAAATCGAGATGATAAGATAGACTTTATTAAGGGTGTGCTGAGTAAGGAGTCATTGGATGATATCCGATTGACTCTTGAGACGCACCCTAGTGGGTATGTACAGCGTGAGCTACTATCTTTATGGGCTAAATTCATCAGCGATAAAGAGCGTTATAGTCTCAAAAATATAATAGCAAAAGATCCTATTTGCCAGGCTGTTATAAACAATGATGTTTTGGCTATGCAGCATTAATACAAGGTAAATCATTTGATATATATGCACATATAAAATATTTTTCTGTTTTCTTTCACGAGTTTTTATAAAGACTGGTTAAATATATTAAATCACCGAAAGGTGAGTATGGTGATTTTATCAAAAGTAAATCTTTACTTTTTCAAAACATGAGCAGTAAATAGTGAAGTTTTTCAAGTTTAAAAAGCCACTGATTTTCACAGTTTATGCATCCCAAAATATCATTTTTTCTCCTAAGTTTTTCCTTCCTTATTCTTTCAAAGATGGAAGGATCAAAACTTCGACAGATCAAAACTATCTGTGTATTTTGTGGATCAAAAGTAGGGAAAGGTTTTGGGTATCTAGAAGTAGCAGTGGATCTTGGAAAGAAATTGGGAGAGAAAGGTATCACTCTTGTGGATTGATGGGTTGTGTTTCACAATCCGCTATAGCAGAGAAAGTAAGAGTGATAGGTGTTATACCTACTCCTTTAGCTGATATCGCAGGAAAAACACGAGGGCATGAAGTACAAACCTTATCTATCCATGAACGCATAACTTGCATGCTATATGGTTCTGATGCCTTCATAGCTCTGCCTTGAGGTTTTGGTACTTTAGAAGAAATCTTTAATATTACCTCATGGGCTCAACTAGATCTCCATACTAAGCCTATTGGGCTTTTAAATGTAAACAATTTCTTTGATGGTTTGCTAACATTTCTTGATTATGCTGTGGAACAGGGATTCATCTCTCCATTTTCTAGGAGAATCCTTATTTCTGCTCTTACTATCGAGGAACTGCTGGATAAGTTGCAATCATATATTCCAATACAAGATCCAACAGGAGTTAAGATAGATTGGTCGCAAGGAAGGGGAATCAAGCGAAAATGGAGTCCGGTTAATGTAAATCTATCTTTGTGAACCCTAGAATAGGTGGTGGTAGAGTACGGAGTATTTTCACTCTTGAAACACACATTTTTCTTTTTTTCCTCAAAAGGTCAGAGGTGGTAGGATACGGCTACTCCCGAAACACATCTCTCATTTTGAGAATCATAAATGTTTCCCCCTTTTGCGTTTTGCATGTATGTCTCGTTTATGCTTCTTCAGGAGCAATAATAATATCATTTCAGTATGTTTATATGATAATTTTTACTTCTTCTGGAGTAAACATGTATTTCTTCTGGAATACATAAGTGCTCGTGCAAGAACTTTTTCAGACACTTATCATCTAATATTCATCTCATAATACTGATGAGATTATTTTCACATTAGCCATTTCCGTGCTATCATGTGATATTATCTTATCATACATCAACATTCTCTTGTTGAATAATTTTCATCCACCCATTCAAATTCAGATATTGGTAACTTCTGGTACCATTGGATGAAATATTTTTATCAACATTTACCAACTTTTTGGTAATGATAACTTCTGGTATCTTTTGATGAAGTATCAAATAACAATAATATCACCATGTATATAATAATAATAATAACACCACGTATATATGTTGACAACATCCTCTAATATGTTAGAATTAACCAACAACTGAGGTGTTTTTGAAATAATATAAAATATGAATATATGTAAAGTATTCTATATATTCAATTGCTAAACCGGCCATATAGGCGATGACATGATATAATTAAAACTGATAAAGCCAACCATGTAGGTGGTAGAACCAACCATGTAGGTGACAACAACATAATGAAATAATTACCTTTCATGAGTGAGCGAGTCGTATCTTCAAATCCAGTCAAGGTATTCATAATAGTGATCAAGTCATATCGT
This sequence comes from Ligustrum vulgare, assembly GCA_963555705.1. Taxonomy (NCBI): domain Eukaryota; kingdom Viridiplantae; phylum Streptophyta; class Magnoliopsida; order Lamiales; family Oleaceae; genus Ligustrum; species Ligustrum vulgare. The sequence goes on along the minus strand of OY743169.1, from coordinate 69,784,030 downwards.
CAAATCAGGTCAAGGTATAGTGATCGAGTCATATCGTCAAATCCAGTCAAGGTACTCATAATAGTCCAATCCGTTGCGGTATAAATTCAGTCCATAATAACTCAATCCGTCACGGTATGACAATGATTATTTTACTTATACCTTGTTTAAAATCTTTATTTTATCTTGTTGATCACATATTAATCGTTAATTTTCGATTAATTTACTTTTATGTATTACCAAGGGTAAAATTGTCCATATTTTAATATGTTGCTCATATGGATAAATCAAAACCGTCAATAGGTTTGAAATTTAATTTAGAACAAACTTACTTTTGGTCCGAAGTTCAAAATCCCGTCGGAAGTGCTTCAAAAACGGTTTTTAAGAAAACCGCCACGTTCGATCGCCGGAAAATCTCAGAACTGCACAAAACAGAAAAGTAAGATCATAGAAAAATCAAGAACGTCGATATGAACAAATTTCCTGTCGACGTCATCGCCTGAATCGTCTCCACGCGCCGTCAAGCGCCGTGACGACGTCTGCGCGTGGTCCTCACGCGCTTCACGCGCCGCCGCGCCGGTGCTGGTGACGTAGACACGCGCCGGTTCGGAAGAATTGTCCGGTAGCCGTGGTCATGGATCCGGTCTCCGATCATCATTTGGATATACGGTTTGGCGTGAATTTGGTTTGGAAGTTTCTTCAATTTTTCTACGTATTTGGAATTGATCTTCTAATCTATGATGTATAAATGATGATTAATAATAATCTGATTTCTGATACATAGGTTCATCATTTAGATGCAACTGTAGAGCATACTCCCGTCATATTACTCAATAGGGTAAAGACTCGTGCTGATAACGTGTTGTGAAACTATCAAAATTCTAAACTAGAAATATAGAGAGAGATTGAGAGCTAGAGAGAAGGAGGAGGATTTCATTCAAACCTAATACCTAATTTTCTTACCTCACACCCATTAATTCATAACACAAACAAGGCTTTGTTTCATTCTAACAATTCCATTTTTTCCAAACAAAAAGCGGAAAATAGGACGGTCAAACAAAGAAGTCGTAAACTCTCCTCCTTTAACGATGCTTATATCTTAAATCCCAGCCGCTAATCTTCCTCAACCACATATCGAACGCTTCATATTCTACTCACACCTCACATTCTCTACACCTCCTTCCCACTCAATCACAACCCCATCCCCTCTTCACGAAATGCCAAATACTAACAGACTCCGTGGCTCATTTTCGCAGCTCCCACCATCATCTATACATACACACATCTGTATCTATATAGATTGACATAATTAAAACGGATTTTGTACTGCTCCCTAGGGTTTGGTTCTTACAATAATAACAAAGGCATCTTTAAATCGTCATGTATTTGCCCACCTACTGCTCTTCATCATCGATTCTGAGAGCTTGTAGAATCCGCACCGCATCCACCCTATCTGCTTCTGCTCCTTCATTTTCATCTATTGTTGCTTCTAGAACCTCAGCCAAGCAGGATTCAGTTCGTTTTTCTTCTCTCTCGAGCGTCGGTTTTCGATCGCGGAGCTTCTCGTCATCGCTCCGATCATCTGCTATCAGGTGGAGTCACGGCGTTGACTGGCGATCGCCGGTTAGTCTTAGAGCTCAGATCAGAACCGCATCCCCTGTCCTTGAACGCTTAGAGCGCAAGATCGCAACCATGGGTATAGTTCGCTTCGTTTCTAATTGAATTATGATTTTTCAATGATTGTATCGTGATTTGTTTTCTTTTCTGCTATTTGAGTTGGTTTTAGTATGATTTTTTAGTAAACTTTATTGTTCACCTAATCGGTCTTTCATAGTTCCTGTGGGACTGCTAAAAATTATTGTCCGCTGATATTGATTGTTATGAAGTTTTGATACATTGTTCCATTGTTTATCTGTCAACGTTTAAAAATAGTAGTTCAACCAGTGGTTTTCATTTGAATACTGTGGGGAATGGATTCTTTACTACAAATCAACTGACCTATGTTGTCGTGCTTTTGCTTCTCTTCAAGAGCGAGCAGATGAGCATTGTTTGCCTACCTACACATTCATACATACATGATCTGTTGTTTTCCCATCATAGTCAAATTATGGAGCTGATGAACTCGTTCTGAAAATTGTTTACATCCTGGATGATAATGAAGACATTTCTTTTGCTTGTGAAGTTTTAATTTACGAACTATTTCTTTTTATCGTGTCAAACATTCTAAAGTGGAAGTTGATATTATGGTGTTCGACTTCGTAAATCGTAATGCTCCCATTACAATGGACTGACAATGCTGATATTATTTCTCTTGTTGCCAAATTCTAAATGAAAAAGCTGCATGTATTTATATTTCTGATAAAAAATGATGAAGGAATGCATGAAGAGATAAGATAGGTTCCAATTGATTCTCTTGATGTTGCAATGGATTCTCTTGATGTTGTATTTACTTACTATTTTTCTATGTTTCAGTTTTATAATTGTGCAAGGGAAGTGATACAATTTTTATGTTAACTGAGATTAAGATCCAGAGGTTGCCCCCACCCCCACCCCCACCCCCAAAAAAAAAATAAATAAATAAATAAATCTTCTTTGCCATATATTCTAAAACTTTGTCTCATTTTTCTGTTTTGGTTTTTCTTCCTTTATTTTGTTTATCACACAATGAATTCCATTGAAATGGTGTTGCACGAATTTGTGTGTGAATGAATTGGAGGGTTTTCAATTGCTTTTTTATGTTATATCTGTTCACTTAACTTTTATGAGTCCTGATGGTTCATGTTGATTATTGAAATCGCTTCCAGCCTCCCCCCATTTGAAATCATAATCCCAATAATTATGCAATCACGGTTATCTTTCATTGCTTTACTATGGTTTATGTATTAATGAATTTTTTTCCATTCAAGCAGCTTCTGAAAATCCTTTCAAGGGTATTTTTACTGCTCTTCCCAAGCCCGGAGGAGGCGAGTTTGGAAAGTTTTACAGCCTTCCTGCTCTGAATGATCCTAGAATTGGTACGTGACTATTTTTTGCGAAAGTTGATTTCAACTATCCTTTTTTTTTTTTGGTTTTTGTATGTATAAGTATAACTCTAGAGTCTAGACCAACTACACTTTAAATTGACTTTTTCTCAGAGGAATTTATTTTGCCCAAGTTTTCAATCTGTCTATTGCATCTCCTCTATTTGATGTCTTTTTGGCATATTTGGAGACATATTTCAGGCCATTCCTTAGATGTCTAGATAGTTTTATCATAATGTTTATGTTTATTTAGAACTTCTAACTTCAGAATGAATCTTACATTCCTTGTCTGTAATACCCCTTCTTGCAGAAAAACTTCCGTATTCAATCAGGATACTTTTAGAATCTGCTATAAGAAATTGTGACAATTTCCAAGTTACCAAGGAAGATGTTGAAAAGATCATTGATTGGGAGAATACTGCACCCAAACAAGTCGAAATTCCCTTTAAGCCAGCACGTGTTTTGTTACAGGTGAGAGGTGTAGCATGATATTAAATTGATAATTATAGAAGAAGTCCCTATCGGCTTCCTGTAAAGCTTTTACTTTTCTTTAATAGGATTTTACTGGAGTTCCGGCAGTGGTTGACCTCGCTTCTATGCGGGATGCGATGAAGAACCTTGGCAGTGACCCTGACAAGATCAATCCCTTGGTATACTGCTTTTCCTCTGCAAAATAATTTCCATTTATGTGTTTTTGGTACTCGCAAAAACTATTTCTTTTCGCTGGAGTAGCCAATGTCTGGTGGAAGAAGTTTCTTGAAGTACTGTAAGAAGGAAGAAGAAAAGTTGAGATTGTGTTCAATCATCTTCTTGAAACTTTTCATGTTAAAACAATGGCGCTATCTATTTTTATGTGTCATACTTTATAGGATATCATGATAAACTATCCTTTACATAAATTTGTGCCTAACGTTGCCTAACATGCCTTGTACAATAAATTTTGTCCAGGTTCCTGTAGACCTTGTCATCGACCACTCGGTCCAAGTTGATGTTGCCAGATCAGAAAATGCTGTGCAGGCTAACATGGACCTTGAGTTCAAGAGAAACAAAGAGAGATTTGCTTTTCTTAAATGGGGATCTACTGCCTTCCGCAATATGCTTGTTGTTCCTCCTGGTTCTGGTATTGTCCATCAGGTACAGTTTTGGCACCTTGATCAGCATGTTTCTCAGTTTCCAAATGTTTTCAAGTTATTTTTCAGTCTGATATTACTGGTGGGAGATGCTTGATTTTGTAAACAAAGTGGGGAGAGTTTCACCTTTCTTCTATAAAAAAGGGGAGTTTGTAATGTTTGACATTGATGAAATTGCTGTTGCCCCCCCCCCCCCCCCCAACAAACAGGTGAATCTGGAATATCTTGGACGAGTTGTTTTCAACACTGATGGTATTCTATACCCTGATAGTGTTGTCGGTACTGATTCTCATACAACCATGATTGATGGACTGGGTGTTGCTGGATGGGGAGTCGGAGGAATTGAAGCAGAAGCTACAATGCTTGGCCAGGTACCCTAACTCTCTTTACAAGATGAATTTATTCTCGAATTCTGAATTTTGCATGACAGTGTCAAGGAGTTCACAGGTTAGTCATTTATGATAGATTTCGATTCATTGAAAAGGGGGTCAATATGTTAGCTTTATTCATGGTTTGACACAGTGATGGTTCATTCACTTACCACACATGATATTTTCACGTTCAATCTCCCTGTGTGTGTGTGTTATTTTATTAATTGCTACTTGTTTCATATCAATTTCGGACCTCCTATTTTAAGGATAGAGATATAAGACTGCTAATTATGCATTTGTTTGAATTCAAAGATCGTTGAATCTGTTATTAATTTCTTTTTTTTTTCTCTAATTTGGTAGCCAATGAGCATGGTTTTGCCTGGTGTTGTTGGATTTAAGTTGTCTGGCAAATTGAACGACGGGGTTACTGCAACTGATTTGGTTTTAACCGTGACCCAAATGTTGAGAAAGCATGGTGTGGTTGGCAAGTTCGTTGAGTTTCATGGTAACATTTCATCTTAACTGGAATGCTTGATTTTTTTTTCTCAAGTTTTTCTTAATCTCTGTACATACTATGTGTGTAGGTGAAGGTATGAGCAAATTATCATTAGCAGATAGAGCCACAATTGCAAATATGTCTCCTGAGTATGGAGCTACCATGGGGTTCTTCCCGGTCGACCACGTCACTCTACAATACCTTAAATTGACTGGAAGAAGTGATGAGACAGTAAGTTGCTTATTATTAATTTTTTTTTTTGTTATCCAAATTTTGCTAGATTACATGGAGCTTGGTCATGACCATTGTTACTTCAATCTGGCTTAGGTTGCAATGATTGAGGCGTATTTACGTGCAAACAAAATGTTTGTTGACTACAACGAGGTAAGTTATTTTCACTCATTTGTCTGCTACTCTCTCGTGTCATGATTTTAGTCTTATCAGAAAAGCATGAGCTTATATCAATGAAATTCATGATCTAGCCTCAACTAGAGAGAGTCTACTCATCTTATCTGGACTTAGATCTTGCTGATGTTGTGCCCTGTATTTCAGGACCGAAAAGGTAAGTTATATGCTTTATGAAGATTACTGAATTTGTGATATCCATATTTACAGACACAGAATGACAATTTCTTGCTGCTTTAGGCCTCATGATCGTGTTCCTTTAAAAGATATGAAGGTTGATTGGCATTCATGTCTTGACAATAAAGTTGGATTCAAGGTAAGATGCAATGTGCTCTTGATGAATTTTTGTACTCTTCAAATGCTAGGTTTAGAAAAACCAAATTAAATCAGAATATCCACTAGATAAACATATTTTCTTGAAACAGCTACTTTTCCTTGAGGGGTATATTGATTAGTTGAAAAGGAGAAGAGAGTGATAGAAGTATTCATACAAAACGTTATCTTCTGGCTATGCCTATGACAAGGAGAAGATCTGGGTGGTGTTCTGACTTCTAAGTAAAAATCCTCTCTGACTTCTAGCTATGCCTATGACAAGGACTGACACAACACGTCGTTGACACATTGATTATATTTTTTAAAATTCATCGTCTATGGATTATGCTTGTTGTAATATTTTAAATACGAGTATCTATTTATTATTTAATAATAAATCTGAGTTAAAATTATATGATATTTATGATAAAAAAAGAGAAATGACGATGGTAGAGTGTTCGAGAGCGTCAGTATTTGACACGTGTCCTACTCGTATCAGACAAGTGATACACTACCATAGTGAAGTGTACATGCAATATAGCCCCTGTTTGATATCCATTATTCTAAAATTTATTTTTTTTCAAAACTCATCTTCAACCACACATTCTACCCATAAAATAATCTACATGTAAACCCAAAATTTTTTCCACTCTTTAACCGCACATTTTTCAAAATTTACTGTTGCAAAATGCTTTTTTTTTTTTTTTTGTTGAGAATAAGAGCCCGTTTTTTCCAAAAATTTTTACAAAAACTTTTCAAACTCAATCTCAACCATCCATCCTTAGTTCAGCCCACAATTTTTTACTTTTCAAACCAATCTAAACCAAACATCTATCAAAAAGCACAAAAAAATCACAAAAATCAAAACTTTTCCATGGACCAAACGGGCTCTAATTTGTATCAAACATGAGCATGGTTTGCATCAAGTGCAGTGTTTTTACATAGAATAATATATGCATGATTGCTGTAGTTGTGTACACAAATACCATTAGTTTCTCTATTTTTTGTGTTAAGAGTTGTAATCCATCATCTGGATTCGTGCAGGGATTTGCTATACCAAAGGAAGAACAAGAGAAAGTTGTGAAGTTCACACACCATGGGCAACCTGCAGAACTTAAGCATGGAAGTGTTGTTATAGCAGCTATTACAAGTTGCACGAACACGTCAAACCCAAGTGTGATGCTTGGAGCGGGTCTTGTTGCTAAGAAGGCATGTGAATTGGGGTTGGAGGTTAGTATTCTCATCTCGATCTTCTGTTCAGTGTTACATGCAATTCTTTGAATTTATCTATCTACAGCTATGTTAATATGACTTACCACCTGATTTACACTGAGTGCAAGATCATCATGCCAAGAGCTCAACATCTCACACACAGTTTTGATTATTATTGTACAGGTTAAACCATGGGTTAAAACCAGTCTTGCCCCAGGATCCGGGGTTGTCACAAAATATTTGCTCGAGAGGTGATGATTAGGATTGCTGGAAATATTAGTTTAAGATCCTTTTCTCCACTTCCCCTAGGGGAAAATATCGTGATGTTAGTTGCTGATTTATTTTGTAACATCTTGCAGCGGTCTGCAAAGTTACTTGAACCAACAAGGCTTCAACATTGTTGGCTATGGGTGCACAACATGTATTGGAAATTCTGGAGATCTTGATGAATCTGTTGCTTCCGTAATTGCAGAAAATGGTACTATTGCCTTCAATGAGCTTCCTATAATGCTTGGCGAAAAAATTTAGTTTTGTTATGCATTTTGATGGTTATTACGATTTTCCTTTACATGTTGCCTAAGGAAACGTTGAATAATTGGTTGGAATAATTCCATCTTTTACTATATTCAATCATCATTCTTAAGTTGAGTTCATGTACGTGTGACTAAAAGAATTTCAATTCCTGAAAGTAGTAGTTCTCTTGTTGGTAAAATTGGGTAATCGTGTGGGTGGGTGTTGTTGTGGGGTTGGGGGGGGGAGGGGGGGGGGGGTTGAGAATTGTGCTCTCAAGACATTTGCATTATTTGTGGCCTACCCAAAACACCCAAAATTCTCCAGCCATACAGGTTACATTTTTTTTAAGAAAATAAAGTTGATATAGAGCTTCAATGTCAATAATGCATTTTTATCTTTACCTTCTTATATGATGCCATTCATATCTCTGGAACGTGGTTCAAAGTGACTATTTGCTTTTAAATTTTTTTAATAAATATTTAACTCTAGTAAAAGGAGATTTCGATATATTTTATTATTTTGTGAGAAAGTTTTTTTTCTAAATTCTCATATTTCAGAATTATCTTCGTGTTTTTCCTTAACACCTTTGAAAACAAAACTTCAGAAGGTCAAGGACTGGTGAAACAGTGACATGCTTTCAGTGTGCATGACTGCATCAACTTGCTTGATAATTTTGTTTGAAAGTGGAATTTAAAGTTTTTTTACTAGTTAAATGTGGATCATTGTAGGTAGTGTCGGTCATTCCTCATTATTGGCTTTGTATCTATATGCTAATAAACTTTGATAATCCTTTCCAGACCTTGTTGCTGCTGCTGTGCTATCCGGAAATCGGAATTTTGAAGGCCGTGTCCATCCGCTAACAAGAGCTAACTATCTTGCTTCACCTCCATTGGTTGTGGCCTATGCACTTGCTGGCACGGTATAAGTTTTAAATTTTGACAGGTCACCTTTCATTTTTCACTCAATGACTTGTGCAAGTTGACTGACTTAAAAATTTATTCTTTAAAGAGAAGGTTTTACGAATCATAATTGGAAATATGGTACTAATGGATTATGATAGGCACCAGTTCTAACTTCTAAGAGTCAGCAGTTAATTTATACTCTATCAAGTGATAAATCAATATATTAGAGGAAAGGTAGCAGCTTACCTGCAGGGGAGGGGGAGCATTACTTAAACTGAATAACTTCTGGTTAGTTTTTTTTGGCAGCTTCTGTAAGTGTTAATTGTTATTTTTGGGCTGTTATGTACGAGTGTGTCAAGCTTACAGGAGGATGTGATGGATTACTAAAACTTCTCAGTGAATATTTTATTTTTCAACATTAATAAGCGTGTTTGGCCCCCATTTTTTGGAAAAAATTGGGGTTGTGAATAGTAGTTTTGGAAGAATATGTGGTTAAAAATTGTTTGAAAAGTCAAAAATGGTAGACTTAACTAAGATGAATGGTTGACATTGAGTGTTGAATAAATTTTGTTTTAAAAAAATGGGGGCCAAATAGGGGATAAGTATTACACAAATTAAAAATCTTTTGATTAGTTGATTTTCAGCTGTGCTTGGAAGTGTGAAATGTCATTTTTTGGGCAATTGTGCATGTGAATCAAGCTTACAGGAGGATGGGATGGGTTGCTAAAACTTCTTGGTGAATACTTTATGTTGTCAACTTATCTTTGGGTGTTCAGGTCCTTAGTTTTGCTATCAAGAATGGCCTGTGCATAATTGCAAATCTACTTGTATTCGTAGGTTGACATTGACTTTGAGAAAGAGCCTATTGGAACTGGAAAAGATGGAAAAAGTGTTTACTTCAAGGATATCTGGCCTAGCAGCGCAGAAATAGCAGAGGTAATTGGAGTTTCCTTGTCTAATCTTGAACTGTGCCATTCTCATATTCTTATCATGCAAAAATCAATTAAAAAATAATGCTTGTGTAGGCTGTTCAATCTAGCGTGCTTCCTGATATGTTCAAGAGCACGTATGAAGCCATTACAAAGGGCAACTCATTCTGGAATCAATTATCAGTACCTTCATCGAGTCTTTATTCATGGGATCCAAACTCAACGTACATCCATAAGCCCCCATATTTCAGTGGCATGACAATGGACCCACCTGGTGCTCGTGGAGTGAAGGATGCTTATTGCTTGCTGTTGTTTGGGGACAGTATCACTACAGATCATATATCTCCTGCCGGTAGTATCCACAAGGATAGTCCAGCTGCAAAATACTTGATGGAACGTGGTGTTGATAGGAAGGATTTTAATTCTTACGGTAGTCGTCGTGGAAATGATGAGGTGATGGCTAGAGGTACATTTGCCAATATCCGGATAGTAAATAAACTACTAAATGGAGAAGTGGGCCCAAAAACCGTTCACATTCCAACAGGGGAGAAACTTTATGTATATGACGCAGCAGTGGTAAGTTTCGGTGCTTTAGCATGCAACACACATGCATACACTATAAGTATATTTTATGTACAGGCACCTCCATCTCCTCACATTACTTCTTTGTCAATTATTGTCTTGTACTTAAAACTATATTATTTTCCCAGAGATACAAGTCAGCTGGGCAGGATACCATTGTAATTGCTGGAGCAGAGTATGGAAGTGGTAGTTCTCGTGACTGGGCTGCCAAGGGACCAATGCTACAGGTGAGTTGTATTCTGAAATTTGGTACTTTTTATGTGCAGTTGCTTTGTATTTTGCGACCAATCTTTGAACCTTGTTTCTGATTGCTATTCCATGTTATCACATCAGGGTGTAAAAGCGGTGATTGCCAAAAGTTTCGAGAGAATTCATCGCAGTAACCTGGTTGGGATGGGTATAATTCCACTTTGCTTCAAGCCTGGTGAAGATGCAGACATGCTAGGTTTGACTGGCCATGAGCGTTACAGTATAGACCTTCCAGCAAAAGTAAGTGATATAAGGCCGGGACAGGATGTTACTGTGACGACAGATAATGGAAAATCCTTCACTTGTACCGTCCGCTTTGACACAGAGGTACGTCACATTTCTTGTTGCATAATTAGGTCTCTGTCATTTATGTGTTGCCTGGAGATTTTCAATTAGAAATAATTTCTGGCAAACTCATTGTCTGTTACACTTGTGTGAATGCCTTCGATGCAATTTAGCAAATTAATTCACCTTCTAATGAAATATTGTCTTGTTTATGGAAAATACTGGTGAACCATGGTTGCTAGAGTGATCAACAGGCCTCAATGGTTTTGAAGATTTAACTGATGTTCCAACAATTATTTACTCCCAATAGGCGACCAATTTTTTTTGACTGCTTGATGAATTAAATCTTTATAGACAAAATAGGGAATGAGGAACGGGAAGATAGAAGGCGCGATCGAACTATTTTGTTGCTTAACTACTAATTGCTTACTGTATTATTTCAATTGCTTCTGCACAGGTTGAACTGACATACTTTGATCATGGAGGGATCCTTCCGTACGTCCTACGGAGTCTAACACAACAGTGAATTATCTGAAGAAATAAGTTGGCTTGTTTGAGGCCAATTTCGTCATCTTGCAGTTGTTGGGTTGTTTACATGGTGATGATTTGCTTTCTTTGATATTGAGATGGTGTGATTAAACGCTTGCATAGCCATGCTTTTCCGCTTCTATGCAATTTCAATAATAGCGGGGAATTGTACGTTCTTTTTTCCCAGTTAGTCAATATTTTGGGGTAAGTGTCTTGACGTTACTTGCTGTTCACTCGGCAGGAAGGTGGTTAGTTTACTGAAAATGCAGATTTTATTCTTCAGTTCAAATATTTCTGTCTTTCAAGTATTGAAAAACTCTGCAATAAGTGTTTCTACAATGGATTTGTCTGTAATGACAGAACTTACTCTTGATATAGCGAAGACTAGATATTCTAGAATGGTTATGTGATTTTAATTCTATGCGTCATTTTTTGTTGAACCTTTGGCTTCTGGTAAAATTCATTGCCCTCTCCTTGTTCTGCATTGCTCCAACCCAAATACTAAACGGGATGGGCGATTACAGAATCTACCCATTCTACTACTTAACCACCCCGTACCCCCACCCCAAGTCTACCAAATTTAATCTCCCGGATCAATTCTCAATGACTTAAAACTATCCCTTTTTCGGCGAAAGAGGATGGGATCTTAGACGATCTCCACCTTTGGAGATGAACTCTGTGACAACATCACTCCATCCAAAGACGATCAAAACTAAAAATCAAGCCAACAGATTCGGACCCACTACCAAAGATTCCCCTCCTTCAAATCGCTACTTGCAAGTCCACCCAGGGTCGACTACTAAGGGTGGATATACATCATGGTGAGGTAGGTTTGCTGTCCGTGCTGGATTCAGCGAAAAAAAATTTAGTTACGAATTTTTTGTATTTTTTGGACTACGACTCAAAAAATGCAGTTATTTTACTCAACTCACTCTAGTTGAATTTTTTTTTTATTGATGTCTGCTTGAATTGAACAAAGTTTTTGAATCTGTCACTGTCGACTACTACCTTCGAGTGGAATTTGTGATGCCTGAAACTCTAGTTTGTATGGTGTATTTTTGTTTAATGGATCTCTTGGATTTGGGAAAGAAGATGGTTGTTCGACCATTGTTATTGCTATTGGTATAGGTGGCGGTAGTTGTGGTAACGACGAGGTGGGTAACATTGAATCACCAGTTGTGCAGTGGTGATGCATCGTGCAGGAGGTTGCAGGTGGTGGTGGGTTGGGTTGGGTTGTGTTGCGTTGGGATGGGGTGGGGTAGGTGGTATTGTTTGTTGCATGTCGTGTGTGGGGTTGTGCAATGGTAGTTTGTCGAAGGTGTTTGGTTCATCGGTGGTGGTGCATCGGGTAAATTTAATGAATGACCACCAAACTTTAACTGGGTTACTATTCAACCACCCAAATTAAAAATGTTTCTTAATGCCCACTCAAATTTTCACCAAATAATCCATCCACCACTAAACAATTTAAACTTTAAATTTATTAACTAATTATCCAACGTGACAGTTAAAAATCTGACGTGGCACTTGAATTTTAAAACATGATCTAGTTAGCCCTCCCCTTCTCCAAATAAGCCCTTGAATCAAAATCTGTAAACATCGTTCCATTCAATTTTGAACAAAAGTCGGACTTTCTCCCATATTGAAGCTTCTGATTTTGAATCAAAAGAAAATATTCCGTCCAATTTTCAAGTAGACCATCTACATTGCAACTCAAATTCTAAAGGTGGGCACCCTCAATTGTGGGAGGACGTCCGACTTTTATTCAAAATTGAAGGGAACAATGATTACTGATTTTGATTTAAGGGCCAGTTTGGAGAAAGAGAGGGCTGATTAGATCATGTTTCAAAATTCAAGTGTCATGTCAGAATTTTAACTGTCACGTTGGATAATTAGTTAGCAGATTCAAAGATTAAGTTGTCTAGCAGTGGATGGGTTATTTGGTGGAAATTTGAGTGGACATTGAGATACATTTTTAATTTTGGTGGTTAAGTAGTAACTTAGTTAAACTTTGGTGGGCATTCGTTAAATTTACCCGCAGTGTGTTAGGTGGCGATGGTGGCGTTGAGGGAATGAGGTTAGGTAATTTACTAGTTTGTGACCCGTTAATTTGGTAGTTGTGGAGGCCAAAGGATGCCCCAGTGGTTGGCAGCATCCTTTACTGGGCTTAATGCCCAGGTTCAAGCCTCACCAGGGAAGGGTTGGGGGATTTTCCCGGAAAAAATTGATATTTGTGATCAATTAATTTGATAATTTGCGACAAAGACATAAATTGTGACTTAAAAAAATTGTAATTTGTGACCAGGAAACAAGTTGTGATTAATAAATTTATAATTTGTAATCAAGATGTAAATTGTAACTTAAAATGTTTGTAACACGTGACAAAAAAATTAGTTGTGATCAATGAATTGGATAGTTTGTGTTCAAAAGTTAACAGTGATTTATAAAATTTGTAATTTGTGATAAAAAAAGAAGTCGTGATCAATGAATTTGATAATTTGGGATCAAGAAGTAAACAACAATGTATAAAATGTAATTTGTAATTGAGAAGTAAATTACGATCGATAAATTTTGGAATTTGTGACCTAAAATTAAGTCGTGACTAATTACTTTTACAATATGTAACCTATAAATTGTCACTTGTGACCTGAAACCTGTACACAATTACATGTGACGTTAATCCCACAATGTATGACAAATTCTCTTTGGATTTAACTTGTTAACATTGATCTATGATATGATGACTATGACTTGTGACTTGTGACTTGTGAACTTGAATATATGTGTGTGTGTGTGTGTGTGTGTGTGTTATATAAGTGCACAAAGACAATGTTACATTTGATCAGCTACCTATATAATACAATATGTGACGTGATTTATAAAATGTGATATGTGATATATGAAGTGTGATCAGTGCATAAAGACAATGTGACTTGTGAACATGTGATGTGTGACATGTACCCTATAAAATACGACCCATGATGTATGAAGCGTGATATTTTACGTGTGATGTATTAAGTGTGATAGAACACGTGACACAACAACCAGTGTCACCTCGCCCTTACCACCACCGTGGACAACACTTTTGATGAACTACCACCACTTTCGACGAGTCACCACATCCATCACGTGCCTGCACTACAACCACAGTGACTTCACCTTCTGCATCACAATCACGCATCATCACAGTAGTAGCACCAACACTACTCCCACTCCCACAACCGACATCACCACGCACAATCACCACCTCCGTAGAAGTAGATTTTTACACATCAGTACATACATCTGTCATAACCACAACAGCATGTACGAATAATAACCACTACAAAATCACCATTACAACATCATTGAGCCAAACAAAGGCAAATCCCATCAAGAAGTTGCAATGGCATGAAGATGGGTGCCCCGTAATGCTTAGTAGTGTACAACAGTCGATCTGTGCATTCCTTCATTTGTTGCCTCAGCAATCCAACATACTTTGTTGCACCTTTGGCGGTCCATTACTGTAGTGATTTACCATTCCGCTGCAGCAGTGACGGGTTCGTTGTTGAAGATGGTGCGAAAGTAACTGCGCCAAAAAGACCCACGACGACATGGTAATGGTGATCAATCTAGTGTTGCAAATGTTGCGTCGACGAATGAGCTCTGATGACTTGTTGATGTAGATGCTACGATGATGATACGTGTTAGAGATGGTAAAAAAATTCTACGGACCGGAGACCCATGGAACCCTAACCTATTAGAGCGCCCATTCTCAAATAACCGGGTCTAAGTGGCGGTTTTGGGATGGGTCCTCCACCTCGCGGACCCTCCAATCTATAAAAAAAATAGAAAACACAAAAAAATTTTAAAAAATATAATAGGAGCAATAAACCGAGCTAGATCCTACCCCAAACTCGCCTCAAGGACTTTCCAATCTATTAAAAAAAATAGAAAATACAAAAAAAGTAAAAAAATATAGATAATGGGGCAATAGACCGGGCTTGAGAGTCGTCCCAACCTGCCCTGTGACCCATGGGGAACTCACGGGTCCGGGGTGGGGGCAAGTCACGTTTTATCACTTTTTAGTTAAAAGAAAAAGTTACATTTAATATATATATATATATTGCAAAAATTGAAAAAAGGATATTCATGTTGTGAAACTATCAAAGTCTAAGAACAAATAGAAAGAGAGAGATGGAGAGAATTGAGAAGAGAATTCTTCTCTTCCAAGGTGTATTCTTCATAATGAGTATATGCCCCTATTTATAGGGGTGGACAATAGTACAATCGTAATATGTAAATTTTACAGGGGCATAATGGTAATTGGTCATTCAAACATAACTTTGCCTAATTTCTTACCTAATACATAATTTTAATAATATTTCATAACACTCCCCCTTGAATGACATATTACCTCGCTTGCTCAATTGTCTGCCTCGTTAAAATCTTGCTAAGAAAACCCAGTGGGATAAAACTTGAGCGAAGGAAAAAGAGTACATCTGCTCCCCCTGATGTTGGCCATCATTAATCATTGAGTCTAATATCCAAAATGACATCAATGATAAGTAGTACAAATCATGTACTGAAATTTGAAGTTCTGAAGTGTTGAAGTGCTTCAGTGCTGCCTCGTTAAAACCTTGTCAGTAAAACACAATGGGACAAAATCTGAATGAAGGAAAAAGAGTACAGCCGCTGCCTCGTTAAAACCTTGTCAGGAAAACCTAGTAGGACAAAACCTGGACGAAGGAAAAAGAGTACAACATGATTCTCCCCCTAAAGTGTGTAGTCAAGTATTCATGAACCTTTTGAATAATGATATCATCTTTCGTCTGGAATATGTATATATGAAAATCTTCTTGTGTGTAGCCGATATCATAACATTCTTCATAATATGTCTATGATTTTCTTCATTTGTTGATATCATTCCAGTACAATTTAAAGAGAGAGCTTGTTGTTGAATTATTACTTGCCGATAGCTGTGATAATGTCTCAAAAACCTTGCTAGGAAAACCCTGTGGGACAAAAACCTTAGCAAAGGGAAAAAGAGTACATTATTCTCATTGATACGCCATAATTGCTGCCTCATTAAAAACCTTACTAGGAAAACCCTGTGGGACAAAACTTCAGTTAAGGGAAAAAAGAGTACAGCACGTATTTGTTCCCTTCATAGGAATATCACAAGTATATTAATGCAATCTCAAATTATTTCATCAAATATATAGTTTGTGATGAGCTTTTATAAATAGTTTATAACTCATTTATAATGTCATAGCTCATTTATGATGTACTGGACATGCTATACCAAACAATGTTTAGTTAGTTGACTGATTGCATTACTCAAATCTAGAATTGATTCACTTCTATCAAAATCTAGAATTCACTTCTGATGAATAATTAAATATTCATTTTCAAATTCACTTCTGGTGAATATTCATTTTCGAATTCACTTCTGGTGAATATTCATTTTCGGTGGATAATATAATTTTGCATATTGAAAATCAATTGCATGCCCAAATATTCAAATATAATAATAGTACACTCCAATTTCATTTTCAACATATTATATTATGGGGTCATATGTATCATTCTTCATGTGATTTTATTTTAAGAATCACATTTCATTCTATAATGATGCTATTCTGGGCAAATTGAATCTTTTAATGATTTATACATGTATGTTCTTGCACTTTATAAACTGCAATTTCTAATTTATAGGAGTATAATCAATCATTGAAATATATATCAATTTCGACATATAATCTATAATCATTTAACTTGAAATCTCAACGTACCGCGATCAACTGGTACATCAAAGAAAACTCCCAAAGTACCGAGATGAGAATCACACTTTTTGATCTCACTCAAGGGTATATCAAAGAGCTCAAGCTAGCGATTTAGACTATAGTCTATCCACCATATTTCATGCCAGTTTTATGAAAAATTTCGTGCGCAACGAGTCGTCTTTTACGACTGTGTAATACTTTTCATTTGTACAAATAACTACTGGCATTACACATTTAAGTGTTTTGGACTTCAGGTCCTATAACAATAATCCCTACATCGGGGTTTTATACTTGGCCAAAGTATTATAATTTCATCAACCTCATTTTCATAAGAGGGTTGTATGTAGTCGACTTATTTATCGATTCCATTTCATCTCAACATAACATAGAGAGATCTCTGTATATGTTCTATCATCAGGTACCTGAATCTCTTTTAACTATGTCCCTTATACTCACTATGAGTATTTAGCCTCAAAGGGATCATCTCAATCATTCAAGAGATATTTATTTTTGGAATCGATTCTCAATATGCTTCAGGCATAATTACGCTTTAAGCGTGTTTTCCCCATAATATAAGCATGTTTTCCCCATAATATTCACAAATCTTATATTATATCAATCGGCTAAAATGTCGCAACACATGTCATACGTAATTATGGATATAATCACAATCATATATCAAGTGCGTATTGTTGGAGTGTATATAGATATCGCACTTCTTAGAAATCATAAAGCTTCACAAGCAAATCTTTATTTTATCGTATTGACATGTTTGTATGTAGAATATTGCTGCATGAGAAATGTTTATATTCAAATTGTTCTCATAGAAAATAACTTGAGGCTTTTAATCTGCTAAACCATTAGCAATATAATATTCTATTATCTCAACTAATTCGTAAAATCATTAATGACTTTTAAGATATATTCATGCTAGCATTTATCAATTTGCTCGTAATATCATTACTTGAGCAAATAATCAGTCATTCATTTTCTTAGTGAGATAATTAATTTGCTTTTGAGAACAAGCAGTAATGATAACTTGTTAACCTGAACAATCTTCTGGTTCTTTAATGAATGTCATTGTGCATTCTCAATAAATCTCATTATTGAATTGGAATCTAACCAATCATTATAGAACTTCTGGTTTAGCAAGATATTTCACTTGTACATATGTATGAACTTCTGGTTCAATACAGTATTCATTTCATCAGTACGTATTTCTGTACAGTTCAAATCAGTATACCTTTATTACTTTTAGTATACCAGAAAAATCAGGTACAATATCCAAGAAAATATCTCAATCTTGTCGCCAAATCTTCCCTTATATCGAAAAAGGTAATGGCGCATTATCTCATTGTTCCCACATTTTCAATAATTTATTCCATTATTTCTTGATGGAATCGATGTCACTGACACGCGGAGCCACCGTTCTTTTACGCGTTGAATAATGCATTTAAATAGATCATTTGGGAAAAGGCTAGATCCATAAAAAATGGATATCATACTTTCAAATATTCACAAATATTATTCAAATCTTCTAGTAAATGATTTGAGAAAAATTTATCGAATTAGGCTCGAAAGATTGAGGTTGCTGATGGATCATGGCATCCCAGAAGATGTTCGCTGGTTGATTGAAGCAAATTTTCGATTAGCTGGTGAATTACCAGATTCATTTTCTAAGCACAAGCTTGGCTTAGGTAAGAGTACTTTTGCAAAGAAGCGAAGAGCAAAAAGATTAAATAGTTGCTACAAATGTGCTCGATGGACATGTGATACCCATTGTAAATCAATAGGATATTCATCCATAAATCGAGATGATAAGATAGACTTCATTAAGGGTGGATTGAGTAAGGAGTCATTGGATAATATCCGATTGACTCTTGAGACGCACCCTAGTGGGTATGTGCAGCGTGAGCTACTATCTTTATGGGCTAAATTCATCAGCGATAAAGAGCATTATAGTCTCAAAAATATAATAGCAAAAGATCCTGTTCGCCAGGCTGTTATAAACAATGATGTTTTGGCTATTCAACATTAATACAAGGTAAATCATTTGATATATATGCACATATAAAATATTTTTCTGTTTCCTTTCACGAGTTTTGATAAAGGCTGGTTAAAAATATTAAATCACCGAAAGGTGAGTATGGTGATTTTGTCAAAAGTAAATCTTCACGTTTTCAAAAGACGAGCAGTAAATAGTGAAGTTTTTCAAGTTTAGATAGTCAATGATTTTCACAGTTTCATGCATCCCAAAATATCATTTTCTCATAAGTTTTTCCTTCCTTATTCTCTCAAAGATGGAAGGACCAAAACTTCGACAGATCAAAACTATCTGTGTATTTTGTGGACCAAAAGTAGGGAAAGGTTTTGGGTATCTAGAAGCAGTAGTGGATCTTGGAAAGAAATTGGGAGAGAAAGGTATTACTCTCGTGTATGGAGGAGGTAGCAGTGGATTGATGAGTTGTGTTTCACAATCCGCTCTAGCAGAGAAAGCAAGAGTGATAGGTGTTATACCCCTTCATTTAGTTGATATCGCAGGAAAAACGCGAGGGCATGAAGTACAAACCTTATCTATCCATGAACGCATAACTTGCATGTTATATGGTTCTGATGCCTTCATAGCCCTGTCTGGAGGTTTTGGTACTTTAGAGAAAATCTTTAATATTACCTCACGAGCTCAATTAGATCTCCATACCAAGCCTATTGGGCTTTTAAATGTTAACAATTTCTTTGATGGTTTGCTAACATTTCTTGATTATGCTGTGGAACAGGGATTCATCTCTCCATTTTCTAGGAGAATCCTCATTTCTGCTCCTACTATCGAGGAACTGCTGGATAAGTTGCAATCATATATTCCAATACAAGATCCAGCAGGAGTTAAGATAGATTGGTCGCAAGGAAGGGGAATCATGCGAAAATGGAGTCCGGTTAATGTAAATTTATCTTTGTGAACCCTAGAATAGATGGTGGTAGAGTACGGAGTATTCTCACTCTTGAGACACACCATAAATTTCTAGGATTTTATCAATGTTTAATCTTGTGTACCTCAAAGATTTAAGGTGGTAGAGTACGGCTACTCCCGAAACACATCTCTAATTTTGAGGATAATAAATGTTTCCCCCTTTTGTATTTTACATGTATGACTCGTTTATGCTTCTTCAGGAGCAATAATAATAATATCATTTCAGTATGTTTAGATGATAATTTTTACTTCTTCTAAAGTAAATATGTACTTCTTCTGGAATACATAAGTGCTCGTGCAAGAACTTTTCCAGATATTTATCATCTAATATTTATCTCATAATACTGATGAGATTATTTTCACATTAGCTATGTCCGTGCTATCATGTGATATTATCTTATCATACATCAACATTCTCTTATTGAATAATTTTCATCCACCCTTTCAAATACAGATATTGGTAACTTCTGGTACCATTGGATAAAATATTTTAATCAACATTTACCAACTTTTTGGTAATGATAACTTCTGGTATCATTTGATAAAATATTTTCTAACTTTAGTATTGATAACTTCTGGTATCATTTTAATGAAGTATTAAATAACAATAATATTGCATATATATTAACAATAATAATACTGGGGTTATACCACCACGTATATATGTTGACAACAACCTCTAATATGTTAGAATTAACCAACAACTGAGGTGTTTCTGAAATAATATGAAATATGAATATATGTAAAGTATTCCATATATTCAATCGATAAACCGACCATATAGGCGATGTCAACATAATGAAATAATTACCTTTCATGAGTGAGCGAGTCATATCTTCCAGTCAAGGTATTCATAACAGTGAGCGAGTCATATCTTCAAATCCAGTCAAGGTATTCATAATAGCCCAATCCGTTACGATAATAAGTCATATCCAGTTAAGGTATAAATCCAGTCTATAATAACTTAATCCATCACGGTATGACAATGATTATATTACTTATATCTTGTTTAAAAATTTTAATTTATCTTGTTGATCACGTATTAATCGTTAATTTATGATTAATATACTTTTATTTATTATCAAGGGCAAAATGGTTCATATTTTAATATATTGCTCATATTGATAAATCGAAACCGTCAATAAGTTTGAAATTTAATTTAGAACAAACTTACTTTTGGTCCGAAGTTCAAAATCTCGTCGGAAGTGCTCCAAAAATAATTTATAAGAAAACCGCCATGTTCGACCGCCGAAAAATTTCAAAACTACATAAAACAGAAAAGTAAGATCATAGAAAAATCCAAAACATCAAGATGAACAAACTTCATGTTGACTTCGTCGCCGGAATCGTCGTCACGCGCCTTCACGACGTCCGCGCGTGGGATTCACGCGCCGCCGCGCTGGTGACTCTGCCTTTGACACGCGCCGGTGCAGGAGGATCGTCCCGTTTCCGTCGTCATGGATCTGGTCTCTGATCATCGTTTGGATATACGGTTTGGCGTGAATTTGCTTTGAAAGTTTCGGGTTACACAATTTCGCCAATTTTTCTATATACTTGGAATTGATTTTCTAATCTATGATGTATAAATGATTTTCTAACACCAAAAACACTAGATTTGGAAAATGAAATGTGGATTAATAATAATAATCTGGTTTCTGATACAAAGGTTCATCATTTAGATGTAACTGTAGAGCATACTCCCGTCATATTACTCAATAGGTTAGAGACTTGTGATGATAACGTGTTGTGAAACTATCAAAATCTAAGAATAAATAGAGAGAGAGATGGAGAGAATTGAGAAGAGAATTCTTCTCTTCCAAGGTGTATTCTTCATAATGAGTATATGCCCCTATTTATAGGGGTGGACAATGGTACAATCGTAATATGTAAATTTTACAGGGGCATAATGGTAATTGGTCATTCAAACCTAACTTTACCTAATTTCTTACCTAATACCTAATTTTAATAATATTTCATAACAATTCAGAGCTTGTTTGGTAAGGTGAAGTTTTTAAATTTTTCCTCAAATTCATTTACAACCACACATTTTTATGAGACTCATCACTTTTCACATTTTTCAATTTCAATCATTTTCAACCACACATTCTCCAAAAAAAAAAAAAAAAAACTCAAAATTTATTAAAAAAACTCCTACACCAAACAAGCTCTCAAGTAGAAAAAAGTAACAAAACGTTGTGTCACTTTTTAATTAGAAGAGAATGCAATTTAAAAGAAAGTGATAAGTAACATTTTGTCACTTTTTTTTTTTTAAAGTTGTATTGTATAATGTATCTATTAGTTTTTGTGGACTTGTATAATTTGTTACTTGTTAAGCAATGATAGATCTTGCGAAAAATGAAAATGGACATTCAAGTAAAAAAAAAAATTAACAAAATGTCATTTTTTTTTTTTTTTAACTAAAAAGTGACACCATGTCAGTTTTTTAGTTAAAAGAAAATGAAAGAATGTGAAATTGTGTTTGTATATGGAGAATTGAGAATGAAAAACGTGTAATGTATCTACTAGTTTTTGTGAGCTTGTGTAATTTGTTAGTTAATGGTGTATATTGATAAAATTAAAAAACTGACATTAAGTAGAAAAAAGTGACAAATCACTAAAAAGTGACAAACTTTGTAGTTAAAAAAAAAGTGATAAAAAATAACATTATGTCATACGTTACTTTTTTAAAAAAGTGACACGATTATTCTAATATTTTGAATAAAACTAAAAAGTCATAAATCAATTCTAAGGTTTTAATTTATTTTCAATTGAGAAAAAAAAAAAACATACATGTCACTTTTTTTTTAAAAATAATCGACATTATTATTAAAAAGCGATTATTTTTTAAAAAGTGACACTCAAAATTTATAAAGTACTTTTACTTCCTCTTTTTTTTTTTTTTTTGAAAAAAGAAAGATAATATTTTTGTAAAAAATCCAAAATAAGTGTATTTGTTTAAGGACCCCTTCAGGGAATACGCATCAACTATCAAGTAATAAGACTCAAGCAGTTGAGCGGTACAAAAGTAGCTGCGCCTCACTGCGGTTAAGTGTGCAAATTGCAATCACTTGTTTTGCATTTCCACGTTTTCATTGTTAGCCACAACTTTTTGTACTAATTTCCAGAAGATAATCATACCGAATCTTTTTTTTATGTCTTTTAAGGAATGGAAAAGGAAAAGATAATCCAATTTGAGAAGAATTCTCTTAAAATTTTAATATTGATAATTTTATTCAAACACTCATCCATTCATGATTCATTTGAGATTTGGTCTATAAATAAAAAAATATAAGATTATGTGACACAATTTCATCGATCTATTAATTTTGAAAAAAAACATTTTTGATTGATAAAAAATTTTCGCTCACATTTTTTACTTTTCAAAAAAATGAACAACGAAATCTTGATACGTCTTTAAACATAATAATTTTACCAAACACGTACGGAGAATTAAGAAAAAAACCAGGTCGGATCCATCTGGATGCTTCCCGTGTCGGGCCGCCCCCACAATCCTACAAGTTACACCGTCCGTGTCGAATAATTGGTGCGTTGTTGATCTACGCGTTTCTCATCTCGTCAAAGAGCGTTGTTAATCGAAGCCGTTGATTTTTTCCTTCAATTGTTAGTACCCTGGTTAGTTAAAGTTTAACCGTGGTTAGAGCCACCGCTTGCCTTTCTCCGTTTCCCTATAAATTAACTCCTCTCCCACATTAATTTCTCAAATTTCAGTTCTTGTAAGATTATATATAGAATATATTCAGGTGCGTTCCTATTAATTTCTCTTCTTATTTTTTTTTTTCCTTGGGTTGGATTAATTTGGTAGTTTTAAAGCAAATCTTGGGTTTTGTTCTTGGTTTTTTGTTGAAAGGTACTTATTGTTTGATTTCATGATTTTGCTTTGATTTTGAATTTTTCATTTATCAGTCACCCTCTGCAGTTTTCGTTTCTTGTAATTATTACATATCTGCGATTGATTTCTGTCTCTTATTATTTATGGGTTTTTTATTTTATTTTCTTGATTATCGAATATTTGATAATCAGTGATCCGTTTCTGACTTCTATTCATGAGATGGGTTTTTGATTTAGTTATTATAATTCCGATTTGGATTCCTGTAATCATCTGTGATTAATTTTGGCTTCTATTCTTGATGGGCTTTTGATTTAGTTAATTATGACAAATTTGGATCTTAATAATTGGGATTTTGCGCCTCGTAATAATTCTCAGATCAATTTCTGGGTTTTATTCTTGATTGATTTTAGATTTAACTAATTAATTGACTGTCTATATGAACAAAAAAGGATAAGATTATGGGTTTTCATATGATCTTCTGTTAACGTTATTGGTGTTAGCTTTTTAATAATTACTTCTGATCATTCTAATAATTTCTGCGAAATATTTTACGCAGCTCTTTGCACAGTTACACGCCTCCGATATCGTTTTCGTCCAACAAGTTACATGGTTGAGCTAGACGACATTCAAGTTCCCACTGCTTTCGATCCATTTGCTGAGGCCAAAGAGTCAGGCGCCCCCGGTGCAAAAGAGTATGTGCATATAAGGATCCAGCAAAGGAATGGAAAGAAAAGCCTAACTACAGTCCAGGGACTGAGGAAGGAGTTCAGTTACGAAAAGATCCTTAAAGACCTCAAGAAAGAATTCTGCTGCAACGGCAACGTTGTACAAGACAAAGAGCTTGGGAAGGTGATTCAGCTCCAGGGCGATCAGCGTAAGAATGTTTCTCAGTTTCTTGTTAGTGCTGGACTTGTGAAGAAGGATCAGATCAAGATTCATGGTTTCTGAGTATTGATGATTCTTATTAGTAGTTAATTTACTGTGTTCCATTCTATGAGAGTGTGGATTGTGATCTTTGAGAACTTTTGGTTTGGTTTGTGTGATATTATTATTTACAACCCTTGGATCATCAGATCATGTGATGGGGTATCTAGTGGGTTGTAATTGCACTTTCTCCTTTATTAATGAAGTTCATATCTGTTTGGATAAAAACATTTTCGGATTCGCTTTGTTTCTTCTACCTTTGGTGTGTGATGTGATTTTGCTCCCCAATCTGCTATCACAATGATTGGAAGAGAGAAGATAAAGAACAAGAAATGCACATGAAAACCACTTCTATCCATACTCATTGAATGAGGATAGAATAGTGATTGAATGGGGATGGTATGTTGATTGAATTCGGATAGAATATTGTTAGAAATTCAGAGAATTCAGTAAATTAGAGGAGATTTCCTCACAAGCAAACATAAAGCTTAGATTATAATCTTCAACCTTACCTTTTAAAAACATTTCACTCATTCAAGGCTTTACACAAGTTTACCGGCCATACACTTTACTGAACCAAAATTCTAAGAAATAGCCAGAAAGTATCACAAAGATTGTTATCAAAGAGCGCTCTCTCTCAATCTTTCTTTCTCTATATCAATATCGAATTCTCCCCTTATTTTTTTTTCTCTAATCATCTATTCCTATAGATAGACCTTCACAGTTTCTAACAAATACAGGTAATAGTTACAACTATCATTAGACTCAATCAATTTGCAATCACAGCTTTAACCTATAGCTACTAATCTGATGTGTTTAGTAATTGATTTAAGAGGTTGCAATCACAGCTTTAACCTATAGCTACTAATCTGATGTGTTTAGTAATTGATTTAAGAGGCAACAACTCCACATTCTCCACCTTTGACTCTTGATAAATATGATTAATCGAAACAGAAGAACATCTTGCTTGGTTGATGATCAAATTTTATCTTCGGCAAATACAATGCTTCATGAAACAAATCTTGACCCCATTATCTTGCAAAACATAGATGACTAGTTGTAGCAATGCCTTCATGACCACCACAGATTATTTCTCACCTTGCACTCCAACTCGAGCTTTATGCACATAACCGAACTTGCCCACTGCTCTCAGTGAGATAACCACTCCACCTAGGATCCTTGTAGAGCCATCTCACATTTTTATCTTGAGAGAACCAACATCAACAATATCACAGGTATTGCCATTTCCCAACAGTACTTCACTTCCAAAGTCAAGTTTGTAATCGAAGCACATGTCCCTTCTTGGTGTGAAATGAAATGCACAACAAGAATCCATCATCCATTTTCTTAGAACTGAATTTTCAAAAGAAGCTTTAGATTCTTCCTTCACCACATCTCCTAATCCCAGATTTCCAAAGTGTGTTGTCATTTTTTTCTCTCCACAAGTTGAAGTCATTCTTTCCATTAAACTTTTCTCCACTTCAAATTTGGATGTTGACCTGATGTGATAAAGATTCTGGCCAGGAATCTTTATTTCACAAGAAATGTGTTTGACCAAATAAAAAGAAAAGAAATCTGGCCAGGAAATTTCAAGCTCTAATACCAATTGTTGTGATTTTGCTTCCCCAATCCGCTATCAAGAAGTCAATGATTGAAAGAGAAAAGATAAAGAACAAGAAATGCACATGGAAACCACTTCTATCTGAATTGAATGCAGATAGAATACCCATTGAATGGGGATGGAATAGCGATTGAATTCGGATAGAATGTTGATTGAATCCGGATAAAATATTGATAGAATTCACTATGTACTTAAACAAGCAACTTTACAATGCTAAGAAGAAGACTAACACCAGAGAACAAAAACAGGAAGTAAAATAGAAACAAGGAAATGATTAAACAAAGGAAATTGAAATCAATTTCCTCAGCCGATCTTATTCATCAAAGAAGACTAAACACTACGAATTTCAAAAACCATAGAAAATCATAGGAGATTTCCTCAATCTTGCAAGCAATGGAAAGCTCTTCAAGATTGTAATCTACAACCTTACCCTTTTTACAGACATTTCACTCCTTCATGACTTTACTCAAGTTTACCAGCCACACACTTTACTAAACCAGAATTCTAAGAAAGAGTCAGAAAGTATCACAAAGATTGTTATCAAAGAGCACTCTCAATCTTTCTTTATATCTATACCGAACTCTCCCCTTTTTCTTTTTTCTTCTAATCATCTATTCCTATAAATGGACCTCCACAGCTTCTAACAAATACAGATAATAGTTACAACTACCATTAGACTCTAGTCTGTTAGAATAAATCCATTAGAATCAAGTTGCAATCACGGCTTTAACCTGTAGCAACTAATCTGATGTATTTAGTAATGGATTCAAGAGGCAACAGCTCCACAGTGTGTTTATTTTAATGTAGTAACCAACAAATCATGCTATTACTACTGTCTTCTGGGGAAGTTAGGGACGCATTAGGACACGATTCTTATGTTTTGCTAGCATAATAGAATTAAGAATTTAGAAACTCGAGTTGCATCACTCAGTTCTTATGCTATAAGAGCATCTCCAATGGGTGTATGTAGTGGGGATGTGGATTGGATGAGAGAGACGTGTTATTTTAAGATTAAATTGTGGAGAAGATGTGGGTGTTGAAAGTAAAAAAAAAAAAAAAGTGAGGGAAAAATGAAAATAGAAGATGGAGATAGACACAAATTCAAATAAATTAATAAAAAAATAGTGGATGGTGTGAAGTAGAATGTGGGATTGTGGACCTTTTGAAGTGGGAAGGTGAGAAAAATTGGAGAAAAATAGGAAGAAAGTGGAAGAGAGAGAAGAAGAAAAAAAAGATATTAGAGTGAGATCTACAAATTCTCTCTCTCTCTCTCTCTCTCTCTCTCTCTCTCTCTCACTCATACAGTTGACATCCATTGTTAGAGATGCTCTAAGAGATTCAATATCCATGATGGGATCATTTGATACATGGGCGAATCTAGAAATTAGACTGAGCACGAACTGGATTTGATTCAGCATGAATGGTCATTATAAAGGTAAGGAGAAAAAAAAATTGATAACAAAATTATAAGATATATATAGGATCTAGTACGAGCGGTCGAACTGTTGAAATTTTGTTTAAATTAGTTGCTCTAGAATCATCTAGAATTAATTTGTTAGATTTAGTTTGAATCTTCGCTATAAATAGTCATTTAGCTTGAAATCTTTAACCAAACATTTGAATAATATATAAAAATTGTACTTTAAATTTTATATTCATTCATGGTATCAAAGCATTAAATCTTTGCTTAGGGTTTTAAGTTTTCCGGTCTCCAGAGAGGGATGGCTTAGCTGCTCGTTCGACGATTTTTTTTTTTTAATTTTTTTTGCCAAAATGATTTGTTTCCTATTTTATTGATCTCAAGTTTCTATCTAAAGATGTTGGCAATGCCCGTGGTTAACCGACGATTCTAAATGATGATGGTTATAAAGTTTTGCTTAAAATAGTTGGAGATCTTGTAGGTGCAGTTAGTTCTGCAAGATCAGCACGAAGCTAGTTTGACCTTAGCGCCTCTTTAAGGTTTTGTGAAAAAAAAAAAAAAAAAAGGTGTAGCCCACACCCTGAGGGTCCGAACCGACCACG
Organism: Ligustrum vulgare; assembly: GCA_963555705.1. Classification (NCBI taxonomy): domain Eukaryota; kingdom Viridiplantae; phylum Streptophyta; class Magnoliopsida; order Lamiales; family Oleaceae; genus Ligustrum; species Ligustrum vulgare. The sequence continues at coordinate 69,755,970 of OY743169.1, read as the reverse complement.
CCCAAGGCCATTGGTTCGGGAAGGTAAATCCAGGTTATGCCTCCAAGGAGCCAGGGTGGAAGGGCTTATGGTAAGCATGAGAAACGCTCAATAACTCCCGCTTGCCACAAGGCCAATTCCACCTTGCGGGGAATCGAACCAAGCACACAGCTGCGCTGAGCACTTACCACCCATCCCCTTTGCCACTTGGAGATGTGCCCTGGGGGCTAAAACTGTGTTGGGTAAACTTTTTATACAGGTGACCGGCCCCACCGCACTGCGGCCCCATACTCCAGAAAACCCCCCTCCGGCCTGGCCCTACGGGTTAGTATACACCGCTTGGCCCTACGCGTATGAGAGATTTTTTTGGAGAGGCACAGTTCCACCCTGCTGGTAAGAGGACTCGAACACGGAACCTCAGCCAGCAATACCTCAGTCTTAACCACTAGGGAAAGAGGACTTTGGTCTCTTTAAGGTTTTGTGAATCCCAGCCTTCTCTTTCAATGGTACTGGAGATTTCAAGCTGCCTCTATTATGTAGATTTGGATTTTCGGCTAGATGTATTGGCATGGTAAACATCGGTGATATTTCTCTCAATGATTTGGATTTTCGACAGGATATATTTCTTCATCACCCATTAATATCTTCAACAACTTCAAAACAATGCATTAATTAAACTATAAATGCTATGAACTTTTAGGTGAAAATTTGGGAAAAAACAACAATAACAAAAATTTCAACAAACAATATTAAGCTTTAATTGAAGGAAAGCAAGTAAAAATACATTGAAGTTCGAATCGAGTGGAGAAGTCATGATTTACTTTAAGGACAGAGGCAATGTGAACTGTTGGAGAAAAAATGAAGACTGGCAAAAATTCAACCGACACAAGCAAAGCAAGTCATCAAAAGCTTTCTTTAAAGTTCCTTGAAAGAACTCATCATAAGTCGAGCTTTAGATTATAAACGGAGCACTTATTGGGAGGCAACCCAATTTTCTTTCCCTTTTATTTATTTACTTAAGTTTTATTGCTTTTAATTATGTTGCTTTCTAGAATATAGACTTAGTAATTTTATTGATTTGATTTTATAGGGTATCATCATCCAATTATGTTTCTCCTTGTGGCCATTGAAGTTATTGTTGGTTATTTTGATTGTTTGAGCTAAGTAATACATGTTCTAGGTTGAGTGATATTTAATGTTGCTATATGCAGGAACATGACGTCGTGGAACATTCAAATCATCATCAATCAAGAGGAGCAAAAAAAAAAATGATTGTCTAGTCATTACCCATTGTGCCTTACACATTTCACAGGAAAAATCGGGGAGTACCTTCTTCCTTTTCTTTCCAACCCCTTGTATTCTTACTTTTTCCTTAAGACATTGAGGACAATGTCGATTTTAAGTTTGGGGGTGTGCGCAAAAATTTGAGTAGTTCTTTAATTTTTTTTATTTTTATTTTTCACTTTCTTTTTGCTATATAAAAAAAAAACCTTTTGAGTTTTTTGCATGTTTGTGTGTTTGGCTAAATAGCCTTGTCGGCTCTTGATTGATATTATTTGAAATTGCGTGATTTATGAACTGTGGACATGGATGTTATGCTTTTATTAATTTTATTCATGCTAGATTATTTATTGAGCACGTGGTCAACTTGATTATTGCGCATATAAGTGGCACTTGAATAGAAAATAGGTTGTTAGTAAGAAACTAAGAATACACACCCAAACAAAAATACTAGTCGATCACTTGACTTATTAGATAGATAAGTTTGGGGGAGTAGAACTAGTAGTAGTCATTATTTGAGGATGCGTTGATTCCATGTGTGCAAAAACTATGTGTGGAGTGATCTTGATAGATAGGTGGAAACTAGGTAATGACCAAATGCTGGTAGTCTTATCCTCATTTTTTAAATTATTGCATAAGTAGGAACATACATGAATACTTTACCTCTCTTTGTAGCCTTTTTGACTCGAGTGAGTAAGCTCGTAGGGGTATTTCTATACCTGGTGCCCTAAAGTCAACTGACTTGGGAGCCACTGGCCTAAAACTCGTTACAGGGGTCATCTAGAAAGCTTAAGAGAGAGAGAGAGAGGTAATTCATTTAGATTTATTTTATTCAAAAAGAAAAAGAAAAAGAGAAAAAAAAAAGAGAAAAAAAAAAGAAAGAAAAAAATGTTGTTAGAATATTGCATACACTTGACACCTTTCTTCGGAGTCTAGTTGACTTGAGTCATTAAGCCCGTAGGGGTATTTCAATACCTGGTGCTCTAAAGTCAACTGACTTGGGAGCCATCGACCTAAAGCTCGTTACAGGGGTCTTCTAAAGACTTAATGGAGAAAGGTACTGCATAATTTAGAACTTATTTGATAGGTTGCATAAGGGGATTGAGATGACTAGTGGTTTTGAATTACCCAGTGGATACTTGAAGGTTGGGGCACTCAAAATAAAAGAGAATCGTCACAGATCCAAATAGTGGTTATTATTGGTTAAATTTATCCAAACTTGAGCGGGAAAGGAGTAGTGATATAGAAAATAATTTTAGAAATTATATCCCAAGTTAGAGAGAAAATAATAAGTTTGGGAGGATGTGTATCTCATGTTCGCTCAAAATAGTGTACCGCAAGCGCACGGGTCGCGTACAAGTAATAAAGTGGACTTTTTGAGTCCGGATTGTCGATCCCACGAGGAATGTTTACTTTAAATTATACAACTTTAATTAATTTAATTCTAACAATAAAAGAAACACACAATTAAAAGTTGGTTTTGGAAAATTCTAAATTAAAGAAACTAATTTGAAACTAAATTAAAATAAGGAAAATGAAAGATAAAACGTGGTTGGGATTCATGGTTTCATTTAACCGTCGCCTAATTAATTTCTCAACATGCAAATTAATAAATTACTCATTTACAATGTTAGACCCGATTTTCCAAGCTTAGTCAATTACCTCTCTCGAGTGAAATCAACCCTAATCAATTGGTCTAACCTACTATATCTCTATGTCGATTAAGGCCCAATCAATTGCATTAACTCTTTGTGAAAATAGCTCAATGGATCATCTAGGGTTTAAGGTATATCTCTATCCTTAACAAGAACCTAGAGCATTTGTTATTTGGTCTAAAATGCATAATATCTCTCGATTATCATACACTTCACAAAACACATATTTGGTGATCAAGCAAACACATGTAATAATCTCAATAACAAACACACATGAAATAAGCATTTAATCAAATAGCAAATATTAAAATTAATCCAAGCTAGGTTAAAATCATTCCATAAATCCCAACGTGCAAAATTTAGCTAAACATGATGGAAGAAAATAAAAATAACAAGAAGCATTAAAAATAAAACCCGGAATTTGAAGATTGTGGAATTTTGCATAATAGTCCTCCAACTTTCACTTAAAGTGCAAATCAGTCCTTGCACTTTAAATTATTTGCAATTTAGTCCCTTGAACCTTTATAACAAGAATTAGCCTGCAATCAGTTCATGCAATCCACTCAAGCTTTTTGGTTCAGTTCCATCAGCAGCTTATGTGTGTCAAAGGCAAGTAAATTCCATTGCCAGCATTCCATTATCATCAGCAGCAGCTTCAGCAGTCCAGACCAGTAGCAGATTCCAGTTTCTTATTCCTTCCTCAGCATAGCCTCCAGTTATTAGTTGCACAGGCAGCAGATCAGATCTCAGCAGCCGCCTTCAGAACTTGCAGTCCAGCAGTAGTAATGGATTTCCCTCTGGCAATGGCACTGCAGCAGTAGTCATCTTCTTCCCCGGCTGCAGCAGTAGCAGTCACCAGCTTCTCCTTTAGTGGCAACCTAATAGCCTGCAGTAGCCAGCAACTTCCTCCTGCAGCAGTCCCTTGCTTTCCAGCTGCTGTTTTCACTTTGCTTCCTATCAATCAGCACAGCAGCAAATTTCCAGTTGCTGATCACCAGCAGCAGCAGGTTAGTTGCAGCAGACTACCAGCAGTATCGGCAGATCAGCAGTAGCAGCATACACCACCTGCTTTCCAATCAGCAGCAGCTTCGTCTTCCAGTAATGACAACCGGCAGTAGCAGCAGTGTCACTCTGCTGCACCTTTGGCGTCAATGGCAGCACCAATTGCCTTCTCTTTCTGACTAGCAGAAACCGGCTGCTAGTGCCTAGCCGACTCGTTCACAGCAACCAGCCGGTTTTCAGTAGCAGCAACAACCCCTGTCACAGGCAGCAGCTGTCACCTTCACTAGCAGGCTGTCACCCTGCTTTTTCACCCGGTCTGGTTCCCCCCTTCAGCAGCAAAACAGATCCAGAACTTAAGCAGCCTGTCACCCTGCTTCTTCTCCCCGTCCTCACTGCTGCTGTCACCAGCAGTGAGAAAGTGTTCCTCCCCTGGTTCCACACTGCAGTCCTCTCCGGCCCTCTTCTTTTCTGTCTGTTTGTGTATATATATATATGTATATCTTCAGCACAATCCCCAGCTCCAGCTTACGGCACTTTTTCTTGCCCATGCTTCTTTGTCTCTCAGCATCTTTTCTCCATCACTCTCCCATCATTTCCAGCTCATGTGATTCCCAGCCACGTTCTCTTGTTTTATTCTTGCCAAAATTGCACTTTTGGTCCTTCAACTTTTGAGATGTTGCAATTAAGTCCCCAAACTTTTGATTTCTTTCAATTAGGTCCTTGGACATCAAATTTGCTTATCTTTTAGCTCAATTTCTCTCCAATCTTGTCTATTTGCTTTCCAATTGAGTTTGTACCTAATTGTACAAGAGAAACACAATTTATAAGTAGATATTTGCTCAATTTGTCAATTAAAGTGCTAATTTAGGAACTAAATAAGTGTGTAAAAACACACTTATCACACCCCCAAACTTGAGCTTTTGCTCGTCTCGAGCAAAATTACCTACTAGTGCAATCAAGTAACGTGAAATATAGATCAACAAAGTTGGATAACTTGCAAATTACTCATGAGTGTAAAATTGTATGATCAATTCAAAAGTATGATTCCAAACAATGCTACCAAAAAGAAGTTTAGCTTATCCGATGTTCGATCGGTGTGTATGTGTGCATAGTCACTTTCAATTGTCAATTAAGTTTCGAGAATATTGATGATTAAAGAGGTTTCAAGTCAAAACTACCCACCGTTAGTGGTCAATTCTTTTTCTTTCCCACTCGTGACATTCATCCCCCTATAAATTTTTTTCTTTCCTCTCCCGGGATGCAATTCTAGAGGGTACTCTTAAATCATTCTTTTCTTTTTCCACTCTAATTTGGGTGTGTTTTACCGACAATCTTGACAACCTAGAAATGCAGTGACTCTCCACTAATGAGTGTTTCGACATTCAAGTTTATACCAAGCAATTCAAACCCACTATTCATCTAAGAGCCCTTATGCAAGTACAAATGCATGATTTCTAAAAACTAACGTGATGAATGCTCGTGTCTTCCCCCACTCCCTTAAGCTTTCTAATTGACCCATGTAGCGAGCTTTAGGTCGGAAACTCCTCGATTGTTTTAAGATCAAAGGGTACCAGGTTTCAAAATACCCCTACGGACTTATTAACTCGAGTCAAAAAGGCTACGAAGTGGGATAGACTTATTAAGCAAATGCAATGATAATGTGAATTTTTTTTTTATTTTTTTTTTTTTTTTCATGTGTGTGTGTGAGTACCCTACTCATTAAGCTTTCTAATTGACCCATGTAGCGAGCTTTAGGCCGATGACTCCCAAGTTTCAAACTTAAGGCACCAAGTTTCAAGATACTCCTACGGGCTTAATTACTCGAGTCAAAAAGGCTTCGAGATAGGGGCAATGCAATGCAAAAAATTAAAATGGGCTAGAACTTTAGCATACGGTCATTACTTAGCTTATACTTGGCGAAATACACTCCACACAAAATTTATTTCCAACATGCATGGAATCACCACACGTCTAGACCGTCTCCTTTACCGGGTCGACCACCCCCAAACTTGTCTTACAATAGGATCAAGAGATTTAGAGCATTAGGAAATATTTGATAGGTTGATAAAAATTAACAATACAAGCTCACAACCTAGTTCTTCTACTCCATTAACTTCTTCACCCTTCAACAATTCCCAAACTTCACCAACAATCGATTGTGACTATTGTGCTCAAGATAAATATGATCTTGCATGGATAAACATTTTGTAAAAGTAGACACAAGTAGCATATTGGTCATAAATCATGAATCAATAACAATTTTAAACATCTAAGTAATCCTGGCCACGGCAAGGCTATCTAACATGTCAATACACAATAGGAAATCACCCCCAAACTTGAAATGCACATTGTCCTCAATGTGTAAAATAAAATCAAAGTAAGAGGAAAGAAGTTACTAGACATCCCAAGAAGTGGTGGGGGCACTCATAAGTAGTCTTGGGTATGTGAACTCTCATTGCAATCACCAACAATCCATCCCCAAATTTGTGTTGAAGCCTCCAATCGATTGAGCACAATTTTCTCCAATGAGGCATTTCACCGAATACCTTGTGAGCATCCTATGAAAACACAAGAAAAGAGTGGATAATAAGTGGTGATGATCCAAAAATTTAAATTACATTCATCACCTCAATTCTAACTCATAAATCCAATGTAATTTGCCCATCCACATCAATATTAAATCACACTTGAAGATAAAAGACAATATGAACCAAGTGATTTAAAAATGAGTTTTAAGCAAATTTTGACTTTGAAAGTTTGATATGAGTATATGCTAGAATTAAATGAGAATGTATTAGAGCTATTTCACAATACCCAACGTGAGGAAAATAATTATGGAAGATAGGGATTTGACCTAGCTAACTTATTTGCAAAAATGTAAATAAAATGCAAGAAGGTAAATAATATGCAAAAAATAAAAATAAAGCAAGTAAAAGATAGAGAATGGGTTGCCTCCCATTAAGCGCTTATTTTAAAGTCATTAGCTCGACTCTCCGCATAAGCACTTCATGGCACTCTAAATGAAGCTTTTGATGTCCTTCCCATTGTGCTTATTTTAACTTTGCTCCACTCTTCATTTGTTCGAAATACTTGCACTTTGTCATTTCCAAAGTCATGGGACTTGCCTACTTCATCCAATTCAAACTCAACAATGTAGACTTGCTCCTCCTCAAGTGGCTTAATCACAAATTCTATTATTGGACAATTAATGAAGTTGAGAGAATTTGATTTGATCTCTTCCTCGTTAATTGCCACTTCTCCAAGTGATTCTTTTGTGATTAAATTATCGTTCTCTTCAAGCTCATCTCCATTTGTTGATGTCTCATCGGATTTAATGACCGATCCAAAGTTTGAATCCATGGGCAACGGCAAGTTTTTCCTATTAATCTCCAAGAGTGGATTATACCCCCACGTTTGGAATCCTTCCCAATACATGGCATCCCCCATAAGCATATCCTCTTCATCCAAATTGGCAAGCTCATTGTAATACTTTGCAAGTACCTTCTCATTCAATAGTGGAGGACCATCTCCCACAAGAGTGATGTCCTCATCCCAATCATCCGGTACACAATCCCCCGAGAGCATGTAACTCACATCCAATGTATCAATAGCTTGTTTTCGGCATTTCAAATATTGTCTAAACTCAATAAGCTTCGACGTAATCAAACTATTGCCCGAAAACAAACATTGTCCATTACAATGCATCTTGTAACAAATTTCACAACTTGAATATTCTTCAAGCATGTATTCATCACCCATGTTGAGATTGTTCATTGCAATTGCTTTCCTATTTTGCCAATGTTAGAATCAAATATACATAGAAAGAAAACCAAACACAAGAAAGATTAGAATTGTGGTGGTTAACCAAAGATAACAAAATAAAACATAAAACAAAAATAATTACAAATTGTTAAAACTAAAATCAACTAAAGTAATAATCAAAGTAAAAACATTCCCCGGCAACGGCGCCAAAAACTTGTTCGCTCAAAATAGTGTACCGCAAGCGCACGGGTCGCGTACAAGTAATAAAGTGGACTTTTTGAGTCCGGATTGTCGATCCCACGAGGAATGTTTACTTTAAATTATACAACTTTAATTAATTTAATTCTAACAATAAAAGAAACACACAATTAAAAGTTGGTTTTGGAAAATTCTAAATTAAAGAAACTAATTTGAAACTAAATTAAAATAAGGAAAATGAAAGATAAAACGTGGTTGGGATTCATGGTTTCATTTAACCGTCGCCTAATTAATTTCTCAACATGCAAATTAATAAATTACTCATTTACAATGTTAGACCCGATTTTCCAAGCTTAGTCAATTACCTCTCTCGAGTGAAATCAACCCTAATCAATTGGTCTAACCTACTATATCTCTATGTCGATTAAGGCCCAATCAATTGCATTAACTCTTTGTGAAAATAGCTCAATGGATCATCTAGGGTTTAAGGTATATCTCTATCCTTAACAAGAACCTAGAGCATTTGTTATTTGGTCTAAAATGCATAATATCTCTCGATTATCATACACTTCACAAAACACATATTTGGTGATCAAGCAAACACATGTAATAATCTCAATAACAAACACACATGAAATAAGCATTTAATCAAATAGCAAATATTAAAATTAATCCAAGCTAGGTTAAAATCATTCCATAAATCCCAACGTGCAAAATTTAGCTAAACATGATGGAAGAAAATAAAAATAACAAGAAGCATTAAAAATAAAACCCGGAATTTGAAGATTGTGGAATTTTGCATAATAGTCCTCCAACTTTCACTTAAAGTGCAAATCAGTCCTTGCACTTTAAATTATTTGCAATTTAGTCCCTTGAACCTTTATAACAAGAATTAGCCTGCAATCAGTTCATGCAATCCACTCAAGCTTTTTGGTTCAGTTCCATCAGCAGCTTATGTGTGTCAAAGGCAAGTAAATTCCATTGCCAGCATTCCATCATCATCAGCAGCAGCTTCAGCAGTCCAGACCAGTAGCAGATTCCAGTTTCTTATTCCTTCCTCAGCATAGCCTCCAGTTATTAGTTGCACAGGCAGCAGATCAGATCTCAGCAGCCGCCTTCAGAACTTGCAGTCCAGCAGTAGTAATGGATTTCCCTCTGGCAATGGCACTGCAGCAGTAGTCATCTTCTTCCCCGGCTGCAGCAGTAGCAGTCACCAGCTTCTCCTTTAGTGGCAACCTAATAGCCTGCAGTAGCCAGCAACTTCCTCCTGCAGCAGTCCCTTGCTTTCCAGCTGCTGTTTTCACTTTGCTTACTATCAATCAGCACAGCAGCAAATTTCCAGTTGCTGATCACCAGCAGCAGCAGGTTAGTTGCAGCAGACTACCAGCAGTATCGGCAGATCAGCAGTAGCAGCATACACCACCTGCTTTCCAATCAGCAGCAGCTTCGTCTTCCAGTAATGACAACCGGCAGTAGCAGCAGTGTCACTCTGCTGCACCTTTGGCGTCAATGGCAGCACCAATTGCCTTCTCTTTCTGACTAGCAGAAACCGGCTGCTAGTGCCTAGCCGACTCGTTCACAGCAACCAGCCGGTTTTCAGTAGCAGCAACAACCCCTGTCACAGGCAGCAGCTGTCACCTTCACTAGCAGGCTGTCACCCTGCTTTTTCACCCGGTCTGGTTCCCCCCTTCAGCAGCAAAACAGATCCAGAACTTAAGCAGCCTGTCACCCTGCTTCTTCTCCCCGTCCTCACTGCTGCTGTCACCAGCAGTGAGAAAGTGTTCCTCCCCTGGTTCCACACTGCAGTCCTCTCCGGCCCTCTTCTTTTCTGTCTGTTTGTGTATATATATATATGTATATCTTCAGCACAATCCCCAGCTCCAGCTTACGGCACTTTTTCTTGCCCATGCTTCTTTGTCTCTCAGCATCTTTTCTCCATCACTCTCCCATCATTTCCAGCTCATGTGATTCCCAGCCACGTTCTCTTGTTTTATTCTTGCCAAAATTGTACTTTTGGTCCTTCAACTTTTGAGATGTTGCAATTAAGTCCCCAAACTTTTGATTTCTTTCAATTAGGTCCTTGGACATCAAATTTGCTTATCTTTTAGCTCAATTTCTCTCCAATCTTGTCTATTTGCTTTCCAATTGAGTTTGTACCTAATTGTACAAGAGAAACACAATTTATAAGTAGATATTTGCTCAATTTGTCAATTAAAGTGCTAATTTAGGAACTAAATAAGTGTGTAAAAACACACTTATCATCTCACGAGAGGGGAAGCGAAATATTTGACCACTAAGGGTCGAGAGATCACCTATTAAGCGCACTAGCCTGATTGAGTTGACTAAATACACACATACATGTCGAGCATGGATTGAATTAATATTTGTGTGGCATTGCTTGTAAACTGTTCAGGGATAACGAATTACTACCAGTTTTAAATAATGAAAATAAAAATATATATGGCAGGTTATTTAACACGTTTTGTTAGAGAGTCATTTTATATTTTATATTTTATGTGTGCTTGAGTGTATTGTTTTATCTTATTCGAGGACGAATAAAAATTTAAGTTTGGGGGGTTTGATAAGTACGTTTTTCGTACTTATCTTGACTTTAAATTTAGACAATTACAAGTGTTTTATGATATAATATTGCTAATTATGTATTTATTTTGATTGTTCTAGGAAAAACCCGAATTTGGACGCGTTTGGAGGCAAAACGGGGAAAATTGACTAAAATCGTGCAAGAAGGACTAAATTGCAAACATTTCATAGACGAGACGAGCGATGGAATGAAGAATAAAAATGTCAAGGATTTAATTGAATACAATTTGAAAATGAAGGAACGTGATTCCAAGAGAGAATGACTAAAGTGTATCCAATATAAAGTTTGAGGATTAATTTGCAAAATTGATCCCAAAACTTTGGTAGCATGCATATATGGGCCTAAATTCAATTAACCAAGAGTGACCTACTTGATACAGCCGACTTTTGAGAGCATTGAGAATGGATATATATATATATATATAAAAGGATAAGGTATGTTACGACCATGCTTAAATGGACTTGACACGTCATTAATAAGAGGGCAATGTGGGACCCACCTGCTGTGCGGTAGGACACCAAAAGCAGACAAACTACAGGTCGCTGAAGCGTCATGTTGTCTGAGGCTCCATGTGCTCGGTCCGCTATTGTCCGGGGCCAACGTCCCGAACTAGTGACAAAACCTCACAGTGTGTCAGAGAGGCAACCTATGTGCAAGAGGTTGTCTGATATGACAAATCCTTTTAAAAGGAAATATTGAGGAAGGCAAGGAACTATAGGGCAATCACCATCTTTACTATATATAATAGAAATAGAATACTTATTATTATTATTATTATTATTATTTTTACACTAGATTTTCGTAGGTTTTGCTGATTATTTTTTCAATTGTGTTTTTTTTTTTTTTTTTGTAATTTCGTCTCTGTCAATAGAATTTTTTCCGTTTAAAATTAGTTGATTTATAAATTCTAATGTCTAAAGTGGATAATCCTAATATTACGGATTCCACTATATATTTCCAACTATTGGGGTTTTTGACCCAAAATTAATTGTGAAAGTGAGCAACCGTCGCTTTTGCTTGGGAAATAATGTAGGTCTCAATCTTGATTTATGGAAACTGATTGGAGATTGTGCACATCTTTTTTTTTTCGTTTGGTAAGGAAAAGATACCAATTAATATTGTTATTATATTAGTATTACAATACTTCAAATTAAAAAGGATTCTACCATACGGAAAAATAAAAGGAGAGGCAGCTGCAACACGTGGAAGAAATAAGGAAAGAATCTCTTTTTTTACGCAAATTGTACACTTTTTAGGGTTATGTTTACCTGTAAATATGTGCGTTGAGGAGTCAATTAATTGTACAATCAAGAGTGTCATATTGTGATCAAATAAAGAAAAGTTTGTGAGCTTTTCTTTATAGTTTCTTGGGAACTCTTTGTGAGATAATTCAAGGAGTAGAAACTTGTTATATATAATAGCTCGTTGTTAGTATTTTCTCTGTGGTCTACGGGATTGGGTTGGTGAGTGAGAAATTCTATATAATTTTAACAATTTATTATATAGTGAAAGGCTTGGCGATTCGAAATTTCTGCGTTGTTATTATTTTCTCGTTTGCTTATGTTACTTTGAACATCAAAAGATCCAGTGGGTTAAAGAAGGGGGAATTCAACGTTTAATTCCCAACAAGTGGTATTAGAGACGGGTTGGTTCGAAGAATTGGAGCAAAAGAAAATATGTTTGTCAAGTACGACGTGGAGAAATTTGATGAAAGAATTAATTTTGGCTTGTGGCAAATACAAGTCAAGGATATTTTAATTAAGGCTGGTCTGCACAAAGCTTTGAAGGGAAAACCAACTGTTAGTTCTGACAAAGAAAAAGAAACTGAATCTAGGAGTGATGAAAATTGGGAAGATTTGGATTTTAAGGTTACTAGTGCAATACGACTTTGTTTGGTCAAGAATGTTCTTGCAAATATTCATGGAATAACTGCTGCTAAGGAACTTTGGGAAAAACTGGAAGAGTTGTATCAGACGAAGAACTTTTCAAATCGCTTGTATCTGAAGAAACAGTTTCATTCATTGAGAATGAGCGCATGTACAAAAATTTCCGATCATCTTAGTATGCTTAATGGGATTGTTTCTGAGCTTGAATCTATTGGAATCAAATTTGAAGATGAGGATAAAGCATTAGGGCCCATCTGGTCTCTTCCATCCATATTTGAGTACATCAAACCAATTTTGATGTACGGGAAAGAAAAAGTGATTTTTTCAGAAGTTACAAGTAAGTTGATCTCTGAAGAACGGAGGTTAGGTGGAGGCGATAATTCATCTGAAAATAATTTACTTGTTACTGAAAAGTGGAAGAGGAGAAACTTCATGAAGAAGAAAGTGACGTGTTGGAACTGTGGTCAATCTGAGTATTTGAGAAGAAATTGTCCAAAAGGTGAAGCAGACTTGGCTAAATGCTCGAAGGACAATGCAACTCTCCTGGTGGAGGGTGGTGATGATGTACTCTAAGTAAGATGAGACATCCTCATGGCATGACGTCAGTTGCCATGATAGAGGATGTGTTCTTACGGCGCGGGTACGTGTTCGCATACAACATTGGTTTGGTATAGATGCAAGGTATGTGGTTTAATTTATGTCGGAGGTTGATGAGCTTCCAAGGAGAGCCAAACATGGGAGTTGCACCATAATTTTCAGCAATTTTGTTTCAACATGGGCCGATGAAAAGTTTGAGATTCGTTGATAATTCTGAGTGGTTATACTCATATGGTGGATTATGGGATCGTCAAAGTGAAAAATGCTTGCCTTTTACCCAATAATTGAATTTGAATTTTTTACTTGGAATAATTTTGTATCAAGGTGGAGATTGTTGGGTTTTTTGACCCAAAATTAATTGTGAAAGTGGGCAACCGTCGCTTTTGCTTGCGAAATAACGTAGGTCGTGCAATCTTGACTTATGGAAACTGATTGGAGATTGTGCACATCTTTTTTTTTTTATTATTCGTTTGGTAAGGAAAAGATACCAATTAATATTGTTATTATATTGGTATTACAATACTTCCAATTAAAAAGGATTCTACGATATGGAAAAATAAGAGGAGGCACAGCTGCAACAAGTGAAAGAAATAAGGAAAGAAGATCTCTTTTTTGACACAAATTGAACACTTTTTAGGGTTATGTTTACTTGTAAATATGTGCGTTTAGGAGTCAATTAATTGTACAATTAAGAGTGTCATATTGTGACCAAATAGAGAGAAAATTGTGAGCTTTTCTTTCTAGTTTTTTGGGAACTCTTTGTGAGATAATTCAAGGGATAGAAACTTGTGATAGAAAATAACTCGTTGTTAGTATTTTCTTTGTGATTTGCGGAATTGAGTTGGTGAGTGAGAAATTCTTTATAATTGTAACAATTTTACTATATAGTGAAAGACTTTGACGATCCAAAATTTCTGCGTTTTTGTTATTATTTTCTCGTTCGCTTATTTTACTTTGAACATCAAAAGATTCAGCAAATTAAAAAATGGAGAATTCAACGTTTAATTCCCAACACCAACATGCAGAGTTGTATGCTTGCGTTAATGGCTTGACCACTACACGTACAAGCACGTGAGAGATACTCCAATCTAACCCACATAAATGCTCTTTTGCTATAAAAGCTCCTGCTATTTCACACTTGCACGTATTTCCAGTGAGTCTCTTTCTTTTCAGCTCCTATTAGTTCAACAACTCAAAATTGACACCGGAATTACTTAAAGATATTACCGGGTTTTCTGCAAACATGCTGATCGGTTACACAGTGATGAAGAATTGTCTCTCTCGAATTTTCTCTTGGTTTTCTACCGAGCCTACTATATCTGAATCTGGGCTTCTCTTTTCAGCGATGAAGAACGTCACTATGGCTCTACTCACTTGCATTTTTGCTTTAGGTATGTTTAACTGATCTTGTTAATTTCCACACCAGACACTCAATCACACACTACTGCGTGATTCTGAATATTTCCACATGGTCCGGATCTGCAAAATTTCAAATTCTATCAATTTATTTTCTATTTATTCATGAATTAATTATTGAAAATCCTCCTCAAATTGGGATTTTTTAGTTGGGGCTACAGTTGGAGCAATCACCGGAGGACTCAAAGGACAGACTACAGAAACTGGTTTTTCACGTGGAGTGGGTGTTGGTACGGTGGCGGGGGCCATCACTGGCGTTCAATTGATGGAACTCATAATTAATGGAGAGCCATTTTCTAAGGTGACATGCAATAAAACTTGGGTAGAATTCTGAATTTAATATATATCGCTTTCATCTGCAAACTGAAGTAATTGATATTTATGGATAGTAGGGTAGCTGAATACTTTCATTAATTAATCCCCCTTTTGATTTTTTTCATTAGAGGGACAAGGTTATCATTGCTGCAAGAAATTGATCTCTGTTAATATTTTAATAACGTGCCTAAATTAATTTCTTGAATGAACATACACTTGATCTTATTATTAAATGAACTAGTAATCACACCCGTGCGATGATGAACGGAAGATATAATTAACAATTATTTATCGAATAAATTGTAAAAATACAATGTTTGACATAAATTGTTCATTCATATATAATGAAAAATATTCGGAAAAGTAAAAATTAAATTGCGACTTGCATGTTAAAATTTTTTAACAGCTAATTGTTCATTCTCAAGTTTTCTTAGTCTATTTAGGTGAAGTAAGATATGAACATGTGATCTCTGTTAATATTTTAATAACTTGCCTAAATTAATTTCTTGAATGAACATACACTTGATCTTATTATTAAGTGAATGGGAATAGTTCTTGATATTTCGGAGGCATTTATTCTTCATCCAACATTGGGATAATCTTTCGGGTTGAGCCGATATTTGTTTTGGTGAAACCATCAATGATCTTCATGTTGCACTAACTAAATTCGTAATTGAACATTCGGATGATCTTTCGGGTTATGCCGATATGTAGTTTGGTGAAATCCTTAATGATCTTTCAGGTTCTACTAATATGTGGATTTCTTGTATGAACATACACTTGATTTTTTTATGATTAATCAATGGGAGTAGTTCTTGATGTTTCGAATGAGTTAATTTGTCATTAAACATTCTGACTTTGTAGTTTGGTGAAACCATTAATGATCTTTCAGGTTGCACTAATATGTAGTCTAGTAAATGGGAAGATATTTATGGAATGGGTGAGTCCTGCTGTACTAAAAGCTTATCAGTGGCAAGTGAGTAATAATTCTCCTATCTAACATTATAAGTTTTAATGTATTCCTCAGATTTTAGTTCGGTTAGCTGGGCGGTCGAGCTTATTATTGCATTTAATTGTTGATAACACGCTTGAATGTTTTAGATTAGCACTATGGAAACAAGTTTGAGGGAGATTTCAGACATTTTTGAGGTCAATACAACTAGAGGATTGTCTGAAGATATAATTCAGAAGCTGCCAATTTATGAATTCTATTCCCCAAGGACGACATCTTGTCACGATACAAATTGTACAATTTGCTTACAGGTGAGCTCTCTTTTGATCTACTAAGAGCAGCATTAAGAATTTTACCGGACATAATGAGAGGAGGAGATTCTGAGGTTGTGATTGAACTATACGTCCTACGTGGGGACCTAAATTCTTTGGTGACCTTATTCATATGTTACCTAATTCCTCCGTAGTTTTCAGTTAGATTGATAGAACTATCTAATCCACCTGATTTAAGCAGTAAGATGGATGTACTGTTTGTGAGTCGTCTCAACGACTCAACTCATTTTCGCACCCATGACTTAAATAGACCAGTTTAGTTAGAAAGCAACCCAAGTTGCCATTTACTCATAATTACAGTACAAATCTATTATTTTTATTTTGTTTGCACTTATTTGTATTTACAGTTGTCCCTTTCTTTACTGGTAGGACTTTAAGAACGGAGAATCTGCAAAGATGCTACCGAGCTGTAGACATTTCTTTCATGTACACTGCATAGACGAATGGCTTCTCCGGCAGGGAACATGCCCAATGTGTAGAAGAGATATCTGAATGCAATGAATGACGAGAAGAAAACTGACGGTGCAAGAAATGTTGAACCTCCAAATCTGAACGAAAATGTCCCAGTAATGCTTCTATCCTAAACATTGTATAGATGAATTTTGAATCAAAGAACTTTGATCTCTCTTCTCTTCTGTTAGAGAGATTCGATCCTTAGAAGACTAATCATCATAGTATAAGTGAAGTACTCTAGTTATATGATGTATTTCACTATTTCTCAGTAGTCAATACTATAATGTTTCTCTTGACGACTGTCTCAAGGTTTTGATCAAAGCCGTGTTTGTAAATTAACTATAACTGTGATGGTGTAAATTAATTATAACCGTGATGGTGTTTTGTGAGTCTTTGATTCGTGTTAACAATTAAAAAAAAAATACAGGCGATGTGTAAAGAACAAACTTATAGAAACAAAGTCTCAACAAGAGGTATTTATTTGAAAAGATTATGATCACACTTGCCTTTAAAGAGTACAAGCACAAGGATACAGAAATGCAAAGTTTTATGAATAGTAAGAAAAGTTATAGAATTATAGAAAATCATGTCCTTTTCGGAGTTGTGTTCATAATTCCTCTATTGTCTTTGTTTTGCTCTCTATAGTCTGTATACTTTGAAAATTGCTTCCCCATAATTATCGCGCTATAATTGCCCACTACTTTCATTTCCTCAGGTAACTTTCTACGATTGATATTTTTAACTGTCCACATTCCAGTAATTATTGATGTTTCAGTAACTGTTAATAATGGCTCTATTATTTTAGATCGTGGATTGTGTAAAAATCGTTCATTCAATCATGCATCGTTCAGTGTTGCATTTTTCCAAATGTTGCTTTATTCTCCTAATCGTCCAAACCTTCATGTGTATGAGCAATTATGGGTATTGTCCTTTGACATTCGCTTTGATTTCAATATTTAGGTCTCTCATTTCTGGCCCGTTGTATTTAAGTTGAGTATTTTTATGTTTAAAGAGATGGATTGAGTTGGAATACCTTTATGCATGAATTTTGAATGGGTTGTCGTTAAGAAAGTATTAATCCAAAAGGGTAAATATATTACCACCACAAAATTTATTTACTACACCACATTATAATCACACCACAATTAAAATATATTTTCAATAAATACACCACAACAAATTTACAATAATACTCCTAATCCTATCAAAACTTTTTAAAAAAAATATATATATTGTGGTGTACTCATCATCCCAAATTTCCAATATTTCTCCCATTTTTCCTCATCATTGTCACCCATTGTTTCCTTAATTACAATTATTTAGGTTTAAATTTCCATGTTACACATTTTTTAATTGATGTTTGATGAATGATTGAAACAATAAGATATTCAACTTCATATAAACATAGTAGGTGGTTGGTTTCTAAATACTTGATACACATTTTTTTTTTAAATACTAGATGCAATTGAAATCACTATTTTTTTTAATACTAGATGCAACTGAAAACACGATAGGTGGAATGCAGTATGAACACAAAAATATATGTAATTGAAAAATCATAGAATTCGAAACCCGAATATAAAATTTAATTGAAAATCAAATATAATTAAATAACCAAAATCATAGGTGACAACAAAATATAGGGAACCTTGAACAATAAAAATCTTTCACTAACCTAAAGTCCTAAACTTTAATTTTATGTTAATGTTTGCATGATGTTATTATTTGAAAACTCATATGAAATTATTGTATTAACATCTATTCTAATTAACTTGGTATTGAAAAGCAAAAATATAAAATAACAAGAAGAACAAGATGATTTAAAAAAATAAACACAGAGAAGATAAGTGAATTTTTGAAAAATTTGATGTATATAAAAATTATTTTTAGTGAAATAATATTAAAAAAATAAGTATGTAATTTTATTTATGTCTATTTTTATAAATAAAGAAAATACTTTAAATTGTGGTGTAAAAAATAAATTTTGTAGTGGCAATATAGACACCATAAATATAAAGAAGAAAATAAAATAAATTTATTTGAAAGATTGTAATGTATTTAACAATAGTGAGAGAAAAATAAAAGAATATTTTTGTAATTTCTTTTATATCTATTTTAATCAATAAAGAAATCACTTAAAAATGTGGTCTAAGAATTAAATTTTGTGGTGGCAATATAGCCACCCAATCCAAAATAATATAATGTTTAGTGACTATCAAAAAAAAATATATATATATGTAAAAGATATTATTGTGTCTTATGTGTAAGTCATCTCTCAATTTAGAGTTTATTTGCTCCCGTAAAAATATGTACAAATTAGAAAATTTAATACAAAAAGTGGGACCCAAGGCATTTAATGGCAATAAAAAATTGGAAAAAAAATTGAAGAGTTCTGTCATTGTGGTCATAGCGTGGCAGGAATTTTTTCAAAGGATAATTCTATCCCTCATTCCAAAATTGGCACATAGTAACTGATGGTGTAATATTTTCAAAAAACAAGGACATATGGAAATTGATGAGACTGTGTACTTGTTTATTTTATTGCACTTTCTTTTAAGTTTGAATATTGGTTAAGTTTGACAAATATGTTTTTAAACGTATTTTTTTTACATAATTCTTTAAATTATTTTTTAATTACATATATTTTTTCTCTTCATTTTTCAATTACACATTTTACCTAAAAAATATTAAATAACATTTTTTAAACAAAAAAATTTAAACAAACAGAGGCTCTGATTGGGGGCTGTTGGGATGAAAAATCATACGAAATTTCTATTTTTTTCGATACCAAACAGGTTTTAAGTTTTCTAAGTGACCATTGTTGCGAATTTTATGCTGATACTCCCAACTCAGAATGAATTTAGGGTACTAGGTTTAAAAAACCCTTAAAAGCTTAATTGTTCGAGTCACCAAAGTTACAAAGAGAAGAATAAGATTATTATTATTTATGTAGTGTTTGTTTATATTCGTTGACTAAAACCTCTTCAATTAAAGGTATAATTCACAAAATTCAAACCTTCAATGTTTATGCTAATTTTTCCACCCCTAAACTGCTCTCGAGTAGTTTGATTTCTACTTTAAAGGTCAGGATGACTAGACTTAAGATTGGGAAACATCTTGCCACTCCTAGGTCAGATTACATAATTAAATTACGCCGGATTGCATAATTAAATTACCGCACATATGCAATATATATTCTCATACACGTGATAATTCAACATTGACTATGTGCTCAATTTCACAAAGTCTAACATGGATACGAAATTTAGTAAAAATACAAGTTTAAATAATGTCCAATATTTTTTCTTAAAGCAATATTTAATTCAAACGTTATATCATCATATGTACAGGCAGGAACATATCAACAAACCTATTTTTTTTTCTTTTACGACACCCAAATACGAAATGAACGAATGAAATAAAAATCATCATATACAGATCCTTTTAAAGAAAGCATTGAGTTATCCACCTCCAAACTTACAATATAAAAAATTTACACAACATAATAAAATTATAAGGAGAACAATTTACTCCCCTGGTATGGTTTGGTTTGGAGTTGAGAGAGACCATTGACAACTCAATCTAGTAGATGTCATGATACTGCCATTTTTCCTAGTTTGTGGGCTTTAACCTGCTATTTCAAGAATTCAACAATAAATATTAGTGATAATACATAAGGTTCAAATATTTGCAATGAATTCACACCAAAATATTTTTGCTCTCCTAACTTTCAGGAAAAACTATCTAACAGAGTGTGCATCTCTACAAAGATCCTATAGAGGGAAAAGATAGTGCTGCGTTCTCTTTGTCGTTTTTCAACTTTTTTCTGTCTCCGAAAATACAGAAAACGCGTTCTGTTGCACTGTTTTCGAAAATAAAAACGGAAAACAGAGAACGAATTTTGTAAAGAAAACAGAAAACGCAGTTTTGGCGTTTTTCGCGTTTTCTTTACAAATATCAAAAACAGGGAAAACGCACATTTTCACATTTTTTTTCTAAATTCAGCCAACACCACTTTTTTTCCTTTTACAAATTATCATTTCTAATATTATTTATAACTAAAATTTATTTCTAGTACCTTAAAAAAATTATTTCTAGTATTATTTACAAATTATCATTTCTAAACTTCTAGAATTATTTATAGCTATTTTTTTTTTTTTATATACAAATTATCATTTCTAGTTATTTATAGCTAACATTTATTTTCACAAAACTCTCAAAGTTAGCTAAATAAGAAAAAATTTCCTCATTCAAAAATTCTTGAAATACAAAATATTTTTTATTTTATTTTAAAGAGTCTATATAATAATAAATTAATTAAAATTTTTGTTTTACCTTTTTAAAATAAATAAAATAGATTTGACTCTTCATATTTTGAAAATCGAAACTCATAATAACTAAACAAAATATCATTTTCTGTGATCAAGAATGTCGTCTCAATCCATAAAATATCATTTTATAAATTTATTCGCAAACAATATAATTACAAGTACACAAAAATATTTTCTGCAAAATTTCAAACAGAACGTGTTTTTCAGCTTTTCATTTTCGAAAACAGTTTTTAAAAATAACAAACCAAACGTATTTTCAACAATTTTGGAAACAGCACTAAAAATAGGAAAAAAAACATTTTAGAAAATGAAAACAGAAAATTGAAACATATAAAGAACGCGGGCTAAGTTTTTCAAATTGGTTTGGAGGTTGAAATCTAGGTGTAACCTTTAGAATGCACATCACATCAAAGTGTGCTCTGTATAATGCTCGGATATCTATGATTAATTTAAGTAAAATGAACCCAATGAGTAAATATTCCTAAAAAAATGCAACATTTTAAAACTGCATGTAATGCGATACTCAATTAAGCAAAAAAACAAAATGATGGAAAATTGGGTTTCCTTCTAACAAATGCTTGATTTATAGTCTTGAGCTCGACTTTTGGTGACAACAATCAATCAAGGAATTTTAGAGAAAACTTTTGATGACTTACTTTGCTTGTGTCAGTTAAACTTGCCCTAGTTTTCATTTATCCTCGAAATGTTCTTTTCCCCTTCCATTAAAATATATCTTGACTTCACTACTCGATTCAAACTTCACTGTGTAAACTTCAATGATCTTGTCGGTCTCAATAACAAAATCAATTATTAAGTAATCATTGGAGTTAGAGGTTTTCTTGGTAAGGCTAGCATCATTAAATATTCCCTTCTAGTACGAACATAGCCTCCTCCGTATGATCATCTTATTTAATTAAAGCGTCCACGGGTTCGATGTTCAGATCCAATATTTTTTTACAAAGAGACAATGACCACTTAATGGCAAATCTTTTCTTCTTCTTGTATTTGTTGAAAGCTAGTGAAAGTGATTCCTTTAATTGATGCACATTTGTACTCGATGAAAGAAATACTTTCACGGGTAAATCACTCACATCAAATTTTGGCGAGAGAAATAATATAGCAGGTAAGTCATCTAGCACAACTTCATCAATTTCACATTCGACTTTTATGTCACGTAGTCACTATCCTATGATAAAACCTTCCACAAGCATAATTGTTGTTGCCTTGTGAAAAGTCACGTACAAGCACTTTGTTTAAGTCAACCACATCCATCTCAAACGTCGAATATGAAGACCTAATAAGAAACAATGGAAATAGTGAAGGAAATTGAAATGACATATATTAAAAAAAAGTTCGAATTAGTACTACATTACTTAAAAGATTAAATAAACTATAATCTCCATTACTTAAATGATAAAATAAACTATAATCCCTAGCAACGACTTCAATATCTTGTTGCGTATTCAAACAATTAGTATAATGGATTTTGAATTCAAGTATCGTTCCTACATGGATTGAGTTAAATTATTTTTTCAGTTCTAGCCTTAACAGAAATAAGTAGTATCAATTTTTAAAGTTTGTAAAATCAAATTACACTAAGAAATAAAATACCTAATAATGAATGTATGGTGTCAGTTTATGCATGAATATAGTACTAAGCATAAAATTCATTTTTGTTATCTCTTGTTAATTTCATACTATTAAATTAACAATAATTTCATGATTAAGAAGATCAATATTCTTAAATTGTTCAAGACCCTATTTTGAGTGGAGTTAAAACCTATTCCTATGTGTGATACGCCTATATTTGTACGATGAATGCGAACATAAAAGAACACATTAACGGATTTTTAAACACTTAGAGACCATATAAAGCATAGTGATGTCTTTATATCCATTATAATATAAGTCTAACTCATTTTCAGTCTTTCCAATCTAAAAACAAGGTACAACATTTCATACAATCGTCGATCATACAATACTAGAATAATGAAAATTAATATTATTTGCTCAAGAAATTGTCTTAATGAAAACTCAAAATCCAAGAATTACAAGAAAGTTATAGCAAAAGTTCATCTTAACAATAGCACAATATTAAATTTACTCTATCATGTTGATGAGTAGAGAATAAGGAAAACTAATTGAATTCATCGCCCGAAAATAATAAGATCTTGAATTAAATCTTCACTTCAATATTTGCTGCATGAGATCTTGATATGGATCCGCTACTGCAAATAAGGTTTTGTACTTTCACTATTTTTCCTAACTTATGGTTGTTTTATTAGAAAAAGTTAAACAAGTAAATATTAAAATAAATAGATTATTGAATCATTCATTATCTTGATTGTTATTTTGTTTTGGCATTTGTGTAGTAAACTTGTAATATGATTATTAATTATCTTTACGTTTCTTTTTCAAACATATTATAGAATGATTTTCAATCGAAATGGAAGTTCCAACCTAATTCTATTGGTGAATCTAGCCTATCAATGCATCTAGTTGAGCAAACTAAAATTTTCCTCTAATTTGGTTTATATTGGATTATAATTTAATGTCTACCTTATAATTTTGCACAAACTTCAAGGACTAATGGTGAAATTCACTTGTTTTTGTTTGGATAATAGCCAAGTAAAATTAACAATGTTCGTGAATGTTACTACTTAGCCACCCAACTTCAAAGTGTATCTCAATAGCTATCCAATTTTAGCAAGATTTCTAGTTAGTTACCCAACTTCAAAAGGTATCTCGATGGCCATCCAACTTACAATATAATATGTACTTAATCACCTAACTTCAAATGGTACAGTATAACCTTCTAAAGTAATTGATAAGTGTATTTTATACACTTATTTCTATCCTAAAAGATTTTATATGCTCGTTTGAGAATATTAACTATTGATTTCTTCATTATTTGATTATATTTAAGAATTTTTTCCAAAGTCGAGAAAGTAAAAGAATTAGAGAAAAAACAAGTAATTTGGATGATAAAAGTACTAAACTATACAAATCAAGAGTTGATGAGGTAAATCAAAGTCCCTATTGGAAGAAAACTCAAAGAAGAAATCAAATTTAGAAAAAATCAAAAGTTTAGGGAATAAGCTGCAACAATCGGAAGTTGAAGGCTGGGGCTGCAATAAAATATTAAGGACCGTCTTAATCGAGATTAAAATATGGAAATTGCCTTCAAAATATTTACCGCACTATAGCATGACAGATACACTGCACGATCGCACGAACTGTGTTGGACCAGGCAAAACCGAATTCCCTATAACTGTGCGATTGTACGGATTTATATTGTGCGATCACATGGTGATTTTCTGGGCCTGATTGCACGGATTTCAACGTATTTTCTCCTCTTTTGACCTAGGCTTCGGTCTAATGATAGCAGGATTCTAAGAATCATTGTACTAAACCCCTAGGTACATGGTTCGAATCTTGCGGAAGGCAAAAATCCACTTCTGGAGAAGGCCCCAGCGAGGGAGCCAGGGGAGAGTGGAAAGACCATGAGTGCGACACGGAGAAGGCCACAACGAGGGAGCCGAGTCGTTACACCTATACTTTGTGTAATCAAAAAAAGTGTTCATAATTCGTTAATGCTTTTCTTCTGGTTTGGATTGGTCATAGAAATATAGTCTAATCTCTTGTGAAAAAAGGTTTTTATGCATCACTCAAAAGGGGACATAAATAACTATAGGAACATGCATTTTCAATACCCGGTATATTGTTGTTAAATGTTAGAGTCAAACACATGGATGATAGGATTAGAGTGAATTCATAATTCTAACAAAATCATTTTATCGATTTAATAAATCAAAATTTCATTGCCATTTAGTTTAATTGTTAGTCTAGTTTTCAAAATAAAATTCTATCATGTATGTTTTTTTTCTTGTTTGGATTGGTCATAGAAATATAGTCTAATCTCCTATGGAAAAAGGTTTTTATGCATCGCTCGAAAGAGGACATAAATAACTATTGGAACATGAATTTTCAATACCCCATATATTGTTGCTAAATGTTAGAGTCAAACACATGAATGATAGGATTAGAGTGGATTCATAATTCAAACAAACTCATTTTATCATTTTAGTAAATCAAATTTTCATTGCCATTTATTTTAATTGTTAGTCTAGTTTTCAAAACAAAATCCTCAAATTCAAAGTTGTCTTACTTTCAATTAAAGATTTGTGATCTAAAATAAAATTTGCTCAATCCCTATGGATACGATATCCGGACTCATTATCTACTTTATTACTTGTACGATCTGTACACTTGCGGTTAACGAACAGTAATACTTGATAAATTAATAACCTCTAATAAATAATCAATTAATAAACACATGTCAAATAAAAGACATTGAACAACCTAATGTCAAATTATTGAACATTTATTAACTAAAAAAAATTAATCAATACATAGTTCAAGGTAGGTATTTAATTATTTTATTAATAGCATTCATTTATATGGTATTAATTCAACGAAATTATTTTAAAAAAAGTATTATCTTATCAATTTATGAAAATTATTAATTTATCCTATTTGCTTGAGTCAGAATCGGTGAATTTGTTTATTTATTGGTTATATTCGATAACACTGTAGCAATTATAAACTGGTTTATTTATATTTTTATGGTTAAAAATGAATTGAGAAAATGTGTGTGATTTAGCCTCCGTTTGGTAACCAAAATACCGATTTATAAACTAGTTTATAAACTACACAATTTCTCAAACTACTTTTTAACCACACATATTTTTGCTCTCCAATTTTCAACTACTACTTTTTATATCAAAATCATAAATAAATCAGTTTATAAACCAAATAGTATATGCTAATTTATCGAGTATTACTTTAATCATTTGAAGTTGAGTGGTTAAGTAGAAATTATATTGTAAGTTATGTGATCATTGAGATATCTTTTTAGGTTGAATGACCAACTAGAAACCTTGTTGAAGTTGGATGGATATTGAGCATTACTTAATAGGGGAATTATATTAACACCACGATTTCTTATAAACACACCATATTTTGATTGTATTATTGGTCCATAATCTTTATAGGCTGTTATATTTATATTTATATTCTTAATTTTTTTTCGCTACATTCTTATCATTAAATATTCAGCAATTAACAAATTTTCTACTCATCGATGATTTTCATCCAAGTTTTTTTTGTTATCTTGTTTTAAAATGATAGACAAGTATTTAATCATATTTTAATTTTTTTTTTACTTATTAAATTTACGAAGAATAAATAAATCTATTTATTTCTTTTTAACATTTTTTTTTGTAAAGCCCGATAGGAGAGATAAAATGTAGTAATTAATGAAAGACGCAAAATAAGAATACAATGGAAAAAAAATTGGGGACATAAGTTTTGATTTGATTAAAGATTATGAACATTTCATACAATTAAAATGTGGTGTACGTATAAGAAAATGTGGTCTGAATATATTTATTCTTACCTAATCCTCATTCCTCAGTACAGAAAAATGGCAGCAATCTGCCAATCTCCCCAGGACATCATTAATGGTGAAGGTCCATCAAAGCTTATTTGGTAAAAAATACCCGACAAAGTCTTAGTTTATGAGGCATAAAGTCCAATTAATATACGTTAACCCTCTCCAATGCATTGGTCAGTTACGTCATGTCTCCATCCAAAAAATAAAAGAAAGAAACAACATTGAGAGCTTGTTTGGTGAAGGAGAATTTGTTACCACAATTTTTCAAACTCAATCTCAATCCTTCATTCTTAGTCAAGCCCATCATTGTTGATTTTTCAAACAATTTTAAATCACAAATCTATTAAAAAATTACAAAACTCAAAATTTTTTCCATTACCAAATAGACTCTGATATTGGGAAGACAAGGGGATTTTTTACATTTCTTTTTTACATTGGAAAGACAAAAGTTGCTTAGTTGACAAGTCAAGATTGCGGTCTGAAACCAAGCCTTGTAGGAGAACGGGTCTTCCTTTTTGGGTGCCACATCAGATGCACCTACTGCATGACTTTTGTCATTGGGAAGGGTCTTTTGGGTAAACATTAGGTCATGTTCTCTTTATTGTTTTGAGGTCGTTTTTCGTTTTTATTTTCGAAAACACTAAAAACGCGTTCTTTTTACCATTTTCGAAAACGCATTTTGAAAAGAAAAAAAATTGTACGCAAAACGCCCAAAAATCTCGTTTTGGGCATTTTGTGTATATTTCAATAAAAAATGTTCAAAACGCAGAAAACGGGTTTTGAATTTTTTTTTTAAAGAATTATCCTAACTTGGAACTAAGCTTAATATAAAATATTTATTTATTTTTATTATTATTTTTTTAGAATTATCATAACTTGAAATTAAGCCTAAATAATTTTATTTTATTTTTTTATTTTTTTTAGAATTATCCTAATTTGGAACTAAGCCTAAATAAAGTTTTATTGAATTCAAAAAAAAAAAAGTGAGAATTCTTGTTGTTATATTTCAAAAAATGTTTTGATAAATGGACTATAGTAGTTTTTAAAGAACTTGCATTTTTTGGATTTTAATAGAACTAGAGTTTTCTCAAATCCCGAACCTGACCAAGTTGTGTTAATATAGACTTTTAATGCTCACATTAGTGTGTTACATGTAACCATATTTTCAGTGTATTGTGAAAGAAAAATTGAGTTTGAGTCAGTAGTATTCTGCAAGCAAATTAATTAAAAATAGTTTAAGTAGTATTGTGCATAATTTCAAACAGAACGTGTTTTTCAATTTTTCATTTTCAAAAACAATTTTCAGAAATGTCAAACCAAACGCGTTTTCAATAAATTTGAAAACAAAAATAAAAACAGAAAATACAAAACATTTTTAAAAATAAAAATATAAAATAAAATACAAATAGAACATCACTTTAACTTTTGCTTATTTGAGACAACATTTTCCCTCAACACTGCATTATTAAAGATGCTCTCATGTCTTCGGTCCCTCTCTAAGCATTCTGAACTTCATAACTCCTCCTCGCCACCCAGTAATTAAAAAACCCTATCAATATTCAATCTTTTACCCGTCTCACTACCTCGATGCCACTTCAAAATCACTCTGTAGTTTCCTCTAAAACCATCCATACTCTCTTCTCTCTTCATTAAACCGCACAAACCCCTCCAGCACAATATCTGGGGAACCTCATTAAATTGCCTTTTCACGGTCATAGTTGAAGAAATGGGCACTGTTAAAAGTCTGGGCTTTAACCAAAACAATAGTCAATAGCTTCACCATGAAGATCCTGGCAAAAGTCATGCTTGAAGATATTCACTTGGGCGATAGCATCTCGATCAATGGAACCTGCTTAACAGTTTTTTGAGTGAATTGGAAACTGGGTCTTTGGTCAATTTGGAGAGGGCTTTGGGCTCTAGTACTAGAATAATTTGATGTAATAATACATTCTATGGTTGTCTAATTCTAATTGGAATATTACATTTGTTTGTGGGGTATACACATTGAAATCTATAGTGAATAATGTGATATTTTCTCATATATATATATTTGGTTTTAGAAGTTAGACTTTTATTTTACTATAGATTTTAAAGATGTTTAATTGTTTATTATGAGAATATTTTCCTGTTCTTATATCCTTTTGAAATATTTTCTCTTGACTTGTGCAAGGAAATGCCTCGAAAACCAATTCAGTCTTTCTGAACATTGTATGGAAAGAAGTGTTAGAACTGAAAGGGAAATATCTGCCATGAGTTTTGTTTATAGTTTATTAGGGGTTTGATTTTTCTATTGATGGAGCTGATGGTGGTGACCAAATTAAAATGGTGGGTTCTATCACCTGTTCATTCGTATGATAGTTCCATGTGGCCAAATGGAGAATGATGGTGGTGTACAGGTGTCTAACTTTAATATGTTCCACTTCTAATTTTTTTTTTTTTTTTTTTTTTTTTTTTTTTTTTTTTTTTTTTAATGTTAAGGTGATAATTAAGTCTAACGTGTAAGCGTAACAATAAGTTAACTCACTCCTCTTATACCTTAGCTAGCCCACTATTTTTTCAATTGTGACCGGAAACCATGTACATTTAGACCATTAAAAATGTCGTGTAATCTACCAAATTGGTGACCTTGGGTATCGTCGATGGGTAGCGTGTTGAAAAGAATGAGAATGGGTCATGTGCTAATATTTGCCCAATATTTTGACGATTGTGACTTGGAATCACGTACATTGTGACTTGAAGAACATTATCTGTAATCCACTAAACCTGTAACCTTGTATATTGTTGATGGGCATCTCATTGAAAGCATGAGAACGTGAATGATTTTAAGTTTTGCAACTAATTTGCCTATTGAAACCTGAAACTATGTACATTGTGACTGTAGCGATCGAGAATTTTTCGTGACTTATCTAAATATTATTTAAAAAATATGTTGCTACAACTTTGACCCAATTATTTTAAACAAATTTTCGCCTAACCATTTTAAGTGAAAATCTAATTTATTTAAATTTATCGTAGTTCAATTTCAATTTTTATAAAAGTATCTTATTTTCATTATTTATTTATTTATGTATTTTAATCCTAATTTTAATTATTTAAGTCCAAAATATTTAATCCCCAATTCACATTCATTTTAATCCCAAAATTTTCTCCCCAACTTCTATTTTCATATTCAAGCACATTTTCCCCATTATCTCTACCCAATCCCTCACAATTAGCCATTCAACCTCATTACATCCCAAGTTTTTCTTCTTTTCCACCCATTTCATCATCATCAATCACCATACTTTACACCACTTTCCATTTCATTTCCCACCTAATCCTCCACCACAAATCTCCATTTATGAATCCACCAAGCCTCATTTGCAACCACATTCAGAACCATAGCCAAGAATGAAATAACCAAACCTCAATCCCAAAATTTCAGTCATCAATCAGCCGAACTCCTCCCCCCCTCATACGCCATCTGCACCAAATTAACCTCTCCTTCAGCCCCCTCAATCACAAATCAAGCATTTGCCAATTTTTGAATCCAACTCTATGTATATCTTTCCATCTCCACTTCATTCATTCATTCAAACCACCTCCAGCTCCATAGACGACCCACACCACAGACGCCATCTCCATCAACCACTACCCAAGCCTCAATCACAGCAACTCGACGCCACTACCCCATCTTCTTTCATATTCAATCGAACTCCAAAATCCAATCTGCTACAATTCGACACAAACCCAAAATACTTACCATGATCAACCCATGCCACAATCGAGACTACCCTTATCTCAACCCAAATTCCGGATTCACAGAATCATCCAATACCTTCGACTGCCTACTGCCCAACCAGTCGAGCCTCCACCTGCAGCACCACCACAAACCTCCAACTCACCACCATTCATCATCACCACCACCAGAATCCGTCACTGCCCAATCAGATTACACCACAAATTCCACCACAATGCCTCAACTCCAAACCTGCGCAAATCACCGCACCCACAGCCCGGTCGCAAGCCAAGTCCAAAATCAAAACCCAAAGCCCAAAGATTTACCTCGATTTCAACCTTCGACCGCACTTTCGCCGGAGACCGCCAAAACCCAAGCCTCTGATCTCGCACCACAAGCCACTTAAAACTGCCCCAAATCCTTTATTTTCACCCACCGTACCCTAGGGCGCCACCGAGCGAAGGCAGCGCCACCGTCGGCAGGACGGACGTGACGCTATCGCCGGTGATCGGTGGTCTCGTCTCCTGACCGCTCTCCCTCTCTCTGTCGGTTATTTGAGAGAGAAATGAGAGAGTTATATTTTATTAAGTTTGATTTTAAGAAATAGGCCATTTAGTCCCAAAGTTTTTAAATCTTTCATTTTAGTCCCTATTACCTTTTAAGATGTTTTAAAGTTCATCCATTGTTTTAAAGACTGTTAAAGTTCAGCCCCCTTATTTTAAATTCGTGATTTCAGTCCCCAAGGTTTCTGAAAATTCTGTTTTAGTCCAACTCTTTCCAAATTAATTATTCTAGATTTTCAATTTAATCTCCAAGTTTTAAAAGTTATTTATTTAGGTCGCTGTTAATTTAAAATAAATTATTTCAACCCCTATTTTTAAATTAAGTTATTCTAGTCCTTTGATTTTAAAATATTTATCTTTAGTCCCGAATTTCAAAATATATTATTTTAGCCTCTATTGAGTTTAAAAAATGTTCCTAGTCAGCCCTGCACTTTTAAAATAAATTAGTTAGTCCCTAAATATTTTTAAAACATATGGGCTAGCCCAATAGTTTTCAAAATCTTTTATCATCTCATTTCCAATCCCAACTATGTTTGATTTTTAATTAAATCTCTAAACTTTTATTTTTTTATTTTAAAACTCTTTTGATTCAAAAATATTTAATTTCCAAATACCACTTTAAGGTTTATTATTGGCTAGACGAGGCGCTTGGACATTTAGAAGAACAACGTGAATTTTCTTGCTCAACTTTCAGACTCGTGATTTGAGTTTGAGGTAGACTCGCCTCGATTAATTAGTTTAAATTATAATTTACATGCTTTATGTGAAATTACGTGATTTATATGCTTTGATGCATGAGATGAGACAAGAACATTCTCTTATGAGATAAATGAGAAATGATGATGTTATGCATAACTTATGTGCCTTAAGTGCACGAGACGAGACTACCCACACCCTATGATTTTTAAAGAGCCTTGATTTTGAAAGTAAAGTAGCCCAAGAATATGAGAATGATGTCATTGTATGATTGCATAATTACGTGTTCAATTATTCTGTAAATTAATTATTGGTGATGAGTCTACTGAGTATTTCTTTCGAAATGCTCATTCCATTTTTAACAGTTTTTGCAGATCTCGGAGAAGGCGGCGAATGAAAGGGCAGCTGTGGCAAATTTAATAAATGATGAAGATTTTTAGTCAATTTTACGAATGTTACTGATTGGATTATTTATCGTTAATTTCATTTAAATATTTGAGATACAAGTTTTTATGTATTGTTCTATATTTCAAATTAATCAAATTTCCGCTGAAGGTTTCAAATAATGAATGTGACGTTTTGAATTAAATTTATTTTCCGCAATAAAGTCAGTTTTAAAGGACGAAGTGGCGTCCCGGGCTCCGCGGAATTCGGGGTGTTACAGTGACCTTAAGAACTATTGTGTAATCCAACAAATTTATGACCATGATTTTTTGTTGCGTTAAATGATTGGAGTTGAGTTATTCGAGTTGAAGATAATGCGACCTAGATTACATGAAATTGTGACATATTCACATGATCATCATGAATCTGATCTTTGTGGATTGGTTTTGAAATAATGAACATGGGACCTAATTTTGTTGATGTGCAATGCAATGAATCAGAAACTTTATGACCTCAAAAATCGAATGTGAATCTCTTTTTTTTGTGACTTGAGGTGGCATGAATTGATTTGATTTATTGAAAATTTTGACGTAATCATATATGTGACCTCGAAACCATGTAATCCATATGAGAGTGACCTTGTTTTGTTGATGACTAGTGCATTTATCATTTGTGACTTTGTATACGGATTGTGACTTAACATATTCCGTGACATTAAATAATGTATAAATGGACCTCTAAACCATGCACATCATGTTAGTGTGACAAATTTTTATGTGTGTATGATCTAACTTCAAAAGTCTGATATGATAAGTGCATTAAATTAATAGTCTGACTCACACTATCTGTCAGAAGGCCTGAAAGTACACATCCCAAAGGAAGAATGGTTCGAGGGAAAATTACGTCAAATGCCATGAAGAATGCCCTGACCAACTTCATATCAAAATTGAATGATAGTCAAAAGGAGATAATGGCATAAACATGTTTTTTCTTATTATGTCGATTGACATGAGATCGTGTTCTAGCTACAATTATTCGTTTATTTTTTCTGATGATGGTTAAACAATCGAACCCCTAGAAGATGTGGTTTCTTATTGCTAGTAGATATGTCTGATTTGCTCTGTCTGAGTTCAAATTGGTCACATGACTGAGATACGAAGGAGTTAACGATTGGAGGAATCTTAAACTGTTGCCTTCGATAATAAAAGATACATACTTCGATCACTTGAACACTATAACAAACGAAGATGTAAGAGATGTGTATTTGAGGGTCACGGGTGCACCTAGTCATGACATAGTGAGGCTTGAGATTATGTATTGGATTACGTTATATTTCTTCTCCACATCGTACAAGAAGGTGGTCAATGATTACTTGTTCTCACTCATAAAAGACTTTGATGTAATGAAAATGTTTCCATGAGGGAGGGAACTATTTAAAATATCAATTACTTCGTTTAATGATGTTTTGAAGAAGTGAAATCCTCATTACTGACTGGGGAGTTTCTACTTGCTTTTCAAGTATGAATATATGAGACAATACCATTCTTAAATAGCAGATTGACCACGCAAATTCGGATCATGTACCCTCAAATCTTGAATTAGCAAGCCAATAAGATACATGTCTACTCTGTGTCGGAGGATAATCAAAGCCGAATGAGGGTCACAATTTGCCTACGTGGCGCAATCCTCTCTTTCTACACATCACATCATCTTTTTAATCAACAACAATAACACATCCACATTATCAAATTGTTGTCTACATTGTCACCATAATTGTCCACTTAGATTAATTCTTAAAATAAATACTCTTAGCTACTTAAAGTAGCACATATCAAATCTAAGGTCACATCTATCATATCAAATTCTTGACATCACATGACACAAGTCATTGAAACTCTAAGACTCGAATCACAGGCATGTTATACAAACACACATTCCTTTCACTTCAATATACATGTCACATCAAGTATCCTATCATAGAACAGTGTATGAAAGACATTACATGTCTCAGGTCTCATTCAAGTTTACAGAAGTAACATGTACTGCATGTGACAAAGGTCTAAGAGTAAATCACAGCTTCAGCAGGTATGAGCTGTAACATGTTCTACACGTAACACAGTTTTATGTAAGTGTTTAAAGTAAATCTTTTTTAGCAAGCATCATTTATATGGTCCCTAATATTACAGACACGGGACATTGCTATTCTAAGTTATAGGTCACTTGCATGATATAAAAAATACGTATACCTTTCACTTCAATATAGGTGTCACATCAAGTCTCCAAAAGAGAACAGCGAACGACATACATCACATGTCTCAACTCCCAAGTCAAATTCAATGTCTTCTAGAGGATGCATTTACTCGATCACTTTTCCCGATTAATAGAGATTTAAGGATCCGTTTGTTAGCGATAATGGAATTAGAGTGAGAAGAAAATGAATTTCAGAGAATTGAAAGTTTAATATGTTTGATTGATTTAATTGGAGATAGTTGGGAATTTGTCAAGTTTTGTTTTTTGATTGACATTATTTTTCATGACAAATAAAGTAAAATGTAGTTATTTTAATCAATTTTTTAAATTTTTTCACATATTTGTACTTGATAATAATAATAATAATAATAATAATAATAATAATAATAATAATAATAATAATAATCATTTTTGTTATCAAACACCATTAAACTTGAAAAATTGGAAAATAAATTCTTAAATGCTGTCTATCAAACACTAGCTAGTAGTAGTTTGTCTCTACACTTTCAATAAGGTTATACAAGTGTTGAATAGAATCCTTGTAGGAAAAGTGCTTGCGAGTCTAGTTTTATTGAGGGTAGGTAAATAATGGATAAGAAAAGTTACCACATGACATAGAATTTGTTTGTATATTAAAAAAGAGAGATGATGCATATAATTGGAGTTTGACAAGAAATTTGACATAATATAAAGTGACACAATTCTAACAATTTACACATCACATCGACCTTCATATCAACTATCATAATTGTATCCCTCATTTTTTGTCAACTTTTTTGTGAACCTTCATAAATATCTAGCATTAATAATTAAAAAAAGAAGAAGAGCGATATGACATCACGTGCATGCCACGTGTGGAATAATTTGCATGCATTTGTTGCACGTGGAAGCAAGATTTAGCCACCTCGATTCAACGTACAGCCACCTTTCATACACACCTTCAACACGTAAGTACTGCAAGCCACATTTCATACACACACCTTCAATACCATGCAACCTCCAAACTCACTATAAATAGTAATATATACCCTCATCACCGTTCATCCTCCAGTCCAGTCCAGTCCAGTCCACCATTAATATATCAGATCAACTTTAAGAATCGAATTTACAATGGCAAAGAAAATTACATGTGATGGTGGTGCTCTCCTCCTTTTGGCTCTCTTGATCTTGAACGAAGCCTTAGCCACCACCGTGACAACCACAGTGACTAGCACCAGCACAGTCGACGACGACGAGGATAATCAACAATGCCAGAGAGAGATTCAGAAGCGCATCTTCCCAAACTGCCAGACGTTCCTGGAGCTTGAATTTGATACATATGATGCCACAATATTAATGTTGCCCAGCTTTAGCAAAGAATATTATAAAAAACATTGCTGCGAAGATGAGTTGAGCGACATCGGTGATCAGTGCGTGTGCTATTCTGTGAGATCTATGGTGAGGAACATGATGGACACCGGTCGCCTCGGCGCTGACGAGATGTTGGAGATGCTCGTGCTGGCTGGAAAACTTCCTGTCATGTGCAAAATACGAAAAAACCGGTGCTGAATATTGTGGCCATTAATTATTCAGTGGTACCGTTCGTTCATCAATCAATGTAGAAATTAATATGCATACCATCGTGTGTTTCCATGGAATAAAATCTCAGTCCATCTGTCTTTTTCTATCTAAATTTCTCCAATCGATTATCATCAATGGAGTTAATTAACATGAATCCACTGAACGGTGCCAACTGCCAACAAAATAAGCATTTTTCCTCAATTTGGGATGATTCATGGTTAGATCTACACGTTAATTTAAAGGAAGTAACTAAACTTTTAGCACTGATCAAGTGATCATACTATTTGATTCTCATACTGCTAATATATAGATTATATTTTCCATCAACTTTGAAAGTTTGACAATGGAAGTAGTAGCTACCAGTTTCATTTCAAATAATCAAGAAGCAGCAAAAAATCAGCCGAATCCCGCATCAAAATCTTGCCACCGTGCCCGCCTGGGATCAAAGTAGGGAAAGAGCTCGTAGCCAAAACAGATATATTTTTCAACACTTGAAAATATTGATGCCCAACTGCAACTCCACTCCACTAGGGAAAATTTGAAAATGTTTGCTGGCACTGGACAGAGTTTCGGTCATGACTCTGGAGTGGCCTTGATGAGAATTAAGGGAGTCAATCGAGTCAACGTCAAATAAGTCAACCCTCGATAAGAATACCGGTGAGGCCCATGACAAGATCCAAGGCTAAAGAGGTCCAAGAGTCGATGGAGGAACTCATTTTCAAGCTTCGAAATCAAGTCCACATGAAAGAGAGCAAGATTGAGGTCAACTACCTAGTTTTGGAAGTTCAGGACATTTCGGTCGACCGAAAGTCACTCCGGTCGACCGAAACTCTGCAGAGATCTTGGGAATAGCTTCAGTCGGGTTCGGTTGAGCTTTGTACGACCGAAAATGTCATTTCGGTCGACCAGGTGTTCGACCGAAATAGTTTCGGTCGACCAAAAATTTCCCGAATTCAAATAGCGGGGTTTTTTCTGCAATTTATCAAACTTTTCCTTCTTTACTTTGTATACATATTGTATAGCTCAAAAAACCCTAGTTAGTTTTGGACATGAAAAAGACTCCATTGAAGAGCATTTAGAGAGGTAAAAATTCCTTTCTTTACTTGTAACTATTCTTAAAATTTTCTTCAACTTATATATTAAGAATATATCTTGTGTATTTGTTGTTGTTTATTCCACAATATCTTGGTATTTGTCTTAATCTTTCCATTGGGCTAGAGTTCACTTTCCTTAGAATTTTGGTTGGGTTAAACTTGGGTCAAGATTCCTCATTTATTACCATTTTTAGCTTTCTTGGGTTGATACAAAAATTGTTGTGAGAATTTTTGGTTTAATCACCAAAGGGGTTCGCATCATTTGGTATCAAAACTTGGCTCTAAAATTGGTAGTCGTATCTTTACATTTCTTGTTGTTGTTTTTGCTATTAAAAAAAAACGAAAATTGGGAAAAATTGGAAATTGTGTATGCCCATGAATATTTCATGATTCCTACATATTGGGCATTGTTGTTATTATCAATTTGAAAAGTTGTTGGGGTTGCATTTGAACAAACACTTGAAAATCCTAAACTATTCAAGTTTGCATCCCAAGTGTTTGACAAAATGTTTCAAAGAGTGTTTTCATATTGAATCCTACCTTTCAACTATCAAACACATTCCTAGTTGAATTCCTTGTGTCTTACATCAAGTTGTTGTGATTATACCCTTGAAAATCTTGTTGATCAAGTTCAATTCCTTAATTCCTTGTATAATAGCAAGCAACTAAATTCTACTTGCTATTGTGTCAATCATTCCTTTGCTTCCTTTATTGTTTGTGGAATTTGTGCTACAAAAGAATTGAATTCTCAATTTAGTTGAATTACGTTCCTTGGAGAGTTTGGGTAAGAAAGTGAGGAGTGGTAAAAGGCAAGAGTGGTAAGCTCATTAGAAGGAAAAAGCCTAATTGAGTGAAACACGAACAAAAATATTTTGTGAGGATACTTGCACACTTACACTCCATGGCTAATACACATACTTCAATTGGACAATATTCTAATGCACAAACTCAAGAGTTGAGGGATATGATACAAGCTCTCACGGTTACCATGGCGGATATGGGGGAAGATTGGAGGGGAGATTAGCGAGGTTCGAGACTAGGAGGGAAGCTCCGCCCCCAAGGAATGATAATGTTAGGAGGGGTGATAGGAGACGGCCTAGAGATGAGTATGAGGATGATGATGTTGATGATGATGAATTAGAGAGTGAAGGAGGTAGTGACCAAAATTGGAACATGGGTAGGAATAGAGGAGGTAGGAATGTGAGGGGGTTTGGTCGAGGTCATGGGAGGAACCTTAAGGGTAGGGATGGAGTGAATGGTAATCTTGGAAGTATAAAGATGAAAATTCCTTCTTTCCATGGGAAGAGTGATCCGGATGCCTACTTAGAATGGGAAAGGAATATGGAATTGATTTTTAAATGTCATAGGTACTCCAAAGATAAAAAGGTTAAGTTAGCGGTAGTGGAGTTTACCGACTATGCCTTAGCTTGGTGGGATAATTTGTTGTTCACTAGGAGAAGGAATCTAGAGGGTAGTGTGGATACTTGGGATGAATTGAAGAGTCTTATGAGGAAAAGATTTGTACCAAGTCATTACTATTGGGGGCTCTATCAAAGGTTACAAACTCTTACTCAAGAAACTAAAGGGGTTGAAGATTATTACAAGGAGTTGGAGAAGGCCTTGATGAGGGCTAACATAGAGGAGGATAGAGAAGCCACTATGACTCGATTTATGAGTGGATTGAATAGGAAGATAGCCAATGTGGTGGAATTACACCATTATGTGGAGATAGAGGAGTTGGTACACATGGCCATTAAAGTGGAGGCTCAATTGAAGAAGAAGGAGCAATTTAAAAGAAAGGGACAAGAAAAAATTTTGGGGAGGTCCTAGCTCCAATTGGAAGTCTAAATGGAGGAGTGAAAAGGCTGATAAAACATCACTTAAAGACAATATTGAAACCTCCAAGGGGAAGGAAGTGGGTTTCATCAAGGATAAGCCAAAGGTTGTTCCTACCGCTTCTAGGAGTCGAGATATTGAATGCTTCAAATGTAGAGGACGGGGGCATTATTCTAGAGAGTGCCCTAACAATAGGGTGATGATTATTAAAAATGAGGAGTGGTACTCGAAAGATGAAGAGGACGAAGAGAGAGTGCAATGTGGAGGAGATAGTGATGGCGAGGAAGAAGAGGTGGAGGGAGTTGTTAGTCCACCCAAGTCTTTAGTCACCATTAGATCCCTCAACACTCAAACCAAGGTGGATGAGGCGGCCAAGCAAAGGGAGAATATTTTCCACACTAGGTGTCTTGTGAGGGACAAAGCTTGTAGTCTCATCATTGATGGGGGAAGTTGCACCAATGTAGCTAGCACTAGTATGGTGGAGAGATTGGGATTACCTTTAATGCCACATCCTAGTCCTTATAAGTTACAATGGTTGAGTGATTATGATGAGTTAAAGGTAAGAAAACAAGTACTACTTACTTTCAACATTGGGACATATGAAGATCAAGTACTTTGTGATGTGGTTCTCATGCAAGCTACACATATATTATTGGGTAGGCCATGACAATATGATAGGATAGTATTGCATGATGGTAGGAAAAATAGGTATAGCTTCCAAATGTATGGGAAGCCCGTAACACTCCTACCATTGAGTCCGGAAGAAGTTTATAAAGACCAATTGAAACTCAAGAGGGAGGAGGAGGAGGAGGAAAAAGAAAGAAGAAAAAAAAGATGGAGTTGAGTGGAGGACAAAAATAAAGTGAAAAAAAGGGGAGAAAAGTAGTGAAAAAAATGAGGGGGTGAAAGAAAAAAGAAAGAGAGCAAAAAATGTTGAAAAAAGAATGAATTTTTATGCTAATAAAGGTGATGTGGAGAGAGCCTTAAAAGAAAATCATTCCATTCTTTTGATGGTGTATAAGGAGTCCCTCCTTATACTTGATGAACCTCACACTTCCCTCCCCACTTTAGCTACTACTTTGTTGCAGGAATTCGAAGATGTCTTCCCGGAGGAGATGCCTAGTGGACTTCCATCCATTAGGGACATCGAGTATCAAATTGATTTCATTCCCGGAGCCGTCATTCCAAATAGACCGACGTACCAAAGCAATCCGAAAGAGACCAAGGAACTCCAAAAACAAGTCGAGGAGTTGATGAGCAAAGGATATGTCCGTGAGAGCATGAGTCCTTATGCCATTCCCGTGCTACTAGTGCCCAAGAAGAATAGAACCTTTAGAATGTGCATCGATTTTCGAGCCATTAACAATATAACGGTAAAGTATCGACACCCCATTCCTAGGTTAGATGATATGCTAGATGAATTGCATGGTTCTTGCATTTTTAGCAAAATTGACTTGAGAAGTGGATACCACCAAATTAGGATGAAAGAAGGAGATGAATGGAAAACCGCTTTTAAAACTAAATATGATTTATATGAGTGGTTGGTTATGCCCTTCGGTCTCACTAATGCGCCAGGTACTTTTATGAGGTTAATGAATTATGTTTTGCGTGCATTCATTGGGAAATTTGTGGTAGTTTACTTCGATGATATTTTGATTTATAGCAAGAATTTGAATGAGCATATTTAGCACTTGAGGAGTGTACTTCTAGTTTTAAAAGAAGAAAGATTGTATGCTAACCTCAACAAGTATAATTTTTGTATGGAGAGTGTGGTCTTTCTTGGATTTGTAGTTAGTACTAAGGGGATAGAGGTCGATGAGAAGAAAATCAAAGCCATTAAGGAATGGCCCACTCCCACAAGTGTCACCGAGGTAAGAAGCTTCCACGGGTTAGCTAGTTTTTACCGTCGTTTTGTCAAGGATTTTAGCACACTAGTTTCACCGCTTACCGAGCTTGTCAAAAAGCATGTTGGGTTTAAATGGGGGGAGGCACAAGAAAATGCCTTTAATGAAATAAAGAACAAATTGTGCACCGCCCCGGTTTTATCCTTGCTTAATTTTGACAAAACTTTTGAGATTGAATGTGATGCTTTAGGCACAAGTATTGGAGCAATTTTGATGCAGGAAAAAAGGCTGATTGCCTACTTTAGCGAGAAGCTTAGTGGAGCCTCCCTGAACTACCCCACCTATAACAAGGAGCTCTATGCGTTGGTGAGATCACTATAGACATGACACCACTACTTGTGGCCTAGAAAGTTCGTCATTCACACTGACCATGAGTTATTGAAGCACTTGAAGGGGCAAGGGAAGTTGAGCAAGAGGCATGCCAAATGGGTCGAGTACGTGGAAACTTTTCCCTATGTCATCAAATACAAACAAGGTAAGGAGAATGTGGTAGCCGATGCCCTTTCTCGAAGGTATGCTCTTATTACTACCTTGAGTGCTAAGTTGTTGGGTTTTGAGAGTATTAAGGACTTGTATGCGCACGATGCAGATTTTACTAGTATATTTGTATCATGTGAGAGGGTTGCATTTGAAAAATATTATAGGCATGAGGGGTTTTTATTTCGTGAAGGTAAACTTTGTGTGCCAAATTGCTCATTGAGGGAGTTGATGATGGTAAGGGAGGCCCATGGAGGGGGATTGATGGGTCACTTTGGGGTGAGGAGGACCTTGGAAATCTTGCAAGAACATTTCTTTTGGCCTAAAATGAGGAGGGACGTTGGGAGAACTTGTTCTAGGTGCATAACTTGTAGGAAGGCCAAGTCCAAGGTAGAACCACATGGATTATATACGCCTCTACCCGTTCCTAGTGAACCGTGGACCGACATTTCTATGGATTTTATCTTAGGTCTACCTAGGTCCAAGAAGGGGAGCAATTCCATCTTTGTGATAGTTGACCGATTTAGTAAAATGACACACTTCCTTGCTTGTCATAAAATCGATGATGTCACTCACATAGCCGACCTATTCTTTAAAGAAGTGGTGAGACTCTATGGGATTCCTAGGAGCATTGTGTCGAATAGAGATATCAAATTCCTCAGCCACTTTTTGAAGGTTTTGTGGGGAAAATTGGGGACTAAACTTTTATTTTCTACGACGTGTCACCCTCAAACTGATGGTCAAACCGAAGTAGTTAATAGAACTTTAACACAACTTCTTCGCACTATCATTAAGGGCAATTTGAAGAATTGGGAAGAGTGTTTACCTTTTGTTGAATTTGCATATAATCGAAGTGTTCATTCTACTACTTCTTTTTCTCCATTCGAGATTGTTTATGGTTTTAACCCTTTAACTCCTTTGGATTTGATTCCGTTGCCTATTGATGAAAGATGTAGTTTAGATGGGAAGAGAAAAGCGGAGTTCGTAAAATCTCTCCACGAGAAGGTCAAACTCCAAATCAAGAAGAAGAATGAATAATATGCCTCCAGTGCCAACAAAGGTAG
The DNA here is from genome assembly GCA_963555705.1 of Ligustrum vulgare. Classification (NCBI taxonomy): domain Eukaryota; kingdom Viridiplantae; phylum Streptophyta; class Magnoliopsida; order Lamiales; family Oleaceae; genus Ligustrum; species Ligustrum vulgare. The sequence goes on along the minus strand of OY743169.1, from coordinate 69,714,208 downwards.
AAAGCGATTGACATTCGAGGTCGGTGATTGGGTATGGTTACATTTGAGGAAGGACGGGTTCCCGACTCAAAGAAAATCAAAATTGCAACCACGTGGTGATGACCCCTTCCAAATCCTCGAGAAAAATTAATGACAATGCCTACAAGCTTGACCTCCCTGGTGAGTACAATATATCGGCTTCTTTTAATGTCTCTGACTTATCCCCTTTTGATGCAGGTGAAGATTCAAGGTCGAATCATTTTCAAGAGGAAGGAGATGATGAGAATCAAGGGAGTCAATCGAGTGAACGTCAAACAAGTCAACTCTCAATAAGAATACCGGTGGGGCCCATGACAAGATCCAAGGTTAAAGAGGTCTAAGATTCGATGGCGGGACTCATTTTCAAGCTCCGAAATCAAGTACACATGGAAGAGAGTAAGATTGAGGTCAATTGCCTAATTTTTGAAGCTCAAGACATTTCGGTCGACCGAAACTCTGCAGAGATCTTGGGGATAGCTTCAGTCGGGTTCGGCTGAGCTTTGTACGACCAAAAATGCCATTTCGATCGACCAGGTGTTCGACCGAAATAGTTTCGGTCGACCTAAAGTCTCCCGAATTCAAATAGCTGGGTTTTTTGTGCAATTTCTTAAACTTTTCCTTCTTTACTTTGTATACATATTGTATAGCTCAAAAAACCCTAGTTAGTTTTGGACATGAAAAAGACTCCATTGGAGAGCATTTAAAGAGGTAAAAATTCCTTTCTTTACTTGTAACTATTCTTGAAATTTTCTTCAACTTATATATTGAGAATTTATCTTGTGTATTTGTTGTTGTTTATTCCACAATATCTTGGTATTTGTCTTAATCTTTCCATTGGGCTATGGTTCACTTTCCTTAGAATTTTGGTTAGGTTAAGCTTGGGTCAAGATTCTTCATTTATTACCATTTTTAACTTTCTTGGGTTGATACAAAAATTGTTGTTGAAATTTTTGGTTTAATCACCAAATGGGTTCGCATTAGGCTTCCTTGGGCTTTCTTTAAACCTCTGCACAATTGCCAAGACACAAAAATGTCAGCCACTCACATTTTTTCCCTTGAAAATTAAAGGTGTATAGTTAATCCAGTAGCGACTACGCTATTGATAGGACAAATAGGGATGATATAGTCGTCTCTATTGGTTCTTTTTTAAATTTTTATTCTTGCTTTTTGTTTTTTTTTTAAATGTGGTTTATAATAGTATATTTTTCCAATTCCTCTATTATCCAAACATATTATATAATTATTATTAAATTAACATTTATTGGAACAAATATTTCTTCACATAATTAATATATATTAACGAAAACAAAAGAAAACACAAGTATTCAATTACTTCAAAGGTTTAGTCACCCATCAACCTTTACCTTAGGTCTTCAAATCCTTGCATTGCAAAATTATGAATTATCTATAAAAACTAAACACAAATATGTGATCGGGTTGAAATTGGGTTGGATTGGGTTCTGGTCAAAATATAATTAAAAAAAATTAAATAATATTATTTATTAGAGACTACAATGTCGTCGCTAAATGTCGTAGACGTAGGTCAATAGGGACGACGTTATCGTCGCTATTGGTTGACACAATAGCGACTGTTAGCTAAACCGCAAGTGTACGGGTCGCGCAAGTAATAAAGTGGACGTGAGTCCAAGTATCAATCCCACAGAGATTGAGCGAATTGTATTTTAGATTACGAATCCTTAACCAGAACTAAGAAAACTTTGAATTTGAGAATTTTGGAAAAAAAACTACGCTAATGAAAATAAAAGATTTGATTTAGAGAAAATGTGAGAAAAGCATGCTAGAATTGAAGAATTCACATTAGTTCAATCAATTATGCATTAATCCAATTGTTTAACAATGATTCATGGGGTTTTGAAAATTCATATTCCTAATGTTTTTAAAACTCCATTTCGGACAAGAATTAACACATTTTCCTACAGACGACCCGAATATATTTCTATGACGAATTTGGATGCATAGAAAAGCATCAAAAGATTTGTGAATACTTACAAATAACACAAAGTATAGAAACATATTTCTATTCCCTATCAGACTTTGTAGCAATTGAAACATATCTAATGAAATCCTAATCTTTCGAACTTAAAAAATCAAAACTCGACATTAAAGTGCAACAACTAATCGAAGACGTTTACATAATTTCAATTATCAAAACTTGACACTTTAAAGTTCAGTGATTGATCGAAGACAAGGGTATAAGTTTAGTGATCATTGAGACAATCTATATACTATATAAAGTCAATCTCACTTGGTTGCACATATTCTTAGTTGGAATCTATTTATTTTGATAAAAAAAGGTTTACCAATTCTAAATAAATAAATAAATAAGTGCAATTTCAATTGTGTCGGTTTATTGGATTATTATAAATTTATTTATGTTTTGGTGGTTTCTCAGGTAGTGACAACCACCAGAGACCCTTGCTCTGCCCGACTCCATAATTACTAAGGATGTCAACGAGCCGTGTCGAGCAGGCTCGCGAGCCGATGATCAAGGCTCAAGCTTTTAGGGATCGAACTTTTTTTGGCCAGAGCCGAGCTTAAGCTCATCCTCAAAAATAAGGTTCGACTCGAACTTTACGCTCGAGCTTTTCCGAACCGAGACTGGCCGAGTCGAGCCAAGTCTCGAGCTTTCAAATTTTATTTTGTTTTTGTATTAAAATATATAAAATTTTTATCGAAAATGTATATATACAACGAGTCGAGCAAGAGATGGCAAACCGGCCGAGCCGCTCGTCGATTCGGCTCGTCAAATCACGAGCCATGAGCAGCTCGGCTCGTCCAACTCATGGGCTCGTTCACGAGCCAAACAAGCAAATCCTAAAACGAGCCGAGCACGGCTCGGCTCGTTTTGCATGGACGGCTCGTGAAACACGAGCCACGAGCCGAGCCCAAGAGCTCGGCTCGTGGACTCGTTTTTTTAAAATAAAATATTAATTTTAATGAAAAAATGAAAAAAATAATTATGTACGAGCTGCGAGCCGGCTTGGCTCGCGAGCCACGAGCTCAAGGGCCAAGCCAAGGTTGACCCTTGAGTCTCGTCTAACACGAGCCACAAGCTCGGCTCGTCTTAGAGACGAGCCGAGCAGCGAGCTTAATGGGCGGAGCCGGCTCGGCTCGGCCCATTGTCATCACTAAGTCGAGCCGAGCTTGTAATTGAATTTCAATGATCGAGCTTTTTGGACGGGCTTTTTTTTTTTTTTTTGCTCGAGCCGAGCCGACCTGACCTAAAGCTCATCCCTGAAAAAAAAAAAAACTCGACTCAAACTTTGGCTCGAAACTTCGAACCGCGAGCCAAGCTAAGCTTGAGTTTTTTTTCTAGCCGAGCCTGAGCGACTCGATCTTACGAGTCATTTTGCCATACCTAGGTACAGCCGCCGCCCATGACTCCTCCAAGCCCTTCCGCCACCTCCTCTCTCTCTCTCTCTCTCTCCCCCTCCCTCCCCCCCCCCCCCCCCCCCCAACAGTTCGGATGTAGCTTTACATCCTCTTTGTGGGAATCATTTTTCCGGCTACTATTCTGCTACTCAGGGCTACAATCCGGACGATACATCGACGATTGGCCACTGTCAAGACATATTTCTATTCCTCTCTTTTAGTTTTCCTTTAGCAGTTGTATTAACTGTGTCTTTTCATTTGCAGGGAAGATTCATTTTCACTAAAATGGCTGCATCTAACACTTCTAAACTACTTCAAAGTACTAATTCCCATATATTTGTTATGTGAAATTCATATAATAGCTCAAAAGATAGTGGTTGGTGATGATGTTGCTTGTCGTCTTAATGTAACGTTGTCATCAGTCTATCGTGTTGCCTTTTTTGGTAGTCCCATTTGTATATAATAACTTTATTATCGATGATATTATTGTAATTTTAACTGAAATATGGTAATCTCTTTATACGGTTTTCAACTCCAATTAAAATAATTAAAGTAATTTTATTAAAATTCCAGCTCATGTTCCCAAATGGACTCAGCCAATTCTTTTTTGGTGGGATCATTTTTGCTGTGCATAATTGATTAAAATTTTGATTGAAACATTTGATGACTCAAGAAGTGAATTGTAGTTGCAAGCTGTTTGTAAGTAAAGAGTGGACAAAACTATGCCATTAAGTTGAAAATTGTTATAAAACTATCAAAATCTAAACAAGAATTAGAGATGAAGAGATGGAGAGAATAAAGAGGAGAATTCTCATTCCATTAGGTGTGTCAAATACAACAATGAATGCCTCTATTTATAGGAAGATAAAGTCATTCACAATAATTCTTTACAATATTAATTAGGTGGGAGTTAGGTAAGAAATTAGGTAGAGATCTACAAAGGAATTTCTTAATAATTTCTAATAATTTATAACACTCCCCCTTGAATGACTTATTGCTCAATTGTCTTCCTCGTTAAAACCTTGCTAAGAAAACCCAGTGGGATAAAACTTGAGCAAAAGAAAAAAGAGTACAGCTGCTCCCCCTGATGTTGGCCATCATTAATCATTGAGTCTAATATCCAAAATAACATCAATGATAAGTAGTACAAATCATGTACTGAAATCTGAAGTGCTTCGCTGCTTCAGTGTTTTAGTGCTTTAGTGCTGCCTCGTTAAAACCTTGTCAGTAAAACCCAATGGGACAAAATCTGAACGAAGGAAAAAGAGTACAGCCGCTGCCTCGTTAAAACCTTGTCAGGAAAACCCTGTGGGACAAAACCTGGACGAAGGAAAAAGAGTACAGCATGACAGCATGATTCTCCCCCTGAAGTGTGCAATCAAGTATTCATGAACCTTTTGAATAATGATATCATCTTTCTTCTGGAATATATATGAAAATCTTCCTGTGTGTAGCCGATATCATAACATTCTTCATAAGATGTGTATGATTTTCTTCATTTGTTGATATCATTCCAGTATAACAATGTGTTGCTGAATTATAGCTTGTTGATAGCTATGATGATGCCTCAAAAACCTTGCTAGGAAAACCCTGTGGGACAAAACCTCAGCGAAGGGAAAAAGAGTGCAGTATTCTCATTAATTTTCATCAATACGCCTCAACTGTTGCCTCATTAAAAACCTTGCTAGGAAAACCCTGTGGGACAAAACCTCAGCTAAGGGAAAAAGAGTGCAACGCGTATTTATTCCTTTTCATGGAATATCACAAGTATATTGATGCAATCACGAATCTTTTCATCGTATAATTTATGATGAGCTTTATATAAATCGTTCATAGCTCATGATGTCATAACATGCTATATTAAGCAATGTTGTACTAATTTATTGATTGCATCTTTCACTTCTGGTGAATAATCAAATTTAGAATTCACTTCTGGTGAATAATTAAACATATTCATTTTCATATTCACTTCTGGTGAATAATTAAATTTAGAATTCACTTCGGGTGAATAATTAAACATATTCATTTTCATATTCACTTCTGGTGAATAATTAAATCTAGAATTCACTTCTGGTGAATAATTAAACATATTCATTTTCCGAATTCACTTCTGGTGAATATTCATTTTCCGGATTCACTTCTGGTGAATATTCATTTTCCGGATTCATTTCTGGTGAATATTCATTTTCCGAATTCACTTCTGGTGAATATTCATTTTCCGGATTCATTTCTGATGGATAATATAATTTTGCATATTGAAAATCAATTGCATGCCCAAATATTCAAATATAATAATAGTACACTCCAATTTCACTTTCAACATATTATATCATGAAGTCATTTGTATCATTCTATAGTGATACTAATCTGGGCATATTGAATCTTTCAATGATTTATACATGTATGTTCTTGCACTTTATAAACTGCAATTTCTAATTTGCAGGAGCATAATCAATCATTGAAATAGATATCAATTTTGACATATAATCTACAATCATTTTACTTGAAATCCCAACGTACCGCGATCAACTGGTACATCAAAGAATACTCTCAAAGTACCGAGATGAGAATCATACATTTTGATCTCACTCATTGGTATATCAAAGAGCTCAAGCTAGTGATTTAGACTATAGTCTATCCACCATATGTCATGTTACACATTTAAGCATTTAGACTTCAGGTCGCAATTTGGACTTCAGGTCCTTGAACAATAATCCCTACATTGGGTTTATATACTTGGCCAAAGTATTATAATTTCATCAACCTCATTTTTATAAGAGGGTATGCAGTCGACTTATTTATCGATTCCATTTTAATATAACATAGAGAGATCTCTATATATGTTCTATCATCAGGTACCTGAGTCTCTTACATTTAACTATGTCCCTTTTACTCACTATGAGTATTTAACCTCAAAGGGATCATTTCAATCATTCAAGAGATATTTATTTTTGGAATCGATAGTCATTATGCTTCAGGCATAATTACGCTTCAGGCGTGTTTTCCCCAAATATTATATTATATCAATTGGCTAAAATGCCGCACATGTCGTCCCTTTTAGGGATGTAATTTCAACCATATATCTCGCTTTGGTAGATTGTATACATACCACACTTTTACAAATCATAAAGCTTCTCGAGCTAATCCCGTTTATTATAGAACTTCTGGTTCAATACGGTTTTATTTCATTTTGATGTATGAATATTTGATTCAATACAATATTGCTAAACTTCTGGTTCTGGTTCATACTATATACATATTTCACTTGTACGTATGAACTTCTAGTTCAGTAAGATATTTCACTTGTACGTATGAACTTCTGGTTCGGCAAGATATTTTACTTGTACGTATGAACTTCTGGTTCAATACAGTATTCATTTCATCAGTACATATTTATGTACAGTTCAAATCAGTATGCCTTTATTATTTTTATACCGAAAAATCAGGTATAATATCCAAGGAAATATCTCATGATCTCAATCTTGTCGCCAAATCTTCTCTTATATCGAAAAAGGTAATGACGCATTATCTCACCTTTTTAATAATTTATTCCATTATTTCTTGATGGAATCTATATTACTGACACGCGGAGCCACCGCTCTTTTACGCGTTAAATAATGCATTTAAATAGATGATTTGGGAAGAAGGCTAGATCCATCAAAAATGGATATCATACTTTCAAATATTCGCAAATATTATTCCAATCTTCCAGTAAATGATTTGAGAAAAATTTATCGAATTAGGCTCGAAAGATTGAGGTTGCTGATGGATCATGGTATCCCAGAAGATGTTCGCTGGTTGATCGAAGCAAAAGTTCGATTAGCTGGTGAATTGCCATTGACATTTCCTAAACACATGCCTGGTTTAGGAAAAAGTACTTTTGCAAAGAAACGAAGAGCAAAAAGGCTTAACGGTTGTTACAAATGTGCTCGTTGGACATGTGATACTCGTTGCAAATCAGTAGGATATTCTTCTGGAAATCGGGATGACAAAATCGATTTCATTAAGGGTGGACTGAGTAAGGAGTCATTGGATGATATCCGATTGACTCTTGAGACGCACCCAAGTGGGTATGTGCAACGTGAACTCCTTTCCTTATATGCTCAATTTAACAAGGATAAAAACCGTTATAGTCTCAAAAATATAGTAGCAAAAGATCCTGTTTGCCAGGCTGTTATAAACAATGATGTTTTGGCTGTTCAGCATTGATACAAGGTAAATCTTTTGATATATATGCACATATAAAATATTTTGCTGTTTCCTTTCACGAGTTTTGATAAAGGCTGTTTAAATATTAAATCACCGAAAGGTGAGTAGGGTGATTTTGTCAAAAGTAAATCTTCACTTTTTCAAAAAACGAGCGGAAATAGTGAAGTTTTTCGGTTTTAAATAGCCAAACATTTTTCATAGTTCATTCATCCCAAAATAACATTTTCTCGTAAGTTTTTCCTTCTTTACTTTCAAAAATGGAAGGATCAAAACTTCGACAGATCAAAACTATCTGTGTATTTTGTGGATCAAAAGTGGGAAAAGGTTTTGGGTATCTAGAAGCAGCCGTGGATTTAGGAAAGAAATTGGGAGAGAAAGGTATCACTCTCGTGTATGGAGGAGGTAGCAGTGGATTGATGGGTTGTGTTTCACAATCCGCTCTAGTAGAGAAAGCAAGAGTGATAGGTGTTATACCTACTCCTTTAGCTGATATCGCAGGCAAAACACGAGGGCATGAAGTACAAACCTTATCTATCCATGAACGCATAACTTGCATGTTATATGGTTCTGATGCCTTCATAGCTCTACCTGGAGGTTTTGGTACTTTAGAAGAAATCTTTAATATTACCTCATGGGCTCAACTAGATCTCCATACTAAGCCTATTGGGCTTTTAAATGTAAACAATTTCTTTGATGGTTTACTAACATTTCTTGATTATGCTGTGGAACAGGGATTCATCTCTCCATTTTCTAGGAGAATCCTTATTTCTGCTCCTACTATCGAGGAACTGCTGGATAAGTTGCAATCATATATTTCAATACAAGATCCAGCAGGAGTTAAGATAGATTGGTCGCAAGGAAGGGGAATCAAGCGAAAATGGAGTCCGGTTAATGTAAATTTATCTTTGTGAACTCTAGAATAGGTGGTGGTAGAGTACGGAGTATTCTTACTCTTGAGACACACCATAAATTTCTAGGATTTTATCAATGTTTTAATCTTGTGTACCTCAAAGATTTAAGGTGGTAGAGTATGGAGTATTTCTTACTCTTGAAACACACCTTTTTCTTTATTTCCTCAAAAGGTCAGAGGTGGTAGGATACGGCTACTCCCGAAACACATCTCTTATTTTGAGGATTATAAATGTTTTTCCCCTTTTTCGTTTTGCATGTATGACTCGTTTTATGCTTATTCAGGAGCAATAATAATATCATTTCAGTATATTTAGATGATAATTTTTTTACTTCTTCTGGAGTAAATATGTACTTCTTCTGGAATACATAAGTGCTCGTGCAAGAACTTTTCCAGACACTTATCATCTAATATTCATCTCATAATACTTATGAGATTATTTTCACATTAGCTATGTCCGTGCTATCATGTGATATTATTTTATCATACATCAACATTCTCTTGTTGAATAATTTTCATCCACCCATTCAAATTCAGATATTGGTAACTTCTGGTACCATTGGATAAAATATTTTTATCAACATTTACCAACTTTTTGGTAGTGATAACTTCTGGTATCATTTGATGAAATATTATCTATCTTTAGTAGTGATAACTTCTGGTATCATTTAATGAAGTATTAAATAACAATATTTTATTAACAATAATAATATTAGGGTTATACCACCAAGTATATATTAACAATAATATTGTATATATATTAACAATAATAATACTGGGGTTATACCACCAAGTATATATTAAAAATAATATTGTATATATATATTAACAATAATGATACTGGGGTTATACCACCACGTATATATGTTGACAACAATCCTCTAATATGTTAGAATTAACCAACAATTGAGGTGTTTATATGTATTCAATTGATAAACCGACCATATAGGCGGTGTCAACATAATAAAATAATTAAACCGACCATATAGGCGATGTCAACATAATGAAATAATTAAACCGACCATATAGGCGGTATCAACATAATGAAATAATTAAACCGACCATATAGGCGGTATCAACGTAATGAAATAATTACCTTTCATGAGTGAGTGAATCATATCTTTCAGTCAAGGTATTCATAATAGTCCAATCCGTTACGGTGCGTGAATTTGCTTTGAAAGTTTCGGGTTACACAATTTCTCCAATTTTTTCTATGGACTTGGAATTGATTTTCTAATCTATGATGTATAAATGATTTTCTAATACCAAAAACACTAGATTTGAAATATGAAACGTTGATTAATAATAATCTGGTTTCTGATACAGAAGTTCATCATTTAGATGCAACTGTAGAGCATACTCCCGTCGTATTACTCAATTGGCTAGAGACTCGTGCTGATAACGTGTTATAAAACTATCAAAATCTAAACAAGAATTAGAGATGAAGAGATGGAGAGAATAAAGAGGAGAATTCTCATTCCATTAGGTGTGTCAAATACAACAATGAATGCCTCTATTTATAGGAAGATAAAGTCATTCACAATAATTCTTTACAATATTAATTAGGTGGGAGTTAGGTAAGAAATTAGGTAGAGATCTACAAAGGAATTTCTTAATAATTTCTAATAATTTATAACAAAAATAGCTATTAATATAATAAATATTGCTACCTACTGATAAAAAAATTGTTGCTTTCTTTGCATATAGTATGCCCCTGTTTGGTCCTATAAAACTCATTTTCAACAACACATTTTATGTGATCGACAACTTTTATCAACTTTTCAACCACACATTTTATCAACTTTTATCGAAGTCCAGTAAAAATTTGTTTTTTAGCCAAACCAAACATGGATAATGTTCAGTGGAGTGATTTTCACTCTATAACTCATGATTTATCATTTCAATACAAATGTATAAAGGGAAAAATGTGAGTTTCAGTGAGGTGAATTGACCCTCATTGGGATCAATCTAGCTCCTCCACCCATGTATACGTACTAGATAATATTATGAACCTCGTGTAAATTGGTGCATAACCAGTAACAAACATTCTTATTTGTATAATACGGCGAGAAAAGTTCTATTGTTAATCTTATTGGTATTCATTTTGTGGTGAGCAATGAAACTTCTTGCATGCCTGGGAGTTAAGAAGTGATGATTAATCAAAGTTGAAAATGGAACAAAAGAAGGAAGAACTAATTAGAGAACTCTTAAATTTAATCTTTGCAGCCAGAAGAACATTTCCCATTGTCTAGAAACAGAGGTAATGCTCCACTTTTACCCCCCAAAAAAAAAAAAAAAAAATTGTAATATTTGACCATTGAGTTTTCTAACACTGAACACTAAATAGGTAATATTTTGCTAGCATATTTAACATTGTCCACTATTAGAACTCTTTATTAAATAGTACTCCCTGTTATGCAATTCTAAATAAGGTCACCTGATAGTTCTAAAACTTGAATGTCATATATATTTTGAGAGGCAAGAAGTGAAGGAGAAATGTCCTGTCTGTCATGGAATTTGCAGTTGTATGATCCAAAAAAAAAAAAAAAACCAATTCAAAGCCTTCAATCACAAGGTTTGACATGAAAAATACTACAACTTGAGTTTTTGCATTTTTTCTTATAAGCATTGGATATTGATGCATCTATTTCTTTATATAATCCTTCTTTCAGGAATATTGTTCTAGAAGTAAAAGGAGGGTTAATAGAATTCACTTACTTCATTATCTGATCAATATACTTCTTCCAGTTCTGAAACAAATGAATTGTGACCAGAGCGCTGAGATGGAGATAGAAGCTGATGTAACAGGTTTTACCAACATCATGCTCAGTCACTGTGTGGCAAATCTGTACTGTTTTGATGTCGAATCAGTTAGTCTTAAATGTTCCTTAACAGGAAATGACGTTCAGGTTAACGTAGGCTTCCGAAACTTACAATGTATATTAATTGCAGAAACCGGCTTTTCCCAACATGGAATGTCTTCAAGAAAATTACGAAACCATTCTGCTTCTTCACCGGCTTTGTCTAACGCAATAAACTCAGATTCCATCGTGGATCGAGCAATACACGTTTGCTTAGATGATTTCCAGGACACGGCTCCACCTCCAGTGGTAAACACATAACCACTCGTGGATTTTGAATCCTTAGTGTCAGATATCCAATTTGCATCAGTATATCCTTCTAACACTGCAGGATATTTTGAGTAGTGTAATCCATATTCAACCGTATGTCTTAAATATCTAAGAACTCGGTTTAATGCCTTCCAATGTACAACACTTGGATTACTAGTAAATCTACTCAACTTGTTGACTATGTATGCTATATCCGGTCTAGTGCAGTTGGTAATATACATTAAACTACTAATGACACGCGAATATTCCAATTGAGATACGGGCTCACCAGTATTCATGGCTAAGTGAATACGTAAGTCAACTGGTGACTTAACCGGTTTATCGTCATACACCTTAAATTTCTTAAGTATAGTCTCAACATAATGTGATTGAGATAATGACAAACCATCGGATGTCTTAGAGATTTTAATCCCTAATATTACATCTGCCACTCCCATATCCTTCATGTCAAAATGTTTTGTTAACATTTTCTTAGTCGAGGAAATGACTTTGGAGTTATTTCCCATAATTAGCATATCGTCAACATATAGGCATATGATTACATATTCATTAGGTGTGTTTTTAATGTAGACACATTTGTCACATTCATTGATTTTGAAGTCATTTGACAACATAGTTTTATCAAACTTTTCATGACATTGCTTCGGTGCTTGTTTCAATCCATACAATGATTTCACAAGTCTACACACCTTCTTTTCATTTCCTGGTGCAACAAACCCTTCAGGTTGTTCCATGTAGATTTTTTCTTCTAATTCACCATTTAGAAACGCGGTTTTGACATCCATTGATGTATTTCAAGATTATGCAATGCTGCGATTGCAATCAAGACACGTATAGACGTAATTCTTGTAACGGGTGAATAGGTATCAAAGAAATCTAGTCCTTCTTTTTGTCTATACCCTTTGGCTACTAATCTAGCCTTGTATTTATCAATTGATCCATCCGACTTCAATTTCTTTTTGAAGATCCATTTACAGCCTAAAGCTTTGTTTCCCGGAGGGAGTTCAACCAATTCCCAAGTATGGTTACTCATGATGGATTCAATTTCATTGCGTACAGCTTCTTTCCAAAAAGGAGCTTTGGGAGAGGACATTGCTTCATCAAATGTCCTAGGATCATTTTCAAGTAAATTGGTTACGAATTCTGGACCGAATGTCTTTGGAATTCGTTGCCTTTTACTACGTCTCGGTTCTTCATTTACTTGAAGATCATCATTCTTTCCATGTATGTCATCATACGTTCGTTTATTTGAACATACTTCCTTTTCTCTACACGGAAATCTGTCTTCAAAGAAGACCGCATTTCTTGATTCAATAATTGTACCTACGTGTACATCAAGTACTTCGGATTTGTGAACCAAGAATCGATATGCACTACTATTGATAGCATATCCAATAAAGACACAATCAATTGTCTTTGGTCCAATCCAAACTTGTTTAGGTTTGGGTATTTGTACTTTCGCTAAGCACCCCCACACTTTGAGATATTTGTAGGAAGGTTTCCGACCTTTCCATAATTCGTAAGGCGATTCAACCTTATCTTTGTGTGGTATTTTATTAAGGATATGATTTGCAGAAAGTATGGCTTCCCCCCACAAGTTTTGAGGTAAGCCCAAACTTATCAACATTGCATTCATCATTTCCTTTAACGTTCGATTTTTGCGTTCAGCAATTCCATTAGATTGTGGTGAATATGGTGCCGTTGTTTGATGAATGATTCCAGATTCTGCACAAAATTCTTCAAACGGTACAACATATTCTCCACCTCTATCACTACGAATCATTTCAATTCGTTTTCCAAGTTGATTTTCAACTTCATTTTTGTAGTGTTTAAACACTTCCAAAGCTTCATCTTTGCTTTTCAACAAGTACACATAACAGTACCTTGTACAATCATCTATGAATGTGATGAAGTACTTTTTACCACCCCTTGTTTGTACGAACTTCAAATCACACACATCCGTGTGAATTAGTTCTAATGGTGTGGTGATTCGTTCAACCGAATGAAATGGTGTTTTGGCCGCTTTTGCCTCTACACATGTTTCGCATTTTCCATTATTAAAATGCATATTCGGAAGTAAACTTAAATTCATTAACTTTCGTATTGAATTAAAGTTTGCATGTCCTAATCTATGATGCCATAGATTACATGACTCAAGAATATAAACTGAAGATGACGTTTTATTGATTGTAGGATTTGGTACAACAGTTAGGACATTCATTTTGAATAGTCCATCTTTTACATAGCCTTTGCCTACATACATATCATTTTTGGTAAGTACAAACTTATCCGATACAAAGACTAGTTTAAAGTCATTCTTGCTTAACAAAGAACCCGACACAAGGTTCTTCCGAATATCCGGTACGTGAAGGACATTATTGAGGCTAAGTTCTTTTCCCGACGTCATCTTCAAGACCACTTTGCCTTGTCCTTCCACTTTGGATGTTGAGGAGTTCCCCATAAACAATTTTTCTCCCTCGGTTGGAGTGTATGATGTGAACATTCCTCTATCGGCACAAATGTGACGGGTTGCACCCGTATCAACCCACAATTCCATGGGATTTCCAACAAGGTTGCATTCAGAAACAACCGCCAATAAATTCATATCGGACATGCCATTTGATATGGCATCAGATTCGACAATGTTGGCTTGGGATTGCTTTTTCGGTTTGCGACAATCAACCGAGCGATGTCCAGCCTTTCCACAATTGTAGCAATTTCCCTTGAACTTCTTTGCACTCTTCTTTGTAGATTCAACGGAATGCTTTCTCTTCTTTCCTTTGTTGTTGCTAGATTCCACCACATTTGCCTTTGCTTGTGGTATGCCATTCCCAACTCGTTTTGTCCGAACTTCGGTTGTCTTCTTCAATCCTCAATCGGACCACAAGTTCTTCAATGTTCATCTCCTTGCGCTTGTGCTTGAGATAGTTTTTGAAGTCCCTCCACATGGGTGGAAGTTTCTCGATAATTGCTGCCACTTGAAATGATTCACTCACGGACATATTTTCCGCATGAATGTCATGGAGTATGACTTGCAATTCTTGCACTTGATTGATGACTGTCTTCGAATCTACCATTTTGTAGTCCAAGAATTTTCCCACAATGAACTTCTTGATTCCGGCATCTTCGGTCTTGTACTTCTTTTCCAACGTCTCCCATAGTTCCTTTGCAGATTTCTTGTAGCAATATACACCGTATAAGGCGTTTTCCAAACGGATTGAGCTTTTGAGTATTTGGTCGAAGTCGACACGAAGTCACTTTAATCGATTTTCAATTCTCGATTTATTAACCAATATCCAACAGGAAGCTCATGCATTGACAGTATTCATACCTCAGTTTTGATGGTACTATGTGAAGTCAACATCCATTTTTAAGTTGGTACAGTCATGATGAGAGCAATGCAATTGGCATGCAACATAGCTAAATCAAAAAATACATTCTAATAGCGTGTTTGGCCTCCATCTTTTGCAAACTAAATTTATTCAACACTCGATTTCAACCATCCATTTTAGTCAAGCCTATCATTTTTTGACTTTTCAAATATTTTTTAACCCCACATTCTTTTAAAAATACTATTAAAAAATACGGTATTACCCAAAAAATGGGGGCCAAACAAGTTCTAGTACACAGCTGAAGCTAAAGCAACTTTTATGCCATAATTTTTTTAATTGTTAGTGATGGCATTAAGAAATGAGTGAGTTGTTTTTTCTCTTTCAAGTTCGAGGGTGTACATTTTCCAAATTTCTTAATCACTTAATGCATTTTGGAGTACTATTATCAACCTGTATGGGAAGTTGCCTATATTGCAAAGAGCTAGGATAACACCCTCCCAGCAACAAGTCGATGTCTAACAATTTTCTACAATTAGACATGTTGCTAACATCTTGCTGACACACTAACGGTGGGATTTTTTATTTTTTTTTGGGTATAGTTAATGATACTTTAGTTTCATACCTTTATCCATGGCTTTTGATAAGCTTATTTCTATCCAAAAATAGGATTTTATATGTTTGTTTGAAAATATTTGTTATTTATTTTATTGTTATTTGTTCATATTTCAGAAAGTATCTCAAAGTCGAGAATGTAAAGGAATTGAAGCAAATAAGGAATAATTGGATGATAAATGGAGCTAAATTGTGCAAACTAGCAGTTGAAGAGGTCAATCGACCATTAACATGGAACAAAAGTAGAAGAAATCATAAATTCAAGGACTCAATTGAAGATTATTGAGAGTTGGAAAAGAAATTGAAGAAAATTAGAAGCTCAAGGATTTAAGTGTACGAATCAAATGAAGAAGGACCAAATTACAAATAGTCAATGATTGATTCGGACCAAGATAAGATACTTGAAGATTGTTAGGAGTCGATTGAATGCAATTAGAAGTCAAAAATGAATGAAATATGATATGAATATTACCATACATTCATTTCAATCAAACATGATTTCTGACAGATTTTTAGTCGGACTTTGAGAGCTAATTTCTGAGCGATAAACATTCGAATTAGGAAAATCTTATTTTATGAAGAATTGTATTCCTTTAATTTATCTTTCTGACGCGCTTTGAATCATCTCAATCGGATAATGGAATAGAAATAAATGGTCAAAATACTAAATGATGTGCAGTGACAAAAAGATCTCCGCGAAAGTAACTTTCCTTGTTCGGTTAAAATTCTTTTGGAAGCCAATTTGAACATGATTTTCAGCCACTTTTCGACTTCTACAAATAATGAATAGCATAAACACATTAGAGGTTCCCCACTTGTCATACTTCATGCTAAAATGCTGTCCAATTGTTAGGGGATTCATGCCACGCTGAAATCAATATTGAAGATAACATTACAAGAAGATGATTAGGGTTATATTTTTTTTCATACCTCTTGTTATTTATTTTCTATCATATTTCTAGGCTAGGTTTTTAGTGTTACACTTGTGATGAAGTTTTGAATTTTTGAAACCATGTTTTAATCAATTATTTATTTGATGCAATTTATGGTTTTGAGCAATTAATTCGTACTTTTATTATCATATGATTTTCTGACCAATTATTATGTGATTGATGATATGATTTCTTAAATTCGAAATATTAGGATTTCATTAGATTTGTTTCAATTTCCACAAAGTCTGATAGGGAATAAAAATATACCCCTATACTTTGTGTTATCTGCAAAAGTATTCACAAATCTTGTAATGCTTTTTTATACATTCGAATTCGTCATAGAAATATAGTCGGGTCGTGTATAGAAAAATGAGTTAATTCTTATCCGAAATGATGTTTTAACAATATTTGGATGTGGATTTTCAAAACTCATGAATTGTATTTAAATGATTTGGTTAAAATATGGATGATGGAATCCAAATGGATTCATAATTCTAACGCGTTTATTTTTCATAGTTTTAAATCAATTTTTCTCATCATTTTTAGTTTAATTGTTAATTTAGTTTTAATTCAAAATTCTCAAAATCCAAGCTCTCTAGTTCCGATTAAGGATCCATAATCTAAAACACAATTTGCTCAATCTCGGTGGGAACGATATACAGACTCACATCCACTTTATTACTTACCCGATTCGTACACTTGCGATGAGTGAACAGTCTTCCTTTTCAATTTTCGTTATTTGGAATTTGGCCGTTTACACATCTCACGAGTGATGATAGAATAATCTCGTTTAATTTGCACCATGTCCTCACATAAATGCTCCTTGATATGCATTGTTCATTTGTTCTTGTAGGTAGAAAGTTAACACATGCAAGCGCTCGGCATAAAACTCTTAAATTCAAAGCTTCGTTTTCTTCCAGTTTATTTCAAAAGGAATTTCAAGCCCGCTATAACGGGATCTTACATGATTTACTACTCCCAGAGTACATTAATCCAGTGTCTAGCCAAGACTGGCTTAGGTCCTTGTATCTATATATTTCATATGAATGTCCAGAGGAACCAACACAAGCGGATTTTTTTGACAAAACTATGTTATGAATCACATGATACGGCATGCTTGTATTTCCTTCTTTTTAACTTTCTGAATTTACCATTGTAAAAAATTTGGACAATCTCTCCTTTCCTATTATGAGAAATAAATAATTCAGTCAAGGTCGGACCTGCTTAGAGGCCGGTGAGTTCATCGACTTCGGGCCAACAGGCCTAATTTATTATTAGGGCCCTTTTTTTAGTTACAGCCCAAATTAAGCCCAATTTAAACCCACTTAATTTCTCAAAAAGCCTATGAAGAATGTGAAAACTGAAATGAATTCTGCTCCCTCTAGATCGCACATCTAAAATAAAAAATTCGATCCTCGTAAAGCTCTGGGCCCATTTTCTCAAAGATGAATTATTCGTCTCAGACCTTAAAATACACAAGTACTGTTATTTGGTGTTCACACAAGGAGCATTTATATATGATTAACATACAATATGACACTCATATAATAGTTAAAGTTAATAAGTAGATGTGACAATTAACATCTATTATACTATCTACGTGATATTATTTAACTAATAAAAGTTAACACATTCATTATGAATATTCTTAGTCAACTGTATTTCTTTTCTAATTTAGTCTTTGTAAATGAAAATATTTCCGTGCATGAAACTAGTTAATTTTAATAACTCCAAAGAAAAGGTTTCTACAAAAATATTTCAAATGAAAATTCAAGAGTTTGCAAGGGTATCACGAAAATTCCACAAGAAACGTCTCCTCTCAATATTATCTTACGCGTGCCACTCTTGGCACATTGATTCTCAAAACTCTGCCCCGCCTGCTTTTCAATTTTTATTTTTATTTTTTTTCACACATTCAAAATTTCAAACCAAATTTTCTAGCGAATGCCAACAATCAGCATCTGCAATTTCCGAGCGCAATCGCTTCTCTTTGGGTATGCATACATATAAAAATCGAATTTTATGGTTATAACTACGTAAAAATCTCATGTTTTGGATTTATTTGTGGGTGTTTCTACAGTTCATTGGATAAGAATGATTTGTTCTGTTATGTTGAGAGTTAGAATCACGGAATTTTTATTGTTCTTCCCGTTATTATTTTTCTTGGGAAGGAAGGGTTTAGGAGGTTCTGATATGTTCTTCCTGTTCTGGCTGTTGTAACCTCTTGTGAGGCTGTGATCATACATCTTCGTGATGTATTTTCTATAACTGATCGTCGAATTTCTGTTTATTTAACATATTTTTTTATGGGGAATGAATTTATTTGTTGGGTTTATAAGATTTTACACTTGGCTCCATATTTTTTGTGATTAAAGATAGATTTTATCCTGCTTCTATTGGGATTTTTCTGTGTGTTTGCGAAAGGGGTAAATGGTTGACGTTTTAATGAGTTCCATAATTATCACAAATCTTGAGGCTTCGGAAGATACATTTCTATTTGATATTTAATACCAGTATAAAGATTCCTTTGTATCATAGTTGTGGTAATTTGACATTTGATGCAATTCTTTTTAGCAATTAAAATCATTAATATGATTCCGAAGATGCTCGTCTAATTTGTTTTTGGTTCAACCTTGTTCAAAGTAAAGTGATAATAAAAACCAGAGTTTTCACCAGCACGTTTTCTCTTTCTATGTCCTTAAAAGCATTTTTAATGTTGGTGCACATTTTTTGCTGGATAAAGAATTGTCTGGAAACTAAAATGCCATAAAATGCAGCACTTAAAGTATCTACATCTACAAGGCTAAACAGGTATTAAATCAATTTGGATTTTCTTTAATTCTAGGCTCTAGTCTGTGTTAGATTATGATTATTTCCTTAGTTTTGTTTCCTACTTAGTAAATGTTCAATAAGGATTTCTATTTAGCTATCTAAACATGGGAACTAAGACAATCCACGTTAGCACAATCCAATTACTTAAGCAAATGCTGGCTCTTAATTTGTGTGGTAAGACTATGAATCCCAGATAGTTCTGTTTATAGGCAACATACTATCATGCTTATTTCATTTCATTCAATTCCTGCTTCTACTTTTAATTAGCTTTACTTTTTTATTTAGCTACACATAACATTATAACTATATTAAAGTGCCTCTTACCAACATCTTTGTTATACTGAGTAGGGTAAAGGGCCAAATGATGGGAAACTTGAAACAGCAAAAGGTTTCTGAGATTCAGAATGTTGATAGTAGAGATGATAAAATGAGCCATTTACCTGATTGTATCCTTCAACAGATTCTTTCATTTCTTCCAACCAAAGAGGCTGTAGCAACGTGCATATTATCTAAGAGGTGGAAGTCCTTATGGACGTCTGTTCCCAGCATCGACTTTGATGACTCATTGTTGTATTCGTATCGGGGTAACATTTGGCACTCACATGAGGTCATTCATTTCATGAATTTTGTCGAAAGGGTGCTTCTATTAAGAGATGCATCGCGTATAAAAAAATTCCGGCTTTCTTGTCGTGTTTGCTTCAGTGCATCTCATGTCCGTGAATGGGTTTCAGCTGCTATAAGGCACAATGTTCAAGAGCTTGACCTTTGTCTTTTTGTGGATGAGCCTTTCATGCTGCCTTCTTGTGTTTTCGATAATGCTTCACTTAACATTGTAAAATTTGAAATGAATTGTATCCTTCAACTCCCTACTTATATTTCATTCCCATGCCTTCAAAAATTGCACCTTTGTCTTGTCACATTTCCTAAGGGCAATTCGATGCAAGAGTTATTTTCTAGTTGTCCTTCTCTTGAAGAGTTGGCTGTATTAGATTGTGAATGGATGAACCTGAGCAGGATAACGATATCTATTCCTTCTTTGAAGAGTTTGACCATAGATGATTTACCATATTGTTCTGTAGATGATCTACGTGGTTGTGAAATCAAGATTGATGCAGGAAATCTTACATTTTTTAAGTACAGTGGTTATCTCTCAAACGAAATCCATCTATGTGATCTTTCTTCATCGGCCTTTGCGTCAATTCACATCCCCATTATTCGTGAAAGGCGGTGGGAAGTTGCTTGTCGTACAGTTAAGCTGTTTGGAGAATTGAAAAATGTTTGTAGCTTGAGAATATCCAGTGGCACCATTAAGGTAATTAGTATTTACTGCAACAATGTTTTAGGGCATGTTTAATAAGCAGTATTAGATTCATATTCAACAATATAATGGACAAAATTTTAATTCTTTTTGTTATTTAATAAAGTCTTGTTCTATCTAGTTGTCCTTATCAAAAAGGCTGATATAATACATCTTAGAAGTTTTGTCAAATTAAAATGTTCATCTTTAAGCTTATCCTGACATTGTTATTCCTTTGTGAAGTGTCTCTTCCTTGCAGATGATGTGCTAGATCATATTCCTATGTTTCAGAACTTGACACATTTGGAGTTGAGCAGAGGATTTGAAAACAGCTTCATTGGACTATTATTGGAGTTTCTCCAATTCTTGCCTAAGTTGGAATCACTTTATCTTTTGGAGGTACATATCTGTAACCTACGTGCATGTTATGTACGCAGTACTAGACCGGACCGGACAATGTAATATACAAGATGCTAGCCTTCCTTTTCTTCCTTAATACTGTGCAGTTCTATTAATCCTACCTACCAAACATGCCATGGATATTTTCGCATGTAGAGAGAAGATGCTCAACTTAAAAATGACTGTTATTCCATTCAGGGACTTGGGACTGGTGAAGGTGATTGCATTCCGAAATCCCTACCTGATTGTATCCCGTCTACCCTAAAGATGGTGAACTTCCAGAATTTCCATGGGAGTAATGCTGAAATTGGTTTCCTCAAGTTTTTGCTAAAAGATGCACTTGTCTTGGAGAAGATAAACTTGTTCTGTTCCAAAAGTCTTTCAGGAGATCTCGAGAACCAAAAGAAGATCGGCAATCAGTTGCGTGAACTTACCATAGGCTCCAAGAATTGCACACTCGCATTCATGTGAAACTTCAAACAGCCTGTATGTGTTTTTTCCTGCATGCTTTTTCCTCTTATTCGTTACATGAAAGTAGTGTTTATTTTATTTCTCTTCTCTTCAAGAGCTTGATCCTGTGTTCTGACTTCTGAGGGTAAGTTTTGGTTGTGTGTGCGTTGGTTGGTTGGTGGTGGCTTTGGATGGCGGGGGAGCAAAATTCTACTTTTGAAGAGTCGAAGATGTAATGCTCCTAATCTTTCACTGAGTTTTTATTTGTTCTGGTGCCATTTTGTAAATTATAGGAGTATATGGTCCTAGTTTCGACTGTCATTGGGGTTTGTGGGTGTTGTGGGGGGGGGGGGGGGGTTTCCGACCCAGGAAAAAAGAATCATTTGGTTGAGAAAAATCTTGTAGAATGAGGAAAGAAATGACATTTTACTTGAATAGTATAGAGAGAGGAGAGGTTGGAACTTGCCTGTATGGCTGTATCTCAGTATCTGTTCTATTTGAAGTTTTTAAAAAATTGCTTCTTCCCCTTTTGCTTGTGCAAATGAACACAGCCTTAAAGCAAATGTTCAAAACTGCTTGTACGCTGCAAATTCTGATTATCCTGCGCATGAATATATATTCTATTCTACTGCTGGCGAATAGCCAGAGTCATGATAGATGTGGTTTCAAGCATTAAATTTGTGGTTCGAAAATTTCTTTTGACACTAAAAATCTTAAAAGTTGATACTTTTTTGTAGGAAAAGAGTTATCTAATTCCATTTATATATTAACATGTATTTTCACAATCTGTATTTCAGCGCAAATATTGCGACTGAAGACCTCTCGTTTATGGGGATTTTTCCGTGGACTGCTTTCTTTTCAACATCGACCGGGAATTTTGCTTCTCAGATGCTTTTGTATAGTTAGTAAAGTAATGTAGCTAGAAGAAGCTCATACTTGTTTAAATTTCTTAAAACTTCCAGTTATATAGTATCAGGTGAAGGAAATATACTACTCATCTTTACCCTAAAACTGTTAGAGGATGCTGGATAGCCTGGATTCAAGCTACTGATCTGGTCGATGTTTTGGTTCAGTAATTTACTGATTCTCTCTATTGTTTCAAAAAATATATATTAAAACTAACAATGTGCGCGTTGTACTATTAAAAATTAATCATGCTATCTGTACACTTTTTTGTACACGCTCTCACATGGATTGAGATTTGATTGTAGAGGGGATTAAAATAATGCAGCTCAATGAGAGTGGGTGTTAAAAAAAAATTTACACAAAAAGTGTACTAGAAGCTTATAATTCATTGAAAGTAGGAGAAATTAGGTTGCGTTTGAAAAACACTTTTTTCTAGGGAATTCAAAAATTTTCCAGCCTTTTTTTCTTCTTTTTGTGTTTGACGAGCAACATTTTCCGGGCAATTGATCTTCCTTATTTTTCTCTCACGCGCGAGTATTCCTTCAAATTAGGGATTTCGTTTCCCAGCTAGCTACTAAAAGTTATTTTTTAGGTAAAGTTTTTAATTTTTTTCGTCACTTTGATTATTTTTGTTCAAAAATTAATATTATTATTATCAAGTACAAATGTGTGAAAAATATATAAAAAAAAATTGATTAAAATAGTTAAATTTTACTTTATTTGCCATGAAAATAATGTCAATCAAATATCAAAAGTTTGAAAATTCTCCAATTTTTTTACCTAGAAAATTAAACCATTAAAAAACATAAAACATCAACTTCTCATGAATTTAATTCCCTAAAATTCAATTTTTTCCACCTAAATTTCACTATAACCATCAAACGGAGCATTAGCGATTGCCAGATTCTCCAATCTTTTAACTAGTGTGGTGTTGGGTTTAAACAAGGTTTGAGTTCTTAACATATTTAAATCACGTTCGGTGGTTGGAAATTTGTTTATAATTAATTTTTTAATATTTTTACGGTAAAATCTGTAATTGAAAAAATGTGTAGTGATGCGTGTCGCAATGCACCAAAATAATAAATAATTCTTTACTCGCTAAATATTAATTAATAATGTAGTAGTGAGAGTAAGGGTCGATCCCACGAGGAATGGAACTAACTTAGTGTCATGTCAATTAGAATCGTAAAAGGAGGTTTTTGTTTTGAATTGTTTGTAAATGATTTTAACTAATAAAATGAGGCAATTAAAATGATTGAAATAAATATCAAATGTTGACGAGTCCTAGTTCTCAGGTTCGGTTGTATCTATCACAATGTTATCACTTTCCAAGTAACGCGAGTTCAATTTCTTCTTTGATTTATCACCCGTAAATAGTTAATAAGCTCTAACTATTCCGATTCTCCCTTAATTGCATTTAATTAGAATAAACTCTCTAATCAAACATTAGCCATTGAATAACCTAAAACAAGCTCTTTAGATTTAAGACAACAACTATATAATGGATGAGAAGAATTAGGGTGAATTAGGTTATCAATCACACAAGCTCGTGACAATTAACCTAAGTTGGAATTCTCTATGAAAATTATTAAATTTCCACTTGCTACTATGATTTGAACAACAAGACGATTACGGATCCAATCATTCAAAATAGCAAATCTCAATACAACAAATTAAATGATAAGGCCTTAATCAAATAAAGAATTGCATTGATTGAATAAAAAAACGCATAAGAATCCAACAAATCAAAGTAAAGAATTTAGAACTACGTTACTAGTTTGGAAAAGTAATAACAAATTGATATGAAATACAACTTCCCCTTCGAACTAGGTATGGAGCTTAGCCACTCAAAGCCATGAAAAATTCTGGAAATTCCTTTTCTTGATTCGCCTTCTCGAGCCGCTTAATTTTTCTTCCAATCTCCAAGCAAGCCGCTCCCTCTTTCAATAATTATTTTTCTTTTCTTATCATGAAACTCCCTTTTTATAACTCCAATTTCGTGCCCTAGCTTTGGGAGCAAGAAATCCCAAATTATGGAAAGAATTGAAATAAGGAAATTTTTGACTTGAATAGTTACGGCCGTAACTATTCTTTTACGGCCGTAATTGAGTTACTGCATATTTCCTTAAATTGGAGTTACGGCCGTAACATTTCTTTTACGGCCGTAATTGGGTTTCTGGGTATTTTTATCTTTTGAGGGTTACGGCCGTAAAAATGTTTCTTACGGCCGTAACATCTTTTCTGCTTAATTTTGTCTGTTTCAATCATGCACTTACGGCCGTGACGATATTTTCTTGCGGCCGTAAAGATATTTGCACCTAAGTCCCCAAACTTCAGTTTTTAGTGCAATTTGGTCCTTTTTTCTTCTTTTCTCCTCTTTTAGGATCCTATACAACATGAAACATAAAATGTATTAATAATACTTAGATAGAATCACATTATGGTATATTCAAGGATATAAGTTTATAAATTAAACGTTAATATAACACTTATCAAATCCCCCCACACTTGAACCATTGTTCGTCCTCGAACAAAGATTCGCAACGGGAAGAATAGGATTCCAACAATAGATTACAATTTAGAGAATTGAGGTTGCAACCCACTTTTCTTTAACGAAAATGTTCTATTGCATGATCGGATTATGTTAGTGTGTGCTAGAGATGCAACGCACTTTATTTCCCATCCCAATCATGACTCGATATGGTTTATTTCCTTGCACCTCTCGTGTTTGCTCACATCCCAACCATTTATGAGTGACTACGAGGAGAATAATTTTGCCCAACTCCAGTGGGAGTCGGTTGTGTAAACCGAGTTGTTCATGATGTGAATTTAGTCAACACAGTATCCCCGACCACATTCATAGCACCAACCCTAGACCAAGCAATTCAAACCACTCATAAGCATATGTAATGGGAGTTAACACCCTCACAAGATATTTCTCTCTTCGCACAAAGTGTATAAGGGTTTGAATTTTTCGCTCATCTCTCTGCATGGATAAGTCAGTACCACAGATTGCCTAACTGTCATAACCGGAGCCAACAATAACACAAGTGCAAAGCGAAGGTCTTTATTTGGTTGTAACGGGGCTTCGGGTCAGGTAGGATAAAAGGATATATTTAGGCTGAGTCGAGAAGGAACTTCGCAAACCAAGTCAATTCATAATGACATTACTTCATTCACCCCTTAATAAGAACTTCATTGTTTCCCGCTACCCAACTTTATTCACACTTGAATCTCTTCTTTTCTTTTTTCTCTTTTTTTTTTTCAAGTTGAGTGTTTGACATCCTCAACTATTAATTTTCGTGACTAACTTCCTTTTCATTGCTTTTTTTTTTTTTTTTCTAATCATTTCGCAGTCACCAAGTGACACAAGTTACAATCCCCTGAATTTAGTCCATTTCACAACCAATGCTCAACACAAGATAACCATTTCAACTTCTTGGACTTAGACCATAGTACAATCCTCAATCAACAAAAGCTTGTGAATCCCTTCTCTATGGGTTCAAAACAGAGACAATGCAAAAGAAAGGGCATTCGTGGCTTGTAGCGTGGCATAAAAATTCAAAGAAAGGCTAAGGCTCAAACGGGCTTCTAATGGTCCATGTAGCAAGGTAGGCTCTTTTAGCAAGTTAAATTTGGTTTAACCTATTGCCTTTGCTATAATTTGCACTCGAATCAAGAAGCTACAACGGTATGCACAAGAAAGCACATCCAAGCATAACCCAACCATGCAGGACACACATCAAAGAATTACGAGCTCATAAGTATTAAAAACAGCTCTTAGGTTCAAAAGCTCACAAATTATGGTTTTCATGTGTTTTTCCCATCCAATTATGAGTTATAGGTCATTGCTTGATCTTCATTCCAAATCTAAGTCCATTGGTCGAGGATAACGGTTAAAAGTATTCAAACCATGACTACTCACAAAAGTATAATAATTTTCGTTGGAATTGGGGCGCTCAGGCTTACACATGAAGGGTAATATGTCTATTTCTGTTCGGGTTGACTAGGTTGTAGACATCTAACAATTTTACAATTCAATTTCAACCTATTCGTGCAGGTTTAGGCGAGATCATCTCTATGTGCTCAATTAATATCCAATTATGTAATGATTTTTTTTCAAAAAAATGAACCAAAAGTGGGGTTGCTTCCTATCAAAGTATGATTTAGGACCTAAGTAGCATAAATAGGTAGCAAAAGTAGATAACAAGATTAAAATGGGTGCTGACTCAACATGAATTTAATGTTTCGACTACAGAAAGAAGATAAAGACATTAAGCTTGCAATCAGTTCCCCCCCACACTTAGACAAAACGATGTCCTCATTGAAAAATAAAGCTAAACAGTAGAAGGGGGAGTTATGTACGAGGGCTACGTGTTTTTTTTTTTTTTTTTGAAATTTGAAATTTCTGGAATTACGGTCGTGAATGTCTCACTGACGGCCGTAAGTCCTAATCTGGAAAAAATAACAAGCATCCACTACGACCGTAAAATCAAGTCCCACGGCCGTAAGTTGGCCTCTGATTAAATTTACTGGAATTGTGTTACGGCTGTACTTGAGTACCTTACGGCCGTAAGTTAGCCACTGATTTTTTTTTTTTTTTATGTGTGAATGAAATGACTAAATAAAATGAAAATAACCAAAAATGAAAATACGAAAATAAAGAGTCGAGGAGGTAAAGAAACTCCCCTCTCAGGTTGCCTCCCGAGCAGCGCCGCTGTTTACAGTCGTTGGCTCGACTGAATCCTTTCTCATTCAACCGGGATTAGGTGGATTCCCAAAGCTCAATCTCCTCTTCGTGCTCTTCATTAGTGCCTGCAAAATAGGGGGTAGAGGTTTTTCATCAGAAACTGGTAATGAGATGGATGAGATTTTACCTGATTTCGGAGACTTTAGACAGTCCTTTCCACCAATATCGAGAACTTCCTGTACTAAAGAGTCATTCACATTAACAGAATAAACAGGATCATCATCAAAAATTTTCACGGAATCATAAATTTTGAATTGAACAATTTCATTATCAAATTCCATGGAAAGTGTGCCACTACTAACATCTATCTTAGTCTTAGATGTCTTTAGGAATGGTCTCCCTAACAAAATAGGAGTAGAGTTGGGAGAGTGGTCATCATTCATGTCCAATACATAAAAGTCTGCAGGAAATACTAACCCTCCTACTTGCACTAGAATGTCTTCAACTACCCCGTCAGGATAAGCATTAGAACGATCGGCTAGTTGAATTATAACATTAGTTTCAGTCAGTTTGGCAAGTTTTAATGACGCATAGGTGGACCTAGGCATTACATTGATAGATGCACCTAAGTCTATTAAAGCACGATCTATCCTAGTGTTACCTATTTGACAGGGTATGGTAAACATACCTGGATCCTTGCACTTGGGAGGCAATTTTCTTTGAAAAAGGGCAGACACGGATTCGCCCATTCTTACCATCTCATTTCCATTTATCTTTCTCTTATTGGTGCACAGATCCTTCAAAAACTTTGCATATCGGGGAACTTGTTTGATGGCATCCAATAATGGAATGTTGATTTCCACTTTCCTGAACATCTCCAGAATATCCTTTTCCTTGCCCTCCTTAGTCGCTTTTGCTAACCTGCCAGGAAAAGGAGGTGGAGTCAATTTAGCAATTGAGTTAAAGTTCGATTTTACCTGCGGTTTTTGCGAAGTGCTGTTTTTCTTTCCAACCCCTTCCTTTTCGTCTTCATCCATTTCAGGGGCAGCTGGTTCCAATTTCGGACCCTCAATTTCCTTTCCGCTCCGGAGAGTTATGGCGCTCACGTTTTTGGGATTCACCTCGGGCTGTGATGGTAGCTTCCCTCCAGATTGTGCCTCCAATCTATTTATGGCAATGGCCATTTGGCTCATTTGATTTTCCAGATTTTGAATGCTTGACTTGGTATCCTGTTGGAATTGCATCGTGTTAGTTGCCAACATCTTAACCATATCCTCAAGAGACATACCTGAATTTTGAGGTTTTTGTTGATATTGCCCCTGTGGTTGGAAGGTTCCTTGTTGCTGAAATTGCCCTTGAGATTTGTTGGAGGGGAAACCCGAGGGTTTGTTATTTTCGTAACTCAGGTTGGGGTGATCTCTCCACCCGGGGTTGTACGTGTTTGAATATGGGTTGTACTGTTGCCTTTGAAATGGAAACCCTTCTGCGGCCTTTACCTGTTCATTGTTTTCTTCTTGCAATACCAGACATGTATCCGTTGGATGTCCAAAGTTCGAACAGATTCCACAGGCTTTGGCTTGCTTCGAATTCCCTACAGCAAGCTGCTTAACAAGATTCGTTAGTTCATATAATTGACCTTCAATATTGGAACTATTTACCTCGTTCACTCGGCGGACTTGGGAATCTCGGGTTGAATTGAATTGCTGAGTATTTTCTGCCATATTAGAGATTAAAGCCTGCGCTTGTTCCGGCGTCTTGTCCATCAGTGCTCCTCCACTTGCGGCATCTATCAAGTTTCTATCCATCGATGCTAAGCCTTCGTAGAAATACTGCACCAGGAGTTGCTCACTGATATGATGGTGGGGGCAGCTCGAAATGAGTTTCTTGAAGCGCTCCCAGTACTCATATAATGACTCGCTATTGCTTTGGCGAACCCCACATATTTCTTTTCGGATGGTACCGGCCCTCGATGCAGGGAAGTGTTTTTCCAAGAAGAGTCTTTTCATGTCGCTCCAAGTAGTAACCGTTCCCGATGGCATACAGTAGAGCCAGTCAGTGGCGGCATCCTTCAATGAGAATGGAAGGGCTCTCATTTTTATTTGTTCCTCGGTAATGCCCGTGGGCTCATACTGTCGCAAATCACATGGAACTCCTTTAAGTGTCTATACGGATCTTCGCCGAGGTTCCCTCGAAAAGTTGGTAATAAGTGGATGAGCCCAGATTTAAGCTCGAAAGTTTTTCCTTCTTCCACCGTTGGAAAAGTAATGCATAATGGCTGCTGAGCCACATCGGGGGTAGCCAGTTGCTTAAGAGTCCTGTTGTTAGCTGCCATTTGTCGCACTGCTCTTCTTTGTTGTCGAAAAGTCCTCTCAATTTCTGGGTCAAGGTCAAAAATTTCACAATTAGTTGACCGAGTTTTAAGCATATAAGCAAAGAAGCACAAATGATTATTATATGAAATTTTTTTTTTTTTTTTTTGAAAAATTATAGAAATAAAGTGAAAATAAAATTAATAAAATAAAATGCAGAAAAAAAAATTCTAATTAACTAAACAACTAAATTGGTTGACCGTTCTCCGGCAACGACGCCAAAAATTTGATGCGTGTCGCAATGCACCAAAATAATAAATAATTCCTTACTCGCTAAATATTAATTAATAATGTAGTAGTGAGAGTAAGGGTCGATCCCACGAGGAATGGAACTAACTTAGTGTCATGTCAATTAGAATCGTAAAAGGAGGTTTTTGTTTTGAATTGTTTGTAAATGATTTTAACTAATAAAATGAGGCAATTAAAATGATTGAAATAAATATCAAATGTTGACGAGTCCTAGTTCTCAGGTTCGGTTGTATTCTATTACAATGTTATCAATTTTCAAGTAACGCGAGTTCAATTTCTTCTTTGATTTATCACCCGTAAATAGTTAATAAGCTCTAACTATTCCGATTCTCCCTTAATTGCATTTAATTAGAATAAGCTCTCTAATCAAACATTAGCCATTGAATAACCTAAAACAAGCTCTTTAGATTTAAGACAACAACTATATAATGGATGAGAAGAATTAGGGTGAATTAGGTTATCAATCACACAAGCTCGTGACAATTAACCTAAGTTGGAATTCTCTATGAAAATTATTAAATTTCCACTTGCTACTATGATTTGAACAACAAGACGATTACGGATCCAATCATTCAAAATAGCAAATCTCAATACAACAAATTAAATGATAAGGCCTTAATCAAATAAAGAATTGCATTGATTGAATAAAAAAACGCATAAGAATCCAACAAATCAAAGTAAAGAATTTAGAACTACGTTACTAGTTTGGAAAAGTAATAACAAATTGATATGAAATACAACTTCCCCTTCGAACTAGGTATGGAGCTTAGCCACTCAAAGCCATGAAAAATTCTGGAAATTCCTTTTCTTGATTCGCCTTCTCGAGCCGCTTAATTTTTCTTCCAATCTCCAAGCAAGCCGCTCCCTCTTTCAATAATTATTTTTCTTTTCTTATCATGAAACTCCCTTTTTATAACTCCAATTTCGTGCCCTAGCTTTGGGAGCAAGAAATCCCAAATTATGGAAAGAATTGAAATAAGGAAATTTTTGACTTGAATAGTTACGGCCGTAACTATTCTTTTACGGCCGTAATTGAGTTACTGCATATTTCCTTAAATTGGAGTTACGGCCGTAACATTTCTTTTACGGCCGTAATTGGGTTTCTGGGTATTTTTATCTTTTGAGGGTTACGGCCGTAAAAATGTTTCTTACGGCCGTAACATCTTTTCTGCTTAATTTTGTCTGTTTCAATCATGCACTTACGGCCGTGACGATATTTTCTTGCGGCCGTAAAGATATTTGCACCTAAGTCCCCAAACTTCAGTTTTTAGTGCAATTTGGTCCTTTTTTCTTCTTTTCTCCTCTTTTAGGATCCTATACAACATGAAACATAAAATGTATTAATAATACTTAGATAGAATCACATTATGGTATATTCAAGGATATAAGTGTATAAATTAAACGTTAATATAACACTTATCATGTAGTTAAAAGTGATTTTGAAAAATTTGTTGTATATAAATATCCTAATATTTTCATCCGTGTGATGCATGAAAAATAATAATTTCGATGAATATTTATGAAATTATGTTGATTAGACAATCCTATCAAATAAAAAATATAGTATAAATAATATTTTATTATAAGATGTTATTGAATTTGAAATCAAAATAGGAAATGCAACATGTTGAGGTGTACTGAGCCTCTCAAAATTTGGCTCTTAATTAAATTTTTATATTAAATTTGTTTTTGATTTTTGTTTACCTTTTTTGTTGAAAAATGAAAATATGTCCACCTTATCATCAATTTTTTTAATAAATATATTTTAACTTTTGATTAAGTTTATTTTTTAATGTGTTCCTTATATATATTTTATTCGAACTTCAATATATTAATTAATGTTTTTTTCTTTTTTATCATTTTTTATACATGTCAATTTTTGTCAAAAATAAAGAAATGATTTAATTTAATTTATGCATTGGTACCGAAAAGTTGATATCAATTAATTAATTATTTTTGTAATATGCATATTGAAAAACTTACTCATATAATTGACATATTAGGAAGTGAAAGTGTGAAACTTCAATGATTTTATTTATTTATTACTAGTATTTCATTCCGTGTGATGCACGAAAGACGTTATCCGCAATATCGATTTCAATAAGTATTCGTAAAATTTTAATGGTTATATATAATGGACATATATATAAATACATAAAAAATAATTTCTATTACAATAATTATTAGAATTTAAAAAATAGAATAACTAATTCAAATTATTAAAAACTTCATTGAATAGTAAACGTCAATTAACATATTTAAATAATAAATGACTATTGATTTTAATAATTTTTATATATTATTATTATTATTTCATAGAAAATGCAAATTTAGAAGTTTTTCTTTTTTAATGATATATCATGTATGATGTAATATTATATGTACGCATATTGATGAATGTGAAAGGTATTAATATATTTTCATAAATTCTACATTTGCCTCTTGTATTTTAACATACTATTCAATTTTCATTCAAAAATATCAATCACAATAATTAGAAAATAAGTAGTAAAAATATTTGAATTTAACCAATAAAATTTTATTTGCAAAAATAAAAGGTCAAAATAATAATTTTGAAAATGTCGCAATTATCATGATACGACAGCTGAGTAAAGATGGAGATCACGAAATTATATTGAAATCTTATACCCTATAATTTTTAAAAATTTAATAAAATTAAGAATGATTAAAAAATATTAATCATTCTATTAATATTATTAACTAAAAAGAAATCAAAACATTCAATATTAGCCTTAGTTCAATAACTTTTTCCATAAATTATTTATTAAGTATAACATTATTTCAATCCACTTTTTTATCACATATATTTTTTCAAAACTATTTCAACCACGCATATTACCTCAAAAGCAAAAATACAGTCGTTGAACATAGACTTAATAATAATAATAATAATAATAATAATAATAATAATAATATAAGTAATATATGTTTCAAAAATTATAATTTGTAATATTAAAGATAAAAAATGATCTGACATTAATAATTAAAAACAAGTATCGATCACTACACATAGGATTTATAATATTAAGAACAACAAATAAATAAATAAAAATCAATAATTAAATAATAATATTAATATTGATAATTAAAAATATTGATTAAACTTATTCAGTATTAGTGTTAATAATAAAAATAATTATAATTATAATTATAACAAAAATATACAAATAACAATAACATCATATTAATTATTTACTATAATACTAAAAAATAAAGAATTTAAGAATTAAATTCTGCCAGATTATCATACTTTTATATATAGTATAAATTTTCACCAGTGCAATGAACTTAAATTGTTTTCCGCAATATCGATAAGAATTCATAAAATTTAATGATTATACATAATCAACACAAATACATATAAAAATAATTTTTCATTATAACAATTATTAAAATTTAAAAACAACATAACTAATCCAAAACGTCTTTTACCTTCACATTCATTGTGCAAATCTTCATTACCTTTTAAATTCTGATATTTCACATTTAATTCCATATTTTATGAGTACAGAATGTCCTTTTTTCACTTTTATTGTGCAAAATACTTTTACTTTTCAATTTTTTGTATTTTCACCCTTTCATTTTTGTCTATTTCCATCAAAATGTTTCGTAAAGTGAATTGTATTCTCATCGTCTCAGAAAAAAATAAAAAGAAATAAGAAAATCTAGTCTTCTTCCCCCAACACCCCAAGACCAAACCAAAAACTGGAAAATTCACTCATTTGTGTTTTGCAATCATTTCATGTTACACATACCCGTTCACTCTCTGGTACGATTCTTTTTGTTGAAAAAATGTACCGCAATCTAATCAGACAGTGGGCAAATATGCGTGGTAGGAAGTGATTACTGATACAGATGTGCACAATAATAGTGAAAGAAGGCGAGGACGTTTTTTACTATTTACCATTTACTTTTTTTTTAAAAAAAATATCATTCATTTAATGGAGCATATGGATGGAAATGAAATGGTGAAAGTGTCAAAATTGGGAAGGTTATGAGACCAAACAGGCTCTATAAATAATAAATGAATTTTTTTGCCTCCAATACTTACCATTTTTTTTTTTTCAATTTTCATTCAAAAAATCAATTACAATAATATTATATGATATATAATTTAGAAAATATGATTTGTAATATTAAAGATAACAAATAATCAAAATCAAAATATACAAATAATAATAACAACATTTTATACATTACTGGATTATTTCGCGTATATTTGATATCCTTTAAAGTTCATGTTTGGTAGTCATTATTCAAAACATCTCTTTAAACTAAAAAAGATTAACTGCTATTCAATTCAACCACACATTCTCAAAAAATTACTATTACAAATCACATAATTTTGAAATAATGAGTATTATTATTTCAAATTGTAATAGCTCCTTTCAATAATAAAAAGCAATTTATATATTTAAATAATGAATGAATGTTATTTGCATCTCGTATTTAACTTTTTTTTAAAAAAATCTTTATTAAAAAACACCAATAACAATAATAGTATATAAGATATATAATTCATAAAATATGATTTGTAATAACAAATGAAAATAATCAAAATATAATTTTAATACTGATACCTACACATATAATTTATAATATTAAGAATAACAAACAAAAGTAGTATTTTAACTATATAATTTAGATATGATATTTAGTTGAAATATTATTTTATTTCCAAAAACATATTAATAATATATATTGTCTTGATAGACGTTTTTGTTGTTGTCCCTATTTGGATGGATTGTTTCCACTAATTCTATCATATTTTTGATATTTTGAAGTATGAACCCGCATTAAAATATTGTTATTAGAAACACAAATCACAATAATAATATATATAATATATAATTCAGAAAATATGATTTGTGACATTAAAGATAAAAAATGATAATAATCAAAAAAATAATTTTAATACTAGCAATTGTTACACATATGATTAATAATATAAAGAACAACAAATAAAAAAAATGTTTATAATAATAATAATATTCTATTACCATAATTATTTAAATTTAAAAAACAACATAGTCAATCCAAATTATTAAAAATTTATTTAGATAGTAAATGCCAATTTATTTATTTAAATAATAAATGATCGTAGATTTCAATAATTTTTATACATTATTGTTAACTTCATTGGAAATGAAAATTTACATAATTTTCTACATTTGATTCTTGTATTTAACATTTTTTTTTTTTTTTGTTTCCAATCAAAGAATCTAGCACAATAATTATAAATGTATGCTATAAAAATTTTAGTTTGAGAAATTTTTTAAATTTATAAAAATATCTATAAATTATTTTTTGAAATTTATCGAGCACATTCTTATCTGCATCAAATATTCAAAGGAAGAAAATAAACGTAAAAAAATGAAAGATAACGCGGTTGTCAACTAGTTGACAGCCGCATTTTTTGAAAGTTGAAATAAAAAGAAATGGGGTTTCGGCTCGCAGCCCAATTTTTAATTTTTTTTTCTTTCTTCTCTCTCTTCCTTGGACGGGAATTTTGAGGGAAAAAATATGTAGCGTCCCGAGTTCTAAATATCTGGTTCACCACGTCATTTTCTGGTCTAAACTTTAAAATAATATTCTAGCAGAAGAAATAACTGAAATTCATTTTTGGCAACATTAAATAAACTGTAATGATCGATAAAATTCGAAAACATTTATGAAACAATTCAAAAATAGCGAATCGAGCCATTAATAATACAAACACATTCGGCAATGACATAATTTCTCAAATAATTGAAAATCTCAAAATAGCCAAAGTTTAGAAATGTGGATCATCAAAATAAGATTTTCGATTATTTAATGACTATTGCCACAATCATCCATCATCTATCACCCTCTCCGAAATCTGAAAATGTTGTTAAAAATAGACATGAGCATTTCATAGAAATACTCAGTAGACTCATCGCCAATTAATTAATCCACATTATAATTGAACACATAAATGCTGGCTCTTTAGAAATCATAGGGTGTGGGTTGCTGTTCTCGTGCATTAAAGCACATGGCTTCTCTTTGAAAAATCATAGGGTATCGGTTGCTCTTTCTTTTCGTGCACATAAGACACATAAGTTATGCATAACATCATCATTTATCTTGTAAGACATTCTCTTCTTTCTTTCTCATGCATAAAAGCATATAAGTTATGACAAGCATAACAACATAAATATTTCATAAGAAATATATTCTCATCTCATTTCATGAAATAAATTTCACATAAATCACGTAACATACACATTCACATGCAATCATAATTTAAATCAATTAATAGGGGCGAGTCTACCTTAAACTTGACGAGTGCAAAGTTGAGCGGGAAACGACTTCAATCCTTTAAATCTCCGTACGCTTCGTCTAGCCAATTAGAAAAATAAGTTAAATTAGTCTCTTGAAATTTATAGTTTAAAAATGATAAATTACAATTTGGGGACTGAAATGAATAATTTGAAAGTTGATGGACTAAAATGAATACTTTTAAACTTGAGGGACTAAAATGTAAATTTTCACAAGTTGAGTTGAAGCTCAAAATGAATATTAAATCATAAGGATGAAATAATTGATTTTTTAAAAATGAAGGGGCTGATATGATAAGTTTTAAAACTAAAAGGGCTGAATTAAATCATTTGGGAACTTGGGAACTAAAGTGCAAATTCAAGAAAATTTTTTAAATAAAACAAATATTTCTCTCTCCCTCGTTCAGTTAGAGGAAAGAGAGATAGAGGGTGCGATGGCGATGGGAGGAAGGGAAAAATCCGGCGAGGGTGCTCTGCCAGCGCCAAAGCCGGGGGTTCGTCGGCGCAGCGAGGGTGCAATAGGCTAGGTTTTGGGGCTGATTGGGTGCAAGATCGATGGCTAAACCGAGGCTGGAAATTGCGGTTTTCGGCGATAATCTGGCAGAAAAAGGGCTCTGCAGCTAAGGTAAGCAACTGGGTGAGTCTATTCTTGGTTTATGGTTTGATTTGGGGTTGATTTTGAGGTTGGGCTGTGTGTGCGGTGACGGTGATGATGGTGCCGGTGGTGATGGTGGAAATTGGTTGGGTTTTGTGTGGAAATCGAGAGTGAGGGGTGCGATTTGGGTGTGATTTTGGCTTTGAAATTTGAGCAGTGGTGGCCGGTTGCATTTGGTGGTGGCAATGAAGTGGTTGTGGTGTGGTGCCTGCCTGTGGTGGCTGCAAGGTTGTATGAGTGGTGGTGGTGCCTGTGTGTGGTTACCTGGTTGCAGGAGGTGGCTGGAAATCAATGTTGTGGTGTTGTGGTTTGAAGTTTGTTGGTACTCCAACTTGCTGTGAATGGGGGTGCTGGAATGGAGTTGAAGAAATGCTGAGCTTCCAATGTCGTGAGAGAGAGGGAGAGCTGAAATTGGAGAGGTTGGTGAAAAATAGTGTTGAGGATGAAGTTTGGTGATGTAGAGCTAGGGTTTGGGATTGATGTGATAGGTAGAAGTTGGTAGTGTGAAAATCTTGACAAGCAATGCACGTAACTCGAGGAAAATCGTACGTGAAGTCAACTGGGTCTAAAAATGAAACTGATAAAATGAGATTGATGAAATTTGGAATTTAAAACAATTTTGAAAATAATAATTTAAATAAATAAATAAAATAATAATAAAATTTTGGAAATTCGGAAATTAATTAAAATCGAATGGACTTTACATTTCTCGACTTGGCTAGACGAATACTTCGTGACGTTAACTTAAAAATGGGTGAGATCGCAGCGGCACGTTTTCATAATTTTAAAATAATTATTTAATTGCGTACAAATTCTTGGTCAATATTTGACAACTTAGCTCCTTTTATATAGTAGAATATTTGTTTAATTTTAACCTATATATACTTGTGATCATTCTTTTTGAGTCTCTAATGTTGATTTTAGAAAGGGGGATTTTCAAAATTGTCAAATTCCATGCTAATCACAATAGTTGTGTCTAAAGTTGATATTTTTTGCAAAAATGTCTAAATTTAGATGTAAATTGACTATCATACCCTAAATGAAAACTCAAAATTAAAAAAATAAAATAAAATATTCAAATAATTTCATTTCACAATGTTTCATCATTTCTTGACAAGTCACATCAAGACTAGTTAATATCCATTAGTCTCAATTCTTATTATCTATTAAGTAATAACTAAATGAATTTTGAGAAAAACTTATCTAAATTGATGGTAAAAATGAAATGTTTCTAAAAAATGGTAATTGAAGGAGATGATAAATGCAAGTGCTGTGAGAATCTCATATATGTCATTCTCAACATTATAAATATCGAGATTCACATTTAGAACGTCGTTCTAGATAGTTTTCAAATGTCGAAATTGTAGGTAATGAACAGACAACTGTTTATTATTTTAAACGTTTTCTCGTAGATAACATATTTTTATTAGCTTATCTCGTGTAAGCTCATCAGAATATTGTTATTGACATCTAGAGATGGGAGATTTAATGACATTCGTTGTCTCTCATAGTGATACTTTTCTCAACATGGATGATAATAGGAAATGCCTTGACAACCGGACATCATCCAGTGTTATTCAACTTGTTCACGGAGGAAAGTAGTTAAGAAAAACTTATATAGTAATTGTTTGTCAAAGAACATGTGAATGTTCAATTCTCGACATTTTATAATAATAGGTTAAATCATGACATATGAAATGTCGAGAACGCCATTTGATTTGACATTAGTTCAATAACTTGCTTTCACGTCAACTTGCATCAGGTGTTGTAATTCTTTCACGAGACAAATACTAATTCGATAACAAAAAAAATGCTTATTCACCACAAGTTGCATAAAACGAATAATCATTTCCATCAATTTTAATGTTTAAGTATACCAATGTCAGTTAAATTTTGACGTATTGTTTTCATTGCTTAATTTGTTATCTCTTCGCACAATCATCAAACATAATATTGCAACAAAATAAATAATATATCTATCATTTGTCTAAAAAAAATCATTTTAGAACTAAAATTAATTTGATGTGAATGCTAGGAACCCAACTTGAAATAGAAATAAAATTTCGACATTTAGCACTTGAATATTCAACATTCATGACTATTTCCGACATTTTAACATGTCGTTCTCAACATTTGGTACTAGACACTTGACATATTATTTGTCAAGAATGACATAATCTATCCAAGATAACAAATTTAAGCCAAAATACATTAAAAAAAAAAAAGTCCAGTGACTACTTCAAAATGACCAGAACTTGTAACAAGTCCCTAATATATGTGCAAAGAGTGAATCACACAAAATAAACATCAAGAGTTTAGTTAAAATAAACGTAAGATCATTGCTACTCAATTCTTCCCCATCTCAACATTCTTTACCCTTTTTCTTCCATTGCATGTGTAATGGGTCTTCAGGGCTGTTGTTCACGAGGAAGTTGAAATAACGTAAAATCATCCCAAATAACATGATAGTCTTCTTGTTGGTAAACTGTGTTTCTTCAACAATGTTTAGTATTCTCACGCATGTAAATAGAAGAGGAAAAGAAGCATTTTTACAAGGCTTCATAAAAACAAACATAATCACAATCAGAAACAAAAACCACTACCACTGAGAAGTGATTTACAAATTCAATAATAAGATCATCCCGATAAAAATTCAAATACCATCATTTTTTAGAAAACCCAAAGTTACCATATAATTATATTTCTCTTCCCATCAAGGACAAGACTGGTTGCCTACAAATCTAATACCAAATTGATAAAGCTTACAAAACTCTGGATCTCTCATGTGAAAGACAAGACCCCAACCTATTCAATTATTATTTTTTTCCTAACCACTGTTGATTTATAATATGACCAAACAAACTTCAAATCCCAAGGAAGAGTTACCCTAGTGAAATCACATATGATCTGGAAAAAGATTCGATTTTTTTTTTTTGGTGCCAGTGAGAACTGCTAGAATCCCTCTCCCCAATACCATTACACTCCATTGTAGATAACATCAGTCTAGCATACGTTAAAATGATACTAATTATCCTCGCTCTAGCAGCTTTTAC
The DNA here is from genome assembly GCA_963555705.1 of Ligustrum vulgare. Classification (NCBI taxonomy): domain Eukaryota; kingdom Viridiplantae; phylum Streptophyta; class Magnoliopsida; order Lamiales; family Oleaceae; genus Ligustrum; species Ligustrum vulgare. Next base: position 69,674,451 of record OY743169.1, on the reverse strand, counting down.
TAAGTAATTAGATGTCCTATACTTAAAAATAACAGTGAATAAATGAGTGTATAAATTCTAAGGATAATAAAACACAAATTCTGATTCTCTGTTTTGTCAAACTAAATTAGTTTTACACTTGAGACATG